>NC_069448.1:33657399-33764567 GCF_026875155.1 Cherax quadricarinatus | reverse complement strand
TGTTAGTGTTGCTTGGGGACGCGCCATGTTTTTGAACTGAGCACGACAGATGTTAGTGAAAATTGAAAGAATTTTCGTCGCTCTGGAGGTTAAAATGTGGTTGAAACCTCTCAAATAGGAGCAGAAATTGTTGGAGTTACAGTCCTGCAGAGCGTTAGAAACCAATACACAAATAACCCACACATAGAAGAGAGGAGCTTACGACGACGTTTCGGTCTGACTTGGACCATTTACAAAGTCAGTGTGACTTTGTAAATGGTCCAAGTCGGACCGAAACGTCGTCGTAAGCTCCTCTCTTCTATGTGCGGGTCATTTGTGTATCTTTGTGTATCGTTCCAGTCACGGTATTGTGCCTTTTTTTTTTTTGGTTATTTATGTGAGAAACCAATGACTGAACAGGACTCCAAAATTAGATGGAAAAAGAGATATTAAGTACACCATCCCCCAGATAAGTAATGTCTTTATATGTTGAAATTTCTGGCCAGTATTTTCTTCATATTTTGGCCAGGGGTTTGTCAATGACAAACGAAGTAATCTTTTTTTTTTTATTCGCCGGTACTCTCCCGGCCTGGGTCTTTTCCAAGAGTGGTGACCCGGCCTTGGCTCCTTACCTGGAGAGTGTCTCGAGACCTAAGGGGACGACCAAGCTCGGAGCGCGGAGTAAAAAAAAAAACTCGAAAAAATACGAAAATTGAGTTATTGTTACCAAAAAAAAAACAAAAAAAAAAACAGCTGAACTTTCTGGCATAATTATTCTGGTATAATTATTATCCTTGTACGATGTTTCTAAAAGGAATTACAGTCATTTATAACAGGCATGGTGACAGCGCATTGCATAGCAAGCGCTGACGCGGCATTTTTTTTTTTCCCGTGTTATTTTTATCGTTTTCTTGTATCTTTATGTCTAATATAATACAAATTCACCGTCTGAGATCATGCCCGAGTGGGCGGAGCTAATATGATCAAGGGACCAATCAGGTACCCCTGGGTATAGCGCCAAAGATGGCTGACACCTCCAGCCAACAAAATATTCCATACTCACGCTAATATCAATTATAAGGCTTATTTACCTATCACAATTGATCTAATATGACATAATGCAATATAATAATAGCACAGAAACATAAAAAATACACCTGAAAAAATAATATATAGCATAATATGATGCCCCTAGTGGAAAAAAAAATTCTAGCAATATTTCCCCTGAAGGTAAAGGACCCATTCTCATCAATGATGAGAGAAAACGGAGATTTACAATGGTTAACTGTAATAAATACTCGTAGGTAACGGAAAAAGTGTAAAATAAAGCGATTTTTTCGGGAAAAAAAAAAATTCTGGGTACCTGGGGTGCCGCGCACTTCGGCCTATATCTCGAAAGTAAGTTATTTACCTATTTATGGCTGCTCCATCCTTATTTATGAATGAATTGACTTAATTTTCACAACAAACATAGAAGAATGATTGCTTTACCAGTTTTGAAGTATCTTTCTGAAGTATCCCAAATATTTTCAGATTTGTCTGGGCAACAAGACCGACATCTTCCAAAATGCCAAAAAAGTTATGAAACTTTATTTTTTTTTAGCATGAAGATAAGGTTTATTTTAGAATTGATACATCTAAATTGATGGAATTAGACGTGTGTCAAAACCACTTTTCCAAGTACCACTGAGAAACAGCGACCTGCCAAATGTAATTTTTCGTAAATTTTGCATATTTCATTTCCTTCTTGGCCGATATGTTTGAAACTTCAGCACAGGATACTTGATATAAGCTTCTAATAGTACACCAAAAATGAATGTAATCGGTTCATAAATAAAGAAGTCGAGTACTTAGACGAGGAAGCCCCCTAAGTCTCCCATGGGAGGAGGTACAAGTACCCCCTCATCTTTTGGACCAAGTGTTTTCCGGCCTAGCCACAGTCCCCGCCCTCACAGGGCTCATAGGGAGAAGCTAGGCCTCTGGTCTGGCATCTGCCCCGCCCCAAAAGGGCTCGTGGGGATGGCAGTCTTGTGAGCTGCAGGTGGTAGCAAGCTCAGGCTTCCTCACCAAGTAATCTCCAGACAAATTGGTGAGTGTTAATAAATTCTCCTAATATATAAAAATGTATATGCATTCATTAACTCAGTTTAACATACAGTCCATATAAATTATGTTAACAGTTTACCAGAATTCCTGGTGATGTTATTTTCATTTGTAATTTATATAGGTCCAGAGTGACTTGTGGAGATATGAGAGTAGTAGATATTCGAAGGGGGACATTTTTTTGTGACTTAGGATGTCCTAAAATTCCTACGTCTTCGTAACCCTTGATAAGGAACAATTATCCTTGTTACCAATTACAGGTATGTATTTTATGAGGTTCATCCAGGTAAATTTTAATATTCCACATTATCTATTTCTTAAAGATACTGGTATTTTGTACCTTCTTATTCTTAAAATAGTGTTCTGTTCTTCCACAGAGAATAAGAATCAACCAAAATATAAATTCTTGTATATTTTCAGTGATATTTATTTTCTCATTTATTCTTCTCATATACCTTTTTTTTTTTTTCAAAACTTAAACTTTCTGAATTATTCTCTTCAGGATCCTGAAAACACCTTCATGCTTTTCATATTGTTACAGTAAATGTTGAATAATTTGGTTTATCAATATTATTTTAAAAAACATGACTTATATTCATTATTATTTTATTGATATCAATACGTAATTTAAAAGAAAAGATAAGATATACAAAGATATCACTTATATTTTTAATAATTTATTTCATTGCAAATTTTTACATAATTGTTTGTTATCTTTCAATTTTCAGTACATTTTTATTGTTGTGTTTACATACCAAAGTGTTACAAGTCGATCGACACCATGCCTAACCCTTCTAGGGTAGGGTAGGTGCCTGAGCCCGAGCCATTAGCTCATAAGACTGTCATTCCCATTAGCCCCCTTGTGGCGGGGATGGCAGACCAGAGAGGCCTAGCTTGTGGCTAGGCCTAGGGACAGTTGGTCCCAAAGATGAGGAGGTACTTGTGCCTCCTCCCATGGGAGATTAGGTCTCAGACACTCCCTAAAGAGGGAGCCAAGGCCGGGCCACCACTTGGAAAAGGCCCGGGCCAGGAGAATACCGGCTAATATTTAATAATAATAAATAATAATGTTACAAGTCAACCAGGGATCATCGAGATTGGATACGGAACACCGGTGTGGAAAGATCGTAGGACAGAGTGTGTTGTGTTCGCTTGGAATATATATCCGTGTTAGTTTATGCACAGATTGGCGACGTTTCTAGTGGTCCTTGGACTGTGTTAAGTGTTTCAGGGCAGTGAGCCACGTGTGGGTGGCTACGGGCCCTGACTGGGGCACAGCCTCACAGCTCTGCATCCAGTGTGGGTGGCTGTAAGTCACAGGCAGCAGCTCTGCTGCTGGCTCTGTCCCCACACCTACAGTCACCATGACAGACCCAGGATAGCGGCCTAAACGTTCACTGGAATGCGGGGAAGAGTTGGAGGACGACGTGGGGCTGGTGGGAGCCCCCACCTAGAAGGCCAAGAATGCAGTAGAGACTATTGTATCTGCCAGTCTACCATTAGATCCGTCGGCAGCCGCTACCCAAGGAGACTTGCACCCCCAGATGGCCATAGGGATTGTGGAAGGAAGCCAGGAGGCTGCAGCTCCACAACTGGCAAGAATAGAGCCATCCCAGGTCCCTACACCAGTTGCATCGGCCTCCACAGTGGACGGGGACTGGTTGACGGAGGAATTCCCGCTCAGCTCGGGCACAAGCAACCAGGGCCTTCAACAAATTCAAGATTCTGGATTACCGGTTTGTAAGGTATCTGGAAGGACTACTGGTCATTCCTTGGGACGAGGATTCTTACGAGGAATTGAAGGGGCTGGTTGTGATGCATCCCAGCATGGTGGAACTGGTTGCTTCCGAGAAGGTGTACAAGGGGGTGCTCTTACACGTCCCTGTGCCCCTCCCACTGGACCCCATTTTGGAAGTGCCCAATATTGTCAAGGCAACAGTGAACAAGGTACCCACCCACAAGGTGCTGATCCACCATAAAGGTCCACTTCCCACGCACCTGAACCTTGGGGTCTGGGGAAGATTCAAGACCCGACCTTACCTGTCGGGCACAGTACAATGCTTCAACTGTCAGGGGTTCAATCATATTGCAGCCACCTGCCAGCGAGAGAAGAAGTGTGGTGTGTGCAGCAAGGCACACGACTCGAAGGACTGCATTGCCATCCTTAAACAGCCAACTGGCAAAGCCCTTCTGCCGGAGTCCAAGTGTGCCAACTGCTCAAAGAGGCACCATGCCTGGAACCGGAGCTGTCCTGTGATGCTGCAGCACTGGCAGCAGGTTCATCATCGGAACGACCCGACAGCCCTGACGCCACCCAGCCTTGGAACCACCCAGCAACAGTCGGTGTGGGCTCCGACTGCGGTTCCCCAGATACTGCAGGAGGGCAATACCAGCGAGTTCCCGGCACTGGGCTCCTGGCAGTTGCATCAGGGGGCATGCACTGGCTTGCAGCAGTGCAGTCAACTACTGGGTCAGATTGTAAGGTGGCCAAGAAGACAGAATCAATGGGAAAAACAGCCACAGGCCAGGCACACTGCCCAGCAGGTCCCAGCTGGGCACCAACATTCCTTGCCATACCACCAGCAGGCCTCTTCCCAAGGGCAGGCTCCTACTGTCAGCGGCCAGAGTCAGGCAGAGGTTCCCCACCAAGGGACCCAGAAGCCCATGGCCACTCAGGCCGGGCCCAGGGTGCACCCAGCTTATGCTGCTGCAGTGTCAACAGCCACCCAGACATACCCAGTGACCCAGCACCGACTCGACTGGTCGTCCAGCTCAATGCCTGCAGAAGTTATGGTCGAATCATTTCCCGATTGACTGAAGAAAACCATCGGGGTCATCTCAGCACTCCTCTGTCGTCTGCTGCTGTCTGCAGAGGACAGGGGCACCTGCAGACAGCTCCTGTCATGGATGCTGGGCATGGTCCTACTGGACAGGAAGGACTCAATGGAACTTCAGGCCATCATCCAGGAGTCCTTCCAGTCCATGATGGAGGAGGCCCCGGAGTCGCCAACAATGGATTACGAGTCCCAGGCAGAGATGGAATCCGAGGGCCATTTCTGCGGCCCTTGAAGATCCTCCAGTAGAACTTTTGTGGGCTGCAGTGGAAAATTCACTTAGTGATTGAAGCTGCAGTTCAGGATGAGGTTGATGTCTTCCTGTTCCAGGAGACACTTACCAGTTCGTCACATCAAATGCAGCCACGTATCCCGGGATTCTCGGCCTACCTTCAGCACCTGGAAGGGCCACTATCCCTCATTCAATCTCCAATGACCCCATCAACTGTGGGGAGGGCGTAAAGGTTCAGGCTGTCACCCTACACCTACCGGATGGACCTCTCGTGGTTTATAATATTTACAGAAGCTCTCGGTACACCCTTGACATTTCAGAGGTGGCAGCACTCGCTCCACGGGAGGGTCTTGTTGTGGCTGGGGATGTCAATGCCCACCACCCAATACTTTCTTCTGTCTCTCCTACCAATGCAGCTGGGAGGCACCTTGTGGCTGTGCTGGAGGAGGTCCCTGAGATCGCCCTCCTCAATAATGGTGAGCCAACCCATCACTGCGGTGGATGCTTGGACGTCACACTCATCTCTAGGTGGTTGCTCTCGAGTGCGAGATGAGAGGTCCACCCCCATCTCACCAGTGATCACTTTGCAGTGGTCACCACACTGATGGTCCAGCAGTGCCCGCTCCCCACACCTACCTCCAGATGGAATCTAAAAAAGGCTGACTGGCAGTGCTTCCAGGAGGTCATTGAGTGCTGGTGAGCAGAGTCTCCTCTTCTGGAAGACCAGATGAGGCGGCTCAAAGCTTGCAGGTGGCCTTCACATGTGCAGCTGAGGCAGCCATACCTAAGATTACAGGTGGAGGGTTTTACAATGAGGATATCAGGGAGCAGAACCACCGCTTCAATGTCGTACGCAAGTTGCACAGGCATAATCCCATGGTTGAGTCCATGCGTCTGCTCAGGAAAGTGGTGCATCATGCATGCCATGTCTCACACAAGGTCCGGCAGGCTAAATGGTTCGAGTGGTGTGCCTCCTTCAGCTACTCCTCCACCTTATCTGAGATTTGGACCAAGTTATGATTGGCCACCAGGCAGTGTCGCACTGTGGCTCAGTCGCACCCAGACCCCGCAACAAAGGCAGAACGTCTTGTGGACCTTTTCACCTCCAGAGCAGCCATGGCTCAACTGCCTCAGAATCTCCAGGACCTCCAAGCCACCCTCATTCCTAGAAGGATGATGGTGATCCAAGCGGCATGCCAGGCTAAGGGCATCACAGATGAAGACTTCACCAACCAGGAGCTCCAGGCAGCCTTCACATCTCATTGGAACACTGCACCGGGGCATGATGTACGGGGCATGATGGTATCACTCGGTCTGGCCATTCTGGACATTCAGCTGTCCTGGGGGTCGTCAACCGGACTTGGCGAGCTGGCAAACTCCCTGTCGTATGGAAGGAAGCTGACATCATACCGATTCCTAAGCCTGGGGATCCTGGCAGTGTGAGACCCATCTCCCTCACCAGTTGCATCTCGAAGGTGTCTGAAAGGATGGTGTTGGAGAGCCTGTGGTGGAAGCTTGGCCCTCCTCATAAACACCTCTATGGCTTCACCAGAGGAGTGGGCACTTTCGAAAGCCTTACCACTCTACTGGTAAGCATTGGGTCGGACGCCCAAGCCCACATTGTTGTCTTTCTTGACCTTGAGAAAGCTTTTGAGCTAGCCAGTGCACCTGCCATCCTCTCACTCTTGGCCCGCAGGGGGGTTAAAGGCATGCTGCTTTAATGGCTTCGTTCCTATCTCCAGGACAGGTGGGCCTGGGTACACTTCCAGGGGCATGCCTCTTCTCTCAAGACCCTGGACAACGGCACTCCACAGGGCAGGGTGCTTAGTCCCACCCTGTTCAATGTACTGATGCACCAGTTGGTGTGCCTGCCTTTCTCCAGAGGCACCTTCCTCCTCAGCTATGCCGATCACCTGGCACTTGTCGTACCTAGGAAGTGCCGGCTTTTGCAGCGTGCCCTGGAGGACCTCGATCTGCTGGTTTCCACTTGCCATCACTTGGGGCTCAAGATATCTGTAGCAAAATCCAAAACCATGATCCTTCACAACAGGGTACCCAGTCAGAGGCTGCAGGTCCTGGGCATCGACCTGGAGTGGGTTCACAGTTATAGGTACCTTGGCATCTACATTGACAGGCACCTCACCTTCCAGAAACATGTGCACCACATTAAAGAGAGGGCTCTGCAGAGGGTCAGGGTATTGAGTGCCATGGCCAACCCTAGGGTTGGGGCCAGCCTCGAGGTCATGAGGTTGTTCTACATCCAGGCAATATGCTCCCTCGTTGACTATGGGGCACTTGCTCTGGTTCACGCCAGACCCACAAACATCAAATCCCTCTGTGTCATCCAGAGCACAGCTGTACAGGCCATGCTGGAGGCTCCTAGGTGGGCCAGTGCAGTGGCTCTGAACCTTGAGGTGCAGCTACAGCCTCTTGAAGACAGGATCCAACTGGTAGCTGCCAAGAGTATCGCAAAGCATCTCCGACTCCCAGGGGCTGACAAACTGAGGAGAGATTTATGGGTCCACCAGGGACAGGTCATTCCACTGCATCCCAGCCACCGATGGATGTGGTCGGTAGCAGATGCCACATGGAAGCTCCTGCCCATGACATTGCTCTAGGCGGGAGGCTGCGACAGATTGGCAGCAAACTACACGGTGCCACCCCCCTGGTCACCAGAGCTGTTTGCGGTGCACTGGACAACCCTACCAGACAGCAAGAGGCATTGCACCCAGGACATTCTGCAACGACTTGCCTCGGCTAGCATTGTGGGTGCGGAAGGCCCAGGGTGTGTGCCATATTACACCAATGGCTCCAGAGACCCAGTGGCAGGCCGCACAGCTGCTGGGATATTCCACAGCAATCTGACAGCAGGTTGGCGCCTCCCAGACCATTGCACCATCCTCCAGGCCGAACTCTTTGCCATCCAACAAGCTCTGCAGCATGCTCTTGCAGACCATCAGCATCCCCCCATCATCCATGTTGATTCCAAGGCAGTGATCTAAGGGCTTATGCACAGAGAGCCAAAGGACAACATACACTTAATCACATCCATCCGGGGTGACCTGCAGACTCTCATGGCCCAGGATTGCAGGGCCACCATCAACTGGATCCCGAGCCATGTGGGTATCCCTGGCAGTGATGCTGCAGATGAGGCTGCTAGGGCTGCAACCCTCGAGTCACAGCCATGTGCTGTAATCTCCATCAGCCTCACCCAGATTGCGCTCTGGGCTGCTGGTGCGGCCAGGCGCCCACTCCCTGACCCTGGGGATTCACGGAGCCTCCGCTGGTATGTCAGGGCGACCCACAGGGCGCCCCCTCCAAGTATTCGGACACAGTCCAGAGAACTGAGGGTGCATATCCACTGCCTATGCTTAGGGTATCCCACCACTGCGTGGATTGTTGAACGGACATGAGAGGAGCTCTGTGCCCATTGTGACCGAATGGTTCCGAAGCCCTTGGTGCACTACCTGTTAGACTGCCCGGCTATGATTCCTGTTCGCTGTAGACACTTCCCAATGACCCCAGTGGGGCAGGCCCTAGAGGATGAGGCAGCATATCTTGTGTACTTAGCAGTCAGGGACTTGGAAATCTTACTTCCAGTCATTGCACGTCATCCCCCACCCCGCTGAAGTCACTGTGAGGGGCCTGCTTTGGGCCCCCATTGCACCGCACACCAGCTGCCATTAGTGCACACTAACGTTTGGTATGTCTGTCATGTGGGTTTCGAAAACGTGGATAGGGTAAAAATACTCACGTAGGCTGGTAGTACGTATAATATAACAGAATGTGTGCGAAGGCGCCAACCGCCGTCCTGCCTCTCTGCTCTCTATCGTAAGACTAACTGACCCACAATGCCTATGTGAGGGGGTGTTTGAAATCCTGCTATGGTCAGCAGCAATATGAATACAGTCAGTGATTCACGCAGAGACGGTTGGTAGTGAGTCATCTACTGGTACACTGGTTACTGGTAACTGGTTACTAGAAACTGGTACTACTATTGAGATGTCATCTAACCATAGAGCCATTGAGGTAACCCCCCCTTTCCGCTGAAGAACTGCCACACATGTGCAAGAAAAGATAAACGGCACTTCCCTACCCAGAGAGCCAATGCCGGGTCACCAAAATGGAAAACACCAGTGATTCCATGCCACAGTGTCCCACGCTGTTTCTCAAGTCGCATGTTCAGCGTCACATGTATGTTCTGCTGTTGTTCAGCTCAGCACAGCTGTTTCAGCAAGCCAGAGGTGAGTTTTGTGGTGATTTCTGTGTCCAGTGTGCGTTTTGCCGTGTTGTGGGTTTGAGAGGAGGAAGTGGCCAGATCCTTCCTCGCCATACACTCTCCCATGCTCCTCGCCACCACACTACCATACACCACCACACCATCACTCCCTCTGCTGTGTTTTCTGCTGTTTTTCGTGTGAATTCATTTCTAATGCTGTGTATTTGAGTGCCCGAGGCCACTCGAAGCCATGTGGATCAGCAAGCCACATGGATCAGCAAGCCACGTGGATCAAAAAGCCATGTGGATCACAAGCCATGTGGATCAGAAAGCCACGTGGATCAGCAAGCTGCTTGGATCAGCATGCCACGTAGATCAGCATGCCACATGGATCCCGACGCCACGTGAGGTGTGGGCGATGTCACGTGGATCTACAAGCCACATGGGTTACCAAGCCAGATGTCCCAGGCCACATGCTGTGGTCTGCTGCCCACATCATATTGACGTTACTGACGATGCTGCCCGACTTCATGACATCACGATGTCTGCTGACATCACCTCGAGATGTCTGCTGATGTCACAGTGCTGCTGACGACACCTTGCAACGTCACACCTGACATCACATCATGTCACATCGAGTGCTTTGTGCAGAGTAAAGCATCTTTTGCTAGTTTAAGCCATGTTGTACCGCATGTACCACAGGTGCATGTAAAGTTTTCCATGAGTCCATTGTGGTCTGTGGCCAGACCCCTGTGTAGCACTTTGTGTTGTCACACGGTGTGACCAGTGCATTTGACAGCTGATATCAGTCAGCTCTGAGCGTTTGAGCCCCTTTGTACAGAAAGCTCTTATGCTCGTCGCTCATAGATGTTCTGCAGAATCGTACCTGCTAGATTCCCATTGAGATTTGTTTCACTTCACCTCCAGACTTTCTGAGTGCAGTTATATGTAGATAAACATGTCTGTGGATGCTTAGACTAACCTCTGCTATAAGTCCAACTGCCGAGAGAATGACACTCGTCAAGCCGCAGTTAGCCCTGTTGGCAGGCACTGTGTCAGCCTCGTGTCACAAGCTTCAGTGAGCAGCCTGCACAAAGATGTCACTTTGACTGCTAGCTCACTCACTGCAGTCTGGTGTATGATGTTATGACTCCCAGATGTTTTGCCCAGTCGTCTCTGCCATGACTTGCTCCACACTCGCTGGCAGTGACAGCCCAGCGACAGTACCAGTCGAGAAGTGTCCTCCTGAGTCGCTTGCCAGAAGTTCTGCCCAGTTGCTGAGTTTTGTTGACGCCTCACTCGAGGGCACCAGCATGTCGTGCCCCAGGTTGAGTGAAACCTGCAGCGACTCCTACAATGACTGCTTCACCGTTCCAGAGGAGACCATTCCCTGTTACGTCACAGCTCAGCAGCAGCGATGTCTCCTGTGTTGCAGCATCTATCTAGACGCAGGAAGGCGTGCTGTGATGCCCATCGATGCTCACTGCCTATGACCACGATGTTTAGCACACCCTACATGTTTTTTTCTTCCCTCCCCGTAGGAAGTTTTTTTTTCCATGTCCATATGTATATATATGTTTTTATTTTGTGTTCTGTGCCCTGTTCCTACGAGAGAGAGACCGAGTTTTTTTTACCACCAGTATTGTCGCTTCGGGACGAACAGATAGCCTATGCTGCCTGCCAGCTTAGTTCATATTTCATGCCACCAAAGTGCTGCCCTCTGGGCCAGCCCAAAGTCTGTGGGATGCTGGTCCCACACTCAGTCACACAGCGGCCTGACAGCAAGACAGAAAGCCTACTAGCTCTCTCTCGTGGGCATGGCCCTACCCAGGCCATGGGCACAAACACAAAAGCCTGTGCACCCACCACGACATTACAAATAAAGTAAGAAGCCTCCGAAGACATTTATAATTCACACCCCGCTTGCAGAAACACTAATTAATCACTTTCACACATATTAATTAAAATGTCACAAGTGTTACATTCTAAAGTGGTACAACAAGTGTTACATACTAAAGTGTTACAACAATTGTTACAATAAGTGTTACACACTTTAGTGTTACAAGTGTTACATACTAAAGTATTACAACAAGCGTTACATACTAAAGTGTTACCACAAGTGTTAAGTGCTCAAATTTTACTTACTAAAGTAACCTAACCTAATTTTATTTTTGGCCAAACATCCATCAGCCATCTGTCCAGCCACAGCTACAACTAGTGTTACATACTAAAGTGTCAGAAGTGTTACAAGTAGTGTTACAAAAAGTGTTACATACTAAAGTGTTACAAGTGTTAAAAACTCAAGTTTTACGACAATTGTTACATACGGTACAGTGTAGTGGGACACAAGGCTCCGAGAATCTTAGTGTTTTTAAGGTGTGCATTAGCTCCTAGCAGAAGCCAGCGGTAGTGACAGGGGTTAGTGAACAACCTTACAAGTGATAATCAAAGTAATTAGATAAAACAACGGAAGAGAAAGCCTGAAATTATACAACAAAATTTGAAGTGCCAAATCGTTAGAGGCCTAGCAGGCACCTGTTGCCACACAGTTACAAATATACAAAGTACAAAGCGAGTGACAAAAATCAGAAGGTCAAGAGTTAAGAGAGGTTGGTTAACGAAAAATGTTGGGTAGTGTACAGTTTGTGTGAAAAAGTTAACAAGAAAAGGAAGAAAAGCAAAAAAAATATAAGCAGGGAAGGTGGCAGGCAGTAGGCCTCCGGGAAGTGGTGACGTCATAGCAGGTTGTGTGCCATTATAAATGATAAGTGTAACTTACCAAAAGTAAAGTGTAATTTACCAAAAGTGAAAACATTTGATGAGCGTGTTGTGCATAAGTGAATATAACTTATTATGGGGGAAGGATTTCGAAAAAAAGTCTTAGAGGGCCAATGATTACGACAACGTGGAGGCAGCAAGCAGCAACTTGTCCACCGCAAGTACCACTCGCCTAATCTATGGTAACATGTTGTGCCAGGATTGCTGCACTCTGCACACTGTAAACTCAGGGTCACTCACTCCTGTCAGCTATTACCAGAATTAGAGTAAAAACAACATTGATAAGGTGGAGATAGGATTTATGAGTGCATGAGGGAGGGCTTGGTGGGAAGCTAGTGAGAGACACCATCAAACACACACACACACAAGCACAAGTGTTCAGACACTTGTAGAAGTTTAGTATTAGAATTACCAGCATTAGTATTATAAATATTAGAATTACTGGAATTATTATTATCATTTTTTTTAGTATTATTGATACACAGAAGTGAGGAGGATAATTTCTGGTCTCACAAGAGAGAGAGGGGTGGGTTGATTGCATCTTCTTGGACTGCAAGAAGGCCTTTGACACAGTTCCTCACAAGAGATTAGTGCAGAAGCTAGAGCATCAGGCGCATATAACAGGAAGGGCACTGCAATGGATCAGAGAATACCTGACAGGGAGGCAACAACGAGTCATGGTACGTAATGATGTATCACAGTGGGCACCTGTGACGAGCGGGGTCCCACAGGGGTCGGTCCTAGGACCAGTGCTATTTTTGGTATATGTGAACGACATGACGGAAGGGTTGGATTCAGAAGTGTCCCTGTTTGCAGATGATGTGAAGTTAATGAGGAGAATTAAATCTGATGAGGACCAGGCAGGACTTCAAAGAGACCTGGACAGACTGGACACCTGGTCCAGCAAATGGCTTCTCGAATTTAATCCTGCCAAATGCAAAGTCATGAAGATAGGGGAAGGGCACAGAAGACCACAGACAGAGTATAGGCTAGGTGGCCAAAGACTGCAAACCTCACTCAAGGAGAAAGATCTTGGGGTGAGTATAACACCGAGCATGTCTCCGGAAGCACACATCAATCAGATAACTGCTGCAGCATATGGGCGCCTGGCAAACCTGAGAACAGCATTCCGATACCTTAGTAAGGAATCATTCAAGACACTGTACACCGTGTATGTCAGGCCCATACTGGAGTATGCAGCACCTGTTTGGAACCCGCACTTGATAAAGCACGTCAAGAAACTAGAGAAAGTACAAAAATTTGCGACAAGGTTAGTTCCAGAGCTAAGGGGAATGTCCTATGAAGAAAGATTAAGGGAAATCGGCCTGACGACACTGGAGGACAGGAGGGTCAGGGGAGACATGATAACGACATATAAAATACTGCGTGGAATAGACAAGGTGGACAAAGACAGGATGTTCCAGGGAGGGGACACAGAAACAAGAGGCCACAATTGGAAGTTGAAGACACAAATGAGTCAGAGAGATAGTAGGAAGTATTTCTTCAGTCATAGAGTTGTAAGGCAGTGGAATAGCCTAGAAAATGACGTAGTGGAGGCAGGAACCATACACAGTTTTAAGACGAGGTTTGATAAAGCTCATGGAGCGGGGAGAGGGAGGGCCCAGTAGCAACCGGTGAAGAGGCGGGGCCAGGAGCTAGGACTCGACCCCTGCAACCACAAATAGGTGAGTACAAATAGGTGAGTACACGTGAAGCAGTATCGCTGAATAGTGCTCCCAGGATTTAGCGTTCTAGTGGCTGTCCTAAGATATTATTAGCGGTCATCGTACGTGAGTGAAGCAGTGAACATACCTACAAGAGTGTAATAGCTTTCAAGAGTGCGAATAATGTGATAAGATCAAGAATTTTACAATTTAAATTTGAATGATTGGTGAGTGAGGGAGGGTAGCAGTCAGCTGATCAGGCTGCTGGCACCAGTGTTGACACAAAATATCCAAACAGTTAATTGGATTAACGATGTGATCTGAAATATTAACAAATACATATGTTAGTTGGTTATAACAGCAGTGTAGTGATAAGGTCATAAAAGAGTAATTAAGTAAATACTGAAAGTAAGAAAAAATTAGTCAATCCCCAGCTGTTGGTGTTGTGAAGGTAGCTAACATCATCAGACTTGTTATGACCATAATACTGTACTAAAGAAAAAAGAGGGAATACCAAGTCTTAAAAGAAAAAGAAAATAAAAACTTGAATGCATGATAAAGTTCCTGAAGGAGTTACAAAATTGAAGGAGTTGATAGCAGCCGACCAGCAGGAACCTCCATTGTTGTGCAGACGACATCACTTGCCTATTTGTGGTTAATTTTGGTTAGTGTCTAAAGTCTCAGTGTCTCGCCCTGCTGGTTGTTGCTATACCATCACTCTCTCCCTATTTCAGTACCAGGAGATAGATAGTGGTAACCCTGATAATGTTTAGTAAATTATCTAAATAAGAACATAAGAACATAAGAAAGGAGGAACACTGCAGGAGGCCTGTTGGCCCATACTAGGCACGTCCTTTACAATTCATCCCACTAACAAAACATTTGCCCAACCCAATTTTCAATGCCACCCAAGAAATAAGCTCTGATGTGAAAGTCCCACTCAAATCCAACCCCTCCCTCTCATGTACTTATCCAACCTAAATTTGAAACTACCCAAAGTCCCAGCCTCAATAACCCAACTAGGTAGACTGTTCCACTCATCAACTACCCTATTTCCAAACCAATACTTTCCTATGTCCTTTCTAAATCTAAACTTATCTAATTTAAATCCATTACTGCGGGTTCTCTCTTGGAGAGACATCCTCAAGACCTTATTAATATCCCCTTTATTAATACCTATCTTCCACTTATACACTTCGATCAGGTGCCCCCTCATTCTTCGTCTAACAAGTGAATGTAACTTAAGAGTCTTCAATCTTTCTTCATAAGGAAGATTTCAAATGCTATGTATTAATTTAGTCATCCTATGCTGAATGTTTTCTAACGAATTTATGTCCATTCTGTAATATGGAGACCAGAACTGAGCTGCATAATCTAGGTGAGGCCTTACTAATGATGTATAAAGCTGCAGTATGACCTCTGGACTTCTGTTGCTTACACTTCTTGATATAAATCCCAGTAATCTATTTGCCTTATTACGTACGCTTAGGTATTGCTGTCTTGGTTTAAGGTTGCTGCTCACCATAACCCCCAAGTCCTTTTCGCAATCTGTATGGCTAAGTTCTACATCATTTAACTTGTAAGTACTAGGGTTATGGGCACTCCCAAGCTTCAGAACCTTGCATTTATCTACATTGAACTGCATCTGCCACTTTTCTGACCAAGAATAGAGTTTGTTTAAATCCTCCTGAAGTTCCATAACATCTACGTTTGAATCAATTATCCTACCTATCTTTGTGTCATCGGCGAATTTGCTCATATCACTAGTAATTCCCTCATCAACATCATTGACATATATTATAAACAACAACGGGCCCGAGACTGATCCCTGTGGAACGCCACTTGTTACAGATCCCCACTCGGATTTAACTCCATTTATGGACACTCTCTGCTTCCTGTCAGTGAGCCATGACTCGATCCACGAGAGCACTTTTCCCCCAATGCCATGAGCTGCCACTTTCTTTAACAGTCTATGGTGTGGAACTCTATCAAAAGCCTTACTAAAATCTAAGTAAATAATATCAAATTCTTCATCGTGGTCAACAGCCTCAAAAGCTTTACTGAAGAAAGTTAATAAATTAGTTAGACAAGACCTGCCTCTTGTGAATCCATGCTGAGTATCATTAATCAAGCTATGCTTATCGAGATGGCTTCTTATAATCTCAGCTATAATTAACTCTAGTAATTTGTCTACAATTGAGGTCAGGCTTATGGCGGTAATTGACGGTAACGACTTGTCCCCTGTTTTAAAAGTAGGAATTACATTAGCCATCTTCCACATATCAGACACTACACCTGTTTGAAGAGATAAATTAAAAATATTAGTTAATGGTTCACAGAGTTCCATTTTGCATTCCTTAAGAACCCTTGAAAAAACCTCATCAGGACCCGGCGACTTATTTTGCTTCAGTCTGTCTATCTGCTTCACAACCATTTCACTAGTGACTGTGATGTTACATAATTTTTCTTCTTCTAGCCCACTATAAAAATTAATTACTGGAATATTGTTAGTGTCTTCCTGTGTAAAAACTGAGAGAAAATAATTATTAAAAATCGAGCACATTTCATTCTCTTTGTCAGTAAGGTGCCCATAGTTATTTTTAAGGGGACCTATCTTATGTCTAACTTTTGTTCTATACACCTGGAAAAAACTTTTTGGGTTAGTTTTAGAATCCCTAGCAACTTTAATTTCATAGTTCCTTTTAGCTTTTCTTATCCCCTTTTTAATGTCCCTCTTAATGTCAATATACTGATTCATAAGATGACCCTCACCTCTTTTGATACGCCTATAAATTCCTTTCTTATGCCCTAGTAGATATTTGAGCCTATTATTCATCCATTTTGGGCCATTTCTATTTGATCTAATTTCTTTATATGGGATAAACGTTCTTTGAGCAGCATGTATAGTGTTCAGAAAACTGTCATATTGATATCTCACTTCCTTACCCCAGTCAACAGATGATATGTGTTCTCTAAGCCCATCGTAATCTGCTAAGCGAAAATCTGGGACTGTTACTGAGTTATCGCTACTATGTACTTCCATTCAATGCTAAATGTAATTGATTTGTGGTCGCTAGCACCCAGTTCCTCTAAAATTTCTAAATTATTAACAAGGGATTCATTGTTTGCCATAACTAAGTCAAGCAGGTTATATTTCCCTTGTAGGTTCTGTCACAAACTGCTTCAAAAAACAATCCTGAGCTACTTCTAAGAAGTCGTATGATTCAAAATTTCCCCAGTCAAGAAATTCCAATCAATTGACTAAAGTTAAAGTCTCCTAGAATTACTACATTATCGTGCCTTGTGGCCTTAACATTTTCCTCCCATAGTAGTCTCCCTTGGTCCCTATCTAAGTTTGGGGGACGGTATATCACTCCTAAAATCAGTTTTTCATGCCCCTCCGAAAATTCTATCCAAACAGACTCTGTATGTGTTACTTCAGACTTAATACCCGTTTTTATGCAACAGTTCAAGCGATCTCGGACATACAATGCCACCCTACCCCCCTTCCCGATACTTCTATCTACTTGGAACAATTTAAAACCCTGAATATGACATCCGCAGGCATGTCCCGACTTTTTGAATTTAACCACGTCTCAGTTAAGGCAAATACATCAATGTTACCTGCACTAGCAACTAATCTCAACTCGTCCATCTTATTCCTAGCACTACGGCAATTAGCATAATAAACATTGAAAGAATCTCCTTTCTCTTTACCCTTCCTGCTCATTTCTGTTTTTCTACTAAACCTATTACTGTCCTTATCACCCAAAGTCCCTGGCTTTTCAATATCTACCTCGTTCTGCTTATTACTAGTTCCCCTAGAACTCATAATATTACTACACTTGGACTTCACTGTTTTCCTGCCAAAACCCATACCACTAACTATTCCTAGTTTAAAGTCTTAACTGCTCCCTCCACTGCAGTTGCCAGTGCTACCACCCCAGACCTAGATAAGTGAACCCCATCCCTGGCATACATGTCATCTCTGCCATAGAAGAGGTCCCAGTTGTTAATGAATGTTACCGCATTTTCCTTACAGTATTTGTCCAGCCAGCAATTGACACCAATTGCCCTGGACAACCATTCATTTCCAACTCCTCTCCTTGGCAAAATACCACATATGACAGGATTCCCACCCTTACTCCTAATTATTTCTATTGCTGACCTATACCTGCTAATCAGGTCTTCACTTATACGTCTGCCAACATCGTTGCCTCCAGCACTGAAACAGATAATAGGATTGCTCCCATTACCTCTCATGATGTCATCCAGACGGCTAACAATATCCTCCATCCCAGCCCCAGGAAAGCAAACTCTCTGTCTCCTACTCCTGTCCTTCAAGCAGAACGCCCTATCCATATACCTAACTTGGCTATCCCCAACAACAACAATATTCTTACCTTCCTTGGTGTCGTTAGTTGTAATGTTCCCAGTAGTCGACTCACATTCGTCGGGTAGCACTGAGAATGTATTAGATGTTTCCACAACAGTTTCCACGGCAGTCTCTTTCTTCTTCATCGTTTCTATCTTTCCATTCGTCTTCTTGATCGTCAACTTCGTTCCCTGCTGTCTAGCCACTGACCAGTTTCCCTTCTTGACCTGAGGACTCAAAACAGGAGGACTACTACGAATCTTCTTGTTTTCCTCGGTCAGTCGCCGAATCTCCAACTTCGCCATCCTCAATTCTTCTTTAAGCTGTTGGTAAAGTTGCTCGATGGAGGGCATCTCGCTTCAATTCGTAGAGAGCGTGCAAACAGGTCTTCAAAGAGCTAAGTACACGTCAACACTGCGCAAAAGCCAACTCAATCAGGAGCTACTGCGCAGCACGTCCGCACGGCCCAATAGCGATGCGAACACTCCCAATAGCAATGCGAACACTCCAGGTAAACTCCAGAAGAGTTGTGTATCCTAGTGAACCCCCCCCCCGTTTTTCTGACAGCGACAAGCTAGTAAACAAGTACGCACATACAAACACATGTGTGCACCAGTAAACAAGTATGCACATACAAACACACATGTGCACCAGTAAACAAGTACGCACATACAAACACACGTGTGCACCAGTAATTAGTATTATAATAAACATTAGCATATATTAATATGGAATTGAGTGAGAAAAAATAATCCTATAATCTTCAAAAAGTAGAGTAGCCTAGTGTGCAAAGATCTGGGCCGGGAGAGTACCGGTGAACCAAGAACAACGAAGATCTGGGCCGGGAGAGTACCGGTGAACCAAGAACAACAAAGATCTGGGCCGGGAGAGTACCAGTGAACCAAGAAAAACCCGAAGATCGGGGCCCGGGGAGAGAAACCGGTAAACCAAAGAACAACAAAGTTCGGGCCCGGGGGAGTACAGGGGGAACCAAACAAACCCAAGATCGGGGCTGGGAGAGAAAAACCGGGGGAACCCAACAACAACAGAGATTTTTGGCCGGGGATTTTTCCGGAAAAACCCAAGCCCAAAAAAAGATCTGGGCTGGGAGGATACCGGTGAACCAAAAAAAACAAAGATCGGGGGGGGAGAGTTTCCGGGTGAACCAACAAAAAACAAAGATTGGGCCGGGAAGAAAGGGGAACCCAAAAAAACAAAAAAGGGATCTGGGGGGGGGGAGATTTCCGGAAAAACCCAACAACAAAAAAAGATCGGGCCCGGGGAGAGTCCCGGTTTAACCAAAAACAACAAAGACGGGGGCCCGGGAATTCCCGGGGTGAACCAACAAAAAACAAAGTCTGGGCCGGGAGATTTAACCGGTGAACCAAAAAACAAAAAAGATCGGGGCTGGGAGGGGTCCCAGTGAACCAAGAACAACAAAGACTGGGCTGGGGGGAGAAACCATTTAAACCCAAGAAAAACGAAGATTGGGCCGGGAGATTACCGGTAAACCAACAACAAAAAAATTTCGGGGCCGGGGAGTACCGGTAAACCCAAACAACAACAAAGATCTGGGGGGGGAGAGTCCCGGGTAAAAACCAAGGGAAAAACAAAGATTGGGTGGGAGAGTACCGGGTGACCAAAAACAACAAAGATCGGGGCCGGGAGACCCCCGGGTTTGAACCAAGAAAAAACAAAGATCTGGCCGGGAAGTCCCGGTAAACCAAAAAAAAAACCAAAAGAATTGGCCTGGGAAGAAAACCAGTGAACCAAGAATAACAAAGATCTGGCCGGGAGATTACCGGTCCCCCAAGAAAAACAAAGATTGGGGCCAGGAGAGTACCGGTAAAACCAAGAACAAAAAAGATCGGGCCCGGGGAGAGAAACCGGTTTGAACCAACAACAATAAAGCTGGGCCCGGGAGAGAAAGGGAACCAAGAACAATAAAGATCTGGGCCGGGAGAGAAACCGGTAAAACCAAACCCAACAAAAAAGATCGGGGCCGGGGAGAGTCCCGGTAAACCCCAAAAACAAAAAAGATCGGGGCCGGGAGAGAACCGGTGAACCAAGAAAAAAACAAAAATCTGGGCCGGGGAGATTTTTTACCGGGGGAAACCAAAAAACAACAAAATCTGGGCTGGGAGAGTCCCGGTAAACCCAAAAACAATAAAGATCGGGGCCGGGAGAGTCCCGGGTTTTAAACCCAAAGAAAAACCCAAAGATCGGGGCCGGGGAGAGTCCCGGGGGGAACCAAGAACAACAAAGATTGGGCCGGGAGAAAACCGGGGTAAACCCAAGAAAAACAAAGATCGGGGCCGGGGAGGTCCCGGGTAAAACCAAAAACAAAAAAGATCGGGCCCGGGAAAAGGTCCCGGGTGAACCAAGAACAACGAATCGGGGCCCGGGAGAGTACGGGAAACCAAAAAAATTTAAAGATCGGGGCCCGGGGAAAGGTCCCTAACCAAGAACAACAGAGATCGGGCCCGGGGGAGAAAGGGTAAACCCAAGAACAACAAAAAACGGGGCCGGGAGAGTCCCGGTGAACCAAGAAAAACAAAGTTTCGGGGCCCGGGGAAAAACCCGGGTGAACCAAAAACAACAAAATCGGGGCCCCGGGAAAAAAAACCGGTGAACCAAGAACAACAAGTCGGGCCGGGGAGAGTCCCGGGTAAACCCAAAACAACAAAAAAATCGGGGGCCCGGGATTTTTAACCGGTTGAACCAAGAAAAACAAAATTGGGGCCGGGAGAGTACCATTGAACCAAGAACAAAAAAGATCGGGGCCCGGGGAGAGTACCGGTGAACCAAGAAAAAACAGAGATCGGGGGCCGGGGAAGTCCCGGTAAACCAAGAAAAAACAAGATCGGGGGCAGGGGGAGTCCCGGTAAACCAAGAAAAACAGAGATCGGGGCCGGGGAAGTAGGGGGAAAACCCAACAACAAAAAAAGATCTGGGCCGGGAGAGAAACCGGGTGAACCAAGAACAAAAAGATCGGGGCCCGAGAGAGTAACAGTAACCAAAAAACAAAAAAGATCGGGGCCGGGGAAAGGTCCCGGGTAAAACCCAAAAAGCAAAAAAGGACCCGGGGCCGGGGAGATCCCGGTAAACCCAAAAACCCAAAAAGATCTGGGCCGGGAGAGTACCGGTAAACCCTTGAACATCAAAAAAGGGGGCCCGGAGAGTCCCGGTTTGAAACATGAAAACAAAGACTGGGCCGGGGATTTCCGGGGAACCTTGAAAAACAAAATCGGGGCCGGGAGAGTACCGGGTAAACCCAAAAAACCCCAAAAGATCGGGGCCCGGGAGATTTACCAGTGAACCAAAACAACAAAGTTTTGGGGCCGGGGAGAGAAACCGGGGTAACCCAATGAACAACAAAGATCTGGGCCGGGAGAGTATCGGTAAACCCAAGAACAATAAAAAATTTGTTTTAACCTGCCCCCCCCTCTTTTCAAAGAACGCAACTAGTAAAAAAACCCACACAAAAAACACAATTACACAATTAATATTAATGTATATAAAAGTGTAATTAATAAAGGGAATTGTTTTGGAAAAAAAATTTAATTTCAAAAGAGTAGCGTACCCTTGGGGTGGCAAAACACACCCACCACACCCACACACCCACACACAAAACCCACACACCCCCCACACCCACCCACACACACCAACAAACCCCACACACACCAACAAAACACCCACAACACCCCACCCCCACCCACCACACCCAACACACCCACACACACCCCACACACCCCACACACCCACCCACACCACACACACCCAAAACCACACCCACAAAACCCACACACACCCACCACACCCACCCCACCCCCCACACCCCCCCCACCCACCCCAAAACCCCCCAACACACCCCACCCCACACACCCACCCACACAAACCCCAAAACACACACAACCCCTCATCACACACAACCCCACACCACAAACACATCACACCCATATCACCCACACACCACCCACACACCACACCACACCACACACAACCACACACACACACACAACCCCACACACACACACACCCACACACACACACACACAGCAAACCCATTCCCAGACTCACACATACACCCCCCCCTTCCCCCCAACCGACATCTCAATCCTTCCCCTGATCCCCCCCCTCCTTTTTTTCACCCTCCCCCTCCCCACCTTCCCCCCCCACCTCTCCCTCCTTTTTCAACTCCCCTTTTCCCCCAAACCACCACTTACTTCACTCCCCTTTTCCCACTCCCCCCCCCCCACAACTCCCCACAACCCACAGTTCCCCTCTACCTCCCCCCCCCCACTTTTTGAAAATACACAAAAATTTAACCCTTTAACCCAAAACAAAATTTAAAAGGGTTTTCCCACCTGGGGAAATTCAGGATAAAACAAAAGTGGGTTCCCAAAAGGGGGGCAACAAAAAAACCCCCAAAGGGAAAGGGAGAGGAAACGAAAAGGGAAAAGAGGGGGGGCGGGGGGCAGAGCTCAAAAAAAGGGAACTTTGAAGGGAAAAAAAGAAACTAAAAGAACTTAGCATGAGAATGGAAAGAGGATAGACAGGGAAAGCAGGAAGTGGGAGGTGCAAGTCAAAGCAGCAGAGGCCAGGATACAGATTTTAAAAAGGGGACTGAAAAATCTTAAACAGCCAAAAAAGAACTAAAGAACTTTTTGGGGTTTTTGACAACAGAGATGTACCCCCAGTCCAAAATAAGGGGATGTGGGGAAAGAAGGAAAAAAAAACTGCTTGTAAAAGCCTCAATCAGTGGGGGACTGTGGGTAAATGAAAAAAGCTAACTATATGTGGGGGGGGGGCCCAACAGCCCACAGCAGAGGCCAGGGAAACCCGAAAAGGGGAAAAATGACGGGCCACTGAGCCCAAGTACATTAGCTAGTGAAACTGAAGAAAGGAAAAACTGGGAAAGGAGGAATCAAATTGAATGAGGGGATTCGCCCAAAATGAATTTGGGGGTTTTTTGCAGTGGGAGAAAAGAAAGGGGGGGAAGGGGCATCTTTGGGGGTAAGGGCTCCAGGAAGTTGAAGGGAAAAATATGAAGCCCAAAAAAACAAGGGAAAAACAAGCAATTGAAAAACAAACATGAAAGCCCAAAAGAAAACGACATGCCCCCCTGGGGAAATTTTTGGAGGGAAAAGGGGGAAAAGTAAAAAAAAAAAACCCGGCCCCGTGAAAGTGACCTTCAAGGCAGAAAACGACTAGGAAAAAGGATTTCCCGCAGGGGAAACATGATTAAAAGGGGCATGGGCCGGGCCTTCAAAAAGGGTTTTCCGGGCAAACGACAAACCCCCAAAAAAGAAAGGCAGAAACCCGAGGAGATGGTACAAAGGCGAAAGGGGGAAAGAGAGGGGGAAAGGGGAAGACCCAAGGGAACCCAACCCCAGGGGGAAGGGTCAATACAAACCTCCCTCAACTTTCCCAAGAAAGCCTCCCCAAACCCGGGCAACCCGTGGGAAAACCCCCAAAACTCCCCAAAACCCCCAAACCCATGCCAATCCAATCCCCCACCCCCTGCATTACAAACTCCACCCCCCAGCAACCCCCCATAGTTCCTTTTCAGGGCCCCCCTTCCCCAACCCCCAATTTCACCTCCCAGACCACCCAAATTTTGAAAAGAAAAATTTAAGGGGTGGGGATTCCCAAAAGGGAGAGGAAAACAAAAAAAGTATGAGGAGTGGGGAAAACATCCCCAGACATAGTAGCACCACAGAAACAAAAAATCACCAAATAATAAAAAATTCCCAAACTTTTTCCTTTCCCGATATCAAATCCCCAGGAAAGACCGAGGGAGGGGGAGGGGGGGGGGAGCAAATTTTTTCACTGGGTCATTAAAAAACCAGTGGGGGGTTTTTGGGGGGGAAAATGGAAAAGGGAAAGGGGTGGCAAAGGGGGGAAAGGGGAAAACTTAGTTTTTTGAACAATCCAGTCTAGGGACATAAGGTGAAAATTGCAAATAATTTTTAAAAACCCCAACCCCAAAAAAACTGCAGGAGGCCAAAAGAAAAATACGGGGTGAGGGGGCCCAACCCGAGCAATGGTCCCACACACAACGAGGGTTGGGCCCGGGGGAAACACACTGGGGGGGGCAAAGGGTTTCTAGTTATGGGTGATTTCAATCACAAAAGGGGATTGACTGGGAAAAACCTGGGGCCCCAAAGGGGGGCCCAAAACATGGAGAGCCCGATGATGGATTGGTACTGGAAAAAACCCCAGGGATCAAAAATGTTTGAGACCCCTACCAAGAGAGAGGAAGGAAAGAACCACCCAAAAACGGGGCCTTTATTCACCCCTTTAGTTTGTCCCGACATCGAGGGTATCAGTATTTAAAGGCCCCTGGGGGGTAGTGATCATGTGGTTCTGTTTCTTTTGGGCTAAATAGTTGAGCTCCAAGTGGAGAGAACACAGGAATTGGGTGGGGAAAAAAACCCAAAATACAAAAAAAGGGAGAAAACTACCCCCCCCCAGGGTTTGGGAATTCTTTCAAACATTCGTGGGGGGAGGGGGAAATGACGGAAAACCCTAAAAGAAAAGAAAGGGGCTATGTCCCCAAAAAAATGCAAGGAGGGGGAGAGGAAAAGGTTTGTTCCCCCGGGAAAAAAAGAAATAATGGGGGGAAAAAAACGAGTCCCCTTTGGTTTTACCCAAAGGTGTAGGGAGGCAAAAACTAGGGGTACTAAAGAATGGGAAAAAGGGACAGAAGCAGAGGGAAATCAGGGAAAAAAAAAAGATTAGCCAAAGAGCCCGAAACGAAAAATGCACTGATAAAAGGGGGGCTCCGCCCGGCCCAAAACGAAAATGACATAGCATCGAAAATCCCGACTGGGCCCGAAGCTGTTGTACAGCCCCCATTAAAGGGGGGAAAAAAAACATAAAAGGGCCCGGGAATCAACTTTAGGAAAGGGGGATTTGGGAAAAAATTTAAAAAAGAAACGACCCGGAGGGAAGTCAGGAGCTCAACACCCAAAATTTAAAGAAGTATTTACAGTGGAAACCAGTAGGACTTTCCGGGAAAACTGAGCAAAGGGGGGCACCAGCAAGTGCTGGATTTATACATTTTTTAAAACCCAAAGGGGGAGGTTTAAGAAGCTGCTTGGGGAACTGGGCACCTCAAAGGGGGTGGGGGCCCGACAAAATTCTCCGGGGTCCTTAAAGAGGGGCAGAGACATTGTGTGTACCATTAACAAAGATTTTTCAAAACCATCATTTGAAACTGGGCAACCCCCGAGGGATGGAAATTTGGCCAAAAGTACCCCAATTTTTAAAAAGGGAGGGCAGCATGAGGCACTAAAAATACAGACCGTATCCCCAAAAGGGCCCTAGTATGGGAAGGTCATGGAGAAGATCATCGGGGGAGAATTTGGGGGGCACCTGGAAAAAAACAAGGTATAATTTGACAACCCCGGGTTTCAGGGGGAGAAAATCGTGTGTCCAAAATATTAGAGGGTTTTTTGAAAGGGGACAGAAGTAAGACCAAAAGGAAAAGGGTGGGTCGATTGCATTTTTTTTTGGGCTGCAAAAAAGGGGCCCTTTGAAAACAGTGCCCCACAAGAGGTTAGGGAAAAACAAAAGGATAGGCACACAAACAGGAAAGGGAAATGAAAAGGATAAGAGAATACCTTTCAAAGGGGGGCAACAACGAGTCATGGTACGTGACGAGGTGTCAAAGGGGCGCCTGTGACAAGCGGGGTTTCCACAGGGGCCCGTCCCCAGGACCTGTGCTGTTTTGGTATATGTTTAATGAACATAACGGGGGGGATAGACCCCAGAATGGGCCCTTTTTTGTGGACGATGGGGAAGTTAATGAGAAGAAAACAAATCGGATGGGGGATCAGGGAGGGCCCAAAAAAGAGACCTGGACAGGCCCCAAAAAACCTCGTCCAGCAAAATGGTTCCCCTTTAGTTTAACCCTGCCAAATGCAAAGTCATGAAATTTGGGGGGAAGGGGGCCAAAAAAAAAAGACCGCAAAACACCAATATTTGTTTTGATGGCCAAAGTCTGGGAAAACCCCACTCAAGGGGAAAAAAAAATCGGGGGGTGGTATTTTTTAAAACCGAGCAAAATCTCCCGATGTGAACCCTCCCCCTCAGATAACGGCTGCAGCATATTGGGCCCCCCCCCCCTGGGAAACCTAAGGGGGTAGCGTTTCCCTTTCCTCCAAAAAAGGGGATTCGTTTTTAAGACTTGTATTGTTTACGTTCCCAAAGGGGGCCCCTTAAATGGAGTATGCAGCACCCAGTTTTGGGGGCCCACCTAGTCAAGCCGTCCAAAAAAAAAATTAGAGGGAAAATTTCAAAAGGTTGTAACAAAACTAGTCCCAGAGCTACAGGAAAAAAGTCCCCACGAAGAAAGGTTAGGGAAAACGGCCTGATGACACTGGAGGCCGGGGGGTCGGGGGGCATGAAAACGACCCTATCAATAGTGCGCGGAAAAGGGGGAGGTGGACAAAGAGGGGGTTCCCGAGAAGGGGGCACAGACATTTGGAGGTCACAATTTTGGGAAATTGAAAGACTCAGTTTAAAACAAAGGGTTTTTTTGGAAAAGTATTTCTTCAGTCATAGATTTGTCAGGCCGTGGAATAGCCTAGAAAAGGGGAAGTATGGGGGGGAAAAGCAACCAAACATTTGTTTTAAGGCAGGGATGAATTTTAAAACTCAAAGGGGCAAAAAAGGGGAAGAGAGGACCCTAGTTTCAATCCCCGGTGAAGAGGCGGGCCAGGGGGGCTAAAGACTCGAAACCCCCCCGGCCAACCAAAAAATAGGTTGAGTAAAATTTTGGGGGGGTACCACATACACCAAAACCCTAAACACACAACCAAACACACCACTCACCCAACCCAACCCCCCCCCCCAAAACCACCCCCGAAAAACCGAAAATACCCCACCCCCACACCCAAAAACACACAAAAATTTTTCACCCCATAAAAAACAAAACCACACCATACACCACACCACCCCCAACCACTCCCCTTCCCCTCTCTTTTTCTTTCTCCTCTACCCTCTCTCTCTCTCCTCCTCTCTCTCTCTTCTCTCTCCTCTCTCTCTTCTCTCTCTCTCCTCTCTCTTCCTTCCTTTTCTCTCTCCCTTCCCCTCCCTCACTCTCTTCTCCCCCTCTCTCTCCCTCTCTCTCTCGCTCTCTCTCTCCCTCTCTCTCTCCTCACTCCCATAACCCTATCTCTCACCCTCCTCTCTCTCTATAGGCTTCTCTCTCCATCTCTCCACTTCTCTCTCTCATAGCCTTTTCCCTCGCCCTCCTTTCTCCCTCTCTCTCTCTCTCTCTCCCTCTTCCTCTCCCTCTCTTTCCCCCTTTCTCTCTACCCTTTCTCTTCCCCCTCACATTTCTCTCTCCCCCCCTTGGTCTTATCCCTCACCCCCATACTCTCTCCTCTCTCTCCCTCTTTCTACCCTTTGCCCTTTTCCTCTCTCCCCCTCTTTCTACCCTTTCTTTTCCCCCCCTCGCACCCTCCCCTCCTCTAGCCTTCTGTCTGTGGAAATAAAAAAAAAAAAAAAAAAAAAAAACATGGGTGGCCCTAGAGGATGGAAAACCAGTGATCTGGTAGACGAACCAGGGAGGAAAGACTGGAGTTAGAGCTCCAAAAAAGGGAGGAAGAGTGGGGAAGGAAGATAGTAGAGCTTGGTAAGAAAATGGTGGAGCGGATAGCTGACGAGTGCAGCAAGTGGGAAGTACAGGGCTTAGGGAGCAGAAGCTAGGAAAACAGTTTCTTAGAAGGAAACTGCAAAGCCTGAAACAGATTAGAGAGACAAATGACAATTCAGTGTGACATCAGGAAATTCAAAGTCAGGCGCAGAAAAAGGGGATGGTAAGCAACAACGGAGACATGCCGTACACGAAGGCCTATCAGACCCACGTGGGGCCAGGGAAAAGACGATGAGCACACTAAGATCAAATGACAGGTCCGAAGACAATGAAGGTATGCTATATGCAGAGATTCTAACAGCCAACTGCAGTAGCAAGGGACAGCTTGTCAGGAAAGACAGTTCACTGAGAATAGAAGTTTCAGATATGACAGGGACTGAAGGCAAGAACATGTCAATGGAAGGAAATAAAATGCCTCAGAGGAAGCAGATGGAGACTCAGTGGGAGGAGGAAAGGGCGAGGTCAGTTTTTGTGTATGGGCTCCAAGAAGCCAAGGGGGATAACTTTGAAGAAATAAAAGAGGAGGAGAAAAAAATAATTGAAGGCATCGTGAAAACAATAGGGAAGGGCGATATGACCCAGGTGACAAATTTTCAGAGAATTGGGTGGTTTGTGAGTGGAAGGATACGGCCTGTCAGAGTAACTTTCAAGGAAGAATCAGTTCGAACCAGGATTCTGCAAGAGAAAGCAAGACTGAGGGACAAAGAGGGGTACCACAGAGTATACCTCGACCGCGACAGAACACAAGAAGAAAGGACTACACTGAAAGAGAGGGTACAGAGACGCAAGGAGGAACGAGAGGCAATGACGAAAATGAGCAGGACCCAGACACAGGAGGAAGGGCAAACACACCCCACAGAATCTCCCACCAAAAGACTCCAACCGCGACATTCCCAATGCAACTGAGCAACCTATACTACAACCCACTCACTGTTCCCTCTGCCACCAACCCCCATATCACAAACCTCACCCCAACAGCTGTCCCTTATGGGCATTCTGACCCCACCCCCATCAACACAAACCCCACCTACACCACAGCCCCATATAGGCCCCCACCAAGGCTCTCGCTCCCCAACCCCAATATTCTTGCATGACCACAATGATAGAAAAGAAACTGAAGGTTTGGTGCACAAACGCGGATGAAATAACGAATAAACATGAGGAGTGGAACGAAAGTATCAGTGAAAAATCCCCAGACATCATAGCAGTCACAGAAACAAAACTCGCTGAGACAATAACAGACACAATCTTCCCAACAGGATATCAGATCCTGAGGAAAGATAGAAGGAGTAGAGGGGGAGGAGGGGTTGCACTGCTCATAAAACACCGATGGGGATTTGAGGAAATGGAAGGCATGGACATGATTGGAGAAAGAGACTACATTGTAGGTACAATTCAGTCCGGAGAACATAAAGTAGTCATTGGATTGATGTATAACCCACCACAGAACTGCAGGAGGCCAAGAGAGGAGTACGAAGAAAACAACAGGGTGATGGTGGACACACTGGCTGAGGTGACAAGAAGAGCTCACTCGAGCAGAGCAAAGTTACTGGTAATGGGCGATTTCAACCACAGGGAGATCGACTGGGAAAACCTGGAGCCACATGGGGGTACCGAAACATGGAGAGCCAAGATGATGGATGTGGTACTTGAAAACCTTATGCATCAACATGTCAGGGACACAACCAGAGAGAGAGGGGGAGGATGAGCCAGCAAGACTGGATCTTGTGTTCACCCTGAGCAGTTCAGACATTGAGGACATCACTTACGAGAGGCCCCTTGGAGCTAGCGATCACGTGGTTCTGAGTTTTGACTATATAGAAGAGTTACAAGTGGAGAAGGTAACAGGAACTGAAGGGGACAGGCCAAACTATAAAAAAGGGGACTACACAGGTATGAGAACTTCCTGCAGGAGGTTCAGTGGGACAGAGAAATGGTAGAGGAAAATCAGTAAACGAGATGATGGAATATGTGGCAACAAAGTGCCAAGGAGGCAGAGGAAAGTTTTGTTCCCAAGGGAAACAGAAATAATAGGAAGACCAAAAACGAATCCTTGGTTTACCGAAGGTGTAGGGAGGCAAAAACTAAGTGCAACAGAGATGGAAAAGGTACAGGAGGCATAGGTCCCAGGAAAACAAGGAGATTAGTAGAAGAGCCAGAAACGAGAATGCACAGATAAGGAGGGAGGCCCAGCGACAGTATGAAAACGACATAGCATCGAAAGTCAAATCTGACCCGAAACTGCTGTATAGCCACATTAGGAGGAAGACAACAGTCAAGGACCAGGTGATAAGGCTGAGGAAAGAAGGTGGAGAGACTCACAAGAAACGATCAAGAGGTATGTGAGGAGCTCAACACGAGATTTAAGGAAGTATTTACAGTAGAGACAGGAAGGACTCTGGGGGGACAGACCAGATGGGGACACCAGCAAGGAATACACCAACAAGTGTTGGACGACATACATACAGATGAGGAGGAGGTGAAGAAACTGCTAAGGGACATCGTACCTCAAAGGCAATGGGACCGGACAAAAATCTCCCCGGGGGTCCTTAAGAGGGAGCAGATATGTTGTGCGTGCCACTTACCACAATCTTCAACATGTCCCTGGAAACGGGGGCAACTACCTGGAGGTATGGAAGACGGCAAATGTAGTTCCCATTTTTAAAAAAGGAGACAGAAAAGAGGCACTAAACTATAGACCTGTGTCATTGACGTGTATAGTATGCAAAATTATGGAGAAGATTATCAGGTGGAGAGTGGTGGAGCACCTGGAACGGAACAAGAGTATAAATGCCAACCAGCACGGATTCACGGAAGGCAAATCCTGTGTCACAAACCTTCTGGAGTTTTATGATAAAATAACAGATGTAAGACACGAGAGAGAGGGGTGGGTTGATTGCATCTTCTTGGACTCTAGCCTGAAGCTAGAGCATCAGGCGCATATAACAGGAAGGGCACTGCAATGGATCAGAGAATACCTGACAGGGAGGCAACAACGAGTCATGGTACGTAATGATGTATCACAGTGGGGCACCTGGGGCGAGCGGGGTCCCACAGGGGTCGGTCCTAGGACCATGCTATTTTTGGTATATGTGAACGACATGATGGAAGGGTTAGACTCAGAAGTGTCCCTGTTTGCAGATGATGTGAAGTTAATGAGGAGAATTAAATCTGATGAGGACCAGGCAGGACTTCAAAGAGACCTGGACAGACTGGACACCTGGTCCAGCAAATGGCTTCTCGAATTTAATCCTGCCAAATGCAAAGTCATGAAGATAGGGGAAGGGCACAGAAGACCACAGACAGAGTATAGGGTAGGTGGCCAAAGACTGCAAACCTCACTCAAGGAGAAAAATCTTGGGGTGAGTATAACACCGAGCATGTCTCCGGAAAGCACACATCAATCAGATAACTGCTGCAGCATATGGGCGCCTGGCAAACCTGAGAACAGCATTCCGATACCTTAGTAAGGAATCATTCAAGACACTGTACACCGTGTATGTCAGGCCCATACTGGAGTATGCAGCACCTGTTTGGAACCCGCACTTGATAAAGCACGTCAAGAAACTAGAGAAAGTACAAAATTTGCGACAAGGTTAGTTCCAGAGCTAAGGGGAATGTCCTATGAAGAAAGATTAAGGGAAATCGGCCTGACGACACTGGAGGACAGGAGGGGTCAGGGGAGACATGATAACGACATATAAAATACTGCGTGGAATAGACAAGGTGGACAAAGACAGGATGTTCCAGGGAGGGGACACAGAAACAAGAGGCCACAATTGGAAGTTGAAGACACAAATGAGTCAGAGAGATAGTAGGAAGTATTTCTTCAGTCATAGAGTTGTAAGGCAGTGGAATAGCCTAGAAAATGACGTAGTGGATGCAGGAACCATACACAGTTTTAAGACGAGATTTGATAAAGCTCATGGAGCGGGGAGAGAGAGGGCCCAGTAGCAACCGGTGAAGAGGCAGGGCCAGGAGCTAAGACTCGACCCCTGCAACCACAAATAGGTGAGTACAAATAGGTGAGTACAAATAAGTGAGTACAAATAGGTGAGTACACACACACACACACACAAGAGATTGGTGCAAAAACTGGAGGACCAAGCAGGGATAACAGGGAAGGCACTACAATGGATCAGGGAATACTTGTCAGGAAGACAGCAGCGAGTCATGGTACGTGGCGAGGTGTCAGAGTGGGCACCTGTGACCAGCGGGGTCCCGCAGGGGTCAGTCCTAGGACCAGTGCTGTTTCTGGTATTTGTGAACGACATGACGGAAGGAATAGACTCTGAGGTGTCCCTGTTTGCAGATGACGTGAAGTTGATGAGAAGAATTCACTCGATCGAAGACCAGGCAGAACTACAAGGGATCTGGACAGGCTGCAGACCTGGTCCAGCAATTGGCTCCTGGAGTTCAATCCCACCAAGTGCAAAGTCATGAAGATTGGGGAAGGGCAAAAAGGCCGCAGACGGAGTACAGTCTAGGGGGTCAGAGACTACAAACCTCACTCAAGGAAAAAAATCTTGGGGTGAGTATAACACCAGGCACATCTCTGAAGCGCACATCAACCAAATAACTGCTGCAGCATATGGGCGCCTAGCAAACCTCAGAACAGCATTCCGACATCTTAATAAGGAATCATTCAGGACCCTGTACACCGTGTACGTTAGGCCCATATTGGAGTATGCGGCACCAGTTTGGAACCCACACCTAGCCAAGCACGTGAAGAAACTAGAGAAAGTGCAAAGGTTTGCAACAAGACTAGTCCCAGAGCTAAGAGGTATGTCCTACGAGGAGAGGTTAAGGGAAATCAACCTGACGACACTGGAGGACAGGAGAGATAGGGGGGACATGATAACGACATACAAAATACTGAGAGGAATTGACAAGGTGGACAAAGACAGGATGTTCCAGAGATTGGACACAGTAACAAGGGGACACAGTTGGAAGCTGAAGACACAGATGAATCACAGGGATGTTAGGAAGTATTTCTTCAGCCACAGAGTAGTCAGTAAGTGGAATAGTTTGGGAAGCGATGTAGTGGAGGCAGGATCCATACATAGCTTTAAGCAGAGGTATGATAAAGCTCATGGCTCAGGGAGAGTGACCTAGTAGCGATCAGTGAAGAGGCGGGGCCAGGAGCTCGGACTCGACCCCCGCAACCTCAACTAGGTGAGTACAACTAGGTGAGTACACACACACACACACACACACATACACACATACGCATACACTGTAAATACATAAGCTTATTCCAGTGGTAAAATTCACAAACTTCTTTCTGTCTTAAAAAAAAGTGGGTTACCCAAGAGGGCAGAGAACCAGGGGTCTGGTGGATGAACCTGAGAGGGAAGATTGGCAGTTAGAGCTCAAAAAATGGGAGGAAGTGTGGGGAAGGAAGCCAGAAGAGCTCGGCAAGAAACTGGAGGAGAGGATAGCTGAAGAGAGCAGGAAGTGGGGGCTACAAGTCTTAGAAACAGATGCTAAGATTCATTGCTTCGAGGAGGAACTAGAAAAAGTGAAACAGATTAAAGAGTCAAATGACAGTACAGACATGGCATCAGTCACAGACAAGGGAACTGCAGGGAGAAAAGGAGCTATGCCATATGTGAAGGCCCTATCAGACCCATGTGGGGTCCAGGAAAAGAGAAGCACACTAAGAACAAATGAGGGGTCTGAAGACAATGAGGGAGCTATACCATATGCAGAGACTCTAACAGACAATTGCAGTGGCAAGGAACAGCTGAGCAGGAAAGACAATCCGCTGAGCATGAAAGCTTCAGCAAGGGCAGGGATTGAAGGCAGGAATGTTTTAATGGAAGCAGCTAAAACACCTCATAGGATGCAAAGCGAGATGAGGTGGGGGGACGAAAGGGAGAGGTCAGTTTTTGTCTAGGGGCTCCAAGAAGTTCGACGGGGAACCTATGATGAAAGAAAACAGGAGGAGAGAAAAGCAATTGAAGGTATCACGAAAACAATAAGTAAGGGCGACATAACCCAGGTGACAAATTTTTGGAGAATTGGGTGGTTTGTGAGTGGAAGGAAACGGGTTGTCAAAGTAATTTTCAAGGCAGAATCAGCTCGAACCAGGATCCTGCAGGAGAAAGCATGACTGAGGGACAAACCGGAGTACAGGAGAGTGTACCTCGATTGTGACAGAACACAAGAAGAAAGGACGATACTGAAAGAGAGGGCACAAAGACGAAAGGAGGAACGAGAGGCAATGATGAAGATGACCAGAACCCAGACCCAGGTGGAGGGGTAAACACACCCTCCAGAAACACCCGCAGAAAGACTCCAACCATGACATCCCCCAATGCAACTGAACAATCTAAACCAAAACCCACACACTGTTCCCTCTGTCCTCACCCCCACATGTCACAAAGCCCACCCCTACAGCAGATGCCTATGGGCACTCTGCCCCACCCCCTCATCACAAACCCTACCCAAACTGCAACCCCCCATAGGCCCCTCCAGGTTCTGCTCCCCAACCCTCAATATTCTCCCAGGAACAAAGTGATAGAAAAGAAGCTGAAGGTTTGGTACACGAACCCAGATGGACTAACAAATAAATATGAGTGGAATGAAAGAATCAGTGAGAAGACCCCAGACATCATAGCAGTCACAGAAATGAAACTCACTGAGACAACAGACACAATCTTTCCACCGAGATTTCAGATCCTGAGGAAAGATGGGAGCAGAAGGGTGGGGGTAAGGGGTTCCACTGCTCGTAAAAAAACCAATGGGGATTTGAGAAAATGGAAGACATGTACATGATTGGAGAAAGGAATTACATAGTAGGTACACTTCAGTCTGGGGAACATAAGGTATGACCCACCATAGAACTGCAGAAGGCCAAGAGAGGAATACGAAGAGAACAACAGAGTGATGGTGGACACACTGACTTAGGAGGCAAGAAGAGCTCACTCGAGCAGAGCAAAGCTACTGCTTATGGGCGATTTCAACTGCAGTGAGGTCGATTGGGAAAACCTGGAGCCATTTGGGTGTCCCGAAACATGGAGAGCCAAGATGATGGATGCATCAACATGTCAGGGACACTACCAAAGAGAGAGGGAAGGATGAACCAGCAAGACAGGACCTTGTGTTCGCCCTTGGAGCTAGTGATCACGTGGGTCTGAGCTTCGATTACATAGAATTACAAGTGGAGAGGGTAACAGGAGTTGAATGGGAAAAGCCAAACTATAAAAGGAGGAAATACACAAAAATGAGTAACTTCCTGCAGTAGGTTCAGTGGGACAGAGAATTGGTAGGAAAATCAGTAAACGAAATGATAGAATATGTAACAACAAAATGCGAGGAGGCAGAGGAAAGGTTTGTTCCCAAGGGCAAGAAAAATAATGGGAAGCCAAAGTGAGTAGTTGCAGGGAGGCACAAACTAAGTGCACTAGAGAAATGAAAAGGTACAGAAGGCAAAGGACCCAGGAAAATAAGGCGATTAGTCAAAGAGCCAGAAACGAGTATGCACAGATAAGGAGGGAGGCCCAGGGACTACGAAAACGACATAGCATCGAAAGTCAAGTCTGACCCAAAACAGCTATATAGACACATTAAGAGGAAGATAACAGTCAAATGCCAGGTGATCAGGCTAAGAAAAGAAGGTGGGGAACTCACAAGAAACGATCAAGAGATATGTTATTAGCTCAACACGAGATTTAAGGAAGTATTTACAGTGGAAACAGGAAAAACTCTGGGAAGACAGAACAGAGGGGGACACCAACAGGGAATATACCATCAAGTGTTGGACGACATTCACTCAAATGAGAAGGAGGTGAAGAAGCTGCTAAGTGACCTTGATACCTCAAAGGCAATGGGACCAGACAACATCTCCCCGTGGGTCCTTAGAGAGGAAACAGAAACGCTCTGTGTGCACTTACAACAATCTTCAACACGTCCCTTGAAACTGGGCAACTACCTGAGGTATGGAAGACGGCAAATGTAGTTTCCATTTTTAAAAATGGAGACAGAAAAGAAGCACTAAACTATAGACCTGTGTCACTGACGTGTATAGTATGCAAAATCTTGGAGAAGATTATCAAGCGAGTGGTGGAGCACCTGGAACAGAACAAGAGTATAAACGACAACCAGCACAGATTCATTGAAATCAAATCCTGTGTAAAGTAACAGAAGTATGACAAGAGAGAGTGGGGGGGATTGATTGTATTTTCTTGGACTGTAAGGCCTTTGACTCAGTTCCTCACAAGAGATTAGTGCAGAAGGAGGAGGATCAGGTGTGTATAAAAGGAAGGGCACTTCAATGGATCAGAGAATACCTGACAGGGAGGCAACAACGAATCATGGTACGTGATGAGGTATCACAGTGGACACCTGTCACGAGTGGGGTCCCACAGGGGTCGGTCTTAGGACCAGTGCTATTTTCGGGCTGAGGAAGGGTTGTTGAGGTGGTTCGGACATGTAGAGAGAATGGAGCGAAACAGAATGACTTCAAGAGTGTATCAGTCTGTAGTGGAAGGAAGGCGGGGTAGGGGTCGGCCTAGGAAAGGTTGGAGGGAGGGAGTAAAGGAGGTTTTGTGTGTGAGGGGCTTGGACTTCCAGCAGGCGTGCGTGAGCGTGTTTGATAGGAGTGAATGGAGACAAATGGTTTTTAATACTTGACGTGCTGTTGGAGTATGAGCAAAGTAACATTTATGAAGGGGTTCAGTGAAACCGGCAGGCCGGACTTGAGTCCTGGAGATGGGAAGTACAGTGCCTGCACTCTGAAGGAGGGGTGTTAATGTAGCAGTTTAAAAACTGTAGTGTAAAGCACCCTTCTGGCAAGACAGTGATGGAGTGAATGATGGTGAAAGTTTTTTCTTTTTCGGGCCACCCTGCCTTGGTGGGAATCGGCCAGTGTGATAATAAATAATAAATGAATGACATGTTGGAAGGGATAGACTCAGAAGTGTCCCTGTTTGCAGATGATGTGAAGTTAATGACTAGAATTAAATCAGATGAGGCTCAGGCAGGATTTCAAAGAGACCTGGACAGGCTGGACACGTGGCCCAGCAACTGGCTTCTCCAATTTAACCCCACCAAATGCAAAGTCATGAAGATCAGGGAAGGACAAAGAAGACCGTAGACAGAGTATAGGCTAGGTTGCCAAAGACAGAAAATCTCCCTCAAGGGAAAAGATCTTGGGGTGAGTATAACACCGAGCACATCTCTGGAAGCATACATTAACCATATAACTGCTTCAGCATATGGGCACCTGGCAAACCTGAGAATAGCATTCCGATACCTTGGTAAGGAATCGTTCAAGACACTGTACACCGTGTACGTCAGGCCCATACTGGACTATGCAGCACCAGCTTGGAACCCACACCGGGTCAAGCACGTCAAGAAATTAGAGAAAGTGCAAAGGTTTGCGACAAGGCTAGTTCCAGAGCTAAAGGGAATGTCCTATGAAGAAAGGTTAAGGAAAATTGGTCTGACCACACTGGAGGACATGAGGGTTAGAGTGTCCTATTGGGTTCGGTAACGTATATTGAGTAAAGGATACTCACATAGGCAATAATGGAGTATAATTAAAACGGAATATATGGGAAGCACCCAGCCTGACTTACATCTCCGCTCCCTATCTTTAGACTGACTCACGAGATGGTTCGTAGGGGTGAGTGGGTTCAAAACATGCTAAGGTCAGCTGTAACAGTGAATAACAAGTGATTCAACCAGACGGTTGGTAGTGGTAACTGGTAACTGGTTACTGGTACTGGTACTACTGAAGAGAGGAGACATGATAACGACATACAAAACACTGCATGATATAGACCAGGTGAACAGAGACAGGATGTTCCAGAGAGGGGACACAGAAACAAGGGGTCACACTTGGAAGCTGATGACTCAGATAAATCAAAGGAATGTTAGGAAGTGGAATAGTCTAGCAAGTGATGTAGTGGAGGCAGGAATCATACATAGCATTAAGACGAGGTATGATAAAGCTCATGGAGCAGGGAGAGAGAGAACCTAGTAGTGTTCAGTGAAGAGGCGGGGCCAGGAGCCGAGTCTCGACCCCTGCAACCACAATTAGGTGAGTATTCAAGTGTTAAATGCTAAAGTGTTACAACTACGAGTGTTACAACAAGTGTTACATACTCAAGTGTTGCAGCAAGTGTTACAAGTGTTACAATAAGTGTTGCAAGAAGCGTTACAATTGTTACATATCCAAGTGTTACAACAAGTGTTAAAAAGTGTTGCGACAAACATTACCACAATTGTTACATACTCAAGTGTTACACTGAACGTTACCACAGTTGTTACATACTAAAGTGATGCCTACTCAAGTATTACAACAAGTGTTGCAGCAAGTGTTACATACTCACATATTACAACAAGTGTTACATACTCAAGTGTTACATGTGTTACAATATGTGTTACAACAAATGCAACATTTTCAAGTGTCATAACAAGTGTTACATGCTAACGTGTTACATACACATGTTACAAGTATTACGACATGCGTTACATAATCAAGTGTTACAACAAGTGTTACCTAAGTGTTACAAGCGTTTCATATTCTAGTGTTACGTACTCAAGTGTTACATATTCAAGTATTGCAATAATTATTAGAAGTGTTACATAATCAAGTGTTACATGTGCAAATGTTATAACAAGTGTTACGTACTCAAGTGTTACAGCAAATGTTACAACAAGTGTTACGACAATCGTTACACATTAAATTATTGAAACAAGCACTACATACCCAAGTGTTACACACTCAAGTGTTACAGCAAATGTTACAAACACAAGTGTTACATCAAGTGTTGCATTTAAAATTGCTACAGAAAGTGTTTCTAACTCAAGTGTTACAAGAATTTTTACATACTCAAGTGTTACAGCAAGTGTAACAAACTCGTGTGTTACAGAAAATGTTATATACTCAAGTGTTACAACAAGTGTTACATACTCTTGTGTTGCAACAAGTGTTACATTCTAAAATGTTACAAGTGTTACATACTCAAGTGTTACAAGAATATTTACATTCCCAAGTGCTACAACAAAATTACACATGTGTTACAACAAGTGTTACATAATGAAGTATTAAAACAAGTGTTACATTCTCAAGTGTTGCAAACTCAAGCGTTACAAATGTTACATACTCAAGTGTTACAACAAGTGTTGCAACAAGTTTTACATACTCAAAGAATTACAAAAAGTGTTACATACTCAAGTGTTACAAACGTTACATACACAAGTGTTAAAAGTGTTACAACAAGTGTTACAACAAATGCTGCATACCCAAGTGCTACAAACAACGTTACTCAAGTGTTACAACATGTGTTGCATACTCTTGTGTTACAAGAGTTACATACACAAGTGTTACAAGTGCTACGTACAAAAGTCTCACAACAAGTGTTACATGCTCAAGTGTTACATACACATGTTACAACAAGTATATCGACAACTGCTACATACTCAAGTGTTACAACAAGTGTTACCTAAGTGTTGCAACAAGTGTTGCCTAAGTGTTAGAACAAGTGTTACGTAATTGTAACATATTCCAGTTTTCCAACAAGTGTTACATACTCAACTGTTGCTTACTCTGGTGTTACAAGTATTACATACTCAAGTATTATAATTACCGTTACATACTACAGTTTAACAATGCAAGGTGAAATATACACAAACACTGATCTCTGGCTGAAGGAGACTCGAACCTACGAACCTTAGGACAAGGTACGCAGTGCTTTACCAATCTACCCACACTGGACAATACCTTGGCGTGTAGCTTGCGCTACACGTTTGATCCAAGGCAGCCAGCTTTCAGGGAGAAGGCTTACGCGAATTCCTTGCATTGCTAAAATCTCTAGTAAGGCTGATGCATGCAAGGGATGAGATGAAAAGCTGTAAGCCTTCTCCCTGAAAGTTGGCTGCCTTGGATCAAACGTGTAGCGCAAGCTACACGCCAAGGTATTGTCCAGTGTGGGTAGATTGGTAAAGCACTGCGTACCTTGTCCTAAGGTTCGTAGGTTCGAGTCTCCTTCAGCCAGATATCAGTGTTTGTTTATACTACAGTTTACAAGAAGTGTTGTAACAGCAGTTACATAATCAAGTATTACAAGTGTTGCATATCTAAGTGTTGCAATAAGTGTTACACCAAGTGTTACTAATATATATATATATATATATATATATATATATAATATAATATATATATATATATATATATATGTATGTATTTATATGAGTCGCACATCAGGTGTTGCTTTGTTGTGGGATGTGATGGTGAGGTGTGGTCTAGACCCTTTATATGCCTTCCTTTGATGCATCACTTTTATTGATCCTTGATAATGTGAGTAATCACGAATGAGCTTGGAATTTCATTATTCTTTCACAGTGGTTGCTTTGCATATTCTGAAATCACCTATTTTCTGTGATCTTATTGTGTATATATATATATATAATATATATATATATATATATATATATATATATATATATATATATATATATATATATATATATATATCAATAACAACACTGCACTAGCCAAGGATTCGAACCCATGTTGTACTGGCCTGCCTTATGGTAAGCGAGAACCACATGATGCTTTAAACCACAGGACCACCCAACCCTACAAAGAATGACACTTACTATGAGGCAGGCCAGTACAACATGGGTTCCAATCCTTGGCTAGTGCAGTGTTGTTATTGATCAATACCACTCGTTCGTGTTACAATAACATATAAATACTGCTCGTGAGGCTAGTACACCAAACAGGGATGAGAATGAAATTAGCTTAGAAGCTCCCACACCTCCGTATGCTCTCGGATGACGGCCCAACAGATAGCTCTCTGCTGGCTGCGCCAATCTTTGTAGGGTTGGGTGGTCGTGTGGTTTAAAGCGTCATGTGGTTCTCGCTTACCATGAGGCAGGCCAGTACAACATAGGTTCGAATCTTTGGCTAGCGCAGCGTTGTTATTCATCAACACCACTCGTTCGTAGCTACAATAATATATATATATATATATTATATATATATATATATTATATTATATAATATATATATATATATATATATATATATATATATAGTATATATATATTGTAGAGTTATTATTGAAAGAATTAAGAGTAAGACGGAAAATAGGATAGCAGATGAACAAGGAGGCTTTAGGAAAGGTAGGGGGTGTGTGGACCAGGTGTTTACAGTGAAAAATATAAGTGAACAGTATTTAGATAAGGCTAAAGAGGTCTTTGTGGCATTTATGGATTTGGAAAAGGCGTATGACAGGGTGGATAGGGGGGCAATGTGGCAGATGTTGCAGGTGTATGGTGAAGGAGGTAGGTTACTGAAAGCAGTGAAGAGTTTTTACGAGGATAGTGAGGCTCAAGTTAGAGTATGTAGGAAAGAGGGAAATTATTTCCCAGTAAAAGTAGCCTTAGACAAGGATGTGTGATGTCACCGTGGTTGTTTAATATATTTATAGATGGGGTTGTAAGAGAAGTAAATGCGAGGGTCTTGGCAAGAGGCGTGGAGTTAAAAGATAAAGAATCACACACAAAGTGGGAGTTGTCACAGTTGCTCTTTGCTGATGACACTGTGCTCTTGGGAGATTCTGAAGAAAAGTTGCAGAGATTGGTGGATGAATTTGGTAGGGTATGCAAAAAGAAGAAAATTAAAAGTGAATACAGGAAAGAGTAAGGTTATGAGGATAACAAAAAGATTAGGTGATGAAAGATTGAATATCAGATTGGAGGGAGAGAGTATGGAGGAGGTGAATGTATTCAGATATTTGGGAGTGGACGTGTCAGCGGATGGGTCTATGAAAGATGAGGTGAATCATAGAATTGATGAGGGAAAAAGAGTGAGTGGTGCACTTAGGAGTCTGTGGAGGCAAAGAACTTTGTCCTTGGAGGCAAAGAGGGGAATGTATGAGAGTATAGTTTTACCAACGCTCTTATATGGGTGTGAAGCATGGGTGATGAATGTTGCAGCGAGGAGAAGGCTGGAGGCAGTGGAGATGTCATGTCTGAGAGCAATGTGTGGTGTGAATATAATGCAGAGAATTCGTAGTTTGGAAGTTAGGAGGAGGTGCGGGATTACCAAAACTGTTGTCCAGTGGGCTGAGGAAGGGTTGTTGAGGTGGTTCGGACATGTAGAGAGAATGGAGCGAAACAGAATGACTTCAAGAGTGTATCAGTCTGTAGTGGAAGGAAGGCGGGGTAGGGGTCGGCCTAGGAAAGGTTGGAGGGAGGGGGTAAAGGAGGTTTTGTGTGCGAGGGGCTTGGACTTCCAGCAGGCATGCGTGAGCGTGTTTGATAGAAAATGGAGACAAATGGTTTTTAATACTTGACGTGCTGTTGGAGTGTGAGTAAAGTAACATTTATGAAGGGGTTCAGGGAAACCGGCAGGCCGGACTTGAGTCCTGGAGATGGGAAGTACAGTGCCTGCACTCTGAAGGAGGGGTGTTAATGTTGCAGTTTAAAAACTGTTAGTGTAAAGCACCCTTCTGGCAAGACAGTGATGGAGTGAATTATATATATATATATATATATATATATATATATATATATATATATATATATATTATATATATAATATATATGTATTTATATATAATATATATATATATATATATATATATATATATATATATATAATATATATATATGTATGTATATATATATATATATATATATATATATATAATATATATATATATATATATATATATATATATATATATTATATATATATATATATATATATATATCATTTACCAAACTGCGGCCAGTCAGCATTACATCCTGCGACATATTCTCCCTCCTCAAAAGACAACAATATTCACATCGCCTTAACCACTTAACCAGCGATCCTGCAAGAATCATACATACGCCCAGCAGAGCTAGGTCTACCTACCTGGAGTTTACCTGGAGGCTATTCCGGGGATCAATCCCCCGGGCCAAGACCAGGCCTCCTGGTGGATCAGGGCCTGGTCAACGAGGCTGTTACTCTTGGCCACACGTAGTCCAACGTTCGAACCACAGCCCTGCTGTTCTGGCATTGACTTTAGGTATCTGTCCAGTTCCCTCTTGTAGACAACCAGGCTATTGGTATTTTCCCTTACGGCTGGTGGGAGGCTGTTGAACAGTCTTGGGCCCCATACACTTATTGTGTTTTCTCTTAGTGTACTAATGGCGCCACCAGCTTTTCACTGGGGGTATGTTGCATTGCTTTTCAAGTCTTTTCTTTTGGTAGGTAATGAATTCTGTGTGCAGATTAGGAACCAGTCCCTCTAGGATCTTCTAGGTGTAGCTTATGATGTATCTCTCTCGCCTGCGCTCCAGTGAGTACAAGTTAAGTACTTCCAAGCGTTCCCAGTAGTTTTAAGGTGTTTGATGGAACTTATATGTGCAGTAAATGTCCTCTGTACATTCTCTAGATCTACAATTTCACCTTCCTTGAATGGAGATGTTAATGTACAGCAATATTCCCGCCTAGATAGAACAAGTGATTTAAAAAAGGATCATCATTGGCTTTGCATCTCTTATTCTGAATGTTCTCATTATCCATCTTATCAGTTTCCTCGCAGATGTGATAGTGGCATTGTTGTGGGCCTTGAAGGTGAGGTCTTCTGACATTACCACACTCAGGTCCTTCACATTACTTTTCTGCTCAATTGTGTGATTGGAGTTTGTAGTATACTCAGTCCTAGTTATTATTTCCTCCAGTTTTTCATAACGGAGTAGCTGGAATTTGTCTTCATTGAACATCACATTGTTCTCCGTTGCCCAATGGAAAACTTGGTTTATATCTTCTTGGAGATTTACCGTGTCCTCTCTGGATGACATTCTAATGCAGATCTTAATATCGTCTGCAAAGAATGATACGGTGCTATGGTTTACATCTCTGTCTATGTCTGATCTAAGGATGAGGAAGAAGATAGGGGCGAGTACTGTGCCTTGTGGAACAGAGCTCTTCACTATGTCAGCTTCGGATTTAACTCTGTTCGCCATTACTCTCTGTGTTCGGTTGGGGAGAAAGTTGAAGATCCATCTGCCTACTTCGCCAGTTATCCCTTAAACACGAATTTTGTGTGGTATTACACCATGATTGCACTTCTCGAGGACTTTAGCAAATTCCGTGTATACTACATCTGCAGTCTGTTTTCCATTGCACCTAAGACCACATCAAAGTGGTCCAGTAGTTGTGAGAGGCAGGATCGACCTGTTCTCAACCCATGTTGCCATGAATTGTGCAATTGTTGGGAGTCCTAGTGGTTTGCAATACTACTTCTTTGATCTCTTTCGAAGATTTTTATGATGTGGGACGTAAAAGCTATTTGTCTATAGTTCTTAGCTGTTGCTTTGCTTCCACCTTTATGGAGTCAGGCTATATCCGTTATTTTTAATGACTGTAGAATCTCACCTGTGTCTATGGTCCTTCTCCATAGTGTACTTAGGGCCCGTGAGAGGGGGTTCTTACAGTTCTTAATGAACACAAAGTTCCACGAGTCTGGGCATGGGGCTGAGTGCATGGGCATGTTGTCAATGGGTTTCTCAAAGTCTAGTGGAGTTAGAGTTATGTCAGAAGCTTGGCATACATTGACAAGGTTTTGAGGCTCATTCATGAAAAAATAATTTGTATTGTCTGTCGTTAGACTGATTAGTGGCTCACTGAACACAGAGTAATATTGAGATTTCATTATCTCACTCGTTTCTTTGTTGTCATCTGCGTAGGATCCGTCTTGTTTGAGGAGGGGTCCTATACTAGAAGTAGTTTTTGCCTTGTTTTTGGCATATGAAAAGAAATATTTCGAATTTCTTTCAATTTCACTAATCGCTTTTAGCTCCTCTTGTATGTCCTGGATCGTGTATGAGTCCTTTTTGTTAAGCTCAATGTTTTCTATTTATCTGCTTAGCACTTCCTTTCATGTTTCAGTTAATCTAGCATTCTTGAGGAGCTCAGTGATTCTTCGCCTTCTCCTGTAGAGGGAGCATCTCTCTCTCTCTCTCTCTCTCTCTCCAGTTTCCTTCTTCTCTTCTTTTTTCTTAGGGGAATATACCCTGAACATACTTCAGCTATCAGAAAGTTGATCTTTTCAATGCACTGGTTAGGGTCCATGTTTATTTAGGACATAGTTTACCTGGTCCCAGTTGATGTTTTCATTGTTGAAGTTGAATTTGGTGAAAGTACCCTTATAGCTATATCCATTTTGTGCATATAAGTCTGGACTTCGATTAGATTCCGATCAAAATTAGTTGTTTTTGATTGTTATGGGGCTATAGGACCCAACATGTATTTATGTATCTGTAACAGTTACTCTGGAATACCTAATTATATTGAATTGATGGGGACTCAGCTCTAAATGTCATAAGGGCAGATCACTCTTATGGCTGTAAGGCAGCTGAGTCAAGCCTGTGTTTCTCAATATAATAGGTTATACTGTAGACACACAAACACACAATTTAAATAAGTAGTTTATGAAGTTGCATTTCTTTTTGTAAAAGTAAATAAGGTGTGGTAACCAAAGAATTGTGCTTGGCAACAGTCTTTTTTTTTTTTTTTTTTGTGGGTGTGGGAGGAGCTTAGCTAGGCTTCTCCTTCTCCCTCTCTCTCTCTCTCTCTCTCTTGGTGGACTTCAAGCTGGCAGGACCTCTGGGTCCATGTTCTATTTCTTTTGGGCATTATGTGTGCTCCAGGGGTGAGTTTTTATAACTTAAGTTGTGGTCACCATACCCAGGGTGACTAAAGTGTGTCAAAACACTGGTTAGCCCAGAGACTAGTCATGGAGAGAGAGAAGGGCAACGTTGCTGAGATGCACCATGTGGGAGAACAGCTAAGGAGTGTGTAGACTTATCTTTTGAATATGTGAGTGCTGTAATTGTATATTCTGAACATATCTATTTAGAATACAGTTATATTTTTATAGTAGTAGTTTAAATAACCTGTGAAGAGGGCTGGTGAAAGGATCAGAGACACTGAGGATGATCAGTCATGATGTAAGTATTACCCTAGACATAAGGCCTTTATGTAAAAGCTACCCCCACACTAGAACATGTAGTGAGAACCTTACTATCAAAGTAATAAGAGACAACAACACATAACATTGGAGCTTGACTAGGAGAGTTATTTGACTGCTAAAATAACTCAAAACATTCTTTGAACTAAGTGTACTGGTATGGGGTAATAACAGTTGAATGTTTCTGGTAGGAGAAAATTTACCAAGGTGGTGTCAGTGGAAGTGTTATTTTCATATTAGTTTACAGGTTGTTTTTCTCCTAAGGTGGGAGAAAGGTTGAGTAACACATTTTTGTTGTGGTTATGGTAAGTGCTCTGTGCATAGTTTACATTCAATTTGTGTTATTTTATGTGCCTGTGGGAAAACTTTGTCCACTGATACTGTAAGAAGGAAGCAAGTGTTTAAGGATAAAACTATGTCAGAAGTTGAGTCTTTAAACTTTTCAGACTTCAGTGAGGAAGGTAATAATTCATCAGTAAACATGCCTGTTAACAGTGAACATGAGGGATCACCTACTCCAGGTGATATGGAAATGGAGAGAATGAGACTTAAATTAGCAGTGCTAGAGGCTCAAATGAAATTAATGAAAGCTAAGGAGGAAGAGCATCAGAGGTTAGGAGGTTCAGAACAAGAGCCTGAGCAGTACTTTAACATAACTAAAGTTGCAAATTTTGTCCCTAAGTTTAGAGAGAGTGACCCAGATAGATATTTTTCTTTTTTTGAGAAGACTGCCTTGGAGCAAGGATGGCCCAAACAGAAGTGGGCTACCCTAGTTCGCACACAACTTGTGGGTAAAGGATTCCAGAGAGTAGAGACTGGAGGGGAAAAATTTTTCTGATTATGATAAAATTAAAGAGGAAGTATTGCTTGCCTACCAAATGATACCTGAGAAATATAGAAAAAACTTCAGAAATCAAAAATTTTGGGATGGGCAGACCTTAACCGAGTTTGGGAATGAGAAACTGTTCCTTTTTAAGAAATGGGCTTGTTCTAAAGGAGTTAATAAAGACTATAACAAATTAGTAGATCTGATGGTTCATGAGGAACTGTACAATACAATCCCTGTTGGCCTCAGAGAGTATCTGGAGGACAAAAACCCAGATAATCTTTCAGAAGCACTGGATGTAGGTGACAGATTCTTGGCTCACAGGGAATCGGTAAGTAAAAACAGTCATGCTCCTTCTGAAAATTTCCTCACTCGTTCTAAACCTTATCACAAGTCCTATGGTCATAAAGGTAAGTGGGACAAGAATTTTCAGGGACAAACAAAGGCTGAGGCACCCTGTAAATAGAAGGAAGAGGTAAGTCAGCTGGAGCTCAAAGTTTACCTAGACAATCAGATAATGTTTCAGGTCCCCGAGTAAACAGTACCAGTCCTACACCAAATGGTAAAAATACCTTTAAAAGTTATGCCTGTTACTACTGTAACAAAACTGGACACACACAAAAGTTTTGCTGGTCAAGACGGCGAGATCAGGAAAGGGAGGAACCACCCCTGAGGACCCTAACTGCAGACACACACCCAGCTGCCTGTATTAGGTCTCCAAAGCAAGGTGAGGAGGTACCTTTGGGTCTAGACCCCAGGATGAATTTATTTTCTAGTAAGTCCACAGTTGCTTTGCATAAGGATGTGGGTAGTGTTGAGAACATAGTGTCCTTGAGAGATGGATGTAGCACCTACTCCTTGCTACGTGCTGGAGTGCTGCCAGTGTCTAAGGATACCTATACTGGAGTAGATATATTATTGAAGGGTATTACAGGTTCACCCATAAGAACACCTGTACACAAATTATGGGTAGAATCTGCATACCAAGTTGGCTATCTCCCTGTAGATATTTCAGATGAAATTCCCTTCGAAGGGGTTAACCTCTTATTGGAAAACAACGTTATGGGTCTGTTAGACAGTGGAGAACCACTAGTATGGGGGAACCAGACCCCAGAGTTTGGGAGAAGAAGGCTAGAAAGACCCTGCCAGACCTTTTCCCTGTTGGTGCCATCACAAGAAGTATGTCTCGTGACCAGGATACCAAGGGTAATCCTTATATTTCTTATGAGGATGGTGAGGACTTAGGTTTGGAAACTCTATTTTCTGATGTTGAACTGCAGTCAACTGAAGAAAAGGATACCACAACCCGAGTCGAGCCTAATCAGTGCAGAGATCAGTTAAATAGCGTGAGAAAGGCTGCACCTGCTAGGGTGCAAAACAGTAATCTGTATGAAATAGCAGCATATTTAAGAAATAACATGTGTGTAAAAGATTTTGGGAAATGCATGCTTGGGTTTAATGAGAAAAATGTTGGAGAGTTGGCTCAGCCACCTTGGAACCTTATAAAGGTTTGAGATGTCAGTAATGGGGAAAAGTTGAAGCTCCATGAAGTAATTGTTAAGGAAGCTAAGCCAGTTCAACAACTTTTGCATGGGAAAAATCTGTATGAAATATTGGATATGGAGGAATATCACGTGATCGAGGGGGGGGGTGTCCTCACCTCGCCTGAAGTATTCAGTCTGGTCTAGACTCTCTTGGTGGTTGGACAGATCGTCTGTCTCATTATTCTTGTTAGTTCTGGAGACTCTGTTCATAGAACACTGTATAGCCTTAGTGATTTTCGACATTGTACTGAAGTTGTGTGTCGCATAGAGACTCTAAATAACTCAGGTCCTGAGCTGTAGCTTCTGACCTAACTTGTACTGGTATCTGCGTATTATCACAGTCGGGGATTTTCTTATGCTGAACATAGATTCAGTAGTATTGGAGTTTTGTGACTTTTGTGGAGGATCGTTATATTATCTCCTTGTTCCTGATTCTGTGTCGCAGTTGCTTGTTATATTGCTATTGGGATTAGCATTCTTTTTATTGTTCAAGCAGACTGTTCTGACTGCCAGATGGTCAAGAAGTTAGTTTATTTGAGGACTTTGTCAGTCACTTGTTTAAGTCTAGTCGAGTCGTGAGAAATAGCGAACTACTAAGAGCACTTACACTCATACACAAACTTACTTGTACATATTTGTAATATCTTATTAAATGTTAATGTACCAGACGGTACTTGAGAATTATAAATGTGATATGTTCTCTCAGCACAATACTATTGTATACGAGAGAAGTGATTATTATTATTTTGATTACTGTGATTAATTTAATTTAATGATATACCTCTAGACGATACTTAATAAATTTATTAAATTTTAATTTCTCTAGTTAGTAGCCTACCAGTTGTAATCCTGAAGCACTATTGAATCATACTGAATTCTAATGGATAATTAGACAAGGATACTGACTAATTGTTACGAAAACCCAGTAACAGGCTGGATGCTAGAAGGGCAGTCCTTTCTAGTATTCACTGGAGATCTCTAAGCTTTTAGAATCGCGTTTTTTGTAACAAGGAAGAAGTGAAATTCTTCCAACACCAGTTTGTAGTGCTTAGTGAGAATCAGTGAGCATTCCCATGCTTCATGGTTCCCAGATTAGATGGCACCCTTGGCATAAACACTGACTACCACAAGGTACATTTAACAATTAAGGTTTACAGGATTAGAAAGATTGATACTGATGCAGTAAGAGATGCAAACATTTTAAATAAACTAAAACATGGGGCAGGAAGATGTGATTTCCATGGCCTGTGTTCCAGTACCATTTTAATGTGTGTAATGCAAATTGTGTTCATTGTGTGCTTAAAAATTGTGAGTGAGATGGAACGTGATGGTATTTGTGTAAACTTGATGTATCCAACCTGGGTGCAAAGAGATGTCTTTGGTGTTTGTTGTTGTACTGCGAGAGGTTGCAGAATTGTTACTATCTATGAACAACCTTCTAAGTTTAAATGTCAACATTTTACAACAGGAAAGAAAATTTTCATTTTGGGGCTGGCTATTCAGCATTTGTATGTCTTAGGATCTCTTCATCCTGTTCCTGTGTATGGTGACTAAAATCAGACTCTTAAAATGGGCTTTGTTCCTACAGCCTTTTAATTTGGAAGTTAAATATATAAAAGGCTCAGAGAATGTGGTTGCTAATGCTCTCTCTAGATGTTTCATGCAGATGCATGGTGCATACTTTGTACATAGTGTTTGTCATGTGGTGACCTTGCTGTTTTTGCAGTAGTGAACTCTCGGCAAGCCTGAGTACTCTCTACCAGCCATCTGACTGTGAAGGAGTCGAGTCGGAGCCAAAAGTGTGACGAGGGTCAGTGTATATGTCAATATGAGTTGAGGCAGTAGTTGACAACCTTCGGTAACATGAGACGTTCAGGAAGGTATGTGATGTTGTGTCTTGGTGTGCTCTATATACGAAACGGCCCGACGATTTGCCTTTGTGGTCCCTTGGACCCCTCCATGTTCTATGTCAGCCTCCTCTTCATAAGGTTGGAGGATCTGTGTGGAGTGGGACCTCGGAAGATGGGCTTGAGTGCCTGACCATGTTAAGGATCGTGAGTGTTGACTGGAAGTCTCGCTGTTTGGTTCGGCCACCAAGTGAGAGACACCTTGATATGTTTTGTGAAGTTTCCTGCCTGGTGTACACCTGACTGCTCTGGGTTTGCCTCTGCTCTCGTCTCCTGATCAGAAAGATGCCACCCTGGAGTACCAGTTGCTTGCTGGATTACCACAGCAGAGGCACAGGCCTGTTGGTACAGGCTTTCACAGTGGGCACTGTGTGCAATTCTTGCATTGTAATGCGTTTTGTTTAAAAGCCACTAAAATTGCAAATAGTTACACCCTTGAGTATGTGGGTATGGTTAAAATGCTTTTCTAAAAAAATCTGCAATCTGTTGTAAATAACAGTAAAGGAAGAGCTTTTATAACTTAAGTTGTGGTCACCATACCCAGGGTGACTAAAGTGTATCAAAACACTGGTTAGCCCAGAGACTAGTCATGGAGAGAGAGAAGGGCAACGTTGCTGAGATGCACCATGTGGGAGAACAGCTAAGGAGTGTGTGGACTTATGTTTTGAATATGTGAGTGCTGTAACTATATATTCTGTACATATCTAATTAAATACAGTTATATTTTTATAGTAGTAGTTTAAATAACCTGTGAAGAGGGCTGGTGAAAGGATCAGAGACACTGAGGATGATCAGTCATGACATAAGGCATTATGTAAAAGCTACCCCAACACTAGAACATGTAGTGAGAACCTTACTATCAAAATAATAAGGGACAACAACACATAACGTAACATTGATATTGTTATGTTTCTTGCCAGGTCCTCATTATTTGTGAAAATAAGGTCCAGTTTGTTCTCCAGTCTTGTTGGCTCAACTATCTGCTCACTTAGGGTGTGTTTATTGCAGAAATTCAGCACCTCATGTGTGTGTGACTTTTCATCTGAGCTGCCTCCAGGGATTACTTTTGCTACAACATTATTCGCTACATTCTTCCATTTTGTATGTCTTAGACTGAAGTCACGAGGTAACAAGATGTTTGGGGATGGGGTTGGAAGGTTTTTCTAGACAGTAGTCAATTTTCGATAGCTGTTCCTTGAATTGTTGGGAAGTTGCATCTGGTGGCTTATATGTAAGTACAATGTTAGAACTTCAACTACATTTGTGGTGTTCAGAATCTCCGTGCTAATGAGCGATTATTTGGCATACAAGCTAACACCCCGCCCCCTTGTTGCCTGTTCTTTCTGTCGCATTTACAAAGGTTGTACCCAGGTATCCATATTTCATTGTTAAAGTAATTTTTTGCTTGGGTCTCTGTGAAGACTGCAAACATTGCATTTGACTTCCCTAGAAGTCCACTGATGAAAGGTATTTTGTTGTTGGTGGTTGTCTTAAGGCAATATATATTAGCAAATATAAATGAGGTCGTGTTGCATGTTTTTTGAGAGCATTTTGTTGTTGGCATCAGTAGCTGTGAGTCTGGAGGGGCCACTGGCTGTGCCTCCAGTCCAATAAGGCTCCAAGATGGTGAACTATATTGGTTATTGCTTTTCATTTTGTTTCTTCGTTTCCTACCACTAAAAATCACTTGCAGGGGAGTTGTCATAACTATTGGAACTACTAAGATTTATTTTACTAAGATTTGTTTGTGTATCTCTTGGTCTTTTTTAAGTTGTATGCAGAGGGCAGTTGTGGTTGTAACATTGTTTTTTGAGGACTGAAGAATGGCACATCTCAGGGTGTAAGAATTTGCAAGAGGTAGAACGACTCACTCGTTTAGACAGGAGGTCGCGGCATTTTTTTTTTTTTTTTGATGCTCGAAGTTGCATGTCCCATTTGTTTTCCCTGATATTCCATGCTTACAGATGCCTCAAGTATAGAATTTGCACCATTTTGCTATTGGTTGTATACAATTCGTATTGGATGTATTTCCAATTTGTGAAGTTCCTAAAACTGCACTACAGTCTTGGATAGCCAAGCTACAGACACCACCATATGTTTTCAGGAGGCCAACATTATTCCCGGAAGAGGACTCCTCCACTACATCTGTAATAATAGCTATGGCTGTGGTGGCTGTGCAAGAGTCTTTAACAGAATCCAGATTTGCTTTGGGGGCTGAGTCTTGGTCAGCCCTAGGGCTGGGGGCTGAGTCTGCAGCAGCCCTAGGGCTAGGAGCTGAGTCTGAGGCAGCCCTAGGGCTGGGGGCTGAGTCCAGGGCAGCCCAAGGGCTGGGAGCTGAATCTGAGGCAGCCCTAGGGCTGGGGGCTGAGTCTGGGGCAGCCCTAGGGCTGGGGCTGAGTCTGGGGCAGCCCTAGAGCTGAAGGCTGAGTCTGGGGCAGCCCTAGGGCTGGGGGCTGAGTCTGAGGCAGCCCTAGGGCTTGGAGCTGAGTCTGGGGCAGCCCTAGGCCTTGGGGCTGAGTCTGGGGCAGCCCTGGAGCTGGGGGCTGAGTCTGGGGCAGCCTTAGGGCTGGGGGCTGTGTCTGGGGCAGCCCTAGAGCTGGGGACTGAGTCTGGAGCAACCTTAGGGCTGGGGGTTGAGCCTGGGGCAGCCCTAGGGCTGGGGGCTGTGTCTGGGGCAGCCCTAGGGCTGGAGGCTGTGTCGGGGGCAGCCCTAGGGCTGAAGGCTGAGTCTGGGGCAGCCGTAGGGCTGGAGGCTGAGTCTGAGGCAGCCCTAGGGCTTGGAGCTGAGTCTGGGGCAGCCCTAGGGCTTGGGGCTGAGTCTGGGGCAGCCCTGGAGCTGGGGGCTGAGTCTGGGGCAGCCTTAGGGCTGGGGGCTGTGTCTGGGGCAGCCCTAGAGCTGGGGACTGAGTCTGGAGCAGCCTTAGAGCTGGGGGTTGAGTCTGGGGCAGCCCTAGGGCTGGGGGCTGTGTCTGGGGCAGCCCTAGGGCTGGAGGCTGTGTCTGGGGCAGCCCTAGGGCTTGGGCCTGAGCCTGGGGCAGCCCTAGGGCTGGGGGCTGTATCCGGGGCAGCCCTAGGGCTGGGGGCTGAGTCTGGGGCAGCCCTATGGCTTGGGACTGAGTCTGGGGCAGCCCTAGGGCTGGGGGCTGAGTCTGGGGCATCCCTAGGGCTGGGGACTGTGTGTGGGGCAGCTCTAGGGCTGGGGCCTGAGTCTGGGGCAGCCCTAGGGATGGGGGCTGTATCTGGAGCAGCGTTAGGGCTAAGAGATGAGTCTGGGGCAGCCCTAAGGCTGGGGGCTGAGTCTGGATCAGCCATAGGGCTGGGGCTGAGTCTGGGGCAGCCTTAGGGCTGGGGGCTGTGTCTGGGCAGCCCTACGGCTGGGGCCTGAGTCTGGTGCAGCCCTTGGGCTGAGGGCTGAGTCTGGGGCAGCCCTAGGGCTGGGGGCTGAGTCCGGGGCAGCCCTATGGCTGGGGGCTGAGTCTGGGGCAACCCTTAGGCTGGGGGCGGAGTCTGGGTCAGCCCTAGGGCTGGGAGCTGAGTCTGTGGCAGCCCTAGTGCTGGGGGCTGAGTCTGGAGCAGCCCTAGGGCTGGGGCTGAGTCTGGGGCAGCCTTAGGGCTGGGGGCTGTGTCTGGGGCAGCCCTAGGGCTGGGGGCTGTGTCTGGGGCAGCTTTAAGCCTGGGGCCTGAGTCTAGGGCAGCCCTAGGGCTGGGGGCTGAGTCTGGGGCAGCCCTAGGGCTAGGGGCTGTGTCTGGGGCAGCCCCAGGGCTGGGGCCTGAGTCTGGGGCAGCCCTAGGGATGGAGGCTGTATCTAGGGCAGCGCTAGGGCTGGGAGCTGAGTCTGGGGCAGCCCTAAGGCTGGGGGCTCAGTCTGGAGCAGCCATAGGGCTGGGGGCTGAGTCTGGGGCAGCCCTAGGGCTGGGGGCTGAGTCTGGGACAGCCCTAGGGCTGGGGGCTGAGTCTAGGGCAGCGCTAGGGCTGAGAGCTGAGTCTGGTGCAGCCTAGAACTAGTAGCTGAGTCTGGGGCAGCCCTTTGGCTGGGGGCTGAGTCTGGAGCAGCCCTAGGGATGGGGCTGAGTCTGGGGCAGCCTTAATGCTGGGGGCTGTGTCTGGGGCAGCCATAGGGCTGGGGGCTGAGCCTGGGGCAGCCCTAGGGCTGGGGGCTGAGTCTGGGGCAGCCCTAGGGCTGAGAGCTGGGTCTGGGGCAGCCCTAGAACTAGGGGCTGAGTCTGGGGCAGCCCTTGGGCTGGGGGCTGAGTCTGAAGCAGCCCTAAGGCTGGGGCTGAGTCTGGGGCAGCCTTAGGGCTGGGGGCTGTGTCTGGGGCAGCCCTAGGGCTGGGGGCTGAGACTGGGGCACCCCTTAGGCTGGGAGCTGAGTCTGGGGCAGCCCTAGGGCTGGGGGCTGAGTCCTGGGCAGCTCTATGGCTGGGGGCTGAGTCTGGGGCAACCCTTAGGCTGGAGGCTGAGTCTGGGTCAGCCCTAGGGCTGCGGGCTGAGTCTGTGGCAGCCCTAGAGCTGGGGGCTGAGTTTGGGCAGCCCTAGGGCTGGGGGCTGTGTCTGGGGCAGCCCTATGGCTGGGGGCTGAGTCTGAAGCAGCCCTAGGGCTGGGAGTTGAGTCTGGGGCAGCCCTAGGGCTGGGGGCTGAGTCTAGGGCAGCCCTAGTGCTGGGGGCTGAGTCTGGGGCAGCCCTAGTGCTTGGGGCTGAGCCTGGGGCGGCCCTAGGGCTGAGGGCTGAGTCTGGAGCAGCCCTAGGGCTGGGAGCTGAGTCTGGGGCAGCCCTAGGGCTGGGGGCTGAGTCTGGGGCAGCCCTTGGGCTGGGCCCTGAGTCTGGGGCAGCCCTAAGGCTGGGGGCTGAGCCTGGGGCAGCCCTAGGGCTGGGGGCTGAGTCTGGGGCAGCCCTAGGGCTGGGGGCTGAGCCTGTGGCAGCCCTACGGCTGGGGCTGAGTCTGAGGCAGCCCTAGGGCTGGTGATTGAATCTGGGGCAGCCCTAGTGCTTGGGGCTGAGCCTGGGGCAGCCCTAGGGCTGGGGGCTGAACCTGAGGCAGCCCTAGGGCTGGGGGCTGAGTCTGGGGCAGCCCTAGGGCTGGGGGCTGAGCCTGGGGCAGCCCTACGGCTGGGGCTGAGTCTGGGGCAGCCCTAGGGCTGGTGGCTTGATCTGGGGCAGCCCTAGTGCTTGGAGCTGAGCCTGGGGCAGCCCTAGGGCTGGGGGCTGAACCTGAGGCAGCCCTAGGGCTGGGGGCTGAGTCTGGGACAGCCCTAGGGCTGGGGACTGAGCTATCTGATTTTTTTTTTGTTTCCTGTGTTTTTCCAGTGAGTGTATATTTATTTAGGCTCAACTGTTATAGACGGGACATTCTGAATGTAATCTTTACTCATCTCCCATCCTCCAATGTTCTGTATATTCTGGGTAGACTATCCAGTAGTTCTTCTTTGTTTTCATGTTTATTATTTATTAACCTCCTGAGTACTTTCCTGATATCTGTCCATAGTTTCACATTCTTATCGTTGTGTTGTTCATGATCCGAGTTTCTAAGGATAATATAGGGAAGGCAGGTAAAGTGATTTGTCGTCTCTTGAGTCCTAGTGTGAAGAAAGAGGGATAAGTAATAATATTTAAACATTCCGGTAAACATGTTGGCACCTTGTGAAAAATTCCGACATAAAATAATATAGGTTGCCAACTAGTTAAACTGATTCGTTAAATATTGCAGTGCAATGTAATGTTTGAGTTGCGGGGTACATCAGCAGTGGGACATTGACCCTCAAAACCTTCACCAGATATGGCAACAGATCAGTCGAAATCTATTAGATGCTGTTTCTGGGTTGACTACTGTGTTTCCTTATTTACTGTCACTTTCTATGTGAACCTAAGACGCCCCCCCCACCTCTCCGTACCCTGGATGGATGTGGAGGGGGTCGCGGGTGGAAGTTATGGTGAGTCAGTAGTGGCTGGCTAACTCTGTGATATGGGCTGCCACTGATACCTCAGAATTTCCCCTCCTACTTGTTGCTGTCTTGCAACATTGCATAGCTCCTGACGAGATTGCGAAAGATTTTAAGCTGAAGATTTCCGTACCTAAGCGGCTTTACATTGTTAATTGTTAAGATCGCCTGTTTTCGATTGTTTTGCATGTCAAATGGTTTCAGGAAGAAATCCAAATCTTCCTCAAAGCCTTTTTTTCCCCTTCTCCGAGGCTATAGGTCCCACAGTTTCCACTAGAGGTGGACCCCATCTTGAGACACACACACACACACACACACACACCACACACATATATATATATATATATATATATATATATATATATATATATATATATATATATTATATATATATATATATATATATATATATATATATATATATGTGGAAATTTATTCGGTCCCTAAAGTTCCACAGGACAGATAAGGCATACAAAGATCCCAGCATGGCCGTGTAAGGAACGGCTGGATAGGGTGGCCCTTACTCCCAACCAAAACACACACACACACACCCGGGTTGGCGAAGGTGGTTGGAAGGTATTTCTTAATTGATAGATTTACCCTTCAGGGAAGAAGTACGTAGTTTATACTGTTAGTACACTAATATTAGGATTATTGAGGCAACAGTAGAAAATAATAATGTAGACCTAAGACCTTAACATAGGTAGTAAATAGACCGAAAATGTAGGCAAACACTAGGTTATGTTAGCCAGGGAGAACTGGAAGCCCGAGTTTGAATACTGGGGCACCGGTCTGAGACCACAGTGCCCTTTCTTCTAAGATTAGACACCATCTGAGCAACAAGTGTCGTGATCAGCAGGCGGCGCCCCCACGTGTCTTCACATACTAGACCTGGGGAAATCTGGTGAAGGCACCTCGACTTACCGTAGATGTCCTCCTCCGTCAGGCCCATACAGTAAGACAAGACCTACATTTTTTTCTTAGGATCCTGGCCAGTGACTGCAGAAAAATTGTGGGTGAGTCGTGCTGTGGGCTCTTTGTGCAGCCGAAAGTTCATGACCAGTACCTACCGGCGTCTCTTGTCAGCCTAGAAGCTAGTGTCACTCTCTGCATAGTTAGTCTAGGGGATACACACCCCCTTGGAAACTGGAATTGCTGAGGTGCAGGCAGGTCACTAATATCGATTGAATATTGCAGGAATTAAGGCTCCCTGTTGCATGTGGTTCTGAGAGGAAGTCCAGAGGGGCTAAGCTTAGGGAGGATGAAGACCAGAATAGATTCTCCAACACCAAGTAAGTTAGTCCTTCATACGTGCATGCAGGCGAGATTTCTTGCAACATCAGTCATTTATGAAAATCTGTCCTATAAGCCACATGTGAGGTTGAGGTACCGACCTCAGGGCTCGGTGTCAACAGAGCTTGCTAGGGTAGACAACTCACATGGAGGCAGTCCATGTGTGTGTGTGTGTGTGTGTGTGTGTATGTGTGTGTGTGTGTGTGTGTGTGTGTGTGTGTGTGTGTGTGTGTATGTATGTGTGTGTGAGTGTGTGTGTGTGTGTGTGTGTGTGTGTGCACTCACCTAATTGTAATCACCTAATTGTGGTTGCAGGGGTCGAGACTCAGCTCCTGGCCCCGCCTCTTCACTGATCGCTACTGGGTCCTCTCTCTCTCTGCTTCCTGAGCTTTGTCATACCTCTTCTTAAAACTATGTATGGTTCCTGCCTCCACTACTTCACTAGCTAGGCTATTCCACTTCCTAACGACTCTATGACTGAAGGAATACCTCCTAACGTCCCTGTGACTCATCTGAGTCTTCAGCTTCCAGTTGTGACCCCTTGTTCCTGTGTCCCCTCTCTGGAACATCCTATCTCTGTCCACCTTGTCTATTCCCCGCAGTATCTTCTTTGTCGTTATCATGTCTCCCCTGACCCTTCTGTCCTCCAGTGTCGTCAGTCCGATTTCCCTCAACCTTTCCTCGTACGACATTCCCCTGAGCTCTGGAACTAGCCTTGTTGCAAACCTTTGTACTTTCTCTAACTTCTTGACGTGCTTGACCAGGTGTGGGTTCCAGACTGGTCCTAAAGAGGGCTGGAGGTGCCGGTGTATGTGTGTGTGTGTGTGTGTGTGTGTGTGTGTGTGTATGTGCGTGTGTGTGTGTGTGTGTGTGTGTGTATGTGTGTTTGTGCGTGTGTGTGTGTGTGTGTGTGTGTGTCTGTGTCTGTGCCTGTGTGTGTGTGTGTGTGTGTGTGTGTGTGTGTGTGTGTGTGTGTGTTGTGTGTGTGTGTGTGTGTGTGTGTGCGTATGTGTGTGTGTGTGTGTGTGTGTGTGTGTGTGTTTGGTGGCAAATAGGTACAACTTGCTATTTTGGCTTAAATAGCAACGCTCTTCTTGCCGAATAAGACAAGCGAAAATTTGTGTATGCAATAATTTCGAAAAATCATTCTGAACCTAGCGAAAAAAATGTATTTCATTTTTTTTTTTTTTTTTTTTTTTTATTCGCCGGTATTCTCCCGGAATGAGTCTTTTCCAAGTAGTGGTGACCCGGCCTTGGCTCCCTATCTGGGGAGTGTCTCGAGACTTATGTCTCCCATGGGAGGAGGTACAAGTACCTCCTCATCTTTGGGACCAAGTGTCCCCAGGCCTAGCCACAGTCCCCGCCCTCACGGGGCTCGTAGGGAGAAGCTAGGCCTCTGGTCTACCATCTGCCCCGCCCCAGGGGGCTCGTGGGGAGAAGCTAGGCCTCTGGTCTGGCATCTGCCCCGCCCCTGGGGGCTCGTGGGGAGAAGCTAGGCCTCTGGTCTGGCATCTGCCCCGCCCCAGGGGGCTCGTGGGAAGAAGCTAGGCCTCTGGTCTACCATCTGCCCCGCCCCAGGGGGCTCGTGGGGAGAAGCTAGGCCTCTGGTCTACCATCTGCCCCGCCCCAGGGGGCTCGTGGGGAGAAGCTAGGCCTCTGGTCTGGCATCTGCCCCGCCCCAGGGGGCTCGTGGGGAGAAGCTAGGCCTCTGGTCTGCCATCTGCCCCGCCCCAGGGGGCTCGTGGGGAGAAGCTAGGCCTCTGGTCTGGCATCTACCCCGCCCCTGGGGGCTCGTGGGGAGAAGCTAGGCCTCTGGTCTGGCATCTGCCCCGCCCCTGGGGGCTCGTGGGGAGAAGCTAGGCCTCTGGTCTGGCATCTGCCCTGCCCCTGGGGGCTCGTGGGGAGAAGCTAGGCCTCTGGTCTGGCATCTACCCCGCCCCTGGGGGCTCGTGGGGAGAAGCTAGGCCTCTGGTCTGGCATCTGCCCCGCCCCTGGGGGCTCGTGGGGAGAAGCTAGGCCTCTGGTCTGGCATCTGCCCCGCCCCTGGGGGCTCGTGGGGAGAAGCTAGGCCTCTGGTCTTGCATCTGCCCCGCCCCTGGGGGCTCGTGGGGAGAAGCTAGGCCTCTGGTCTGGCATCTGCCCCGCCCCAGGGGGCTCGTGGGGATGGCAGTCTTGTCAGCTGCAAATATTTCGTTGTGTTTGTTTATTATTGTAAACTTATCTAAAATACGTTTAGTTGGATTAAGTTAAATTAAACTGTGCTTTTGGTACAAAATTTTTACGTTAATATAAATTGAAAAAAATATATCTTTAAACCTATAAGAGAAAAGTTTAGAAAGGACGTAATTTTAAACGAGCTCTTGATGACTAGCTTTACCTATTCAGCACGACATATATGTTCATGCATATGCAAAGATATATTTAAATAATTTTTGTGAAAATTGAGTGACTTATCCAAGTTTTATATCTGCGTATTTCACATCTTTAATTTGCTTTAAATAATTAAATTAAATTGCTATAATTCAAGTTATTATTGTGTCTGCTAGAAACATTAGATCTATTTCCACCACTTAGAGTTCTATCACTTTTATAACTTCTTTTACAACCAATATAAAAACCACGTCGGAATGTTTCTTGTATTAGTCTTATCTTATTACCTAAAAAAATCCCTGAAAATTTTAAAAAATATTTCAATTATATTTTAAAATTTCATAAATATGATGAACAAATGTAATCAAAAATACAACTTTAGATTTAAAAAATATAAAGAATTTTTTTAAGTATACGTTAAACTAAGACCCATAAAATTATACTTAGATAAATATTTGTGGTCAATTTTTTGTATAGATATGAAGTGTAACGGGTTAAGTGTAATGTTAAATTGTTAATATATAAGTTGTAATATAACATGTAATAGCATTACATGTTAATGTTTCAAGCTGCAGTATATTATTGTTAATATTGGTGTCACTGGTTAATAGTAACAAGCTAACAAGGTTTTAATATGTAACAGTGTTATCAGGATGACCGTCTATCAGGACTGATGAAGGAAGTAACTTCCTTGTTCCTAACTAACTCTAACTAACTCTAACTAACTCTAACTAACTCTAACTAACTAACTCTAACTAACTAACTCTAACTAACTAACTCTAACTAAGTAACTCTAACTAAGTAACTCTAACTAACTAACTCTAACTAACTAACTCTAACTAACTAACTCTAACTAACTAACTCTAACTAACTCTAACTAACTAACTCTAACTAACTAACTCTAACTAAGTAACTCTAACTAACTAACTCTAACTAACTCTAACTAAGTAACTCTAACTAACTAACTCTAATTAACTAACTCTAACTAACTAACTCTAACTAACTAACTCTAACTAACTCTAACTAACTAACTCTAACTAACTAACTGTAACTAAGTAACTCTAACTAACTAACTCTAACTAACTAACTCTAACTAAGTAACTCTAACTAACTAACTCTAACTAACTAACTCTAACTAACTAGCTCTAACTAACTAACTCTAACTAACTAACTCTAACTAACTAACTCAACTACTAACTCTAACTAGTAACTCTAACTAACTAACTCTAACTAACTAACTCTAACTAACTAACTCTAACTAACTAGCTCTAACTAACTAACTCTAACTAACTAACTCTAACTAACTAACTCTAACTAACTAACTTAACTAACTAACTCACTAACTAACTCTAACTAAAACTCTAACTAAGTAACTCTAACTACTAACTTAACTACTACTCTAACTAACTAACTCTAAACTAAGTAACTCTAACTAACTAACTCTAACTAACTACTCTAACTAACTAACTCTAACTAATAACTCTAACTAACTAACTCTAAAATAACTCTAACTAACTAGCTCTAACTAACTAACTCTAACTAACTAACTCTAACTAACTAACTCTAACTAACTAACTCTAACTAAGTAACTCTAACTAACTAACTCTAACTAACTAGCTCTAACTAACTAACTCTAACTAACTAACTCTAACTAACTAACTCTAACTAACTAACTCTAACTAAGTAACTCTAACTAACTAACTCTAACTAACTAGCTCTAACTAACTAACTCTAACTAACTAACTCTAACTAACTCTAACTAACTAACTCTAACTAACTAACTCTAACTAACTAGCTCTAACTAACTAACTCTAACTAACTAACTTCTAAAAATAAACTCTAAACACTAACTTCACCTCTAAATAACTAACTCTAAATAACTAGCTCTAATAACTAACTAACTAACTCTAACTAACTAACTCCTAATAACTAGCTCTAAATAACTAACCTCTAACTAACTAACTAAACTAACTAACTCTAACTAACTAGCTCTAACTAACTAAACAAACTAATCCTAACTAACTAACTCTAATAACTGCTCTAAACTAACTAACTCTAAACTAACTACTCTAACTAATACTTAACTAAACTAACCTTAACTAACTCTAACTAACTAAACTCTAACTAACTTACTCTAACTAACTAACTTAACTAACTACCATCTAACTAAACTAACTCTAACTTAAATAACTCTAAACTAACTAACTCAAACTACTAGCTCTAACTAACTAACTCTAACTAACTGACTCTAACTAACTCTAAGTCTTCATGCAGAAAAAGGAAAAAAAATATTTCGAAGGGAAATTTCTCTTTGGAGAATATTGGTTCAGTTACAGTGTACCAGTACATTGGTTCAGTTGCAGACAGTGTTACAGTAATTAGTTCATTTTCGTGTAACCAGTTCATTGGTTCAGGTGACAGTTTACCGTACATTGGTTCAGTTACAGTGTACCAGTACATTGGTTCAGTTACAGTGTACCAGTACATTGGTTCAGTTACAGTGTACCAGTACATTGGTTCAGTTACAGTGTACTGTACATTGTTCAGTTACAGTGTAACAGTACATTGGTCAGTTACAGTGTACCAGTACATTGGTTTCAGTTCAGTGTTCAGTAAATTGGATTCAGTTCAGTTGTACCAGTACATTGGGTCAGTTACTGTGTACAGTACATTGGACTTCAGTTACGTGTACCGTACATTGTTCAGTTACGTGTACCAGTACATTGGTTCAGTTACACGTGTACCAGTATCATTGGCTTCGTTACAGTGTACCGTACATTGGATTCAGTTACTAGTGTACCAGTACATTGGTTCAGTTACCAGTGTACCAGTACATTGGTTCAGTTACAGCTTGTACCAGTACATTGGGGGTTCAGTTACAGTGTACAAGTACAGTGGTTCAGTTACAGTGTACAGTACATTGGTTCAGTTACAGATGTACCAGTACATTGGTTCAGTTCAGTGTACCGTAATTGGTTCCAGTTACAGTGTACCAGTACATTGGTTCAGGAACAGTGATACAGTACATTGGTTCAGTAACAGGTAACAGTACATTGGTTCAGTTAACAGTGTACAGTTATTGGTTTCAGTTTCAGTGTTATACCAGTACATTGGTTCAGTTATAGTGCACCAGTACTATTGGTTCAGTTACAGTGTACCAGTACATGGTGTCAGTTTACAGTGTACCAGTACATTGGTTCTGCTTACAGTGACCAGTACATTGGGTTTCCAAAGGGGTTTTTTTCGGTGTACCAGTACATTGGTTCAGTTACCAGTGTACAGTACATTGGTCAGTTACAGTGTACAGTACATTTGGTTCAGTTACAGTGTCCCAGTTCATGGTTCAGTTATCAGTTGTACCAGTACCATTGGTTTCGTTACGTGTACCCGTTACATTGGTTCAGTTACAGTGTTTCCAGTAAATTGTTCAGTTACAGTGTACAGTACATTGGTCAGTTACAGTTACCAGTACAGTGGTTCAGTGTCAGTCGTACAAGTACATTGGTTAAGTTACAGTGTACCAGTTCATTGGTGCTGTTACAGTGTACACGTACATTGGTTCAGTTACTGTGATAACAGTACATGGTTCAGTTACAGTTGTACAGTACAGTGGTTTCGTTACAGACAGTGTACAGTACATTGGTTCAGTTTTCAGTTGTACCAGTACCATTGGTTCGGTTACAGTGTACCAGTACATGGTCAGTTACAGTGTACAGTACATTGGTTCAGTTTACTGTGTATCCAGTTCATTGTATTAGGTGCAGACAGTGTACCTGTACATGGGTTCAGTTTGCAGACGGTGTACAGTACATTGGTTCAGTTCTGTTATCAGTGTACCTGTACATTGGTTCAGTTACAGTGTACCAGTACATTGGTTCAGTTACAGTGTACCAGTACATTGGTTCAGTTACAGTGTACCAGTACATTGGTTCAGTTACAGTGTACCAGTACATTGGTTCAGTTACAGTGTATCCAGTACATTGGTTCAGTTTACCGAGTTTACAGTTCATTGGGTCAGTTTACAGTGTACAGTACATTGGTATTCAGTTTCAGTGTACCAGTACATTGGTTCGTTACAGTGTACCAGTACATTGGTTCAGTTTCAGTTTTGTTACCAGTTCATTGGTTTCAGTTACAGTTACAGGACATTGAGTTCAGTTACAGTGTACCCAGTTCATTGGTTCAGTTACATGTGTATACCGTTCATGGTTCAGTTACAGTGTACAGTACATTGGTTCGGTTACAGTGTACAGTACATTGGTTCAGTTACAGTGTACAGTACATTGGGTTCGGTTACAGTTTACCTGTACTTTGGTTTCAGTTACAGTGTACCAGTACATTGGTTCGGCTACTGTGTACCAGGACATAGGTTCGGTTCCAGTTGTACTAGTACATTGGTCGGTTTCAGTGTACCTGTTCATTGGATTCGGTTTCAGTGTTCAAGTACATTGGTTCAGTTACGTGTACCAGTACTTTGGTTCGGTTTACAGATGTACAGTTCATTGGTTCAGGTTACAGTGTACAGGACATAGGTTCGGTTTTACAGTTCACAGTACATTGGTTCAGTTTTCAGTGTAACCGTTTACCATTGGTTCAAGTTTACAGATGTAAACAGTTAATTGGTTCAGTTTTCAGTTGTCATACATTGGTTCAGTTTCACGTGTACCTAATTACATTGGTTAGTTACAGTGTACAGTACATTGGTTTCAGTTACAGTTGTACAGTAATTGGTTCAGTTACAGTGTGTACCAGTACATTAGGTTCAGTTACAGTGTACCAGTACATTGGTTCAGTTACAGTTGTACAAGTACATTGGTTCGTGAAGTGTACCAGTACATTGGTTAGTTACAGTGTACCAGTACATTGGAGTTCAGTTACTGTGTAACAGTACCATTGGTTCAGTGACTGTGTACAGTACATTGGTCAGATTACCAGTGTCCAGTACAATGGGTACAGATACAGTGTACAGAAACATTGGTTCAGTTACTGTGTACGTGTACATTGGTTCAGTTACAGTGTACCGTCATTGGTTCAGTTGCAGCTGTTACAGTTACATTGGGTCAGTTACAGTGTTACCAGTACATTGGTTCAGTTCCGTTGTACAGTACATTGGTTCGTTACAGTGTATCCAGTACATTGGTTCGTTACCAGTGTACCCCAGTACATTGGTTCAGTTACAGTGTACCAGTACATGGTTCGTTACAGTGTACCAGTACTTGGTTCGTTTACAGTGTTCCACGTACATGTGGTTCCAAGTTACAGTCGTACCAGTACATTTGTTCAGTTTACAGTGTACAGTACATTGGTTTCAGTTACAGGTACCAGTATGGTTTCAGTTACAGTGTACAGTACATTGGTTCAGTTACAGTGTACCAGTACTTTGGTTCAGTTACAGTGTACAGTACATTGCGTTCAGTTACAGTGTTACAGTACATTGGTTCAGATACAGTGTACCAGTACATGGTTCTGTTACAGTTGTACCAGTTACAGTGGGTTCAGTTACCAGTTGTACCAGTACATTGGTTCAGTTACAGGTACAGTCATTGGTCAGTTACAGTGTACCAGTCATTGGTTCCGTTACAGTGTTCCAGTATTGGTTCCAGTTACATTTGTACCAGTACATTGGTTCAGTTACAGTGTACCAGTTAACATTGGTTCTGTTACAGTGTGACCCAGTACTATTGGTTCAGTTAAACAGTGTACCAGTACATTGGTTCAGTTACCAGTGTACAGTACATTGGTTCAGTTTACAGTGTACTCCAGTAATTGGTTCAGTACAGTGTACAGCTAATTGTTCAGTTACAGGTACAGTAATTGTTTCAGTTACAGTGTACCAGTACATTGGTTCGTTACAAGTGTACCAAGTACATTGTTCTGTTACAGTGTTACCAGTACATTGGATTCTGTTACAGTGTACCAGTACATTGGTTCAGTTACAGTGTACCAGTACATTGGTTCAGTTACAGTGTACCAGTACATTGGTTCAGTTACAGTGTACCAGTACATTGGTTCAGTTACAGTGTACCAGTACATTGGTTCAGTTACAGACAGTGTACCAGTACATTGGTTCAGTTACAGTGTACCAGTACATTGGTTCAGTTACAGACAGTGTACCAGTACATTGGTTCAGTTACAGTGTACCAGTACATTGGTTCAGTTACAGTGTACCAGTACATTGGTTCAGTTACAGTGTACCAGTACATTGGTTCAGTTACAGTTAACTGAGTACTTTGTGCAGTTACAGTGTACCAGTACATTGTTCAGTTACAGTGTTACCAGTACATTGGGTTCAGTTACAGTGTACCAGTAAGTGGTTCAGTTACAGTGTTGTACCTGTACATTGTTCAGTTACAGTGTACCAGTACATTTGGTTCAGTTACAGTGTACCAGTACATTGGTTCAGTTACTGTGTACCAGTTACATTGTTCAGTTCAGTTGTCAGTACATTGGTTCAGTTACAGTGTACAGTACATTTGGTTCTGTTACAGTGTACCAGTACATTTGGTTCAGTTCAGAGTAAAGTAATTGGTTCAGTTACAGGGTACAGTACATTGGTTCAGTTCCAGATGTAACTGTACATTGGTTCAGTTACAGTGTACCAGCTTCATTGGTTCAGTTACAGTGTACCAGTACATTGGTTCTGGTACCGTGTTACAGTACATTGGTTCAGTTATGTGTGTTACCAGTACATTGGTTTTCAGTTACAGTTTACCAGTAAAATTGGTTCAGTTACAGTTGTACCAGTACCTTGGTCAGTTACAGTGGTTCAGTTAAATTGGTTCAGTTACAGTGTACCAGTTTAAATGGTGCTCGTTACAGTGTATCCAGTTAACATTGGTACGGTTACAGAGTACAGTACAATTGGTTCCGTTACAGTGTACCAGTAAATTGTGTTCGGATACAGTGTCCAGTACATTGGTTCAGTTACAGTGTACCAGTACATTGGTTTCGGTTACAGTGTACCAGTACATTGGTTAAGTTACAGTGTACCAGTACATTTGGTTTCGGGGGTTACAGGTACCAGTACATTGGGTTCAGTTACAGTGTCCAGTACATGGTTTCAGGTTACAGTTGTACCAGTACATTGGTTCAGTTTACAGTGTACAGTACATTGGTTTCAGTTACAGTGTACCAGTCATTGGTTTCAGTTACAGTTTACCAGGTACGATTGTTCAGTTACAGTGTACGTACTATTGGCTTCAGTTACAGTGTACCGTAATTGGTTCAGTTACAGTGTACCAGTACATTGGTAGTTCACCGGGTACAGTACATTGGTTCAGTTTAAGTGTACCAGTCATTGGTTCAGTTCAGTGTTGTTCCAGTACATTGGTTCAGTTACAGTGTACCAGTACATTGGTTCAGTTACAGTGTACCAGTACATTGGTTCAGTTACAGTGTACCAGTACATTGGTTCAGTTACAGTTGTAACCCGTACATTGTTTCGTTCAGTGTCCTAGTACATTGGTTCGTTACAGTGTAACAGTACATTGGGTTCTGTTACAGTGTACAGTAACATTGGTTCAGTTACAGTTGTTCCAGTTACATTGGTCAGTTACAGTGTACCAGACATGGTTCTGTTACAGATGTACCAGTACATTGGTTCAGATACTGACTAGTGTACAGTACATTGTGTTCTAGGTACTGGTGTACCGTACATTGGTTCAGTTACAGTGTACCAGTACATTGGTTCAGTTACAGTGTACCAGTACATTGGTTCAGTTACAGTGTACCAGTACATTGGTTCAGTTGCAGACAGTGTACCAGTACATTGGTTCAGTTGCAGACAGTGTACCAGTACATTGGTTCAGTTACAGTGTACCAGTACATTGGTTCAGTTACAGTGTACCAGTACATTGGTTCAGTTACAGTGTACCAGTACATTGGTTCAGTTACAGTGTCCCAGTACATGTGTTTTTTCAGTTACAGTGACCAGTACATTGGTTCAGTTACACGGGTACCAGTTACATTGGTTCAGTTTACTGTGTACAGTACATTGGTTCAGTTACAGTGTACCAGTACATTGGTTTCGTTACAGGACTGTGTACCAGTACAGTGGTTCAATTACTGAGTTACCATTAAATTGGTTCAGTTATGTTGTACCAGACATTGGTTCAGTTACAGTGTACCAGTACATTGGTTCAGTTACAGTGTACCAGTACATTGGTTCAGTTACAGTGTACCAGTACATTGGTTCAGTTACAGTGTACCAGTACATTGGTTCAGTTACAGTGTACCAGTACATTGGTTCAGTTACAGACAGTGTACCAGTACATTGGTTCAGTTACAGTGTACCAGTACATTGGTTCAGTTACAGTGTCCAGTACATTGGTTCGGTTACTGTGTACAGTAAATTGGTTCAGTTACAGGTGTACCAGTACATTTGGTTCGGTTACAGTGTTCCAGTAAATTGGTTCTGTTACAGTTGTTCCCAGTTACATTGTTCGGGTTACAGTTGTACCAGTACATTGGTTCAGTTACAGTGTACCAGTACATTGGTTCAGTTACAGACAGTGTACCAGTACATTGGTTCAGTTACAGTGTACCAGTACATTGGTTCGGTTACAGTGTACCAGTACATTGGTTCAGTTACAGTGTACCAGTACATTGGTTCGGTTACAGTGTACCAGTACATTGGTTCAGTTACAGTGTACCAGTACATTGGTTCAGTTACAGTGTACCAGTACATTGGTTCAGTTACAGTTGTCAGTACTGGTTCAGTTACAGTTGTACCAGTATCATTGGTTCAGTACTGTGTACCAGTTACATTGGTTCTGTTTACAGTTTGTACAGTACATTGGTTCAGTTACAGTGTATCCAGTACATTGGTTCTGTTTACAGTGTCCAGTATCATTGGTTCAGTTACCGTGTCCAGTACATTGGTTCAGTTACAGGTAACAGTACATTGTTAGTTGACTGTGTACAGTACATGGTTTCAGTTTACAGTGTTACGTACATTGGTTTCAGTTACGTGTACCAGTACATTGGTTCAGTTACAGTGTAACAGTTCATTGGGGTTTCAGTTTACAGTGTACCCGTACATTGGTTCAGTTAGTGTACAGTAATTGGGGTCAGTTACATTGTACAGTACATTGGTCGTTACAGTGTACAGATTACATTGGTTCGTTACCCCCCCAAGTGGACCTGTACATGGGTTCAGTTTCAGTTGTACCAGTACAATGGTTAGTTACAGTGTACCAGTACATTGGTTCTGTTACTGTGTACAGTTACCGTGGTTCAGTTACAGTGTACCAGTACATTGGTGCAGGTTCGTGTACCCCAGTACATTTGTTCAGTTACAGAGCTACTAGTATCTTTGTTCAGTTACAGTGTACCAGTACATTGGTTCAGTTTTACAGTGTCCAGTACAATGGTCAGTTACAGGTACCAGTACCATTGGTTCAGTTTCAGTGTACCAGTAATTGGTTCAGTTACTGTGTACCAGTACATTGGTTCAGTTAACAGTGTACCTGGGTACATTTGTTCCGTTTCAGTGTCAGTCATTGGTTCCGTTTTCAGTGTACAGTACATTGGTTCAGTTACAGTGTACCAGTACATTGGTTCACGTTACAGTTGTAAGTACATTGGTTCGTTACAGTCGTACCGTACATGGGTTCAGTTACAGTGTACCAGTACATTGGTTCAGTTACAGTGTACCAGTACATTGGTTCAGTTACAGTGTACCAGTACATTGGTTCAGTTACAGTGTACCAGTACATTGGTTCAGTTACAGTGTACCAGTACATTGGTTCAGTTACAGTGTACCAGTACATTGGTTCAGTTACAGTGTACCAGTACATTGGTTCAGTTACAGTGTACCAGTACATTGGTTCAGTTACAGTGTACGTAACATTGGTTCAGTTGACAGTATACCAGTACATTGGTTTCAGTTACAGTGTACCAGTACATTGGTTCAGTTACAGTGTACCAGTACATTGGTTCAGTTACAGTGTACCAGTACATTGGTTCAGTTACAGTGTACCAGTACATTGGTTCAGTTACAGTGTACCAGTACATTGGTTCGTTGACAGAGTACCAGTACATTGGTTCAGTTACAGTGTACCAGTACATTGGTTCAGTTACAGTGTACCAGTACATTGGTTCAGTTACAGTGTACCAGTACATTGGTTCAGTTACAGTGTACCAGTACATTGGTTCAGTTACAGTGTACCAGTACATTGGTGCAGTTACTGTGTACAGTACATTGTTCAGTTAAAGTGTTCAGTACATTGGTTTCAGTTTACAGTGTTGTCCCAGTACCTTGGTTCAGTTAACAGTTGTACCAGTACATTGGTCAGTTTTACAGTGTACAGTACATTGGTTAGTTAAGTGTACCAGTACATCTGGTCAGTACAGTGTACCAGTACATTGGTTCAGTTACTGTGTACCAGTACCATAGGTTCAGTTACAGTCTACCGTACTTGAGTTGGTTCAGTTACAGATGTACCAGTACTTGGTTCAGTTACAGTGTACAGTACCATTGGTTCAGTTACAGTGTTCCGTACATTGGTTCAGTACGAGTACCAGTACATTGGTTCAGTTTCAGAGTACCAGTACATTGGTTCAGTTACAGTGTACAGATACATTTGTTCAGTTACATGTGTACCAGTTAATTTGTTCGTTACAGTGTACCAGTAAAATTGGTTCAGTTACATGTGTACCAGTAATTGGATTCAGTTACAGTGTACAGTCATTGGTTAGTTTCAGTGTACCAGTCATTGGTTCAGTTACAGTGTACCGTACATTGGTTATGCGAGTTACAGTGTACAGTTAAATTGGTTCAGTTACAGTGTACCAGTACATTGGTTCAGTTACAGTGTACCAGTAACATTGGTTCGTTACGTGTACGTACATTGGTTCTAGTTTACAGTTTAACAGTACATTGGTTCGTTAACAGTGTACCAGTTCATTGGTTCTGTTACAGTGTACAGTACAGTGGTTCAGTTACAGTGTACAGTAATTGGTTCAGTTACAGTGTCCTGTTACATTGGTTCAGGTACAGTGTACCAGTACATTGGTTCAGTTAACTTACAGTTGTACCGTTTCATTGTGTTCAGTTCAGTGTACCTGTACATTGGTTCAGTTACAGTGTACCTGTACAGTGGTGCAGTACAGTGTACCATAATTGGTTCAGTTACAGTGTACCAGTACAGTGGTTCAGTTACAGTTGTACCAGTAATGGTTCAGTTACAGTGTACCAGTACTTGGTTCAGTTTCAGTTGTACCAGTACATAGGTTCGTTTACAGTGTTCCAGTGCATTGGTTCAGTTAAGTGTACAAGTAAAGGTTCTGTTACAGTGTACAGTACATTGGTTCTTTTTACGTGTACCAGTTCATTGGTTCAGTTACAGTTGTACCAGTATTGGTTCTGTTACTGTGTACCTAGTACATTGTTCGTTACAGTGTACCGTACAGTGGTTCAGTTACAGGTGTTCCAGTACATTGGTTCAGTTACAGTTGTAACCAGTTACAATGGTTCAGTTACAGTGTCCAGTACATTGGTTCAGTTACCAGTGTTACAGTACATTGGTTCAGTTACAGTGTACAGTACATTGGTTCAGTTACAGTGTACCGTACATTGGTTCAGTTTACTGTGTAACAGTACATTGGTTCGGTTACAGTTGTAACCAGTACTTTGGTCGTTTCAGTGTACCAGTACTTGGTTCGGTTACAGTGTACAGTACATTGGTTCAGATTTCAGTGTACCAGTACATTGGTTAGGTTAGTAGTACAGTACATTGGTTCAGTTCAGGGTGTTCAGTACATTGTTTTCAGTTACAGTGTGTACCCAGTACATTGGTTCTGTTACAGTGTCCCGTCATTGTTCAGTTACAGTGACCAGTACATTGGTTCAGTTACAGAGTACAGGAAATTGGTTCAGTTACAGTGTACTGTACATTGGTTAGTTAAGTGTACCAGTAATTGGTTCAGAGTTACAGTGTAACCAGTACATTGGTTCTGTTACAGTTACCAGTCCATTGGTTCAGTTACAGTGTACCGTACATAGGTTCAGTTACGTGTCAGTACATTGGTTCAGTTCGTGTCCAGTACATTGGTTCGGTTACAGTGTACCAGTACATTGGTTCAGTTACAGTGTACCAGTACATTGGTTCAGTTACAGTGTACCAGTACATTGGTTCAGTTACAGTGTACCAGTACATTGGTTCGGTTACCAGTGTACAGTACATTAGGTTTCAGTTCAGTGTACCAGTTCATTGGTTCAGTGACAGGTACCATTACATTGGATTTTCAGTAACAGTGTACCATAATTGGTTCAGTTACAGTGTACAGTACTTTGGTTCTTCGTTACAGTGTACCAGTACTATTGGTTAGTTACAGGGTACCAGTACATTGTTAGTTACAGTGTACCAGTACATTGGTTCAGTTACAGTGTACCAGTACATTGGTTCAGTTACAGTGTACCAGTACATTGGTTCAGTTACAGTGTACCAGTAGCATTGGTTCGTTACAGGGTACAGTAATAGGTCAGTTAACTGTGTACCAGTAATTGGTTCAGTTACGTGTCCAGTTACATTTGGTTCAGTTACAGTGTACCAGTAAGTGGTTCGGTTACAGTGTACAGTACATTGGTATCAGTTACAGTGTTACAGTACTTTGGTTCGGTTACAGTTGGTCCAGTACATTGGTTCAGTTACAGATGTTACCAGTAATTGGTTCGGTTACAGTGTACCAGTATCATTGGTTCAGTTACAGTGTACAGTAATTGGTTCGGTTACAGTTTAAGTACATTGGTCATTTACAGTGTACAGTACATGGTTCGGTTACAGTGTTACCAGTTTACATTGGTTCAGTCCAGTGTAACAGTAATTTGTTCAGTTACAGTGTACATCCTTGGTTCTGTTACAAGTGTACGAATTGGTTCAGTTACAGTGTACCAGTAATTGGTTAAGTTACAGTGTAACAGTACTTTGTTCAGTTACTGTGTACAGTTACATTGGTTCGTTACAGTGTACCTGTACATTGGTTTCAGTTACAGTGTACCAGTACATTGGTTTCGTTACTGTCGTACCAGCATTTGGTTCAAGTTACAGTTGTACAGTACATTGGTTAGTTACAGTGTACCAGTACCATTGTTAGTTTAGTGTACCAGTACATTGGGTTCAGTTACAGTGTACAGTACATTGGTTTCAGTTACAGTGTACCTGTAATTGGTTCAGTTACAAGACGTGTACCAGTACATTGGTTCAGTTATTTACAGTGTACCAGTACATTGGTTCAGTTACACGTGTACAGTAAATGGTTCAGTTACAGTCTAGTGTACCAGTACATTGGTTCAGTTCAGTGTACAGTACATTGGTTCAGTTACAGTGTACCAGTAATTGGTTCAGTTACAGTGTAACTGTAAATTGGTTCAGTTTCAGTGTACCAGTACTTGGTTAGTTACGTTGTACAGTACATTGGTTCAGTTACAGTGTACCAGTACATTGGTTCAGTTACAGTGTACCAGTAAATTGTTTTTAGTTACAGTGTACCAGTACATGGTTCAGTTACAGTTGTTCCAGTACATTGGTTCAGTACAGTGTACCAGTACATTGGTTCAGTTACAGTTGTACCAGAGTACATTGGTTCAGTTCAGTGTACCAGAACATTGGTTCAGTACAGTGTACCCAGACATTGGTTCAGTTACAGTGTACCAGTACATTGGTCAGTTACTGTGTACAGTAATTGGTTAGTTACAGTGTTAGTACATTGGTCCCCAGTTAGTTACAGTGTACCAGTACATTGGTTTGTTCAGTTACAGTTGTACCCAGTACCTTGGTTCGTTACAGTGTACAATACATTGCGTTCAGTTAAGTGTACTGTACAATTGGTTCGTGACTGTGTACCAGAACTATTGGTTTCAGTTACGAGTACCCAGTTACATTGGTGCAGTTACAGTTACAGTACATTGGTTCAATTACAAGTGTACAGTTAGTACTTTGGTTCAGTTCAGTGTACCTGTACATTGGTTCAGTTACAGTTGTACAGTAAAATGGTTCAGGTTAACAGTTTGTACCTGTTAATTGGTTCGTTACAGTGTACAGTACATAGGTTTTCAGTTACTGTGTCCTAGTACTGGTTCAGTACAGTGTACCAGTAATTGGTTCAGATACAGTTTACCAGTACATTGGTTCAGTTACAGTGTACCAGTACATTGGTTCAGTACAGTGTACCAGTACATTGGTTCAGTTACAGACAGTGTACATGTTCATGGTTCAGTTACAGTGTACAGTATCATTGGTTCAAGTTTTACAGTTTGTACCAGTACATTGGTTCAGTTACAGTGTACAAGTACATTGGTTCAGTTACGTGTACAGTACTTGGTTTCAGTTACAGTGTCCAGTACCTAATTTTTTGGTTTTATTTTTTTCGTTACAGGGTACAGTACATTGGATCAGTTACTGTGTACAGTTAAATTGGTTCAGTTACAGTGTACCAGTACATTGGTTCGTTACAGTGTGTACAGTACATTGGTTCAGTTACAGTTGTACCAGTAATTGGTTCAGTTACAGTGTATACAGTACATTGGTTCGTTACAGTGTACAGTACATTGGGTTCATTTACAGTGTACAGTACATTGGTTCAGGTACAGTGTTCCAGTAATTTGGTTCAGTTACTGTGTGTACAGTACATTGGTTCAGTTACAGTGTACCAGTACATTGGTTCAGTTACAGTGTACCAGTACATTGGTTCAGTTACAGTGTACCAGTACATTGGGTCAGTTTCGTGTACCAGTACATTGGTTCATGGACAGTGTACCAATACATTGGTTTCAGTTACAGTGTACCAGTACATTGGTTCAGTTACAGACAGTGTACCAGTACATTGGTTCAGTTACAGTGTACCAGTACATTGGTTCAGTTACAGTGTACCAGTACATTGGTTCAGTTACAGTGTACCAGTACATTGGTTCAGTTACAGTGTACCAGTACATTGGTTCAGTTACAGTGTACCAGTACATTGGTTCAGTTAAGTGTACAGTACATTGGTTCAGTTACAGTGTACCAGTACATTTGGTTCGTTACAGTGTCCAGTACAGTGGTTCAGTTCAGTGTACCAGTACATTGGTCTTTACAGTGTACAGTACATTGGTTTTCAGTTACAGTGTACAGGTACATTGGCTTCAGTTACATCAGTGTAAGTACATTGGTTCTTTACAGTGTACCAGTTACATTGGTTCAGTACAGTGTTCCCAGTACATTGTTCAGTTACAGTGTACCAGTAATTGGTTCGTTACAGTGTACCAGTAACATTGTTCAGTTTACAGTGTACGTAATTGGTTCAGTTACAGTGTTTCAGTACTTGGTTCAGTTACAGTGTACCATTACATTGGTTAGTTTACAGTGTACAGTAATGGGTTCAGGTACAGGTAAAGTAATTGGTTTAGTTACAGTGTCCAGTACATTGGTTCAGTACAGTGTACAGTACATTGTTTCAGTTTCCAGTGTACCAGTACATTGGTCAGTTAAGGGTACCAGTACATTGGTTAGTACAGATGTACAGTACTTGGTTCAGTTACAGTGTACCGAAATTGGTTCAGTTACAGTGATACCAGTAATGGTTCAGTAAGAGTACAGTAATTGGTTCAGTTACATGAGTGCACCGTACATTTGGTTCAGTTACAGTTGTACCAGTACATTGGTTCACGTTTCAGTGTAAGTACTTTGGTTCAGTTAACAGTGGTACCAGTACTTGGTTCAGTTAAGTGTACAGTACATTGGTTAGTTACTGTTGTCCAGTATGGTTCAGTTTACAGTGTACCAGTACTTTGGTTCAGTTACAGTGTACCAGTACATTGTTCTGTTTACAGTTACAGTACATTGGTTCGTTAAGTTGTACAGTAAATTGGTCAGTTACAGTGTACAGTAATTGTTCAGTTACAGTGTACCAGTACTTTGGTTCAGTTAAGAAGAACAGAGTACCTGTACCATGGTTCAGTTACAGTTTACCAGTTTACATGGGTACAAGTTACAGACAGTGTACCGTAATTGGTTCAGTTACAGATGTACAGTACATTGGTTCGGTTACAGTGTTAGTTATTGGTTCAGTTACAGTGTCCTCGGACATTGGTTCAGTTACTGTGTCAGTACATTGGTTTCAGTTCAGTTGTACCTGTACCATTGGTTCTGTTACAGTGTACTGTAATGGTTCTTTTACAGTTGTACAGTACATTGGTTCAGTTACAGTGTACAGTACATGGTTCGTTTACAGTGTACCAGAACATTGGTTCAGTTACAGGAAGTGTAACCAGTATTTGGTTCAGTTCGTGGACCAGTAATTGGTTCAGTTTCAGACAGTGTACAGTACATTGGTTGTTACAGACAGTGTACGTACATTGGTCAGTTACAGACATTGTACCCGTAAATTGGTTAGTTCAGCATTGTACCAGTAACCGTGGTTCAGTTTAAGGACCGCGTCAGTACATTGGTTCAGTTACAGTGTACCCAGTCATTGTTCAGTTTACAGTGTACAGTACATTGGTCAGATACGTGTCCTGTACATTGGTCAGGTACTGTTGTACAGTACCTGTTCGTTAAGGTACAGTAACATTGGTTCGTTACAGTGTACAGTAATTGGTTCAGGTACAGACTGTGTACCAGTACTTGGTTTTCAGTTACAGTGTACCAAGTACATTGGTTCGGTACAGTGTACCAGTACATTGGTTCAGTTACAGTGTACCAGTACATTGGATTCAGTTACAGTGTCCGTACAGGTTGTTCCAGTGTACAGTACTTTGGTTCAGTTACAGTGTACCAGAAATACATTGGTTCTGTTACAGGTACCAGTACATTAGGTCAGTTACAGGACGTGGTACAGTAAATTGGTTCAGATACAGTGTACCTGTTACATGGTTCAGTTACAGTGTACCTGTACATTGGTTCTGTTACAGTGTACCAGTAATTGGTTTCAGGTTACAGTGTCAGGTAATTGGTTCAGTTACAGTTTGTACAGTACATTGGTTCAGTTACAGTGTACCAGAACATTGGTTCAGTTACAGTGTACCAGTCATTTGGGTAAGTTACAGGGTACAGTACATTGGTTCAGTTACAGTTGTACAGTACATTGGTTCAGTTACAGTGTACCAGAACATTGGTTCAGTTACAGTGTAAACAGTACATTGTTCAGTTACAGTGTACAGTACATTGGTTCAGTTACAGTGTTACCTGTTCTTTGGTTCAGTTACAGAGTTCAGTAAATTGGTTCAGTTACAGTGTACAGTACATTGGTTCGTTCAGGTACAGTACTTGGTTCAGTTACAGACAGTGTACAGTACATGTTCAGTTACAGTTGTACCAGTACATTGGTTCGGTTACAGTGTGTACCAGTTACATTGGTTAGTTACAGTGTACCAGTACATTGTTCGTACAGTGTACCAGTCACCTCTAACTATACTCTAACTAACTCCTAACTAACTAACTAACTATAAACTGTCACTAAGTAACTCTAATAACTAAAATCTAAACTAACTAACTCTAATAAGTAACTCTACATAAACTAACTCTCACTACTAACTCTAACTAACTAGCTCTAACTAATATCTCTACAATAACACACACTCAAATAATCACCCTCCCCCCAACTCACTACCTTAAATTCGTAACTCTACTACATACTCTTACCAAACCACAAATCTCTAACTAAACTACTTAACTAACTAGCTCTAACTAAACTTAACTCAAACTACCAATAACACAAATAACTAATTACCAAATCCCCTCTCACCTTAAACTCAACTTACACTAATAACTCCCCAAAACTAACTCTAATAAGTAAATCTAACTACTAACTTAACTACTATCCTATAACCTACCTAATCTAACTACGTAACTCTACTAACTAACTCTAACTAACTATCTCTAACTAACTAACTTCCTAATAACCTCTAACTTAATAACTCTAACTCCACTCATAAAACTAACTAGCTCTAACTAACTAACCTAACTAACTAACTCTAACTAACTAACTCTAACTAAACTAACTCGACCTAAGTAACTCAAACTAACACTAACTTAACTAAACTCGCTCTAACTAACTAACTCTAACTATAATAACTCTAACGAACAACTCTAATAACTAACTTAATAAGTAACCCTAACTAACTAAAACTCTAACTAATAGCTCTAACTAACTAACTTAACTAACTAACTCTAACTACTCCTAACTAACTAACTCTAATAACTACCTCTAACTAACTAGCTCTAACTAAATAACTCTAACTAACTAACTTCTAAAAATAAACTCTAAACACTAACTTCACCTCTAAATAACTAACTCTAAATAACTAGCTCTAATAACTAACTAACTAACTCTAACTAACTAACTCTAACTAACTAACTCTAACTAACTAACTCTAACTAACTAACTCTAACTAACTAACTCTAACTAACTAACTCTAACTAACTAAACAAACTAATCCTAACTAACTAACTCTAATAACTGCTCTAAACTAACTAACTCTAAACTAACTACTCTAACTAATACTTAACTAAACTAACCTTAACTAACTCTAACTAACTAAACTCTAACTAACTTACTCTAACTAACTAACTTAACTAACTACCATCTAACTAAACTAACTCTAACTAACTAACTCTAACTAACTAACTCTAACTAACTAGCTCTAACTAACTAACTCTAACTAACTAACTCTAACTAACTCTAAGTCTTCATGCAGAAAAAGGAAAAAAAATATTTCGAAGGGAAATTTCTCTTTGGAGAATATTGGTTCAGTTACAGTGTACCAGTACATTGGTTCAGTTGCAGACAGTGTACCAGTACATTGGTTCAGTTACGTGTAACCAGTTCATTGGTTCAGGTGACAGTTTACCGTACATTGGTTCAGTTACAGTGTACCAGTACATTGGTTCAGTTACAGTGTACCAGTACATTGGTTCAGTTACAGTGTACCAGTACATTGGTTCAGTTACAGTGTACTGTACATTGTTCAGTTACAGTGTAACAGTACATTGGTCAGTTACAGTGTACCAGTACATTGGTTTCAGTTCAGTGTTCAGTAAATTGGATTCAGTTCAGTTGTACCAGTACATTGGGTCAGTTACTGTGTACAGTACATTGGACTTCAGTTACGTGTACCGTACATTGTTCAGTTACGTGTACCAGTACATTGGTTCAGTTACACGTGTACCAGTATCATTGGCTTCGTTACAGTGTACCGTACATTGGATTCAGTTACTAGTGTACCAGTACATTGGTTCAGTTACCAGTGTACCAGTACATTGGTTCAGTTACAGCTTGTACCAGTACATTGGGGGTTCAGTTACAGTGTACAAGTACAGTGGTTCAGTTACAGTGTACAGTACATTGGTTCAGTTACAGATGTACCAGTACATTGGTTCAGTTCAGTGTACCGTAATTGGTTCCAGTTACAGTGTACCAGTACATTGGTTCAGGAACAGTGATACAGTACATTGGTTCAGTAACAGGTAACAGTACATTGGTTCAGTTAACAGTGTACAGTTATTGGTTTCAGTTTCAGTGTTATACCAGTACATTGGTTCAGTTATAGTGCACCAGTACTATTGGTTCAGTTACAGTGTACCAGTACATGGTGTCAGTTTACAGTGTACCAGTACATTGGTTCTGCTTACAGTGACCAGTACATTGGGTTTCCAAAGGGGTTTTTTTCGGTGTACCAGTACATTGGTTCAGTTACCAGTGTACAGTACATTGGTCAGTTACAGTGTACAGTACATTTGGTTCAGTTACAGTGTCCCAGTTCATGGTTCAGTTATCAGTTGTACCAGTACCATTGGTTTCGTTACGTGTACCCGTTACATTGGTTCAGTTACAGTGTTTCCAGTAAATTGTTCAGTTACAGTGTACAGTACATTGGTCAGTTACAGTTACCAGTACAGTGGTTCAGTGTCAGTCGTACAAGTACATTGGTTAAGTTACAGTGTACCAGTTCATTGGTGCTGTTACAGTGTACACGTACATTGGTTCAGTTACTGTGATAACAGTACATGGTTCAGTTACAGTTGTACAGTACAGTGGTTTCGTTACAGACAGTGTACAGTACATTGGTTCAGTTTTCAGTTGTACCAGTACCATTGGTTCGGTTACAGTGTACCAGTACATGGTCAGTTACAGTGTACAGTACATTGGTTCAGTTTACTGTGTATCCAGTTCATTGTATTAGGTGCAGACAGTGTACCTGTACATGGGTTCAGTTACAGACAGTGTACCAGTACATTGGTTCAGTTGCAGACAGTGTACCAGTACATTGGTTTAGTTGCAGACAGTGTACCAGTACATTGGTTTAGTTGCAGACAGTGTACCAGTACACTGGTTTAGTTGCAGACAGTGTGCCAGTAAATTGGTTTAGTTGCAGACAGTGTACCAGTACATTGGTTTAGTTGCAATCAGTGTACCAGTACATTGGTTTAGTTACAGACAGTGTAACAGTACATTGGTTTAGTTGCAGACAGTGTACCAATACATTGGTTTAGTTGTAGACAGTGTACCAGTACATTTGTTTATTTACAGACAGTGTTCCAGTACATTGGTTTAGTTACACTCAGTGTACCAGTACATTGGTTTAGTTACAGACAGTGTACCAGTACAATTTTTTAATTACAGACAGTGTGCCAGTACATTGATTTAGGTACAGTGTACTAGTACATTGGTTTATTTGCAGACAGTGTACCAGTACATTGGTTTAGTTGCAGACAGTGTACCAGTACACTGATTTAGTTGCAAACAGTGTACCAGTACATTGGTTTAGTTCGCAGACAGTGTACCAATACATTGGTTTACTTGCAAACAGTGTACCAATACATTGGTTTAGTTGCAGACAGTATACCAATACATTGGTTTAGTTGCAGACAGTGTACCAGTACATTGGTTTAGTTGTAGGCAGTGTACCAGTACATTGGTTTAGTTACAGACTGTGTACCAGTACATTGGTTTAGTTGCAGACAGTGTACCAGTACATTGCTTCAGTTACAGGCAGTTTCCCAGTGCATTGGTTTAGTTGCAGACAGTGTTCCAATACATTGCTTTAGTTGCAGACAGTGTTCCAGTACATTAGTTTAGTTGCAGACAGTGTACCAGTACATTGGTTTAATTGCAGACAGTGTACCAGTTCATTGGTTTAGTTGCAGTCAGTGTACCAGTCCTGGTTTAGATGCAGTGTGCGAGTATGTTGGTTTAGTTGCAGTGTACCAGTACATTGATTTAGTTGCAGACAGTGTACCAATACACTGATTTAGTTGCAGACTGTGTACCAGTAAATTTGTTTAGTTGCAGTGTACCAGTATATTGGTTTAGTTACAGACAGTGTTTCAGTACATTGGTTTAGTTACAGACAGTGCACCAGTACATTGGTTTAGTTGAAGACAGTGTACCAGTATATTGGTTTAGTTGCAGACAGTGTACCAGTATATTGGTTTAGTTGCAGACAGTGTACCAGTATATTGGTTTAGTTGCAGACAGTGTACCAGTATATTGGTTTAGTTGCAGACAGTGTACCAGTACATTGGTTTAGTTGCAGACAGTGTACCAGTACATTGGTTTAGTTGCAGACAGTGTACCAGTACATTGGTTTAGTTACAGACAGTGTACACAGTACATTGGTTTAGTTGCAGACAGTGTACCAGTACATTGGTTTAGTTGCAGACAGTGTACCAGTACATTGGTTTAGTTGCAGACAGTGTACCAGTACATTGGTTTAGTTGTAGACAGTGTACCAGTACATTTGTTTAGTTGCAGTGTACCAGTATATTGGTTTAGTTACAGACAGTGTTTCAGTACATTGGTTTAGTTACAGACAGTGTACCAGTACATTGGTTTAGTTACAGACAGTGTACAAGTATATTGGTTTAGTTGCAGACAGTGTACCAGTATATTGGTTTAGTTGCAGTGTACCAGTACATTGGTTTAGTGCAGACAGTGTACCATACATTGGTTTAGTTGCAAACAGTGTACCAATATTGGTTTAGTTGCAGCGTAACCAGTATATTGGTTTAGTTGCAGACAGTGTACCAGTAATTGGTTTAGTTGTCAGACAGTGTACCAGTACATTGTTTTGGTATCTTGGCTGTTTTCAGTGAGATGAATTTTCAGGTAACACTCCTCCGTAAAACAATATATTGTTGTTAAATTTAAGGTCATTGATTAGAATTAAACTGTATTTCATTAATTCCTTAGATACAATTCATTGAAACGTCCTGACTGAAATATTCTAAAGACGTGTCCAAGTGATGTTGTCAAGTTGTGAGAAGTGTACCGTATCTTAGTAGTTGCGCGTTTGCCAGTATCCTGGTTTAGTTGCAGTGTGCGAGTATGTTGGTTTAGTTGCAGTGTACCAGTACATTGATTTAGTTGCAGACAGTGTACCAATACACTGATTTAGTTGCAGACTGTGTACCAGTAAATTTGTTTAGTTGCAGTGTACCAGTATATTGGTTTAGTTACAGACAGTGTTTCAGTACATTGGTTTAGTTACAGACAGTGCACCAGTACATTGGTTTAGTTGAAGACAAAATGTACCAGTATATTGGTTTGTTGCAGAGTTGTACCCGTATATTGGTTTAGTTGCAGACAGTGTACCAGTATATTGGTTTAGTTGCAGACAGTGTACCAGTATATTGGTTTAGTTGCAGACAGTGTACCAGTATATTGGTTTAGTTGCAGACAGTGTACCAGTACATTGGTTTAGTTGCAGACAGTGTTTCCAGTACATTGGTTTAGTACAGAGTGTAAAAAGTACATTGGTTTAGTTGCAGACAGTTTTACCAGTACATTGGTTTAGTTGCAGACAGTGTACCCGTACATTGGTTTAGTTGCAGACAGGTTTCCCGTACATTGGTTTGTTGTAGACAGTTTTACCAGTACATTTGTTTAGTTGCAGTGTACCAGTATATTGGTTTAGTTACAGACAGTGTTTCAGTACATTGGTTTAGTTACAGACAGTGTACCAGTACATTGGTTTAGTTACAGACAGTGTACAAGTATATTAGTTTAGTTGCAGACAGTGTACCAGTATATTGGTTTAGTTGCAGTGTACCAGTACATTGGTTTAGTTGCAGACAGTGTACCAGTACATTGGTTTAGTTGCAAACAGTGTACCAGTATATTGGTTTAGTTGCAGTGTACCAGTATATTGGTTTAGTTGCAGACAGTGTACCAGTAGATTGGTTTAGTTGCAGACAGTGTACCAGTACATTGTTTTGGTGATCTGTGGCCTGACAGGTATTGTCAGGTGAGATGAATTCTTCAGGTAACACTCCTCTGGAAAACAATATATTTGTTAAATATTAAGGTCTTGACTATGAATATAAACTTATTTCATGTAATTTCCTACGATACAAATTCACTTGAAACAGCTGCCTGAAATCATCTAAAGACGTCCAGAGTGATTTGTCAGTTGTGAGGAAGAGGTTGATCACGTGATCTACTCAGTGGTCGCTGCTTCTGCTGTACCACACTCAACCTAACGAATTGAATATGTATGATTTTAATAAATAAATTTTAAATGATCCACGATAATTAGTGGAATTAGGCAAAAAATTAGCTTTAGGTTTGGTGCATAAAAAAAGAAATAAACAATTACTGCCTAAAAGTGACTAGTTCTCACTGATTCACTACATTTATAAAGCAGACTTCTTCCTAATGATAAATTAGACACATGTGCAACGCTTGGGTTTCTTTAATGAGGAAACGTTTCGCCACACAGTGACTTCATCAGTCCATACAAAGAAGAATGATGAAGAACAGGAAGTGTATGAGGTAATCAGTCCCTCAGCCTTGAGTCGATGTAATCAGTACATCAATCTTGAAAATAATACAGCATATGTGCGAAGAAGTGTCTTATATACCGTAGGCAGGTGAGGTACAGCAGTCGTAGGTGGTACCACACTTGACAAACACAAATGTGGAAGTAGGTCGTGCCTGAAGGTTAGGTAGGTAAAGAATTCCTATGTGTTGCATATGTGTCTAATTTATCAGCCCATTGGTTCTCTGAAGCATTTATCAACATTCCTGTCTGACACAACAACATCTTGGGATCTTAATACAGGGAATTCTTCACTTGTCTAACCCTTGGGCACGACCTACTTCCACATTTGTATTTGTCAAATGTTAAATCGTCTGCGACTGCTGCGCCTCACCTGCCTACAGTATATAAGTCACTTCTTCGCACATATACTGTATTATTTTCAAAATTGATGGACTGACCACATCGACTCAAGGCTGAGGAACTGATTACCTCAGACTCTTCCTGTTCTTCACCATTCTCATTTGTATGGACTGATGAAGCCACTGTGTGGCGAAACGTTTCCACATTAAAGATACCCAAGTGTTGCACATGTATCTAATTTATCAACTAGTAGGTTGTCTGAGCCATTTATCTACAGACCTCCTCCTATCTAACAACTTGTCGGTATTTTATACCATTTTGATGTTCAGACCTCCTCCTGTTAGTTAGCCTCGATCCACAAGACTTTTCCCTTAGTAGCATTAAATTCCACTTCATTTAACAATGCTTTGTGTGGTACTCTATCAAAAGCTTTACTAAAGTCCAATTAAGTAATGCAATATTTATTAGAGTTAACAACCTCAAATGACTCACTGAAGTCAGTAAATTAGTGATGCAAGAACTGGTCCTCATGAATCCTTGTTAAATATCATTTATCAAATTATGGCTTCTTATAATATCGGTTATATCTGACTTTAGGTCTCATTCTACCAGTCATACTGCCAGTCATACTACCAGTCATACTACTAGTCATTCTCCCAATCATACTACCAGTCATACTACCAGTCATACTACCAGTCATACTACTAGTCATTCTCTCAATCATACTACCAGTCATACTACCAGTCATACTGGCAGTCATACTGGCAGTCATACTACCAGTCATACTGCCAGTCATACTGCCAGTCATACTACCAGTCACACTGTCAGTCATTCTACAAGTCATACTACCAGTCATACAACCGGTCATACTACCAGTCATACTGCCAGTCATACTACCAGTCATACTACCAGTCATACTGCCAGCCATACTGCCAGTCATACTGCCAGTCATACTGCCAGTCATACTGCCAGTCATACTGCCAGTCATACTGCCAGTCATACTGCCAGTCATACTGCCAGTCATACTGCCAGTCATACTGCCAGTCATACTGCCAGTCATACTGCCAGTCATACTGCCAGTCATACTACCAGTCATACTACCAGTCATACTACCAGTCATACTGCCAGCCATACTGCCAGTCATACTGCCAGTCATACTGCCAGCCATACTGCCAGTCATACTGCCAGTCATACTACCAGTCATACTGCCAGTCATACTACCAGTCATACTACTAGTCATTCTCCCAATCATACTACCAGTCATACTACCAGTCATACTGCCAGTCATACTGCTAGTCATACTACCAGTCATACTACCAGTCATACTACCAGTCATACTACTAGTCATTCTCCCAATCATACTACCAGTCATACTACCAGTCATACTGCCAGTCATACTGCCAGTCATACTACCAGTTATACTACCATTCATACTACCAGTCATACTACTAGTCATTCTCCCAATCATACTACCAGTCATACTACCAGTCATACTACCAGTCATACTACCAGTCACACTGACAGTCATACTTCGACTCATACTACCAGTCATACTACCAGTCATACTACTAGTCATTCTCTCAATCATACTACCAGTCATACTACCAGTCATACTGGCAGTCATACTGCCAGTCATACTGCCAGTCATACTGCCAGTCATACTGCCAGTCATACTACCAGTCACACTGTCAGTCATTCTACAAGTCATACTACCAGTCATACAACCGGTCATACTACCAGTCATACTGCCAGTCATACTACCAGTCATACTACTAGTCATGCTGGCAGTCATACTACCAGTTAAACTGCCAGTCATACTGAAAGTCATACTACGAGTCATGCTGGTCAGTCATACTACCAGTCATACTACCAGTCATACTACCAGTCATGCTACCAGTCATACTACCAGTCATACTACTAGTCATTCTGCCAATCATACTACCAGTCATTCTACCAGTCATACTGGCAGTCATACTGCCAGTCATACTACCAGACATACTGGCAGTCATACTGCCAGTCATACTGCCAGTCATACTGCCAGTCATACCAATAGTCATACTACCAGTCATACTACCAGTCATACTACCAGTCATACTACCAGTCATACTACCAGTCATGCTGCCAATCATACTACCAGTCATACTACCAGTCATACTACCAGTCATACTGCCAGTTATACTGCCAGTCATACTACCAGTCATGCTGCCAATCATACTACCAGTCACACTACCAGTCATACTGCCAGTCATACTACCAGTCATACTACCAGTCATACTACCAGTCATACTACCAGTCATACTGCCAGTTATACTGCCAGTCATACTACCAGTCATGCTGCCAACCATACTACCAATCATACTACCAGTCATACTACCAGTCATACTACCAGTCATACTACCAGTCATACTACCAGTCACACTGCCAGTTATACTGCCAGTCATACTACCAGTCATGCTGCCAATCATACTACCAATCATACTACCAGTCACACTACCAGTCACACTACCAGTCATACTACCAGTCATACTACCAATCATACTACCAGTCATACTACCAGTCACACTACCAGTCATACTACCAGTCATACTACCAGTCACTACCAGTCATACTACCAGTCATACTACCAGTCATACTACCAGTCATACTACCAGTCACACTACCAGTCATACTAGCAGTCATACTACCAGTTATACTACCAGTCACACTACCAGTCATACTAGCAGTCACACTACCAGTCATACTACCAGTCATACTACCAGTCATACTACCAGTCATACTACCAGTCATACTACCAGTCACACTACCAGTCATACTACCAGTCATACTGCCAGTGATACTACCAGTCACACTACCAGTCATACTACCAGTCATACTACCAGTCACACTACCAGTCATACTACCAGTCATACTACCAGTCATACTATCAGTCACACTACCAGTCATACTAGCAGTCATACTAGCAGTCATACTACCAGTCATACTACCAGTCACACTACCAGTCATACTAGCAGTCATACTAGCAGTCATACTAGCAGTCATACTACCAGTCATACTACCAGTCACACTACCAGTCATACTAGCAGTCATACTACCAGTCATACTACCAGTCACACTACCAGTCATACTACCAGTCATACTACCAGTCACACTACCAGTCATACTACCAGTCATACTACCAGTCATACTAGCAGTCATACTACCAGTCATACTACCAGTCATACTACCAGTCATACTACCAGTCACACTACCAGTCATACTACCAGTCATACTAGCAGTCATACTACCAGTCATACTACCAGTCATACTACCAGTCATACTACCAGTCACACTACCAGTCATACTACCAGTCATACTACCAGTCATACTACCAGTCATACTACCAGTCATACATACCAGTCATACTTTAGCAGTCATACTACCAGTCATACTACCAGTCATACTACCAGTCACACTACCAGTCATACTAGCAGTCATACTACCAGTCATACTACCAGTCATACTAGCAGTCATACTACCAGTCATACTACCAGTCACACTACCAGTCATACTACCAGTCACACTACCAGTCATACTAGCAGTCATACTACCAGTCATACTACCAGTCATACTACCAGTCACACTACCAGTCATACTACCAGTCATACTACCAGTCACACTACCAGTCATACTACCAGTCACACTACCAGTCATACTAGCAGTCATACTACCAGTCATACTACCAGTCATACTACCAGTCACACTACCAGTCATACTACCAGTCATACTACCAGTCACACTACCAGTCATACTAGCAGTCATACTACCAGTCATACTACCAGTCATACTAGCAGTCATACTACCAGTCATACTAGCAGTCACACTACCAGTCATACTAGCAGTCATACTTCCTCCACCACTCATTCAGTCTTCCACTCTTATTTAATGAACTTCTCCTCACACTGACTAATAATCGCTTAATAATTTGGGCGGTAATTTGGCTGTAATGAATTATATTATCCATCTTCCACATGTAATACATTACACCAGCTTGGACAGAGACAGATATTGTTAAGACTAGTTAATGGTACACAAGTTTTATTCTGCACTTTTTAAGAACCCGTGAAAAATAAACTTCATTGGCGCCGTTGACTTATTTTATTTCAGTCCTTCAACCCAAGTGACAGAAATTACATAAATTATTTCCTTGAGGCCCACTTGCTGTATAGCCCTTGTGGTTTAGCGCTTCTTTTTGATTATAATAATAATTGAGGCCCACTATATTAATAAATTACTAGGATATCTTTTCTGTCTTCATGAGTGACGACCGATATGAAATAATTGTTAAAAGTTAATTAAATTTCTTTCTCTTTGTCAGTAAGCTTTTCATACTATTAAATTGACCTAACTTTTTTCTAACCTTTGTTCTATACTCATGGAAAAAAAACTTCCGTATTTGTTTTCGACTTTTTAACAACTTTAACTTCATAGTCTTGTTTAACTTATCACTTTTTTAATTTCTCGTAATGTAAGTATGTTTATGAGACGACTGTGATCTCTTTTGCTACGTCTATAAATTACTTTCCTACAAACAGCTTATTTTCCCAAGTTGATTTTAACAAACTGGTTAAAGATAAAGTCTTTATAGTCTTTAGTTACGTCCTGGAAGACATTTTACTCGATTCCCAATCAAGGAATTACAATAAATTTGACTACGTTAAAATCTAATAGAAGTACTAGGTTAACGTGAAGCCTTTCTTGATCCACAAGGTTACCGTGCCTTGAAGCCTCTCTTGATCCACAAGGTTATCGTGCCTTGAAGCCTCTCTTGATCCACAAGGTTATCGTGCCTTGAAGCCTCTCTTGATCCACAAGGTTATCGTGCCTTGAAGCCTTTCTTGATCCACAAGGCTATCGTGCCTTGAAGCCTCTCTTGATCCACAAGGTTATCGTGCCTTCAAGCCTCTCTTGATCCACAAGGTTATCGTGCCTTGAAGCCTCTTTTGATCCACAAGGTTACCGTGCCTTGAAGCCTCTCTTGATCCACAAGGTTATCGTGCCTTGAAGCCATTCTTGATCCACAAGGTTATCGTGCCTTGAAGCCTCTCTTGATCCACAAGGTTATCGTGCCTTGAAGCCATTCTTGATTCACAAGGTTATCGTGCCTTGAAGCCTCTCTTGATCCACAAGGTTATCGTGCCTTGAAGCCTTTCTTGATCCACAAGGTTATCGTGCCTTGAAGCCTCTCTTGATCCACAAGGTTACCGTGCCTTGAAGCCTCTCTTGATCCACAAGGTTATCGTGCCTTGAAGCCTCTCTTGATCCACAAGGTTACCGTGCCTTTAAGCCCCTCTTGATCCACAAGGTTTTCCGTGCCCTTTAAGCCTCCTTGATCCCCAAGGGTTTTCGTGCCTTGAAGCCTCTCTTGTTCCCCAAAAGGGTTTTCGTGCCTTGAAGGCCCCTTTTTTATAAAAAGGGTTTTCGTGCCTTTTAAGCCCTCTTGATCCACCCGGTTATCGTGCCTTTTAAGCCCTCTTGATCCCAAGGTTACCGTTGGCCCTTTAAAAATTCTCTTGATCCACAAAGGGTTTCCCTGCTTGAACCCCCCTTTTATCCTAAGGTTACCGTGGGCCTTGAAGCCTCTCTTGACCAAAAGGGGTTTCCGGGCCTTGAAACAAAACTCTTGATCGACCAAAGGTTTTCCGTGCCTTGAAAAATCTCTTGATCCAAAAAGGTTTTCGTGCCTTGAACCTTTTTTGTTCCCCAAGGGTTTCCCTTTCCTTTAAGCCCCTCTTGGGTAAAAAGGGGTTTCCGGCCCTTTAAGCCCCTTTTTGATCGACAAGGGTTTCCCTGCCCTTGAAGCCTCTTTTTGATCGCAAGGTTTCAGTGCAAAAAAAGCCTCTCTTGATCGAACCCAAAGGGTTTCCGTGCCTTGAAGCCTCTCTTGATCGAAAAAGGTTTCCCTGCAATTTAAGGGCCCCTCTTTTGATCGCAAGGTTACCCTGCCTTTTAAGCCCTCTCTTGTCGACAAGGTTTTCCGGGGCCCCTTTAACCCTCTTTTGATCAAAAAGGTTTTCCGGTGCCCCTTTAAGCCCCTCTTTCCACAAGGGATCGGGGCCTTTAAAACCTCTCTTGGTTCCATGGGTTTTCGGCCTTTAAGCCTTTCTTGGTCAAAATGGTTTTTGTCCTTGAAGCCCCCATTGGCCCCCCCAGGTTTTTTATGGCCCTTTAAAAACCCCTCTTGGTCCACAATGGTTAACGTTTCCTTGAAGCCTCTTCCCTTTTCCACATGGTTATCGTACCCTTTAAGCCTTTTTTTTTGGGCCCCAAAGGTTATTTGTGCCTTGGGAAACCCCTTTTTGGTTCCATTTTTATCGTGCCCTTTAAGCCCTCTTGATCCCCATTTTTATCGTGCTTTTAAGCCTCTCTTGGGCCCCAAGGCTATCGTTCCTTTTAAGGGCCCCTCTTTATTTTACATTGTTATTTGTGCCTTGAAGCCTCTCTTGATCCACAAATTTTTTATCGTGGGATTGAAAACCCTCTTGGTCCAAAAAGGCTATCGTCCTTGAAGCTTCTCTTGACCACATTTTTTAAACGTGCATTGAAAACCTCTCTTGGTTTTCCCAAAAAAGGGGATCGTGCCTTGAAAACCCTTTTCTTGAAACCCACCGGTTTTTAAACAGCCCTTTAAGGGCCCCTTTTCGGGTTTAATAGTTATCGTTGCCTTGGGGCCTTTTTTGGCCAAAGGTTATGGCCTTTTAAGCCCCCTTTTGGTTTACAAGGGGGTCTGCTTTGAAACCCCCCTCTTGGTCCACATTTGGGTTTTTTGTGCCTTGAAACTTCTCTTGGGTCCACTTGTTATGTGCATTGAAACCTCTTGGTCCAAAAGGTATCGTTGGGCCCTTTAAACTTTTCTTGATCCACAGGTTTTTTTCGAGCCTTGAAACCTTTTCTCGGTTTTCCCTTGTTATCGTGCCTTGTAAACCTCTCTTGGGGCCACATGAAAAATCGGCCCTTTAAGCCCCCTCTTGGTCCACAAGGGTTTTCGCGCCTTGGGAAACCTCTCTTTATCCACCTTTTTTTCGGCCCGAAACCCTCTCTTGGTCCAAAAAGGCAAAATTTTCCTTGAAACATCCTTTGGTCCACATTTTTTATCGGGGTTGAAGCCTCCTTTCCCTTGGTAAAAAAAAACAAAAAGGGTTAAAAAGTTTGAACCTTTTCGGGTTTACCATTTTATTGGTTTGGATTTTTCTTGGGAAAAGTTTTTGTGCCTTAAGCCCCCTGGTTTAAATGGTTATCGTGCCTTGAAAATCCCCCTCTTTTTTAAAATGGTTATCGTTTTTTCTTTAACTTCTTTGTCCAATGGTTATCGTGCCCTTTAAGCCTCTAAAAGGGAAATTTCCCGGTGATGTGCCCTTTAAGCCTTCCCTTGGGCCCCCCAAGGGTTTTCGTCCTTGAAGCCTCTCTTGATCCCCAAAGGGTTTTGTGCCTTGAAGCCTCTCTTTGTTCAAAAAGTCATCTTACCTTGGGAAACCTCTACTTTCAAAAAAGGTTTTCGTTCCCTTTGGGGTTTCCCCTTGGGAAAAAAGGTTTTTCGGGGCCTTGAAGCCTCTAAATTGTCCATATGGTTATTTTGTGCCTTTAAACCCCTCTTGGTCCAAAAAGGTTTTCGGGCCCGGGTGGACCTTGTTAACGTGCCTTTTAATTTCCCCTCCTGATCCCCATTGTTTTTCTTGCCCTGAAGCCTCTTTTGGGCCCACAACGTTTTCGGCCTTTTAAGCCTCTCTTGGTCCCCAAAAAGGGTTTGTTTCGTTTAAGCTTCTCTTTTCCAAAAAGGGTTTCGTGCCTCGAAACCTCTCTTGGTTCACATGGTTATCGGGCTTGAAACTTTTCTTCTCCCATGGTTTTTTCGCGCCCTTTAAGCTTTTCTTTTGGTCCCCCATGGTTATCGTGCATTGAACCCCCCCCTTGGTTCCCCCAAGGTTATCGTGCCTTGAAGCCTCCCTTAGGGCCAAAGGGTTTTCGTGCCTTGAAGCCCCTCTGGTAACAAAGGGTTTTCGGGGCCTTGAAGCCTCTCTTGGGTTTAAAATGTTTCGTGCCTTGAAGCCTCTTCGGTTACAAGGTTATCGTGCCTTGAGCCTCTCCTGTTCAACATGGTTATGTGATTGAAACCTCTCTTGGGCCACAAGGTTATCGTGCCTTGAAGCCTCTTTGGTAAAAAAAACTTGCCTTGAAGCCTCTTGTCCCCCTGGTTACGTGCCTTTAAGCCTCTCTTGACCACATTGTTATCGTGCCTTGAAGCCTCTCTTTGGGTTTACATTGTTATAGTGCCTTTAAGCCTTTCTTTGGTCCCCATGGTTATCGTGCCTTTTAAGTTCTTTTGGTCCCAAGGTTTGTGCCCTTGAAGCCCCTCTGGGGCCACTGGTAATTGTGCCTTGAAGCCCGTTTAGTCCTCATGGTTTTCGTCCTTTAAGCCACCTTTGGGCCACAAGGTTTTCATGCCTTGAAATGTCTTATCCACACGGGTTTTCGTACCTTGAAATCTCTCTTAATCCACAGGTTACGGCCTTGAAGCATTTCTTGATCCACAAGGTTACGTGCATTGAACCTCTCTTTGGGCCCTAGGTTATCGGGCTTGAAAACCCCCTTTGGGGACACATGGGGGAGTGCCTAAAGCTCTAGGTCACAAAGGGTTTTCGTCCCTTGAAGCTTCTTTTACCAAAGTCATCATGCCCTTTACGCCTCTCTTGGGCTTAATGGTTATCGTGCCTTTAAAAACCTGTCTTGAGTCCCTGGGATCTTGCCTTGAAGCCCCTCTTTGGGCCCCCAAGGGGAAGGGGCCCTTTTAAATTTTAAATGGTACACAAAGTTTCGTTTCCTTGAAACCTTTCTTTGGGCCCCAGTTATCGGCTTGAAGCATCTTTGGTTTACAAGGGTTTTGTGCCCCAAGCCTCTCTTGGTCCACATGTTCGTGCCTTAACCTGTTTGGTCCCCCAAGGTTATGTCTTTAGCCTCTCTTGGGGGACCCAGTTATTGCGCCTTGAAGCCCCTTTTGGGCCACAAGATATCTTTCCATGAAACCTCTTTTGATCCCCAAAGGGTTTTCGTGATTAAAGCCCTTCGGTTCACTTGGGTTTTCGTGCCCTTTAGCCATCTTTTCCACTGCATACAGCCTTTAAGCCTCCCTTTCCACCCCTTTTTTTTTCCCCGAACCTCTTTGGTCCCGGTTCTGCCCTTGAAGCCTCTCTTGGGTCCCATGGTTATCGTGCCCTTTAAGTTCTCCTCGTCCTCTTTGGCAAGTGCCTTTTAAGCCTCTCTTGGTCCTAAGGTTATCGCGCCTTGAAGCCTCTCTTTGGGCCACAAGGTTTCGTGGCCTTAAGCCTCTCTTTGGGAAAAAATGGTTATGTGATTGAAGCCCCTCTTTGGGCCACAAGGTTTCGTGCCTTTTAACCCCCTCTTGTACACATGGTTATCGGCCTTTAAGCCTCTCTTGGGAACATGGTTATCGGACTTGAAGCCCTTTGGCCCCGGGTTCGTGCCTTGAAGCCTCTCTTGTTCCTTGTCATCTTTTCCTTTTAAAACCTCATTTGGTCCTCAAAGGGTTTTCGGCCTTGAAGCCTTTTTGGTCCACAAAGGTTATCGTGCCCTTTAATCCTCTCTTGGTTAATGGTTATGGTTCCTTGAAGCCTTTTTTGGTCCACATGGTTTCGTGCCTTTTAAGCCTTTTTTGGCCCAAAGGTTTCGTGCCTTGAAACCTTCTTTTTCACCATGGGTTTAAAGTGCCCTTTAGCCTCTCTTGGTCCTCAGGTTTTTCGTGCCTTGAAGCCCTTTTTTGGTCCACAAGGTTATTTCCTTTTTGCCTCTCTTGGTTCAATGGGCTTTTGCCTTGAAAAATTTATGGTCCAAAGGTTATCGTACTTTGAAGCCTCTCTTGGTAAACAAGGTTATCGTGCATTGAAGCTTTTCTTTGTACAAAAGGTTATCGTGCCTTGAAAATCTCTTGATCCCAAAGTTACGTGTCTTAAAGCCCTCTTGGGGCCCATGGTTTTCGTGTCTTGAAGCCCTCTTGGGCCACATGGTATGGCTTGAAGCCTCCTTTATCCCCAAATTTTTATCATCCCTTGAAGCTTCTCTTGGTCCACAAGGTTATCGTGCTTTGAAGCCTCTCTTTGTCTACAAGGTTATCGTGCCTTGAAGCCTCTCTTGATCCTCAAAGTTATCGTGTCTTAAAGCCTCTCTTGGTCCACAAGGTTCTTATGCCTTGAAGCCCCTCTTGGTCCACATTGCTAATGTGCCTTGAAGCCTCTCTTGGTCCTCATGGTTATCGTGCCTTTAAGCCTCTTTTGGTCCACATGGTTGTCGTGCCTTGAAGCCTCTCTTGGTCCACAAGGGTATCGTGCCTTGAAGCCTCTCTTTGTCTACAAGGTTATCGTGCCTTGAAGCCTCTCTTGATCCTCAAAGTTATCGTGTCTTAAAGCCTCTCTTGGTCCACATGGTTTTCGTGTCTTGAAGCCTCTCTTGGTCCACATGGTCATCGTGCCTTGAAGCCTCTCTTGATCCACATTGTTATCATCCCTTGAAGCTTCTCTTGGTCCACAAGGTTATCGTGCTTTGAAGCCTCTCTTTGTCTACAAGGTTATCGTGCCTTGAAGCCTCTCTTGATCCTCAAAGTTATCGTGTCTTAAAGCCTCTCTTGGTCCACAAGGTTCTTATGCCTTGAAGCCCCTCTTGGTCCACATTGCTAACGTGCCTTGAAGCCTCTCTTAGCCCTCATGGTTTTCTTGCCTTGAAGCCTCTCTTGGTCCACAAGGTTATCGTGCCTTGAAGCCTCTCTTGGTACACAGGGTTATCGTGCCTTGAAGTCTCTCTTATTCCACATGGTTATCGTGCCTTGAAGCCTCTCTTATTCCACATGGTTATCGTGCCTTGAAACCTCTCTTGGTCCACAAGGTTATCGTGACCAAACCATACCCCGGCCGGGATTGAACCCGCGGTCAGAGAGTCTCAAAACTCCAGCCGGTTCAATCCCGGCCGGGGTATGGTTTGTTTGCAATCGTGTCATTACGATTTCGTGAGTCATGTAGTCGAATCGAATCGAGGACGACGAGAGCTGTGGTAAGATGGGAAGGAAGAAGGATAAGGAAGGATGGAAATAACTGGAAAAGGATGGGGAGGAGGGGAAGAGGAGGAATCAAGGCAAGTGGCCCAACCACTTTGGGACATGTGGTACAAAAGTACTGGAGACGTAGATAGAGAGGCTTGACTGATGTCATTGCTTGGCTCACTAGGAGAGGATGGTGAAGGCAGCGGCAGGAGCTGGGAGTGTCAGAAGGCAGCAAGCAGGATGAGTTGGTTATGGTCTTAAACCGTTTATCAGTGCGGTAAATTGTTTTCGGGAGAGTTGTATCACACTTATGGGAGAGCTGTAGTAGTATTCGTTGGTTTGGAGTTGGTGGAGTATCTTCTTGTAGGTAGGGAATGTGGTTTCTTCGCTTTGGTACGATACAGTGTTGTCTTGGAGATGTTGGATGAGTTCTAGGCGAGTCATGCTTGCAGGGTACAGCCTCGTGGTGTAGAATATGAGTCCTTTGTGTTTAACCCATGGTGTTCCAGGTAATCGACGTGAGCTAAGTAGAGAAGGCGGTGGTGGAGTAGAGGAAGGTGGTGTTGCTTCGTTTTCAACTTCAGTAGACGAATTAGAAGATGTTTCTGGTGGTAAGGCTTCTGATTGGTTGGATTCAGTGAGAGGTGGTGGCGGTGGAGGCTTCTCATGGTCGTTGTATGGATTGACGTCACTAGTTGGTGGTGTTGATGGGACTTCTGCAGAAGAGTTGGCGATTAAGTTTTTGGTGAATTTGAGAATTTCTTCAGAAGGTGGAGATACTGGAAATGTAAATGAAGGCATGTTATTTAATGCAAATAACTCGTTGATGGTAGAGTTAAATGATCCAGGTACAGCCATGTTCTGCATGTGAGCGTATAGTAGACAGTAGTGAATCTTCGTTACGTCACATGTAGGAGGAGTGATGGTAGTGGTGGTGGTGGAGGCGGGCTGAGTAGATGCTTGAAGTAATTTTGTAGTGTCTGCTTGTATTTTTGCAATTGCTGCATACGTTGGAGTGTTGCTAGCAGGTTTTTTCTTTGCTGCATCTTGTGTTTTCTTCATAATATCCTTTCTTGTAGGACATTTTGCTGCCAGTGTATGGTGATCATTACTCTTGCAGTTTAAGCACGCTGGTTGTGATGGAGCAGCAGTGTTGCAGGAACTGAAGGTGTGTCCCTCACTACCACATGTAGTGCAGAACTTCTTGTCTTTTACTGGACATGCTTTGGTGGTGTGATGGTATGAATAACAGTTCCAGCAATGTTGGATGTAGTGATATCTCTCTGCTTCAATGTAGGTAGGGCTGATGTAGTAGTAGTAGACAGGAAGACCTTTGTTCAGTGCAGTGGCAGCCATGTTCACGTCGGTGAAGGTGACCTTGATCATGGACGTTGCATTTGGGATTTTTGTAATGCTGTCAACAGCAGCCCAAGTATTTTGCGTCTCGATGGATGACTTGAGTTCAGCAGGTGTTTGAGACGTCAGAATCTTGTCCAGTTTTTTTTTAGGAATACTGATTTCCTTGCCCTTAGGGCAGGAGATGACGTAACAGTAAACCCTTGAGTAGTAAGAGTAGTGATGGCTTCTGTAGTGAGTAGCTTCTCTGCTTCAGCATCATCGTGACACACAACAATGAATCCTTCTTTCAGTGACAATATGGTGTTGAATTTTACTTCCAGTGCTCCCTGAACAACAGTTGCAAGAGCGATCTTCGTTGAATCATCAACGGTACCATTTCTTGGTTTGATCTTTACACGATTTGCGTAGCTCATCGTGTAAGTCAAGGCGATGACAACGCTGGTAAAGGTTCCCCTCCCCAACGGGGATCGTAGGGAGACAGAGTAAGTAAGGAGAGCTGCTATGACCTGCCTGGGCGAGAGTCAAGAGCAAAATCATTTGTAAGTCATGTAGTAAGGTTATCGTGCCTGGTGAACCTGGTTATCGTGTCTTGAAGCCTCTCTTGATCCACTTTGTTATCGTGCCTTGAAACCTCTTTTGGTCTACAAGGTTATCGTGCCTTGAAGCCTCTCTTGATCCACATTGTTAACGTGTCTTGAAGCCTCTCTTTGTCCAAAAGGTTATCGTGCCTTGAAACCTCTTTTGGTCCACAAGGTTATCGTGCCATAAAACCTCTCTTTGTCCATATGGTTATTTTGCCTTTAAGCCTCTCTTGGTTCACATGGTTATCGTGCCTTGAAACTTCTCTTGATCCACGTGGTTATCGTGCCTTGATGCCTCTTTTGGTCCACAAGGTTATCGTGCCTTGAAGCCTCTCTTGGTCCACATGGTTATCGTGCCTTGAAGCCTCTCTTGGTTCAGAAGGTTATCGTGCCTTGAAACCTCTCTTGGTTGATATGGTTATCGTGCCTTGAAGCCTCTCTTGGTCCGCAAGGTTATCGTGTCTTGAAGCCTCTCTTGGTCCACATGGTTTTCGTGCTTTGAAGCCTCTCTTGGTCCACTAGGTTATCGTGTCTTGAAGCCTCTCTTGGTCAATTTGGTTAACGTGCCTTGAAGCCTCTCTTGGTCCACAAGGTTATCATGCCTTGAAGCCTCTCTTGTTACACAAGGTTATCTTGCATTGACGCTTCTCTTGGTCCACATGGTTATCGTGCCTTGAAGCCTCTCTTGGTCCACAGGGTTATCGTGCCTTGAAGCCTCTCTTGGCTCACATGGTCATCTTGCCTTGAAGCCTCTCATGGTATACAAGGTTATCGTGCCTTGAAGCCTCTCTTGGTAAACAAGGTTATCGGGCCTTGAAGCCTCACTTGGTCCACAAGGTTATCTTGCCTTTAAGCCTCCCTTGGGGGACCTGGTTATCATGCCTTGAAGCCTCTCTTGATCTACATTGTTATCGTCCCTTGAAGCTTCTCTTGGTCCACATGGTCATCTTGCCTTGAAGCCTCTCATGGTCCACAAGGTTATCGTGCCTTGAAGCCTCTCATGGTCCACAAGGTTATCGTGCCTTGAAGCCTCTCTTGGTCCACATAGTTCTCGTGCCTTGAAGCCTCTCTTGGTCCTAATGGTTATCGTGCCTTGAAGCCTCTCTTGGTCCACAAGGTTATCGTGCCTTGAAACCTCTGTTCGTCCACAAGGTTATCGTGCCTTGAGGCCTCTCATGGTTCAAATGGTCCTCTTGCCTTGAAGCCTCTCTTGGTCCACAAGGTTATCGTGCCTTGAAACCTCTGTTGGTCCAAAAGGTTATCGTGCCTTGAGGCCTCTCATGGTTCACATGGTCATCTTGCCTTGAAGCCTCTCTTGGTACACAAGGTTGTCGTGCCTGTTTGACCTCGTTGTCGGGCCTTGAATCCTCTCTTGATCCACTTTGTTATCGTGCCTTGAAGCCTCTCTTGGTACACAATTTTATCGCGCCTTGAAGCTTCTCTTGGTACACAAGGTTATCGTGCCTTGAAGCCTCTCTTGGTTGTACAAGGTTATCGTGCCTGGTGGACCTGGTTATCGTGCCTTGAAACCTTTCTTGATCTACTTTGTTATCGTGTGTTGAAGCCTCTTTTGGTCCTCAAGATTATCGTGCCTTGAAGCCTCTCTTGATCCACAAGGTTATCGTGCCTTGAAGCCTTTCTTTATCCACAAGGTTATCGTGCCTTGAAGCCTCTCTTCGTCCACATGATTATCGTGTCTTGAAGTCTCTCTTGGTACACAAGATTATCGTGCCTTTAAGCTTCTCTTGCTACACAAGGTTATCGTGTATTGAAGCCTCTCATGGTACACAAATTTATCATGCCTAGACGCCTCTCTTGTTCCACATGTTTATCTTACCTTGAAGCCTCTCTTAGTCCACAAGGTTATCATCCCTTGGAGCCTCTCTTTAGTTCAAATGGTTATCTTGCCTTGAAGCCTCTCTTGGTCCGCAAGGTTATCGTGCCTTGAAGCCTCTCTTGGTGCACAAGATTATCGTGCCTTTAAGCTTCTCTTGCTACACAAGGTTATCGTGCCTTGAAGCATCTCTTGGGGACCTGGTTAACGTGCCTTGAATCCTTTCTTGGTCCACAAGTTTAACATGCCTTGAAGCCTCTCTTGATCCACATTGTTATCGTGCCTTGAAGCCTCTCTTGGTCCCCAAGGATATCGTGCCTTGAAGCCTCTCTTGGCTCACATGGCTATGCTGCCTTGAAGCCTCTCTTGATCAACAAGGTTATCGTGTCTTAAAACCTCCTTGCTTCACATGGTTATCGTGCCTTAAATCCTCTCTTGGTCCACATGGTTATCGTACCTTGAAGCCTCTCTCGGTCCACCAGGTTATCATGCCTTGAAGCCTCTCTTGGTCCACATGGTTAACGTGCCTTGAAGCCTGTCTTGGTCCATATTCTTATCGTGCCTTGAAGCCTCTCTTGGTCCTCATGGTTATCGTGCCTTGGAGCCTCTCTTGGTTCACAAGGTTATCGTGCCTTGAATCCTCTCTTGGTCCTCATGGTTATAGTGCCTTGAAGCCTCTCTTGATCCACAAGGTTATCGTGCCTTGAAGCCTCTCATGGTTCACATGGTTATCGTGCCTTGAGTCGTTTCTTGGTCCACATGGTTATCGTGCCTTGAAGCCTCTTTTGGTCCAGAAGGTTATCGTACCTTGAAGCCTCTCTTGTTCCACATGGTTATTGTGCCTTGAAGCCTCTCTTGGTCCTCATGGTTATCGTGCCTTGAAGCCTATCTTGGTCCACAAGGTTATCGTGCCTTGAATCCTCTCTTGGTCCAAAAGGTTATCTTGCCTTAAAGCCTCTCTTGGTACACAAGGTTATCGTGCCTTGAGTCCTCTCTTGGTTCACATGGTTATCGTGCCTTGAAACTTCTCTTGGTCCACATGGTTATCGTGCCTTGAATCCTCTTTGGTCCTCAATGTTATCGTGCCTTTAAGCCTCTCTTGGTCCACATGGTTATCGTGCCTTAAAGCCTCTCTTGGTCCACAAGGTTATCGTGCCTTGAAGCCTCTCTTGATCCACATTGTTATCGTGCCTTGACACCTCTCTTGGTCCACAAGGTTATCGTGCCTTGAAGCCTCTCTTTGTCCACAAAGTTTTCGTGCCTTGAAGCCTCTCTTGGTCCACAAGGTTATCGTTCCTTGAAGCCTCTCTTGGTCCACATGATTAACGTGCCTTGAAGCCTGTCTTGGTCCACATGGTTATCGTGCCTTGAAGCCTCTCTTGGTCCACAAGGTTATCGTGCCTTGAAACCTCTCTTGCTCCACTTGGTTAACGTGCCTTGAAGCCTCTCTTTCTCTACAAGGTTATTTTGCCTTGAAGTCTCACTTGGTCCACATGGTTATTGTGACTTGAAGCCTCTCTTGGTCCACAAGGTTATCGTGCCTTGAAGCCTCTCTTGGTCCACAAGGTTATCGTGCCTTGAAGTCTCTCTTGGTCCACAAGGTTATCGTGCCTTGAAGCCTTTCTTGGTCCATGTGGTTATCGTGCCTAGAGGCGTCTCTTGGTCCACATGCAAGTTTGGGGTACGGAATGTCATGCGTAAAATCATACTTCTTGTCTTAAAAATTCTAGGCAGACAGACTCTGCGTTCCATGAATCTGTATCTTGTTTTGATTCATCAATTCAAGTATTCACGGATATATTTTGTCACCTCACTTCCTTCCTGTTATTTCTGTCAGTGTGACTCATCTTAAATCGGTATGTACCGGGTCTGCAGATTAAATCACGTCTTAGTTATGGCAAATATGCCAATTTTATTGTAACTCTTCGAGTATTTGTGTAATACGTTTTGAAAATTTCTTCAGTTTCTTCTCCCTGTTCGTTTTTGGTCCTTCACTATTTCTGTTTCTGTTCGTATCTCTAATGCCGCCGAAATTGAATGTTAACCAATAATTTTACCTTATTCTACCTACAACTGTTATAACCAAAACTCTTAATATCATTATCCTGATAATTAACACTGCAAGCAACACATCATCAGGAGCTTGCAAAATTGCAGAAACGAAGAGTGTGTTCAGCAAATAATGTTCCCAGAGGACCGTCTTTACTGTAGTGAGAGAGCGAAGGGAGAGGGTACAGGAAGTGATCTGGCACCAACACTGCCATACCCAGAGAGAGAAATATTGTAGTGACTCACGAAATCGTAATGACACGATTGCAAACAAACCATACCACGGGTGGGGTTAAAACCCCCGGTCCTAAAGTTCCACAGGGCAGATATGTCGTACAAAGATTCCAACAGGTCGCGGATGGAATGGCTGGGTTGGGTGGCCCTTACACCCACCCAAAACACACACACACACCCAGGTTGGCGAAGGTGGTTGGAAGGTTCATCTTAATTGATAGATTTACCCTTCATGGAAGAAATAGGTAGTGTATACTGTTAGTACACTAATTTTAGGATTATTGAGGCAACTGTAGATAATAATAATGTTGACCTAAGACCTTAACGTAGGTAGTAATAAGCCGATAATGTAGGCAAACAATAGGTTATACTAGCCAGGGAGAACTGGCAGCACAAGTTTGAATGCTGGGGCACGGGATGTTAAGACCACAGTGCCCTTTCATCTAAGATCAGACACCAACCGAGTAACAATGACGTGAACATCAGGGCGGCGCCCCACGTACTAGGCCCTGGGGAAATCTGATGGAGGCATCTCGAAGTACTGTAGATGTCCTCCTCCATCAGGCCCGTACAGTAAGACAAGACCTCCCTTTCTTTCTCAGTATTCTGGCCAGAATACTGCCACTAATACCGAATGAATATTGCAGGAATTAAGGCTCCCAGTTGCATGTAGTTCTGAGGGGAAGTCCAGAGGGGCTAAAGCTTAGAGAGGTTGAAGACCGGAATATATTCTCCAACACCAAGTAAGTTAGCCCTTTATTCGTGCATGCAGGTGAGATTTTCTTGCAGCATCAGTCATTTATGGAAATCTGTAGAATAAGCCACTTGTGAGGCTGAGGTACCGACCTCAGGGCTCGGTGTCAACAGAGCTTGCGAGGGTAAGCAACTCACATGGAGGCAGTCCAGACAATTTTCACAAAAAGGTCCTTTGAACCGGATGTTGAATAGCTAGATTAAGTTAACATAGCTAGACCACAGTTAGGAATCAGAGTTTAACAAAGTTAGGTTAAGTCAGCACACCTAGTCCCAGAGACTTACACAGAGGCTAGGCCAAACTGACTATACACAGAAGTTATTATTTGCAGTAATTTACAGGCAGGCCAGGTAGGCTAGAGAAGCTTGTGAATTTAATTATTTACAGTGATTACAAGTAATCCAGAGTAGGAGACTTGTGTGTTAATTACTTACAGTGGATTTGCAAGGTAGCCACAGTTAGGCTAGGCTTGTGCAATATTTACAACAGTTATAGTACCTAAGACAGATTTAATCTAGTTATTATTTACAGTGAATTCTAAAGCCAGGTTTAGGCTATAGCACACTAGTTAGGTTAGGATTTACATTATCCAACCATCCACGCTAGACTGAGTAAGCTGGGCACAGTTAGGCCAAGCTGTTTACACACATTATTTATTTACTGTTTCACAAGTTGAATTGTTGAATTTATTTGTGCTAACCAAGTGATTTTTAATTTGTATACTGCATTTTTATTGTGTGATTTTCATTGTCTTTGACTCATTTTAATGTGGGATTTATGATTTGTATTAGAGACTAGCTTAATCCCTGTAATTATTTGCTGATGTTGTACAGGAAATTGCTAGGTTAATTTAAGCTTTCACATTGATATACATTTCAGTTGGGTTTGAGAGCTAACAGTGCACATTTTGATTCAGAGTAGAGTCAATATAATAAAGGGAGTCGTTAAGCTTGTTGAGGAGCTTTGAGACTAGTTCATTCTTGCCTATTACCATTCGTGCTGTGGGGTGGGCTAATTGAAGTACAAATTAGTACCGTGCTCTTAACTAAACCTCTACTATGGTGGGTGAAGATGGAGTACCAGCTGTCTCAGCTCTAAGTCATCTAAAGCAGTCTATGGGAGCCTATAAGGGACGCCTAAACAAAGCACGTGAGGAGTGTCGTATGGCCAGGCAAGATCATGATGTAGATTGTGAGGAACTAGAGAGTTGCCTGAAACCTTTGGAGCAAAGGCTGGTGGCCTTTGAGAAAACATTTATCCTGTATGAGACAGAGGCCTATGCTGCAGGTGAGTCTGACGATACAGTCGAGGTAGCTTGGAAGGAATGTGACGAACGACAGGCAGAGTGTAAAGCAGAGATGAAACTCTGCAAGCAGTTAATAAAGACTGAAGGCCGGTATGGCAGGGACAGCAAATATTTCAGGGAGCATGAACAGCCGCACGCCGGTTAATGTGTTGCCCAGATTGCCCCAGTTGAATTTACCAATGTTCAACGGAACCTTAACAGAGTAAATTGCTTTCTGGGATCAGTTTAAAGCCCAGATAGATGACAGAGATGATTTGTCAGATGCCGTCAAATTACAGTATTTACGTTCACAGCTCAAGGGTAAAGCCTTGGACTTGGTCCGGCATTACCAAACCACTGACACTAATTACCAACATGCCAAAGACCAATTAAAGGACATGTGTGGCAACATTGAGGAGATAAAGGTAGCTATACTTTATCGGTTGTTGGATCTAGAGGCTTGCCGACATGACTGTCAGAGCCTAGAGAAGTTCCGAATCAAAGTTATGAGTTTAACAAATAGTCTTAAAGATTTGCATGATTGGGGTAAGTCAGAATGGTTCATCAGTCAGGTGATTCAGAGGAAACTGGCTGGCACTACAGCGCATGAGTTACACTTAAAATATCGGATAAACTGGTTCACGATACAACAAATTGTTGAGGGGTTTGGAGATCTCGTTTCTCATTTGGGTATAGGTATGAGAGAAGAGTCACCACCATCACCACATAAAAACACAGACAGTTACTCAAAGATCTCGAGAGGTCAGTCTAAAGCTCATACGGCTGACGCTGGAGTATACTGTGGTAAAGAGGTGTCTAAAGCAAGAACCTCTAAGCAGAACCTCAGAGGCACTCATGCCAGAATATGTGTGTTCTGCGAAGGCGAACATGCTAGCACGAATTGCTCTGAGTATACAACACTGAGCAGTAGGCAACAGAGACTAAAGGAGTTAAGACTCTGCTTCAAGTGTTGTGGGGAACACTTTGCCAGAGACTGTGATACCCAGCTCAGTGAGTGTCGAGGCTGTTGCAGAGGTAAGCACCATACTGCACTATGTCCCAATAGTTTAAGGAAACCCCAGGCTAGTAGGGATATCTCTCAGGTAGAGACAGAAAGTGAGTCCGAGCGTGAATAGTGGGAGTGAAGTCTCTAATCCGAGTGAGAATCATGGAGGTGCTGCCCTACCTACAGTCATGGCAAAGGTTGTGAATGGGCACAGGTCCGAAACAACCCAATTATTCTTTGACTCGGGAGCACAAGTATCCTTGATAACAAAGAAGTTGGTGGCTAAATTAAAGTTTAAGGCCACCAGGAAAGTTAGTATGATGTTGGGAGGGGCTATAAGTCAGGTCCCACCTAGATCTTATGACGTGGTAGATGTCACAGCCAAATTAGGTGGACATTGCAGAAACATTGCAGCCATGGTTGTAGAGATGTTACCCATGGCAATTACAGCGAGAGGTCTTGCTACAGCATCCAAGTGATTGAAAGATCTTGGTGTGAAGCTGGCAGACCAGAGAATTACCGCCGACACAGTCAGAAATGTGGGAATCCTGGTGGGAGCCAATCAGATAGATGACTTGCTGTCCACGACGGACTTTTAGGGAAGGAATTGGTTTATACAGATCCCCAGTAGGATACATCATAGGCGGCAGGATTCCACCTGAATTCCCTGCCATGCTAGAGAGGGAAGAAGCTGTTCCCATGATAGCTGGGGGAGTAGTGATAATGAGTACCAGCGTACACGATGAACTGCCAGGGTACATAAGAGGGAGATAGAGTGCCATTAAATCCGGGGAACCTCATATCAGTGCAAGGAAAGGCTACCAGGGCATGTGTGCCACTGGATGGGAAAGTACGGAGCTGCTCATTCAAGGGTAGACATACGAAAGATGTTAAACTTAAAGGAAAGGGCGCTAAGACCACTGGAACCAACAACTTTACACCCCAAGAGGTTCATGCAGGGGAAACTGGACTGTTGAAGTTATACCGGAGTCTGCTCGACGAGAGTGGCCGGACGGCACTTGTGTCCAGGGTCTGCCATGGGGGCTCGCGGAAGGTGAACTTGATGTAGACTTAGCGCCTACCTTCGCCGGCGAGAGGATGTGGAAATTTATTCGGTCCTAAAGTTCCACAGGGCAGATACATCGTACAAAGCTCCCAACAGGTCGCTGATGGAATGGCTGGGTTGGGAGGCCCTTACACCCACCCAAAACACACACACACACACCCGGGTTGGCGAAGGTGGTTGGAAGGTACATCTTAATTGATAGATTTACCCTTCAAGGAAGAAGTAGGTAGTTGGTACTGTTAATACACTAATATTAGGATTATTGAGGCAACTGTAGATAATAATAATGTAGACCTAAGACCTTAATGTAGGTAGTAATAGGTTAATAATGCAGGCAAACACTAGGTTGTATTAGCCAGGGAGAACTGGCAGCCCAAGTTTGAATGCTGGGGCATGGATTTTTGAGAGCTCAGTGCCCTTTCTTCTAAGATCAGACACCAACCGAGTAACAAGTGCCATGAACATCAGGGCAGTATCCCATGTGTCTACACATACTAGGCCCTGGGGAAATCTGGTGGAGGCACCTCGAAGTACTGTAGATGTCTTCCTCAGTCAGACCTATACAGTAAGACAAGACCTCCCATTCTTTTTCAGTATTCTGACCAGTTTCTGGGGAGAATTTGTGAGTTGAACTGTGGGTCTTTGTGCAGCTGGACGACTAAATGATCGGTACGTGCCGGCGACTCTTCGTGGTTAGGCCTTAGAAGCTAGTGTCACTCTCTGCATAGTTATACTAGGGGATACTCACTCCCTTGGAAACAGAAATTTCTGAGGTGCAGGCAGGTCACTAATACCGACTGAATATTGCAGGAATTAAGGCTCCCGGTTGCACATGGTTCTGAGGGGCTAAAGCTTAGGGAGGTTGAAGACCGGAATATATTCTTCAACACCAAGTAAGTTAGCCCTTTATTCGTGCATGCAGGCGAGATTTTCTTGCAGCATGTCATTTATGGAAATCTGTCCTATAAGCCACTTGTGAGGCTGAGGTACCGACCTCAGAGCTCGGTGTCAACAGAGTTTGCTAGGGTAAGCAACTCACATGGAGGCTGTCAGTGGAACGCCTTCCAACTGAACAAAAGAAACTAATGGAAAAATAAATAAATAAAGAAGTGATTTAGGGAAAAACAAGAAAAATGAATTTTGAGAATTTTACTTAAAATTTAAATATAATAAAAAAAAATGGCCTTCAGTTCTTGTAGTTGGGTAGGAGTAGGTATGGCCCTAGATAGTTCCTCTGATGTTATTTATGTAGGTTATCCTGGGCAGATGGTAATCCGATGTTCTGGAATCTCCTACCACTTGGATGGAGCACAAGTAGTATAGGTAAGGGCCGGTAGTTGTAGAATAATGTTAATAAGTATTATTAACACACGTCTTGCCCCTTTATCTGGCGTCTATCCTGGAAGACCACGCCAGGAACAGAGCTGATTAGGAGAAGAGTGGAGGCGAAGTGACTCTCCAAACTTCAATCCACACCAGGTAAGGTCAATATTACCAGGAGTAGAAACTTTAACAAATCGGACACCAGGAACTAGTTTTGCCCCAGCCCGCCAGAGAGGGGGGGGTGTGCGCGCGCGCAACGTAACTTGCTAATGGTTCCTGGTTGCCCGAACAACCTTAACCCCACTTACACCTACTTTTCCCTCACAATACCCCCTTCCAAAACTTATGGACGGAGTCAATAAGTCAACGAACAGAGGGAAAAGCACTAAATACAACGTCATTGTCTGCATCGCTATTGGGCCGTGCAGACCTCCTGCGCAAACGCTCTTCAGTTCCCTGACAGCAGTAGTGTGAGGTGGTGCTTGTCGTGCCTCTGTCGTCAGACCAGGAGAACTACTATTAGTCAACATGGCGTGCAGTTACAGACGCAGGATTAACACTGTCGGTATTGAACTTCTCAGTGGGGCAATAACGTCAGCCTCAGCCCAGGTATTATTACCTAAAATCATCAGAGACACGTATGGCATTCAGGATGAAGAGTTGTACGGCGTAGCATTGAACGGAGCACGTAGATTTTTTGTGAAACTGCTCTCAGCAACGGTTTACGAGTCGTTGGTCAACCGTTTTCAGGACGTAAGTCTTGATGCAACACCAGCTGTTGTGGGGG
>NC_069448.1:33627105-33656899 GCF_026875155.1 Cherax quadricarinatus | reverse complement strand
AGAAATTTTGGGGAGATTTTTAAGTAAAAGTAAGGAGCCTTTAAACCCAAAGTGAGAGAGAAAATTTTGGGGTGGGGACCTAATCTAAAGTAGGAGAAACTTTTAGAGAGGGTGTGGTAGGTAAGTTTGGGGTGCCAGGTGTAAATGATAATGGGAGCCCTATGATTGAACTTTGTATAGAAAGGGGTTTAGTTATAGGTAATACATATTTTAAGAAAAAAGAGGATAAATAAGTATACAAGATATGATGTAGGGCGAAATGACAGTAGTTTGTTGGATTATGTATTGGTAGATAAAAGACTGTTGAGTAGACTTCAGGATGTACATGTTTATAGAGGGGCCACAGATATATCAGATCACTTTCTAGTTGTAGCTACACTGAGAGTAAAAGGTAGATGGGATACAAGGAGAATAGAAGCATCAGGGAAGAGAGAGGTGAAGGTTTATAAACTAAAAGAGGAGGCAGTTAGGGTAAGATATAAACAGCTATTGGAGGAGAGTTTGGGCTAATGAGAGCATAGGCAATGGGGTCGAAGAGGTATGGGGTAGGTTTAAAAATGTAGTGTTTAGAGTGTTCAGCAGAAGTTTGTGGTTACAGGAAAGTGGGTGTGGGAGGGAAGAGGAGCGATTGGTGGAATGATGATGTAAAGAGTAGTAAGGGAGAAAAAGTTAGCATATGAGAAGTTTTTACAAAGTAGAAGTGATGCAAGGAGGGAAGAGTATATGGAGAAAAAGAGAGAGGTTAAGAGAGTGGTGAAGCAATGTAAAAAGAGAGCAAATGAGAGAGTGGGTGAGATGTTATCAACAAATTTTGTTGAAAAATAAGAAAAAGTTTTGGAGTGAGATTAACAAGTTAAGAAAGCCTAGAGAACAAATGGATTTGTCAGTTAAAAATAGGAGAGGAGAGTTATTAAATGGAGAGTTAGAGGTATTGGGAAGATGGAGGGAATATTTTGAGAAATTGTTAAATGTTGATGAAGATAGGGAAGCTGTGATTTCGTGTATAGGACAAGGAGAATAACATCTTGTAGGAGTGAGGAAGAGCCAGTTGTGAGTGTGGGGAAGTTCGTGAGGCAGTAGGTAAAATGAAAGGGGGTAAGGCAGCCGGGATTGATGGGATAAAGATAGAAATGTTAAAAGCAGGTGGGGATATAGTTTTGGAGTGGTTGGTGCAATTATTTAATAAATGTATGGAAGAGGGTAAGGTACCTAGGGATTGGCAGAGAGCATGCATAGTTCCTTTGTATAAAGGCAAAGGGGATAAAAGAGAGTGCAAAAATTATAGGGGGATAAGTCTGCTGAGTATACCTGGTAAAGTGTTATGGTAGAATTATTATTGAAAGAATTAAGAGTAAGACGGAGAATAGGATAGCAGATGAACAAGGAGGCTTTAGGAAAGGTAGGGGGTGTGTGGACCAAGTGTTTACAGTGAAACATATTAGTGAACAATATTTAGATAAGGTTAAAGAGGTCTTTGTGGCATTTATGGATTTGGAAAAGGCGTATGACAGGGTGGATAGGGGGGCAATGTGGCAGATGTTGCAAGTGTATGGTGTAGGAGGTAGGTTACTGAAAGCAGTGAAGAGTTTTTACGAGGATAGTGAGGTTCAAGTTAGAGTATGTAGGAAAGAGGGAAATTATTTCCCAGTAAAAGTAGGCCTTAGACAAGGATGTGTGATGTCACCGTGGTTGTTTAATATATTTATAGATGGGGTTGTAAGAGAAGTAAATGCGAGGGTCTTGACAAGAGGCGTGGAGTTAAAAGATAAAGAATCACACACAAAGTGGGAGTTGTCACAGCTGCTCTTTGCTGTATGACACTGTGCTCTTGGAGATTCTGAAGAGAAGTTGCAGAGATTGGTGGATGAATTTGGTATGGGTGTGCAAAAGAAGAAAATTAAAGGTGAATACAGGAAAGAGTAGGTTATGAGGATAACAAAAAGATTAGGTGATGAAAGATTGATATCAGATTGGAGGGAGAGAGTATGGAGGAGTGAATGTATTCAGATATTTGGGAGTGGACGTGTCAGCGGATGGGTCTATGAAAGATGAGGTAAATCATAGAATTGATGAGGGAAAAAGAGTGAGTGGTGCACTTAGGAGTCTGTGGAGACAAAGAACTTTGTCCTTGGAGGCAAAGAGGGGAATGTATGAGAGTATAGTTTTACCAACACTCTTATATGGGTGTGAAGCGTGGGTGATGAATGTTGCAGCGAGGAGAAGCTGGAGGCAATGGAGATGTCATGTCTGAGGGCAATGTGTGGTGTGAATATAATGCAGAGAAATTCGTAGTTTGGAAGTTAGGAGGAGGTGCGGGATTACCAAAACTGTTGTCCAGAGGGCTGAGGAGGGGTTGTTGAGGTGGTTCGGACATGTGGAGAGAAATGGAGCGAAACAGAATAACTTCAAGAGGTGTATCAGTCTGTAGTGGAAGGAAGGCGGGGTAGGGTCGGCCTAGGAAAGGTTGGAGGGAGGGGGTAAAGGAGGTTTTGTGTGCTGAGGGGCTTGGACTTCCAGCAGGCATGCATGAGCGTGTTTGATAGGAGTGAATGGAGACAACTGGTTTTTAATACTTGACGTGCTGTGGAGTGTGAGCAAAGTAACATTTATGAAGGGGTTCAGGGAAACCGGCAGGCCGGACTTGAGTCCTGGAGATGGAAGTACAGTGCCTGCACTCTGAAGGAGGGGTTTAATGTGCAGTTTAAAACTGTAGTGTAAAGCATCCCATCTGGCAAGAGAGTGATGTGAGTGAATGATGGTGACAAGTTTTTCTTTTTCGAGGCCACCCTGCCTTGGGGGGAAAACGGGCCAGTGTGATAATAACAAAAAATACACTAAATAAATATATATATCTATATACTATCAATAATATAATTATATATATATATATATATATATATATATATAATATATAGTATATATTTAATTATATATATATATATATATTATATATATGATATATTTATTGTGGGTGTGTGTGTGGTGTAACATTAGAGAAAATGGAGGAAACGCAGCAAGGCCTGTTGGCCCATACTTGGCAGGTTCTTTACAAAACCAACGCCTAAGTAAATATAACCCCAGCTCAATTTCAGTGGAAACAGCCTAACAATAAGCTTTGACAAATCTATTTACTCATGTGAAAGTCCCACTCAAATCAAACCCCTCCACTGATGTATTTTCAAACACTAACTTGAAACTACCCAAGGTTTTTTACTTCAATACCCTAGATAGCCAGACCGTTGCCACTCATTAACTACCCTATTTCCAACCAATACTTTCCTCAAAATCCACTATCTAAAAGTCTAAACTTATCTATTTGAATCCATTATGACTGTTCTCTCTAGAGGGCGTTCTATAAGACTTATGTATATCCCCCATTAATAATACCTAACTTCCACTTATACACTTCGATCAGGTCCCCCTCATTCTTCGTCAAACAAGTGAATGTAACTTTAAGAGTCTTCAATCTACTCTTCAATAAGGAAGATTTCTAATGCTAAGTATTAAATTTAGCGTCATCCTACGCTGAATGTTTTCTAACGAATTTAGTCCATTCTGTAGTATGGAGACCAGAATTGAATCTGCAATAATCTAGGTGAGTGCCTTACTAATGATGTTAAAGCTGCAGTATAACACTGGTCTTCTTTGCTTACACTTCTTGATATAAACCCCCAAAAATAATTGCCTTATATGCACGTTAGGCATTGCTATCTTGTTCAAGTAAACTGCTGTACCATAACTCCCCAAGTCCTTTTCGCATACTGTATGGCAAAGTTTTTTACATTTATTAGCTGATAGATGCTAGGGCTAATGAACATTCACAAGACATTAGAAATTGCCATTTATCGACATTGATCTGCTTCTGCCACTTTTCTGACCAGGAATTGAGTATGTCTAAATCCTCCTGAAGTTCTGTGACATCTACGTTTGAATCGATTATCCTACCTATCTTTGTGTCATCAGCGAATTTGCTCATATCACTAGTAATTCTATTCTCAAGATCACTGATATACATTATAAACAACAATGGGCCTAAAACTGATCCCTGTGGAACGCCACTTGTTACAAATCCCAACTCAGACTTAACCCCATTTATGGACACTCTGCTTCCTATTGGTGAGCCATGACTCGATCCATGATAGCACTTTTCCCTCAGAGCCATGAGCTGCCACTTTCTTTAACAGTCTCTGATGAGGTACTTTATCAAAAACCGTAGTAAAATCCAAATAAACATTATCGAATTCTTTATCGTATCATGGGCCTCAAAAGCTTTACTGAAGAAAGTTAGTAAATTTGTTAGGCAGGAACGGCCCCTAGTAAATCCATGCTGAGTATCATTAATCAAATTATGCTTATCAAGATGGCTTCCTATGTTATTAGCTATAATTAACTCTAAAAATTTGCCCGCAACTAAGGATAGGCTTATTGGGCGGTAATTTGACGGTAACGACTTGTCCCCTGTTTTAAAAATAGGAATTACATTAGCCATCTTCCACATATCAGACACTACACCTGTTTGAAGAGATAAATTAAAAATATTAGTTAATGGTTCACAGACTTCCAATTTACACTCCTTAAGAACCCTTGAAAAAAGCTCATCAGGACCCGGCGATTTATTTTGTCTCCGTCGGTCTGCTTGTTTCATAACCATTTCACTAGTGACTGTGATGTTACATAATTCATCTTCTTCAAGCCCACTATAAAAATTAATTACTAGGATATTGTTAGTTTCTTCCTGTGTGAAAACCGAGAGGAAATAATTATTTTTTAAAAATGCAGCACATTTTATTGTCCTTGTCAGTAAGATGCCCAGAGTTATTTTTAAGGGGACCTATTTTATCTCTAACTTTTGTTCCTAAACCTGGTAAAAACATTTTGGATTAGTTTTCGAATCCCTAGCAACGTTATTTTCATAGTCCCGTTTAGCTTTTCTTATCCCGTTTTTAACGTCCCACTTAATGTCATTAGCGTTTCTTCGATGGAGATTCCCAAGCATTGCATAAGTGTCTCAATTCTTCAACTTGTCGGTTTGCAGAACCATTTATCACAAGCACAAGTTGTGGGTGTATCATGTAGCAGGTTGTCACTGAACACTTCCTTACTCACACTTCATATACACTAGTCCTGACTAGCCTAGGCCAATAGATGACTAGGACTTGCCTAGCATGGGCCAGTAGGCTTACCGCAGCGCTCCTTCTTTCTTATTTTCTTGTGTACTGATTCATAAGATGGCCCTCACCTTTTTTGATGCGCCTATAAACTCCTTTCTTTTGCCATAAACGATATTGAAGCCAATTATTCATCCATTTAGGGTAATTTCTATTGGATCTAATTTCTTTATATGAAATAAATGCACTTTGGGCAGCATGTATAAGTAAGTAAGTTTATTCAGGTATACACAAATACAGTTACATAGAATTATCATACATAGCAGCATATGTGTAGAGAACCTGGGATAACCCAAAATAGTCAGAGTGACTTATTTCCATTGGGGTCCTTTATAGTGTTTAGAAAGCTGTCATATTGATAACACTCTTCGTTACCCCAATCCACAGATTATAGTTGTTCTCAAAGCCCATTGTAATCTGTTAAGCGAAAATCTGGGACCATTACTGAGTTATTCTTAGTATCATACTTCCATTCAATGCTAAAGGTGATTGATTTGTGGTAGTTTGCGCCAATTTCTTCCCACAGTAGTCTTCCTTGGTCTCTATCCAAGCTTGAGGGACATATATCAGACTCGGTATGTGTTTCAGACTTTATACTGATTTTTATGCAACAATTTAAATGATCTCGGACACAGAGTGCCACCCTACCTCTCTTTCCGATACGTCTGTCTACTTGGAACAATTTAAAGCCTTGAATCTGACATTCAGCCGGCATGTCACTATTTTTCATATTAAACCACGTCTCATTTATGGCAAAAACATCAGTGTTACCCGCACTTTCAACTAATCTTAATATATGTATGTATGCAAGACAAGCCATGGGGAGTGGAAATCTTTAGCTCAAGTACTTTCACACTTCTCAGTGCATCATCAGGAGCTATGCAATGTTGCAAGAGAGCAACTTAAGCAGGGCAGGGAGAGAGTTCTCAGAGTAGCATAGTGTGGATGTGTCACCGGCCACGGTTACCCTTAGAATGTGCGGTGCCATCCCCCTACTCCACATAGGTGGTAGGAGAGTTTTTGAGATGTCACGTATGAAATTATAAGACATAATAGCCAGCTCCAAGCTTTTTCTAGTCGTTTATAATAGGTCATGTAGTTTGAGAAAATATGTTTCTCGTTGGATACTATACACATGGATTGCTATTATTCTGTGTAACCTTTTAAATAGTAAATGAAAGGAATAGAATGTGGTTTTCGTCTGTTTAAATGTCCTGGGATAGTCGAATGTTCTGTCGAGGTACTCAGAAGCATCTCTTCCTAAATACTGTTACCTATTCTTCTCAATGTCGGTTAATGTGCCTGACTTGGGAAACTTCTATGCTTTTCCGATAAGATTTCTATGATCTAAATTTCTAATTTCTACTGATACTCTTTAACTTTTCCTTATGTTATATCATAATCATGTGTGCTTGTCACTGTATGGCACACTAACAGCTAAACATGTTATATAACCATTCACAACTGACGTGGTATGAAGTTTTGGTGCGTAGACACTGGTCGGGCGTCACCAATCCATCAACCCACCTGGCATAATGAGCAAGCCTGTGATTTTGTATGGCACTGTTGTTAAAGATTGTGTACAATCGATTCTGTTAAATAGCTATTGAGCTTGTATAATCCATAATTTGAGTTATATACTGTGTGCCTTTCATGTTTCAAGAGGGAAGCTTCAATTATGTTTCTTTCCATGAAAAAACTGTTTGGTACTATAATCTGGGCAGCATCTCATTCCGGTGGGTGATTACTGCCCTGCAGTCCAGAGTACCCAGAGGACGAAATTAGTAAGATATTCAACATACCCTACGGATTTTGTCGAGGAGACAATAATGTCAGCAAGAAAGACTTTCTACAGAACTGAACCTAAGGAAGTGATAGCCAGGAAAAATGTACTAGTTTTACCATACAATGAGAATCTGGTTTGCTTACGTGAGGCATTAAAAAAGATCAATATAGACCTTGCTTCCAAAAACACAGGGACTGTGAAACAAAGATTGATTAAAAACACACTCTCCAACAAAGTTGGTGAGGTTTACAAGATCCCATGTACTCAGTGTCCTCTCTCATATATTGGTCAAACAGGTAAATTTCTGGAAACCAGAAGAGGCCAACATAAATACTCAGTCATGACAGGGCAGGAGTCGAATGCTATCTTTAACCACACTAGTTCAAGTGATCACCCACCGGAGTGGGATGCTGCCCAAATTATACTACCAAACAGTTCTGTCATGGAAAGAAGCATAAATGAATCTTCCCTATTGAAACATGAAGGGAACACAGTATAAAACTCAAATTATGGGTTATACAAGCTCTGTTTACTATTACTCTTGGAATTTATAGAACCATCTACTTACTTTACCTTTTACTCTTTATCGTGAATTTTGTGTAATTTGCCTAATTTTGAGAGACAGGAGCGACCTGCTCTAAACTCATGCTCCTCTGGGTTGTGCAGTTATTGGCTGTCCTGGAGGCTGGCAATCATTTTTAAATAACTAGATTTTGGGTGTCTGTCATGAAAAAATCATTTAGATTGTCGACCCTTAGACTGGTTAACGGCTCACTAATCGCTGAGTAGTATTGAAATTTAGTATTTTACCCATTTCTTTGCAATCATCTCTGTAAGTCCCATCTCATCTAAGCAGGGGTCCAGGGGTCCAATACTGGACGTTGTTTTCGCCTTAGATTTGGCATTAGAGAAGTATTTTGGGGTTCTCTCAATTTCATTGATGGTTTTAAGTTCTTTCTGAGCTCTTGTCTTCTGTAATATTCCTTAAGCCTAAGTTCAACATTTGATATTGCTCTGACCAGTGCCTCCCTTCGTATTTCTGATATATTGGCCCCTCTCAGCAACTCTGTGATACTTCATCTTCGTCTGTATAGGGAGCGTCTCTCTAGTTTACATCTTCTCTTTCTTTTTCTAAATGGAATGTGCCTTGAGCAGACCTCAAGTGTCACAGAGTTAACTTTTCTAAACAAAGGTTCGGATCCATGTTGTTTAAGATATCTCCCCAGCTTGTTTCATTTAGGACATGGTTGACTTGTGTATGGTTGACCTGTGTATGTTTTTGATAATGAAGTTAAATTTTGTGAAGGTACCCTCATAACTGATCACATTTTGCTGGTCAAGAGCCCTGTGCAAACATGTCTGTACCTCTATTTTGTAGTGTCTTTGAACCTGTTATATTACCTATCAGATCGTCGTTGTTACTGAAGATGAGGTCCAGTGTATTTTCTAGTGTGAATTTTCTAATCTCTATTTTCTAATTGTGTGTGTTTGAATTTTCATCTGAGTTGCCTCCTGGGGTGATCTCTGCTAAAATATTATTTGCTACACTCCTCTATTTTAGGTGTCTTAAGTTGAAATCTGTTCCTGGAATTTCTGGGAAGTTCCATGGGAAAGCTTGTATACAACCATAATGACAAGGTTTTGGTATTCGATCTTCACTGCCAAAACTTCAACTACATCATTTGAGGTGAAGTACAAGCCAACCCCAAATTGTTGACTTTTGAGTCTGTCGCAGCTGAATAGGTTATAACCTGGGAGGCATATTTTGTTGTCAAAATGATCCTTTATATGGGTCTCTGTGAAATCCACAAATATTGCATTTGACTTCGTGAGTAATCCCCTGATATAAAGTATTTTGTTTGTTGGTAGCTTTAGACCCTGTATGTTTGCAAAGATAAATGTCATTATATTGATGGAATTTAGGGGGGCTTTGTTTGCTGGCATTAATGTCTCTTGTTCTGGAGTGGAGGCCAATGAATGCCCCTCCACTCCAGAAGTGTTTTTAGATGGTGTAAGGTTTCTGTCATTTCTTGACAGTTTTTTCCTTCATTGAACTAAAAAACCTCCTTCTCTGGGGAGGTTTTGGCTCCCTTCTTTTGTTTCCCATAGTCTGGCTGGTTTGTGTTTTCTTGATCCCTTCAGAAGATGTGCCTGGCAGTATGCATTGTAGCATTTTCTTTCATGGAGTGACGAGTGACACATTTCAGGGTGAAATAAGTTACAGGAAGGGGAGATGCACCCTTCTGTTGTCATGTTGTCATGTGGGTGCGGCATTTTGTGGGATTGTCAAAAGTGCATGTCCCACCTGTTTTTCCAGATATACTATGCCTGCCCGGAATTTTGATTGCCAGGATTTTTTGTGGCTGTATTCCCTACTGGTGCATTTTTACTGTTTCCCCATTGTCTACAGCCCCTGTATGGACATCAGTGTTTCCACCAGTTTTTACTGATAATGCGTGGCTTAAAAACCCACAAAATACCACAACACCACAGGGATGGTAAAACACTCAGAACAGCTTGAACTGGAAACACAAAGTGATGGTGAAGGCTGGAACTCACGTGACTTGCTTGAGTATTGGGTTAGTCACCTGGGTTAGTTGGCTGGCTGGCTTGGCTGGCTTAACCCTTCACACAGGCTGGCTTGAGAACTTGAAACGATGAGCACAGCAGGGGTGGAAAGCTGGCTAGCAGGCAAGGCTGGTACTTAAGACAGGCTGGATGGTATAGGGCTGACTCCCCCCCACAGACTGGCTTGGTGGATTGGCTTAATTTGCAAACCCGGGTCAACCCCTCGGAAGTAATGCAAATAAGCAGAGAAGACACAAGGACTGACCGGTAAGCAGGAAGCAAACAGGCTGGTGGATGCTTGCTCGGGGTTGCTGGCTGCTAGGCTAGGCCTGCTGGTGACACAAAATGTTTGTTGTGCTGGTAGAAAGAAATCTCCATACATCAACGTAATTAACAATTTTACGCCACACCGCTGGCACCATTTGTTGAGAAGGGTTCGTGGGGATTTGATGGTTGGAGTTAAGCACACTTGTTGGATGGTAACACATATATTGGCAGAGTGTGAGGAGGAGGAGCCCAGCCTGCTGTTGCTGCTTGGTAGGTCTAATGGGAACTGAGACCTAGGGCCAGGAGTGTAGCGCTCACATCAGCATCACGTGACGTCATACAAATTAGACACTAAACCTAGCAAAGGGGTCGTGTATGTAAAACATGTGGATGGTACTATGACACTCAGATAAGCTATACAACACATGTGGAGGATCAGCAACTATGCTGACATAGTCAGGTCATCCCAATTTAGCCCACCCAGGTAATTCCTCAGTCCCATGAAATCGGCCAAGTGGATGTCTGGGACAGAGACTTGACTGAGTTATCTGGGTAATTCCATGATATATTGAAACTAAGTGATTCGTGATTGCTTTCCCCAAGCTCATCATTAACCTCAAGATTGTTAATTAGTGATTCTTTGTTGTCAAGAACCAAGTCAAGCAGATTGTTTCCTCTAGTTGATTCTGTCACAAACTGTTTTAAAAAGCAATCCTGAACCAAATCTTGGTCAATAGACTCAAGATTTTCTATCACATTGTTCCAATCAGTTTGTCTAAAGTTAATATCCCCCACTAACACAATATTTGCATATCTAGATCCCTTATGAATTTCGTCCCATACCATCTTACTGCACTCTCTATCTAGGTTTGGTGGTCTATAAATCACTCCCAAAATTTACTTTACATGACCCTCGAGAAACTGTAGCCAAACAGATTCTGTGTCCAATGTTTCTAATCTTGCATTTTGTCTAACACAACAATTTAAATTATCTCTGACATACATTACCATTCCACCACCTTTCCTGTTGACCCTATCAATGTGGAATAGTTTATAACCCTGTATGTTGCATTCAGAAGGCATTTCCCTATCTTTCAAGTTGAACCAGGTCTCTGTTATAGCAATAATACCTATATTACCTGCACTTGCAAGTAATTTTAGCTCATCTATCTTATTTCTTAGACTCTTACTATTTGTATAATAAATCTTATGGGAGCTAGTCACTCGTTGCCCTCTACTATGTCTCTTAGTTTGTTGATCCATTGCTTTGCCTTTACTTGCAATTTTATTTAGAATATTGTCTTTTAAACATATCCATGAGGTATCCTGGTTATATATGCCATTTTCAATCCTAGTACTGCATCATGATTGTTTCCCAAAGACACCCATACCTCTATAATCTATCAGTTTAAAGTCCTAGACATGTCACCAATAACCCCATCAATCGAATTGTCTAGTGCAACCACTCCTGCCCCATGGAGATGAACCCCATCCCTTGCATACATGTCACATTTGCCATAGAATATGTCACAGTTATCAATGAATTGGATTGCAAGTTCCTTGCAGTACCTATCTAGCTAGCAATTTATACCAATTACCTTAGACATCCATTCATTGCCCACTCCCCTTCTAGGCAAGATGCTACATATGACTGGGATCCATCCCTTAGACCTGACTACATGTATGGCTTACCTATACATATCCAGCAGCTCCTTTCATTCCCAATGTCATTTCCATCAGCACTAAGACAGATGATGTTCCCATTGTCAGACATAATATTGTCCAACCTGTTGACTATGTCACCAACACCAGCTCCTGGGAGGCACACCCTCTGTCTGACCTTTCTATATATGTTACAAAAAAGCACGGTCCATATATCTTTCCTGAGAATCTCCCACAAATAGAATATTCTTACCTTGTTAAGCAGGGGAGTCATTGGTACCTTTAAATTAAGCTCACTAACCACTGAAGTATACTCATCCTGGAGAACAGAGAATCGATTTCCTCCCTTCACATCTTATCTATTAACTTTCTTTCCTGCCTGAATTGTGAACCACTTGCCACTTAGAGCGGCTGCCAATCTCCATATCATTGCTTGTAACTTTTTCTTCCTTACCAGCTCCAACCATCTCACACTCACTCCCAAACCCATCTAGACGAAACTTCAGCCTCCTAATTTCCTCCTGAACAAGTAGAACCTCCTTCTTCAACACTTTAACCTGAGATTCTAAAACACTACAAGAAGCTAGGTAACATCCCACACTAAATCCCAGACAGCTTAGGACAAGTATGACCACATGTGACCATTGACCTCAGCATACTGACCACTGACCTCAGTGTAAAAATATTAACTCCTTTGCTTGGCAACATTTCTGAAGCCCACTTAAAAAATAATGTTGATCTCATCGACAAATTGCAAAATATCAACATGTCTAATGATTTTACGCTTGTTAGTTTTGATGTTACTGCGTTGTTCACGAGAGTCCCTGTTCCCGACTTGCTATCTTATTTGGATGAAGAATTCGATGAGTTCTCTTTGACATGATAAAAATATCATTACTGAATTGATTAATCTTCGTGTAACTGATTGCAAGTTTGAGTTTGAAGGGAATTGCTTTGCCCCAAAACAGGGAATGGCGATGGGTGATCCATTGCTCCCTTACTGAACAATCTATATATGGAATTTTTCGAGGCTAGACTGTTGAGAGATATCCTGTCATGTAGAGCTAAATGGTTCAGATATGTGGATGACATCTTGTGTCTTTGGCCAAATGATATGGCCACAGACACATTCTTATCAGACTTAACACATTAGTCTAGTCTATTAAATTCACCGTGGAAAAAGAGGTGGACTGTAAACTCCCATTCTTAGATGTAGTGATACACCGGGACGATAGAAAGTTTAAATTTACAGTACATAGGAAGGCCACCAATGTGTGCTCATACATTCACTATTATTCCAATCATGAAACTAAAGTGAAAAGGAGTGTATTTCTGACTATGTTTTTGAGAGCCTGTAGAGTGTGCAGTCCGGAGTTCCTAGATGAAGAAACTAGGAAAATATTTGACATTGGCACGAAATTGCGATATCCTAAGATATTTATGGAATCTGCCTTGATGACAGCTCAGAAAACTTATTATAGAATAGAACCTAAGATAACACCTCAGACCAAGAATGTGCTGGTCCTCCCATATAACGAGAATTTATCTATCCTGCTAAACACTCTTAGATGATTTAATATACAAGTAGTTTTTAAAAACTCACAGACTGTTAGAAGCATCCTGATAAAGAATGCACCATAACAACGTGTTGGTGGTGTCTACAGAGTTGGTTGCAATGGTTGCAGTCTCTCCTATTTGGGACAGATTGGAAAGTCATTGGAGGTGAGAATGTTCCAGCACCGTTACATGATACGTATAGCAAAGGAGTCGAACGCGATTTTCAACCATATTAGAGTCTGTAATAACCCAGCAAATTAGAGGGAAGCAAGAGTCATCTTCCATTGTTCCCCCTGGCTTGAAAGGAATTTCATAGAATCGACAATTATTAAGCATGACAGGCAGTCATTATACAATATTAGTGATGGGCACTTCAAAATAGATGCGTTTTTAGTTGAGGCAATAGTACACAGTTTAAAACTGGGCTCTTATATGAATGTATCAAACTGGCTTAATTGTAGGGTCACACCGAGGAATTAGGGCTTATATTATTGTTTTCCTGCAGTTTCTGAAGGTTGAACCAGAGTTTGCCCCAAAATTATGTGGGATGAATATCTTTGGTGGGCTTTCCTGTTATCACAGATGTCTACCCCCTTTCATGAGTTCGTTGTAATAAGCCCCGTTTCTTTTACATAACTTTTTAGAAGTCTCCCATCTATATGATTCCATTTTCTTTCTCATGTAATTTAAAGGAAAACGTCCCAAACGGGAGGTAATATGTGCCAGTGTTTTCTATATCTCTGAAAATATGTTTATATATTTTTAGTTATAGATGTCATAGAGGTATATGACCGAATTTTTTATTATTCCCATGTTAATTTCGTTTTGTTTAGGCTATTACAATATCAATGCTTGTGGGATTTTTTCTAAAACTATAATTTTTATAAACCATACCACGGGTGGGGATAGAACCCGTGTGAAAACTTGTCTGGACTGCCTCTGTGAGGGAAAAGTAGGTGTAAGTGGGGTTAAGGTTGTTCGGGCAACCAGGAACCATTAGCAAGTTACGTTTGCGCGCGCGCACCCCCCCCCTCTCTGGCGGGCTGGGGCAAAACTAGTTCCTGGTGTCCGATTTGTAAAGTTTCACTCTGGTAATATGACCTTACCTGGTGTGGATTGAGTTGGCGAGTCCTTCGCCTCCACTTGTCTTCTCCTAATCAGCTCTGTTCCTGGCGTGGTCTTACAGTGATAGCGCCAGATAAAGGGGCAAGACGTGTGTTAATAATACTTATTAACATTATTCTACAACATACCGGCCCTTACCTATTCTACTTGTGCTCCATCCAAGTCGGTAAGGAGATTCCTGAAACATCGGATTACCATCTGCCCAGGTAACCTACATAAATAACATCAGAGGAACTATCTAGGGCCTACTACTCCTACCCAACTAACAAGAACTGAAGGCCATTTTTTTTTATTATATTAAATTTTAAGTAAAATTCCAAAATTCATTTTCTTGTTTTTTCACCTAAATCACTTTCTTTATTTATTGAGTTTTCCATTAGTTTCTTTTGTTCAGTTGGAAGGCGTTCACTGACAATGGCGACCTTGCAGGATCCAATCTTGAAGCAACATCGTCCTGATGGTTCAACTGGTTGTGAGTATACATTTAAGATAGAAATGTGAAAAAAAAAAAAAAAAAAAGAATAGGTGTGTTAGTTGAGGTGTCAAGTCATTATGGTAGTCTGGTGACTTACCGTTGTTTGGTTCTAAGGTTCGGTTTAGAAGTTTACCTTTTGTTGGACCTGGGGACTTTGATAATAACCCCTCTGTGTGTACCGTGGTGTTTTTGCTTAGTAAGGTATTGAGCCCCCACAAGTGTATTCTTCCAGGGAGTAATATTTATTTCATTTTCTAACTATGGTAAGTTTAAAGTGTGCGGACTGTGTCCTTCTTTTTGTAACAGACGTTACTGTTTTTTTAAGTAAGTCCAGTTGATGTTGGGTGCTTAATATTTTTTTTTTTTTTTTTTTTTCTTTACAAATGGATTCTTTTGATTCTGGTTGAAAGCTGAAAGGAAATGCGGTTTACTGGACAAAGCCTTGATAGTATACATTACTGCTAAAAAGGATATTGAGAGAAAAAGGAACAGAAAAGTCTAGCTCGAGTGGAGGAAGAAAAGACTAGCTATGAACGAGAAAAAGAACAGAAATAGACTAGCTCTGTGAGGGAATAAGGAACAGGAAAAGACTAGCTCGAGAAGAGGAAAAAGGAAACAGAAAGGACTTAGCTCGGAAGTATAATCGAAAAGGGAAAGGATAGCTAGAGAGACAGAGTTCAGGCTAGTGGAGGTAGCCTTCATATGAAGGAAATAGAGTTGAAAATGCAAGGTTGGAATTAGTAGCCAAGAAGATAGATCTATCTACAGCAGAAAATAGATGAAGGGGTTTTAGATACCCTTCCCAAGAACCTAATATAGGATGCCACAAATTACCACTTTCTCGGAACAAGATGACATAGCGGCATTTATTACTAGACTTCGAGAGTACTGCTACTCTCTGTGACTGGCCAGTAGATTCTTGGGCTAATAGGCCTAGGCTTACTACTGTCAGGTTCAGCATTAAAACGTTATATTCCACTTACCCTCTGTAGTTATTTTAGTTAGTGCCTGCTGATGAAAGCTATACTCCCAGGTCTTCAAAAAACTACTCATCATTACAGGTCGGAGGTTTAGACAACTTTAAATAATCCTCATCAAAAATTACATGCATTTTTAACAACCACCTTTTCAGATTATTTGATTCGTGGATTGATAGTGATGAGGTTGACCCTCCGTTCGATCTTACGGGACCTGATGGTAAGAGGGGGGGGGGGGGGTGATCATTATATCTTCTGTAAACTCTGACTTACGAATATTCATTAAAAGAACGAAAACTTTCAGTCGGCCTGCCAGCCCTGGCACAAGCTGTGATATATATGTGTGCGCTAATAATAATCTTACCCTAAAGTGGCGTAGAGATTTAAGCCTGTGGTGCCTAAGCAATCGAGGACCAAAACCCTCCGTTAAACCTAAGAATTTTTTTTTTTTATTTTTTTTTTTTTTTTTTTTTTACCACGTCCTTCCAGTAGTAATGTGTTTTTCAACTGTAATGAGTGGGGTCATAGAACGGCCCGACTGTCCTAGAAAAAAAGGTGTGAAAAAATGTCTGTAAATGTTTCACAGAAGCAAACATAACCACCTTTAGTGAAGGTACAGTCAATGGTATGAATGTGTCAAAACAATTTTAGAGGACACTGGATGTTCCATGTATTGTTATCTCAAGTAAGCTTTTCCTTAACCTAGTTTCTTCACGTTATAAGTCCACTAAGTACTGACTATTAGGACGAAGCGATTCTTTTCCTACAGTCAGGATGTTTTGTTAGGTGCAAATGGTTCTCAGGATGGTAGATGCCGTAGTTGCCGGATAACCTAGTGTTCTTTTTGGGTTGGGAACTAACAAGGGGCTGCTTTCCCATCTGAGAGGACTGTTTGGAATTTGGAGTTCCAGGAAGGGTTGGAACCTAATATCTCTGTGTTTCACTGATAGTTTCCAGGATGAATTCCGTTGGATACCTAATCAGAGAGCTGTTGGTTACACAGCTCCGGTAACCCTTTAGTAAGTCAGTTCACTGAAACTTGGACAACGCAGACGCCAGTGGAAAAACTACGTGTGGACAATCTCTACAATCTAGACTCGATTAACGTCGTTACCAGAGCTCAGTAAAGGTTAAACCTATCACCCAGTAGTTCTTTCCAAAGGAAAGCCCAATCGAGCTGTTTCTTATAGATTTTAGAGGGTCATCAAATGACTTGTCTTCCTTCCTTAGAGGAATCTCGGAAAGTTAGCTTTAAATGGCAAGGTGACCCAAGAGAAAGAAATTTCTTAAAGTTTGAGTTCAAAAACGATCTTTTGTACAAGACTTTGGTGTCTGCGGACAAGCCCAATGTCGTTGGTCGATGCCTGTTAAGTCATTCCGAGGATTGCCGTGAAACCATTTTAAAGATTTCTCATGATTGCCTGTCCTGGCTTTTTCAATAGGAAGACCTATAATAAAATCAAGGACCTATATTATTGCTAGCTTGTCTTGACATCTATAAGTACTGAGATCATGTCACGTATGTCAAATTTCCACGCAGAAGGGTAGAACTTAGGAGAGTTCTATGGTAAAGATGCATATTCTCGTCCCTTTTGCAATGGTTGCAGTGGATATAGTGGTCCTATACACTCGCTTTCAGGAGTCATAAAATATATTTTAACTATGATTGACTACCGCGTACAGCTTCCACAGAGCGGTACCCTAAAAATCATTACGTCCATAGAAGTCGCAGAAGCCTTATTTTTATTTTTTCACGTGTAGTATACTCGTGGAATTCAGTTCGACAAAAGGGGAACATTCACTTCAGAAAATTTAATGGAAACCGTTTATCAACTTGTGGGTGTTAAACCTCTTTTCACTACACCTTACATCGATGTGTAACGGAAGAGTGGAGCGGACAACATGCCATTCCTAATGTCGATACTAAAAAAACTTTGTATTCTTACACCAACTGGACTGGCATAGATTTTTACCTGTGCTCTTTTCGCAAATGCGATGTGATTCCAAGTGAGTCCTTGGTTATGTCCCCTTTTGAAATTGCTTTATGGGAGACAGCTCGTGGTCCACTATCTATTTTGAATGAAACTTTGGTCTAAAGACTATCAAACTGAGGTTCAATCAGTATCAGTTTCTTTTAGATCTAGGGAAGGGTTGGAAGAAACCGCGATTTGGTCAGTAATAACCTGTGATGTCTATGGAATCGTACAAAGACCTATTTTGACCATAAAAGCTCAAGCGTAAGTTAATGTTGGTGTGAAGTTTTAGTTCTCCTACTGACAAATCAAACAATTTTGCTAAATACCTGGCGCGGACCGTATAAAGTAATGAAGGTCTGCAATAGTAGTTATATCTTTGGATGTCAAGGGAGAGAGAGAATGTATCACGTGCAATTTTTGAAACGGACCATAGAAGAGAAGTTAATCTTTGCGGTAAATGCCTTTTTGCAAAGATATTCTTCTTTCAGCTTGGATACAAGTGTGATTCGTACGATTTGTAGAGTTCTGTATTATAGATGACGAGTCTTTTACGAATCGAAGGAACTACTGGATATCTTTAAGGCATGATCACTCACCAAAGAAGACACATGTTCAACATTAACAACGACTTGTCAAAAAAACAAACGTCTCAAGTTAGTGCCTAGTAAATTCATTTTCTGCAGTATTCACAGAGGTACACGGAATCCATACCACCCCCATATTGTAACAAAGATTGATTTGTCGGATCATGAACAGTGAAGCGGAAAATCTACTGTTCGTTCACTTACGGAAAACTTTTGATAATGAGGTTGTCAAACTATTTTAATAAAAATCATAGAACCTTCGAAATCAGCTTTCTGTTCACCAGTTGTTATGGTAAGAAACCCGATAATTCATAGACTGGCACAAGATTTTCGTTATTTGAATACTAAATAAATGGGATGCAAGAAAACCCATGCCAGTAATTGATCATGACTTGTATAAATTTACATGACTGCAAATTCTTCTCGGAATTAGACATCTCGTCAAGCATACATAAAGGCCATTACACCCAGACTCTAAACCATTACACTGCTTTCCCTAATCATAGAGGTCTAATGCAATACCGCACAATGCCTTTCGGCTGGTTTACCGCGTGTGCCACATACATTTAGACTTTGAGATAGTTTCTCTCTGATCTAAAGAACTGTTTCCAGACCCATGTATTTTGATAATATTTATATAATGGAAAAGTGTCTGGGAAGACCATCTAAAATTCACCTCGCTTGTTTTTGAAAAGACTAGGAACTCATGTACTTACATTAAACACAAAAGTGCTTTCTTGGCTATCATAAGGTAACAATACCTTGGGTTCATTATCTCATGATACAAATTTTCACCACTTCCTAATAGTCAAGCTGTTTAGAAAGTTTCGTTCCTGCTACTAAAAAAGTTATTAAGAAGTTTCCTTGGATCTGTAAATCTTCTATTAGAAACTTCGATACCAATCTAAAGTAGCTTAACTTCAGTGCTTACAGACTATTTGAAAAAGGGTGTCAAGGAACCTTTAGTTGTTTCTGAGGAAGCCCCCAAGCTTCGAAAGAATTAAGAGGATATTTTCAACCCCCTGTCTAAAAATTACAGATATTAATAAATCTTTTGCTCTCGACAGTGCCTCCATTTGGGACATCGGGGCTGTACTACTTCAATATTATGAGGAGACAACTATCCAGTAATCTTTCGCGAGTAAGAGCTTCTGCCCGAGAAGGAAAGATATTCTCTGTGGAGAAAGAATGTTACGCTTTAGTATGGGTACAAGTAGGATTTAAAATACTACCTATACGGTAAACCATTGTGCTTGAACAGATCACAAGCCACTGATGTACTTGGGAAAACCTTTAAGGGTCAAATAGCAGACTCTGAGATGGGCTAGGCTATTCAGCCCTATAAGTTGAAGTCGTTTATTATTTACTGGCTCTGAAAACCACTTTCAGATTGGCTGAGCCTAGGTTGTTATTTTTTTTTTTTTATATTTTATTTTAAAAAACTTTACAGCATTGATATTAAAATTAAGATATAAAACGGATACTGTAGGATTCTCAAATCTTAACAACATACACTAACCAATTATTAACAAACACATTGTAATTTGACATAATTAGAGGTTACCATATACACAAAAAATTTTCCATATTAACATACTATGATAAACAAAAAATTAACTATAACTATTAAATATATAAAATGTAACTATATACAAACTTTCAGATTTGTATAGGTTAACATACTATGACGGACATAAGACAAGGTTCACAACCTTCACAGGAGATAACAGAGTAATAACCTACAACCCAATCTCAGTTAACCATGCTCTTCCCCCCCAAAAATTTAAACCCTATACAATAAGAAGTACCTAAAGCACATACATACGTGCCTCACTACAATTCTTTTCAAGCATTGAAAAAAAAAAAAAACAAAAATCTAAATCCTAAATCAAAAATCAAATCTAAGCCTCACACTTATATAAATAATATTAAACAAATATTAACAAATATTAATACAGCCTCTTCCACCGGCTGTGCACATTATATAAAGTTAGAGACTAAACCAAACTGTCCCATTACAAACTTTTAACGAGGCTTTACAAATTTATGCGAAGTCAGTATCGTTCCATCTAGCAGGCAACTCGGATGAGCACATTATCTAATTCTAAAAAAAAGACAGTACACTCGCAAAAAACCCACTACACTCAAACAGACATAATTTAAAAAAACCTCTCATTGCGATACATTATCGCACCACATGTAATATGCCCATTATAGGGCTATAAAACCGCACTCTACATAAGCCCTAAAAGCTATTCACGGTCTTAAAACTATAATCTTGTCACATTCACACTTAATTACATGAATTAGTCATGACGACCATGATCCTCAAACACAGAAATTCTCATTCAGGTACTACGTAATTACTTGATATCACCTTTGCTTTCTGTGCCCACTTGAATGCTACATAAACGTATGCCACTCATCTACACCTTCATATTACCCTCATTCACCTTACTCAACCCCTCCCCAGGAGGCGACCCCGCTGTGTCCCCCTGAAAACCACCTTTCAGTATGTTATTCCCCATCCCCCCCCCCCTTACTCACTCAGCCCCAGTCGTAGATTGATGAGAAAACCGAACGTTAACATTCTCATACCCTTCCGAAAAAATTCCTTCTCCAACCTCCTCCCTACAGTTCTCTATTACGACACATCGTACGATAAACCGTTACCGCTTAGTTACCCGCCCCGCACTCACCAATTCCCCCTCCCCCTCATACCCACAATATTATATTATAAATCCACTATTATATAATCCAAGCTCTTATAACACTCTCATCGAACCTCCCAATTAGGCTTAGTGCACCGCAGAAGAACCGACACCCTCGACCCCCCACCCCCTGTACTACCCTACTTAACCAATACCATAACATCCAGTTCCCCAAAGTTTACTGCATGGAACGCCGTCTATCCTCCCCACAGATTCACACCTTCCGCCCACAATTTACCCCTTTGTTCTTTAAAACTCCCCGACGGAGTATGCATGCAAAAAAAGATACATACCTCTCATTACCTAGCTTTAACTTCAACCTGCCATAACCTTATACCAAATACTGTCCATGCGTACATGGGACAATCCCTAAACTGCCTCCGTACAACATCATGTCTACAAGGCAGCTTACACAAATCCCCTACTCGGAATGTTCCTGGGTTCTTAACCAAACATCAAAGCCCTTCATAATAGTTTCACATTCCTCAACTCACACCACCAACAATCTTACCTCAACTATCATGTACTTTTCCCAGCTGCCCTTCACTCACACCTTCGCGCAAAACCTCCCATTATGAAACACAATTTAATCCTCCTCCTCAGATCAACAACCCAACCACCTGGCGCAAGGTAACATTACAACTCTCTCCTCAGCACAATCGCACCTTGAACCCACAAAAGTTAAACACTCGTTCAGAATTCCCACAATCGCCGTCCCTGTTAATGGGAACAGGCTGCTACGTGCCAAAACACTTACTATACAATAATACATTATAACAATCACACGTTGCCCTAGAGGTCAAATGATAGAGGTCGCAATGCACCCAGACGTCCTGAATCCTTTCCATTAATCTATCGTGTTTCCTACCGAGCAGCTTCCAAATCTCCCATATAGGTGATAACACAAATTTTTACAGACACCGTGTGTTTTCTCAAACGTTACATCTCCGCCCCCCTCCACCCAATCACCCAACCCATGATCATTGACTTCTCTCTATTTACTGCATCCCTGTGGCATTTCGAACTGTTGCGCAAACATCATCAAAACACCAACGTCTCCCCTCCGATCCAGGATGTAGTATTCGTTCTAAGTATCCTTGATTCCGGCCACACTTTCCTACCCCACCCCCTCCCTCCACCGTGTCACATACACAACGTTCAACCATTCTATAGAATGGGGTCCTGATATGCCGCAAACTACATTTGTGACATGGGTCCCCTTGCCTAAGTCCCCTACGCATTACAATCCCTCCCAATGCATCCATTAATCTGTAACCCTCATATTGGACCATTGTACACGTGGATACCAATTAACTATTTCATCCCCATAACCCTGTCCTAAGTGTAGATCCCAATGCTCCGCGTTCCACCCTGTCATAGGCCTGACCAGTCTAAAGCCAACAACGCGCCCTCTCCCCCTTTTGACTCCACTAAAAACTTCGCAGTATTCCATGACCCTCAATTTCGACCTTCCAGGCAATCCATACTCGTTTCGAAACCTCTCTCCCTGACCACATTTGAACCTATTACCCAAGACTTTTAGCGAACAAATTTTAATCAGACATAACAGGGTTATGGCACGGTAACTCTTGAGGGTTTGTGCTGTCCCCTTACCTTTGGACAACACTACAACTGCTGTTGCATGCTTGTCCACCATCACACCCTTCTCCTTCATCTGATTAAATAACCACCCATGAAACCCCTTATCACCCCAATTGTTGAGAGATAAATTCAGCCGGGAGACCGTTATTCCTGGTGCTTTGCCTTTCCTCATTACCTTTAAAGCCAACTCTTTTCCTCCTTGTTATTACACCCCTAATGCCTTTCTATCACTATTCCTAAATTAACGTCACATACCACACACACCTTCTCTAAATCCACATTTCCCAACTTCCCATGTCAATACCCTTCATACCATGCGCGTTCCGCATACACACACCTTCCTTTTGTAGTTAGTATCTCTTGACCATTCTATAACCCCCGCATCTCGTGTACCTCTAAACCTCGAGACATAGCTGTAACCTGCTTGTCTTTGTTTGTTGAAGTCCTTCCACACACACACGCGATGGTTTGTCACCCCATAGCACCTCTCTACCCCTGCCTGCACCTTACCGCGTGAAACCTTCATTTTGTAAACTCCTCAGTCTCCCCTGACCTCGACAATTTCATAAATTATTTTCCCCATTAGGTAGTTGCCCACAGCCCCCTTCTCATAACAGCCCCTTACCTGTCCTCCAGAATAATTGAAAGCCCATATTTAAAATCATTTATACGTTTGCCCACCCCCACTAAATTCCTAATCTTTCCTTAGCAACACAATCCCACATTGTACGACATCTTCCATCCTGTGCTCTCCTCACTATGCTCCGTCCATAGGTAGATATCGCCTCTAACCCTCCTCATCCTCAATGCACATTATTTAATTTCCCGTAACTCCTGTGTATTTCTCATGCGCCTCCCCACCCAACCTCCACCAAACACTGCTCTATGATTGGGACCATGCTACTTCAACAGTTTTGAAAGCTCTTCACTACACCCGTGAGAAAGATTCACTCTACTAACCTCGACTGCATACCCTCTCCTAACAAATGTATGCTCTGTCTCCTCCGCCCCCCCCCCCCCTCGAATGCGTCTCTTAACCTAATATCTTCAATAAACTCGTAGGCCACCGACACAAAACCTGCCACTTCGGTCCACATCAAGCCTCTAATGAACTCGGCGTTCCAATCACATCCCCCCCCTTTAATGGGGGGGGAGGGGTCACCTCCGGTAATGCACGGAAAAAAAAAAACACAAGGTCCTCGCACACAAACTCCTGCTTCAACTGTACGTTATTCTCTGCAGGCGCATATACACTAATATAAGCCACTCGTTTTCCCATCCACAAACCATCTAGCGCAACACCCTTCCCCTCCCCCCCCCCCCTCACTTCTCTTGCCCCAAACAAACGGGCTCGCCTCCCTATTAAGATACCACACCCCCTTTTAAACGGGGCAGATGAGGGTACCACTGGAAAACCCCTCCATCTCCAACACCCTACCCTCCTTAATAATTGTGCCTCCTGTAGGAACAACAACATCACTCTAAATATTTATTCAGAACTTTCGAAAACCATTCTCTCTTTCACTATTACAACAAACCATTAACGTTTATGTCATACACGGGAGGCCATTTAAAGTTTCCACCCCCTGCCTCTCTCTACACTCTTCCTATGGCCCCCTGAACGCGTGGGACACTTTGTTCAACTGCACACTTCCCTCTCTCCCCACCCTTCTTTCTGTGATCGTCCTGGCTACCACTACCTTCAATTCTGCCCATATTGCTTCCCCAGTCCGCTGCGTGTGGCGTTAGGACATCATCTTGAATTCCGATGCCGCGGCTCTCTTTGCTTGTGACAGTGCGCATCTCTGGCTGGTATGGGGATGCCTCACAATGTAACCTCTACCTCCCTGTTACACAGTGACAAGATCTCGGTGAACCTCAGTCACGACTATCACTCCCTTCGTCCGAATAATTCTGTTGTTGATGCCCCACAGCCTTCACCTCATCTTCTTATACCATGCCAGGAGCATCCATCCAATCCGGCTTACTCGGTGAACAAGGACCTTTCTAGAACCTCGGCTAATTCCTCCTCAAGTTCCAAACAATTCCTCCTGTACTTTTTGCTCAACCCGATTCCACTGGAAGTGTGTATTGGACCAGGTACTGGTCAGGGCCTCACCCTCTCCCAGCTTTATACGCCTCATCCACTATCTCGCTCTTAGACGGACCCACGCCTCCTTCACGTCGTGGATCAACACCTGCTTCCCTGGGGTAGAATCGGATGTCTCCGCCTCTGGCCAGGAGCTCGTTGCCGCTTCCCACACTCGCCGCTATGTGATCGTATTCCCCTCATAGTTCGGCAGGTACGCATTTGCCCCGCGTTTGACACATGACCTGTCGTCCTGAATTCCTGAGGTACACGTAAGACGGTATGGGGTGTCGCAATGACATTTTAGGTTTTAAAAGTGCCCTCCGGCATCCTGTGTATGCAACTCGACCCCACTTACCATGCTGGGCGGCCCATGAACAGTATCCGAATTCCTCAAATACCCTATTTGATCTCCAGTCTCATCCGCCTCAAAGGGGGACATACGCAATTTTAATCATGTATAATGTCTGATACATCGATCATCCTCACAACACAGCTTGGTGTTTGCATCAAGACTTACGTCCTGAAAAACGGCTGACCATCGACTCGTAAACCGTTGCTGAGAGCAGTTTCACAAAAAAATCTACGTGCTCCGTCAATGCTACGCCGTACAACTCTTCATCCTGAATGCCATACGTGTCTCGATGATTTTAGGTTAATTAATACTGGGCTGAGGCTGACGTTATTGCCCATGAGTAGTTATACGACAGTGTTAATCCTGCGTTCTGTAATGCACGCCATGTTGGACTGATAGTAAATAGTTCTCCTGGGTCTGACGACAGAGGCACGACAAGCACCACCTCACACTACTGCTGTCCGGGAGGAACTGAAGAGCGTTTGCGCAAGGGGATCTGCACGGCCCATAGCGATGCAGACAATGACGTTGTATTTAGTGCTTTTTTCCTCTGTTCGTTTACTTATTGACTCGTCCATAAGTTTTGGAAGGGGGTATTGTGAGGGAAAGTAGGATGTAAGTGAGGGTTAAGGTTGTTCGGGCAACAGGAGAACATTGAGCAAAGTTACGTTGCGCAGCGCGCACACCCCCTCTCTGGCGGGCTGGGGCCAAAAACTAGTTCCTGGTGTCCGATTTGTTTAAGTTTCTACTCTGTAATATTGACCTTACCTGGTGTGGATTGAAGTTTGGAGAGTCACTTCGCCTCCACTCTTCTCCTAATCAGCTTCTGTTCTGGCGTGTTTTCCAGGATAGACGCCAGTTTAAAGGGGCAAGGACGTGTGTTAAAATAATACTTATTAAATTATTCTACAACTACCGGCCCTTACCTTTACTACTTGTGCTCATACAATGTGGTAGGAGGATTCCAGAACATCGGATTTACCATCTGCCCAGGATAACTACATAAATAACTCAGAGGCACTATTAGGGCCATACTACTCCTAACCAACTCAAGAACTGAAGGCATTTTTTTTTATTATATTTAAATTTTAAGTAAAATTCTCAAATTTTTCTTTTTTTGTTTTTCCCTAAATCACTCTTTATTTATTTATTTTTCCAGTTAGTTTCTTTGTTCAGTTGGAAGGCGTTCCACTGGACAGCCTCCATGTGAGTTGATAACCCATAGCAAACTCTCGTTGACACCGAGTCTGAGGTCGGTACCTCAGACTCACAGTGGCTTATAGGACAGATTCCATAAGACATGCTGCAAGAAAATCTCGCCTGCATGCACGATAAACGGGCTAACTTACTTGTGTTGAAGAATATATCGCGCTCTTCAACCTCCCTAAGCTTTAGCCCCTCAGATGAACCTGTGCAACCGGGAGCCTTAATTCCTGCAATATTCAGTCGGTCCGTATTAGTGTCCGCCTGCACCTCAGGAAATTTTCTGTTTTTCCAATGGAGTGGTATCCCCTAGTTAAACTATGCAGGAGAGTGACACTTCTTCTTAGGCCTAACCACGAGAGTCGCGGCACGTACCGATCATTTAGTCTCCAGCTGCACACATCCCACAGTTCAACTCACAAATTCTCCCCCCAGACACTGGTCAGAATTACATGAAAAGAAGGGGAGGTCTTGTCTTACTTGTATAGGTCTGACTGAGGAAGACATCTACAGTTACTTCGAGGTTGCCTCCACCCAGATTTCCCAGGGTCCTAGTATGTGTAGGACAATGGGACTTACTGGCCCCTCGATGTTCATGGAACTTGTTACTCTGGTGGTGTCTGATCATAGAAGAAAGGCACTGAGCTCTCAAAATCCTGCCCAGCATTCAAACTTGGGCTGCAGGTTCTCCCTGGCTAATACAACCTAGTGTTTGCCTGCATTATTACTATACTACTACATTGTAGGTCTTAGGTCTAACATTATTATTATTTCAGTTGCTCAATAATCCTAATATTAGTGTATTTTACAGTACCAAATACCTACTTCTTCCTTGAAGGGTAAATCTATCAATTCAAGTTGTACCTTCCAACCACCTTCGCCAACCCGGGTGTGTGTGTGTGGTGTGTGGTTGTGGGTGGGTTGTAAGGCCACCAACCAGCCATTCCATCAGCGTCCTGTTGGGTGCTTATGTACGATGTATCTGCCCTGTGGAACTTTAGGACCGAATAAATTTCCACATCCTCTCGCCGGGCGAAGGTAGGCGCTAAGTTTACATCAAGTTCACCTTCCGCGGAGCCCCATGGCAGACCCTGGACACAAGTGCCGTCCGGCCACTCTCGTCGAGGCAGACTCCGGTATACTTCAACAGTTTCCAGTTTCCCCTGCATGAAAAACCTCTTGGGGTGTACAGTTGTTGGGTCAGTGGTCTTAGCGCCCTTTCCTTTAGTTTAACATCTTTCGTATGTCTACCACTTGAATGAGCAGCTCCGTACTTTCCCATCAGTGGCACACACAACAATGCACACATGCCCTGGTATCTTCTCCTTGCCACTGATATGAGGTTCCCGGATTTAATGGCACTCTATCTCCTCTTTATGTACCCTGGCAGTTCATCGTGTACGCTCGGTAATCTTTATCACTTCTCCCAGTAGCATGGGAACAGTTCTTCCCTCTCTAGCATGGCAGGGATTCAGGTGGAATCCTGCCGCCTATGATGTATCCTACTGAGGGATCTGTATAAACCAATTCTTTCCCTAAAGTCCGTCGTGGACAGCAAGTCATCTATTTGATTGGCTCCCACAGGATTCACACATTTTCTGCCTGTGACCCCCGGCCCCCCCCCCCCCCGGAATTCTCTGGTTCTGCCAGCTCTCACACCCAGTCTTTCAATCACTTGGTGCTGTAGCAAGACCTTCGCTGTAATTTGCCATGGGTACATCTCTACAACCATGGCGCAATGTTTCTGCAATGTCCAATAATTTGGATGTGACTTCTACCACGTCATAAGATCTAGGTGGGGACTGACTTTTAGCCACTCCAAAATTCATACTAACTTTCCTGGTGGCCTTAAACTTTAATTTAGCCACCAACTTCTTTGTTTCAAATGGATATTGTGCTCCCGAGTCAAAGAATAATGGGTTGTTTCGGACCTGTGCCATTCACACCTTTGCCATGACTGTAGGTAGGGCAGCCTCCCCCAAGCTTCCCTCCCATCGGATTAGAGACTTCACTCCCATATTCACGCGCGGACTCACTTTTCCTGTCTCTAACTGAGAGAAATCCCTATAGCCTGGGGTTTCTTAAACTTTTGGGACATAGTGCAGTATGGTGCTTACCTCTGCAACAGCCTGACAATCATGAGCTGGGTATCACAGTCTCTGGCTAAGTGTTCCCCAAAACACTTGAAGAAGAGTCTTTAACTCTTTAGTCTCTGTTGCTATGCTCAGTGTTGTATATCAGAGCAATTTCGTGCTAGCATGTTCGCCTTCGCAGAACACACTATTCTGGCATGAGTTGCTCTGAAGGTTCTGCTTGAGGTTCTTGCTTTTGTCACTCGTTACACTGTATACTCCAGCGTCAGCCGTATGAGCTTTAGACTGACCTATCGAGTTCTTTGAGTAAATGTCTGTGTTTTTATGTGGGATGGTGGTGACTCTTCTCTCATACCTATACCAATGAGAAACGAGATCTCCAAACCCCTCAACAATTTGTTGTATCGTGAACCAGTTTATCCGATTTTTTTAAGTGAAACTCATGCGCTGTAGTGCCAGCCAGTTTCCTCTGAATTCACCTGACTGATGAACCATTCTGACTTACCCCAATCATGCAAATCTTTAAGACAAATTGTTAAACTCATTAACTTTGATTCGGAACCTTCTCTAGGCTCTGACAGTCATGTCGGCAAAGGCCTCTAAAATCCAACAACCGATAAAGTATAGCTACCTTTATCTCTCAATGTTGCCACACATGTCCTTTAATTGGTCTTTGGCAAAGTTGGTAATTAGTGTCAGTGGTTTGGTAATGCCGGACCAAGTCCAAAGGGTTTACCCTTGAGCGTGAACGTAAATACTGTAATTTGACGGCATCTGACCAAAACATTTTCTGTCATCTAACTGGGCTTTAAACTGATCCCAGAAAGCAATTATACTCTGTTAAGGTTTCGTTGAACATTGGTAAATTCAACTGGGGCAATCTGGCAACACAATTTAACCGGCGTGCGGCTGTTCATGCCCCTGAAATATTTGCTGTCCCTGCCATACCGGCCTTCAGTCTTTTTTAACTGCTTGCAGAGTTTATCTCTGCTTTACACTCTGCCTGTCGTTCGTCACATTCCTTCCAAGCTACCTCGACTGTAACGTCAGACTCACCTGCAGCATAGGCCTCTGTCTCATACAGGATAAATGTTTTCTCAAAGGCCACCACCTTTGCTCCAAAGGTTTCAGGGAACTCTCTAGTTCCTCACAATCTACATCATGATCTTGCCTGGCCATACACACTCCTCACGTGGGTTTGTTTAAAGGGGTCCCTTATAGGCTCCCATAGACTGCTTTAGATGAAATTAGAGCTGAGACAGCTGGTACTTCCATCTTCACCCACATAGTAGAGGTTTAGTTAAGAGCACGGTACTAATTTTGTACTTCAATTTGGGCCCACCCCACAGCACGAATGGTAATAGGCAAGAATGAACTAAATCTCAAAGCTCCTCAACAAGCTTAACGACTCCCTTTATTATATTGACTCTACTCTGAATCAAAATGTGCACTGTTAGCTCTCAAACCCAACTGAAATGTATACAATGTGAAAGCTTAAATTAACCTAGCAATTTCCTGTACAACATCAGCAAATAATTACAGGGGTTAAGCTAGTCTCTAATACAAATCATAAATCCCACATTAAAAAAGAGTCCT
>NC_069448.1:33562156-33626605 GCF_026875155.1 Cherax quadricarinatus | reverse complement strand
TTTTGTTTTTTGTGGGGCAAACCCCCAAAAACGCCATCTCTCTCCCCCCAAACCCATCCTTACCGAAATACTTTCCCCCCTCCCCCCTTTTTCCCTAGCAATACAAAGGGGTTGCCTCCCTGTTAAAACCACCCACTCCCCCTTTTTAAAAGCTCAGACGGCAAAACAAAACCCTGATCCCCAGCACCACTTCACGCCCAAAAGCTTAAAAATTGGTCTGCAAAAAAGCTACGTCAACCTTGTACCTATCAAAAACACCTAAAAGCACCCCCGTTTAACACCATCCACAGACATTAATATTTTTGTTACACCCTGAGGCCTTTTAAAGGGGTTTTTCCCCCCCTATTCAAGATTTTCCCCTTTCAACCGTTCCCCTGGACTGTGCCTTTGCCACGACTCCCCCCCCTTTCCCCAAACAGTCCCCCCCTTTGTTGTGGCCTCTCGCAGGTCACTCTGGGTACTAACCCCATGTCTTTTCCCGGCCTTTGCCCCGGCGTCAGAACATCGCCCAATTGACGCTGCTGCCCTTTTCCTTGTAGCCCCTCAGTTTCATATCTGGCCCTGGGAGCCAGCCAAGGGTTCCACCTTACCACCCTTAATCCCCTCCTGCCCTTCCATGGCCTCGCACTGTCCACCCAGGTGCCCCCTGATCTCCCTTCCCCACCACCTTCTGCCCTGATCCCCGGGTCTTTTTCGCTGTAATCTCCCCTCGTAGATGAACATAGCCTGTTCACCGTCTAACTCCTCCTAATAGCCTTCACTGCTGCGCCTCCTGTCCTCCTCACTTGAAACTTATGTTTATGGGCCCGGTGATTCATGGGTCCCATTCTTCCGATTCCCAGGAGGGCCCCCAAACCCTTCCCCCACATGCGACAGCCCTCCCCCTGACCCCTTCTTTTTAGGATCGGGTCTATGCGAGGGCTCCGCCCTTGCCCGGGCCCCGGACCCCGTTGGGGGGAGGGTTCTGGTCACCCCTTCTTCCGATTCCACTGGAGGAGCCACTACCTTTCACTCCACATGGGCCCCCGCCCCCTCCTTGCCCCGTTCTTCCTTAGGCATGGGTGTCTGCGCAGGTGCTCCGCCTTTGGGCCGGGCCATACTCCCCTTCCACAGCTGCCGCCATTTGGTATATTCGCCACACAGTCGGACGTACGTTTGCCCCGCTTTCGCTCCTTTGGGTTTTAAACTTTTCAAGTATCTACGAGGGTATAGGGTGCCTAAGGTCTCTTGGATTAAAAAAACCCCCAGGAAAATCCGTGTAACACCTTTTACCCCTTTGCCAGGTGGGGCCAGATGTACGTTCCATAACGTTCGAAACATTTCGAATATTTTTCCCCTCATCAGCCTCAAAGGCACGTTGGGGGAGTTTAAACCCCACGAAAAATTGTCGGATAAATCAGTAAACTTGACCCTCACTCCCGGTGTTACGTTAATGGGGACATTTGGGGAACGATAAAACCAAAGCCTCGTATACTTGGATTTTAGCACTTTCCAAAAATTCTATATCACCTTTCAGTCCCACCCCCATAAAAAACCCTCGTCTCTGTTTGGCCCTTTATGTCTCTCGAAAAAAATTTTGGGCAATAACACATCGACTGACGGGAGGCGTTAAAGCCCCACTAAAAAGTTCAAAAGCCCCCAGTATTCACCCCTCCTGCGCACACCTGGCACCCCCTTTTTGGGTTTACTAAGTTGCTCGTCTGGGAAAAGTAGGGGGTGCAAAGCCGGGCCGCACTCTACCTAAACCAGGCAGCGAATGCACAACACCTCCGTACCCATGCTGTCAGGTTTTTGAGGAGCGTCAGGCAAGGGGGTTACCGGCCCCAAAAGGGGATGCAGGGCAATACAGCCAGAGATCGTGTTTGTGTATATTTCGGCCTTTCTCTTGCGAATTCCCTTTTATATTATTTTATATATATATATATTATAATATATATATATATTTTATAAAATTATATTTTATATTTATTTTTTTATATTTTTAAAATTTTTATATATATAATTTGGGCACTCTATCCTTCCCTTCCCCGCCCCCCCCCCCCTCACTCCCATTAACACTTTGCTCTCTCTTCCCCCTCTTTTCTCTCTCTTTCTCTCATAATCACCTTCCATCATCTTCCCCTCTCTCACCCCCCTCTCTCTCATCCCCCTCTTTCTCATTCCCTCTCCCTGTCTCTCTCATCTCTCTCTCTCTCTCTCTCTCTCTCCTCTCTCTCTCTCTCTCTCTCTCTCTCTCTCTCTCTCTCTTCTCTCTCTCTCCTCCTCTCTCTCTCTCTCCCTTCCTCTCTCTTTTCCTCACTGTCCCTCATCTTTCTCTCTCTCTCTCTCTCTCTCTCTCTCTCTCTCTCTCCTCTCTCTCTCTCTCTCTCTCTCTCATCCTCATCTTCCATCAACCTTCCCTCTCTCCAGTCTCTTCACCCCTCCTCTCTCTGCCCCTAGCCTCTCCCACACTCCCTTTCTCCTCCCTCCCTATACCCTCATGTAACTCCTAAAACTTTCCTTGATGCTCCCCCTCCCACCCCATATACTTCTCTCCCCTTCCCTACCTCCCTACCCCTCCCCCTACCTACAACACCCATCCTCACATAAACTTCGTTTTGCGGTACAATGGGGCCAAAAACAAGGCCGAAAGCCATGGGTATGGCAGACAAAGCTGGGAAGGATGATTGGAAAGCAGAGCTCAAAAAAAGGGAGGAAGACTGGGGAAGGAAGGTAGAAGAGCTTCGAAAAAGGATGGAGGAGATGATAGCTGCAGAGAGCAGGCTGTGGGAGCAACATGCCTTAGTAGCAGAAGCCAAGATACAATGCTTAGAAGAGGAACTGAGTAATCTGAAACAGCCTAAAGAAAAAAATAACAGTACAGACATCAGGAACGTCTACATCTACGTCTTCGTCTACACAGACAGGGGGATTGGAGGGAGCAAGGAAGCTATACTGTATGTAAAGATCCTGTCAGACCCACACAGGGCCAACGCAAAGACAAGGAGCACACTAGGAACAAATGAGAGGTTGGGAGACATTGAAGGAGCTAGGATATATGCAGGGACTCTACCAGACTCCTGCAGGGGCCAGGAACAGCTGAGCAGGAAAGACAGACCAACAAGCAATGGGGCCTCAGCTAAGGAAGGGATTGAAGCAAGGAACGCTCAAAGGAAAGGAACTACAACACCTCAGAGGACACAGTGGGAGGAAGAAAGGGAGAGATCAGTTTTTGTCTATGGGCTCTAGGAAGCCGAAGGGGAAACCAACAAGGAGAGAAAATAGGAGGAGATAAAAGCAATTGAAGTTATCATGAACTCAATAGGCGAGGGCGACAAGACCCAGGTGACAAATTTTCGGAGAATTGGGTGGTTCGCAAAGAGAAGGAAGCGGCCTCTCAAACTAATTTTCAAGGCAGAATCAACTCGGATCATGATCCTGCAAGAGAAAGCATGGCTGAGAGACAAACTAAAATTCCAGAGTGTGTACCTCGACCAAGACAGAACACAAAAGGAAACGAGGATACTGAAAGAGAGAGTGCGAAAACGAAAGGAGGAATGGGAGGAAGTGACAAAGAGAAGCAGAATAACCCAGACACAGGTGGAAGGGCAAACACACCCCCCAGAAACACCTGCAGAAGGACTCCAACCACGACAACCCAAAGGCAACTGAACAATCTAAGCCAACAATCACACACCGATTCCTATGTCCCCTCTCCCCACGCCACAAATCCCAACCCTCCAGTAACCCCCTATGGGAGCTATGCCCCCACCACAACCTCCATAGGACCCCGCCAGGGCTCCCAACCCCAATATCCTCCCAGGACCACAGTTTTGAAACAGACGTTGAAGGTTTGTCACACGAATGTGGATGGAATAATGAACAAATATGAGGAGTGGCATGAAAGAATGAGAAGTCCCCAGACATTATAGCAGTCACAGAAACGAAACTCACTGAGACAATAACATATGCAATCTTCCCTCCAGGATATCAGATCCTGAGGAAAGACAGAAGGAGCAGAGAGTGAGGAGGGGTTTCATTGCTTGTAAAACACCAATGGAAATTTGAGAAAATGGGAGGCATGGATGAGATTGGATAAAGAGAATACATAGTAGGTACACTTCAGTCTGGGGGGCACAAGATAGTCATTGCAGTGATGTATAATTAACCACAGAATTGCAGGAGGCCAAGAGAGGAATATGAAGAGAGTAACAGAGCAATTGTGGACACACTGACTGAGGTGGCAAGAAGAGTTCACTCGAGCAGAGCAAAGTTCCTGGTTATGGGCGATTTCAATCACAGGGAGATCGATTGGGAAAACCTAGAGCCACAAGGGGGTCCCGAAACATGGAGAGCTAAGATGATGGATGTGGTACTGGAAAACCTAATGCATCAACATGTTAAGGATACTACCAGAGAGAGAGGGGAGGATGAACCAGCAAGACTGGATCTTGTGTTCACCCTGAGCAGTTCAGACATTGAGGACAGCTCATATGAGAGGCCAATAGAAGCTAGTGACTACGTGGTTCTGTGCTTTGAATATATAGTAGAGTTACAAGTGGAGAGGGTAACAGGAGTTGAATGGTAAAAGCCAGACTATAAACGTGGGGACTACAAAGGTTTGAGGAACTTCCTGCAAGAGGTTCAGTGGGACAGAGAACTGGTAGGAAAGTTGGTAAATGAAATGATGGAATGCGTAACAATAAAATGCAAGGAGGCAGAGGAAAGGTTTGTTCCCAAGGGCAACAGAAATAATGGGAAGACCAGAACGAGCCCCTGGTTTACCTGACGGTGTAAGGAGGCAAAAACCAAGTGCAATAGAGAATGGAAAAAGTACAGAATGCAAAGAACACAGGATAATAAGGAGATTAGTCGATGAGCCAGGAACGAGTATGCACAGGTAAGGAGGGAGGCCCAGTGACAGAATGAAAATAACATAGCATCGAAAATCAAGTCTGACCCGAAACTGCTGTACAGCCACATCAGGAGGAACACATCAGTCAAAGACTAGGTGATCAGGCTGAGGAAAGAAGGTGGGGAACTCACAAGAAAGGATCACGATGTATGCGAGGAGCTCAACATGAGATTTAAGGAAGTGTTTACAGTAGAGACAGGAATGGCATTGAGAAGGCAGCACAGAAGGGAACACCAACAGGGAATATACCAACATGTGCTGGATGACATACAAACAACGGAGGAGGAGGTGCAGAAGCTGCTAAGTGACCTCGATACCTCAAAGGCGAGGGGTCCAGACAACATCTCCCTGTGGGTCCTTAGAGAAGGAGCAGAGATGCTGTGTGTGTCACTAACCACAATCTTCAATACATCCCTTAAAACTGGGCAACTACCTGAGGTATGGAAGTCGGCAAATGAAGTTTCCATTTTTAAGAAAGTAGACAGAAAAGAGGCACTAAACTACAGACCAGTGTCTCTAACGTGTATAGTATGCAAAGTCATGGAGAAGATTATCAGGAGAGTAGTGGAACTCCTGGAACGAAACAAGATTATAAACAACAACAAGCAGGGATTCATGGAAGGCAAATCCTGTATCACAAACCTTCTGGAGTTTTATGACAAGGTAACCGAAGTAAGACACGAGAGAGAGGGGTGGGTTGATTGCATCTTCCTGGACTGCAGGAAGGCCTTCAACACAGTTCCTCACAGGAGATTAGTACAGAAGCTGGAGGATCAGGTGCATATAACAGGAAGGGCACTGCAATGGATCAGAGAACAGCTGACAGGGAGGCAACAACGAGTCATGGTACGAGATGAGACATCACAGTGGGCGCCTGTGACGAGCGGGGTCCCACTGGGGTCAGTCCTAATCTAGTCCTGTTTTTGATATACATGAATGACATGATGGAAGGGATAGATTCTGAAGTGTCCCTGTTCGCAGATGATGAGAAGCTAATGAGAAAGATTAAATGGGATGAGGATCAGGCAGGACTACAAAGGGACCTGGACAGGCTGGACACGTGGTCCAGCAAGTGGCCTCTCGAATTCAACCCTGCCAAATGCAAAGTACTGAAGATTGGGGAAGGGCAAAGAAGACCGTATACAGAGTATAGGCTAGGTGGACAAAGGCTGCAAACCTCACTCAAGCAGAAAGATCTTGGTGTAACCATAACAGCGAGCATGTCTCCAGAGGCAAATATCAACCAGATAACTGCTGCAGCATGTGGGGGCCAGGCAAACCTGAGAATAACATTCTGATACCTTAGTAAGGAATTGTTCAAGACACTGTACACTGTGTATGTCAGGTCCATACTGGAGTATGCAGCACCAGTTTGGAATCCACACCTGGTCAAGCACATCAATAAATTAGAGAAAGTACAAAGGTTTGCAACAAGGCTAGTTCCGGAGCTCAGGGCTATGTCCTACAAAGACACTGGAGGACATGAGGGTCAAGAGAGACATTATAACAACATACAAAATAATGCACAGAATAGACAAGGTGGACAGAGACAGGATGTTCCAGAGAGGGGACACAGAAACAAGGGGTCACAATTGGAAGCTGAAGACTCAGACGAGTCACAGGGAAGTTAGGAAGTACTTCTTCAGTCACAGAGTCGTCAGGAAGTGGAATAGCATAGCAACTGATATAGTGGAGGCAGAAACCATACATAGCAGAGAGAGAGAGGACCAACTAGCAATCAGTGAAGAGGCGGGGCCAGGAGCTGAGCCTCAACCCCTGCAGCCACAATTATGTGAGTACACATACACACATGCACACATGCACACACACACACACACACTCACACACATGCACACACACACACCACACACACACACACTCCACACACACACACACCCACACACACACACACACACACACACACACACACACACACACACACACATACACACTGAAAGACAGCAGGCAGAAAAAAAGGAGATTAAGAACATCACAGAAATATGACTGATGAAGCTGATTTTCAGGACAGAAACAGTGCGGAACAGGATCCTCAAAGAGAAACCACGGTTGAGTTACTCGGCAAACTACAAGAGGGTGTTCCTAGTCAGAGACAGAACACAAACAGAGCGAAAGCAACTGAGGGAGAGGACACAAAACCAAAAGGAGCTAGGAAATGAGACAAGGACAGAATCAGCAGAGGTCAACCAGAGCAGGGAAGAGCAACAAGAGCAAGCACACACAGAACCATCCCCAGAACCCCACTATCTATCACACCATCCCAACATAAACTCTAATCCATACTCAAAGCTCTCACCCAACACTCAACTATAGAATCCCACAGTACACTACCAGGTCTCCCACCCTCACAGACCCCCAAAACACAGTGTTGGAAAGGAAACTGAAGGAATGGTACACAAACACTGATGGAATAATAAATAAGTGGGAGGAGTGGCACGAAAGAGTCAAAGAGGCATCACCGGACATCATAGCTCTCACAGAAACAAAGCTCACAGGTATGATAACAGATGCCATCTTTGCAATGGGATATCAGATCCTGAGGAAAGACAGAGGGAACACGGGGGTGGAGAAGTGGCACTGCTGATCAAATACCGATGGAATTTTCATGAGCTGGAGAGAGGAGACAGAGGAGAAGCAAGAGTAGGAACGCTTCAGGCTGGAGGTCCCAAGGTGGTAATTGCAGCGATGTATAACCCACCACAGAACAACAGGAGGCCAAGGCAAGAGCATGATGAGAGCAATAGAGTGATGGTTGACACATTGGCTGCTGTGGCCAGAAGAGCTCATGCATGCAGGGCAAAGCTACTGATCATGGGTGACTTTAACCACAAGGAAATCGACTGGGAGAACTTGGAGCCATATTGGGGCCAAGATATATAGAGGGCTAAGATGATGGAGTTGGTATTGGAAAACTTCATGTATCAACACATAAGGCACACTACGAGAGAGAGAGAGGAGAGGATGAACCAGCGAGACTGGACCTAGTATTCACCTTGAGTAGTGTAGATATTGAGGACATCACATATGAAAGACCACTTGGGGCCATATGGTTTTAAGCATCGGGTGCACAGTAGATCTACCTCTCATTGAACCAAACAAAATTTTGCTATCACCACTACACATAAAACTGAGGCTCATGAAAAACTTTGTAAAAGCTATGGATAAACCCTGCCAGGGATTCTAGTATTTAACATCAAATTTCCCTTCACTGAACGATGCTAAGATGAGAGACGGAGTCTTCAATGGCCCTCAGATTCGAGAGCTTCTTAAAGATGGTGACTTTGAATCAGACCTTCATGGGGAGGAGAAAGCTGCTTGGAAAGCATTCAAGTTAGTGGCGAAGGGATTTCTCGGAAACAAAAGGGAAGGCAGCTATAAAGAATTTGGTGGAAAAGCTCATCAAGGCTTACAAGAACATGGTATTTATCATGTCACTTAAAATCCACTTTTTGGACTTTTTTCCAGCGAACTGTGGAGCAGTTAGTGACTAACATGGTGAAAGGTTTCACCAAGATATTTCAACCATGGAAAAATGGTACCAGGGGAAATGGGGCACAAGAATGTTTGCAGACTATTGCTGGACATTGGCAAGAGATGATTCTTCAGCCCACTACAAGTGTCAAGCAAAAAGGCAGAGAGTAGATACCGATTAGAGTTTAAAACATACTGACACATATTGTACGTTATAATAAAATAATCAAATATTACAAGTCTCGTATATTTAAACCTATATCCAAAAAGCATTTTTCAAGATGATGTATGGATTCAGAACATGAAAATACATAAGAGTTTACTAATCTCATTTAAGAAGCATACAACTTTTCAAAAACTGTTAACCACTGTATACAACCATAATGACAATGCTTTGCTTCTCTATCTCTACTGCCAAAACTTTAGTTACATCATTTGAGGAGTTTAATAGCTCTGAGCATATCAGTGAGTTTGTGACGTACTGGCCATCCCTCATCCTCTTTTTGCCTGTTTACCTTGGAGCATTTGTATGGGTTATATCCTGGGATCCGTATTTCATTGTCAAAGTGATCCTCTATATGGGTCTTTGTGAGCAGTCCACTGATAAATGGTATTTGTTCTTTATTGATGACTTTAGACCTTGTATATTAGGAAAGATAAATGTTGTCATATTGATGGTATGTGAGGGGCTTTGTTTGCTGGCACTAATGTCTGTTGTTTTGGAGTGGAGGCTAGTGACTGCATCTGCTCCAAATATGAATTGAGTTGGTGTACGATTTCTGTCATTTCCTCCAAGCTTTTTTTCTCTTCCTGGCACTAAAAAAAAACTGTGCCTCTTGAGTGGTTTTGGCCACCCTGGTTTGCATTCTCTTGCTGTCATGTGGGTGCGGCATTTTCTCGTATGGTGAAAGTTGCACATTCCACCTGTTTTTCCAGATATTCCATACCTGCAGATACCCAAGGCACAGAATTTGCATTGATTTGATTTTTGTTTGCCATTGTTTTTTGTGGCTTCATTCCATACTAGTGTGTCTTTTCTGACTCCCGACTATCTTCAGCAACTGTATTAACAATGGTGTCTCCACCAGTCTTTACTGGTAGTGTATCTACACTATTCCTCTGAGCATCATCCCATTCTTTCCCATCTCCAGTGGTATTGCTATTTTGTAACACTGGAGTTTGCACCAGGATCCCTGTCCCCCTTTGCTGCACTTGCTTTAATTTCTGTATTCTTACAAGTACTGTCCTACATGACAGCACCAGAGATGACAGGGCCATCTGGCCCACTCCTTTCGTTTTTATGACTGCTATAAATTACTGTTAAATTTTCTAAAAATGCTGTCTTGATGTTTTTGTATATTAGTACAGATGTTATTTTTTTCCGTTGGTGGCTATCATTTGTGGAAACTCACAAAAGTTTTCCTGATGTATTATTCTTAGTGGATTACTGATGAATGCCTACACATGACACATGAGACCATTTTCCACAGAAGCTGCACATAACCCGGGCAGAAGCCCACTTGTCACTGAGTGTGCACACTACACAGAGTGTGCACACTACACTGAGTGTGCACACTACACTGAGTGTGCACACTACACTGAGTGTGCACACTACACTGAGTGTGCACACTACACTGAGTGTGCACACTACACAGAGTGTGCACACTACACTGAGTGTGCACACTACACGAGTGTGCACACTACACTGAGTGTGCACACTACACTGAGTGTGCACACTACACTGAGTGTGCACACTACACTGAGTGTGCACACTACACTGAGTGTGCACACTACACAGAGTGTGCACACTACACTGAGTGTGCACACTACACTGAGTGTGCACACTACACTGAGTGTGCACACTACACTGAGTGTGCACACTACACTGAGTGTGCACACTACACTGAGTGTGCACACTACACTGAGTGTGCACACTACACAGAGTGTGCACACTACACAGAGTGTGCACACTACACTGAGTGTGCACACTACACTGAGTGTGCACATCTACACTGAGTGTGCACACTACACTGAGTGTGCACACTACACTGAGTGTGCACACTACACAGAGTGTGCACACTACACAGAGTGTGCACACTACACTGAGTGTGCACACTACACTGAGTGTGCACACTACACTGAGTGTGCACACTACACTGAGTGTGCACACTACACTGAGTGTGCACACTACACTGAGTGTGCACACTACACTGAGTGTGCACACTACACAGAGTTTCATGATGATGGTAGTTTTGTGTTGGCTATTCTGTAGCTCTGCATATTCTTCCAGTGTTTCAATTATTTCAGTAAAATTTCAAAGTTTTATGTATACCTTGCATGCACTTGGAGAGGGTTTTTGAGTCACTACCCCCACTGCCTAGTCTGTGACCAGGCCTTCCAGTCCAACAGGGCCTGATGAACCAGGCTGTTACTGATGGCTGCATGTAGAATGACGTACAATCCACAGCCAGGCTGATCAGGTACTGACTTTAGGTGAATGTCAAATGCTTGAAGACAGCCAGGAGTCTATTGGTAATCCCCCTTGCATATGCTGGAGGAGTGCAAGTATTGAACCCCACACATGAACAAAGTTATTGCATATCATCCTTCTTATAGAATGTTTGTAATATTAACCATAATTTTTAAAGGGGTGGACTGGAAATCTGGCGGAAGGTCTCGGTCAGATGACTAAAAGCTCCAGCTGTGGGTCCTCATATGGCTAAGACCTGCATGAGGAAACACTTTCCCTGTGTCCTGACAAACATTATACCATCTTACAGAATGAATAATTAATAATATTCTGATGGCAATCAGAAGCATTCTTTAGTTGTTGAATGAAAAATTAATATTCCTTTTGTTTGAACCACAATTGGCAGACTGGAATTTACGGTGGTCACTGGCTGGGTGAGTCTTGTGTAGAGGACACTGCATCAGTGGTAAGATTTTGAAGCCGATCAGATGAGTCATTCTCCTGATTCACAAAATCGTAATGACACAATTGTAAACAAAGCATACCACGGGTGGGGTTAGAACTCGAGACTTCGTCACTTGCATTTGTAGTCACAGTGGTGCGTAAGCTAACCTTCCTATGGTGTAGAAATATACCTAGTTAGATGAATCTTATTGTAGCCAGCTGGTCCAGTGGCTAGTGCGTCGGTCTGGAGTTATGTGACTCTCTGATCGCGGATTCTAACCCCACCTGTAGTGTGGTTTGGTGAGTCATTCTCCTGTTTTGCATGAATTTTAATGAATCCATTTTACTATTACAAGTTTTCGTGCACACAAACTAAACTTAATAAGTGGTATCCTGACCTAAGATGCATCAGCCATTAAACACTAAAACTCTCCAGAAGCTGTAAACTGAAAATTATTTTAATAAAATTCATCGGGAATAAAAATGTCTCACTATTTTAAACATAAAATTACCAAAACTTCATCTTCACATCTGAATCTCACTTTCCACATTTGTTGACTTTTTTTGCCCATGTTTTGAATGTTGGAAGTTATGACTGTGAGAGTCTTGGAAGTTATGACTGTGAGAGTCTTGGAAGTTATGACTGTGAGAGTCTTGGAAGTTATGACTGTGAGAGTCTTGGAAGTTATGACTGTGAGAGTCTTGGAAGTTATGACTGTGAGAGTCTTGGAAGTTATGACTGTGAGAGTCTTGGAAGTTATGACTGTGAGAGTCTTGGAAGTTATGACTGTGAGAGTCTTGGAAGTTATGACTGTGAGAGTCTTGGAAGTTATGACTGTGAGAGTCTTGGAAGTTATGACTGTGAGAGTCTTGGAAGTTATGACTATGAGAGTCTTGGAAGTTATGACTGTGAGAGTCTTGGAAGTTATGACTGTGAGAGTCTTGGAAGTTATGTCTGTGAGAGTCTTGGAAGTTATGACTGTGAGAGTCTTGGAAGTTATGACTGTGAGAGTCTTGGAAGTTATGACTGTGAGAGTCTTGAAAGTTATCCGATCAGTTCCAAAAGAAAGGGAATAAGTTGAGCACATTTGGCCACGTGAACTTGCTAGTTGTTTTATGAAACTGGTTCTTGTTACTGTCCACAAGTATTAAAATTTGAAGGCAACTGACTGAGGCGTTATCGAGTTATGAAGGAAATAATGTTGAAAGGTGGATGAAGAAACTTATGAAGAAAAATTCATGAAACTACTTAAGGTTTCCACTTGGTGATACTTAATGAAAGGGAGGTAATAGAGGCAGAAACAGTGAGGGAAGGTGACTGAGTGCTACGGTGTGGAGAGAACAATAAAGGGAAGATAGTAATGCTCTCTGAAGATAAGGAGACTAGCTAGGCGATAAGAGAAACACCAACGGAAGTGGTGGAAAAAAAAAGACCAAGAAATCTGGAAGAAGAGGCAATGGGAGGAAGAAAGAGAGGTCACTGATGATTCATGGAGTCCAGGAGGGTGAAGGTGACCCAGGTAGTAGATGATGAGAAAGTGAGGAGTGAAAGAATATATCAGTCATGTAATACACAGTTAAGGTATGAACAGATGTCTTCTTGGAGGGGCCAGGCCGAGGTTTGGCAGAAGGTAACTCGACACAGCCACCAACCTTGAAATGCTGCACCAAGTTCCTCACTGAACGCTCACACGCAGCAACATTCTCCACTATTTCTTTCGTCTGGTGCCCACCGTTGTGAAGCCCTATGATTTGAGCTATAGTTGCAGGTGTTAAAGACTTCCTTTAACCCATAATCGAACATGAATAGTCGCAAAACCAAAGGGAAACACTGAACAAAAGATGGGGCAGAGGGGAGACAACAGTGCAAGACTTCCTCTTACCACGGTAGCCACGTGAGCACTAAGAAGTCACTGTGAAGTGTGGCGGCAGGCCGTGGCTTCATGCTAACGGCTGCTACCCAGCAGAATGCACTGACGAGAAAACACCCCCCTGTATAGTAGGCCTTTGATTTTCGTCATGGCATTATGCTGGGGCACTCACCCGGCATAATGCCGTGACGAGCACTGTAAGAAAGAACATCCTTTAGTTATCTCAAAAAGAGCTTTTTCTAGGTACTTTATACGACAAAAGTTAGGCCTAGTATAGAGTATGCCACACCTGTATGGACGTAGCACCTGAGAAAAGCACCCACAGATAGACACACACACACACACACACATTGCCAGGAACTGAGACTCGATCCCCTTTAGCCACACATAGCAGATATCACACACATGCACTCACACTGTTACAAAATGTGGTATCTATAAAGTCTAGATATCTCCAGAGAATACTAGACAGTCAACTTATTGATCCCCTTCTAGCATCTAGCATATTTCTGGTTTTGTAACAGTTTGTCAGAATTATTCTGATCCAGTTATCCTTTAAAATTATAAATTTTAATTGTGTTTTAGGATTGGAATTGATAGGATACTTATGAAATAAAAATTGAGTTTATTAGCAAAGTTGTCTAGGTGGACAAAATCAAATTCATATAATTTAGGATATAAGCTTCTACAGTTTTCTTGTAGTGCAAAGTTAAATTGCACATATAGTAGTATAGAGTTGAGGGAACATTTTGTGGCACATTTTGTGGCACATTTTGTAGCACATTTTGTGGCACATTTTGTGGCACATTTTGTGGCACATTTTGTGGCACATTTTGTGGCACATTTTGTGGCACATTTTGAAACAGTATGACTGGCAAGTACCGTCTGGTATGTATTATCTATTATAAAAAATAATACTAGCATGTACAAGCGTGTGTTAGAATGTGTGTACATGCTCAAAGTTGTTCGTTATATCTCAACAAGACTATACTCGACTTTGACTTAAACTGTGACTGACTCAACGTCTTCAATTAATCTACCTTCATGACCAACAACGCAATCAAAACAGTTTGCTTGAGCAATATGACGAACGATTCGCCGAACCTTAATAATGTACAAAGCAGCAGCACGGAGTCAGCAACAAAGAGACAAAATAACGACCCTAACACAGGACCATCAGCAGATCCTCCATCAAAGTCATAAAACTTTTTTAATACTGAATCTAAGTTCAGTGTAACCAAATCCCTGACTACGACAGTGTGTAAATGCCACACAAAATAAGGCAGAAGCTTTAGCTTGGAACTTGGGATGATTTGGAGTGCTGGTATGACACAACCTCAGCAAAAAATAAAAAAAATCACTGATTCTGAACAATGCTCTGTGAACAGAGAAAAACGAACAGAGTCTAAATAATGAAAAGACAGAGACGAGAGGAATACTTCCAGGACTAGGAGCAGATGGAGAGTGTGGTGTTTGTCAGTGATGAGCAGCTAGGGAGAGAGAGCGATTTCTCGACTACAGGCCTCACATCAGGTGATATCACATGACTTGCCCTTGTACCGCAAAGACTCCAGCAGATAAAAAAGAGAACTTATAGTTACCTATGCAGTTTACCAATGTGGACAGCCAATTACAATTCTCAAACAGTGAGTGTAGTAAAGTGTAAATGTTACATCCTACTTAATGACATAGCTAAGTCAAATAATAGTATAAATCAAGATATTTTCATTTTAGCTATTAATGAAAATATCAACAATATAAGATTATATGAAAGATAATATACACCAAAAATACATTATATACATTGTGTGCCTTTCAGCAGGTGCAACACAAACACAAACTGTGACTCAAGCCCTGCATTAACAAGTACATACACGTACATACTTGTATACACGGACTTCTACGTCCCATACACGCTACAAAAACTAACTTTAGTAAGACCTCATGTTTCCCTTGAAGGTGCTGAGCCCCAGCTTGTGTCCGGGAGCCTTCCCCGTGGCCTACGACCTACCCGCCTTCTTGAAGTACGACCCCACAGTGGCAGGATACACCTGTTCCAACCACTCTTGGATATATAAGCAACATCAGCTAGGTCTGACTAGTGAGTACGACCTTACCTGCTCTCTGGTGATGCTGTGGCACTGCTGCTCCACGACCCTACCTGCATCATGATTCAGAATGCCCCACGTGCACTTACGACTCAGAATGCCACACGTGCACTCATGACTCAGTATGCCCCATCTGCACTCACGACTCAGTACGTGCAACCTGCACTCAATTCACAGTATGCCCCACTTGCATTCAGGACACAGTATGTCCAACCTACCCTCAAGACACAGTATGCCCCACCTACCCTCAGAACAGAGTATGCCCCACCTACTCTCAGAACACAGTATGCCCCACTTGCACTCAGAACACATATGCCCTACTTGCACTAAGAACACAGTATGCCCCACCTACCCTCAGAACATCGTATGCCCCACCTACCCTCAAAACACAGTATGCCCCACTTACACCCAGAACACATATGCCCCACTTGCACTCAGAACACAGTATGCCCCACCTACCCTCAAAACACAGTATGCCCCATCTGCACTCAGAACACAGTATGCCCTATCTGCACTCAGGACCCAGTATGCCCCGCCTACCCTCAGAACACAGAATGCCTCCACCTACCCACAGAACACAGTATGCCCCACCTGCACTCAGAACAGTATGCCCCACCTACATTCAGAACACAGTATGCACCACCTACCCTCAGAACACAGTATGCCCCACTTGCACTCAGAACACAGTATGCCCCACCTGCACTCAGAACACAGTATGCCCTATCTGCACTCAGGACCCAGTATGCCCCGCCTACCCTCAGAACACAGAATGCCTCCACCTACCCTCAGAACACAGTATGCCCCACCTGCACTCAGAACAGTATGCCCCACCTACATTCAGAACACAGTATGCACCACCTACCCTCAGAACACAGTATGCCCCACTTGCACTCAGAACACAGTATGCCCCACCTGCACTCAGAACACAGTATGCCCCACTTCCTCAGGTCACTGTATGCTTCACCTGCACTCAGAACACAGTATGCCCACATTGTGGCCCGGTGGCCTGGTGGCTAAAGCTCCCGCTTCACACACGGAGGGCCCGGGTTCGATTCCCGGCGGGTGGAAACATTTCGACAAGTTTCCTTACACCTGTTGTCCTGTTCACCTAGCAGCAAATAGGTACCTGGGTGTTAGTAGACTGGTGTGGGTCGCATCCTGGGGGACAAGATTGAGGACCCCGATGGAAATAAGTTAGACAATCCTCGATGACGCACTGACTTTCTTGGGTTATCCTGGGTGGCTAACCCTCCGGGGTTAGAAATCCGAACGAAATCTTATCTTATCTTATCTTATGCCCCACCTACCCTCAGAACACAGTATGCCCCACTTCCACTCAGAACACATGTGCCCCACTTGCACTCAGAACAGAGCATGCCCCACTTACCCTCAGGACACAGTATGCCCCACCTACCCTCAGGACACAGCATGCCCCACCTTCACTCAGAACACAGTATGCCCCACCTACAATCAGGACACAATATGCCCCATCTGCATTCAGAACACAGCATGCCCCACCTACCCTCAGGACACAGTATGCCCCACCTACCTTCAGGACACAGTGTACCCCACCTACCCTCAGGACACAGTATGCCCCATCTGCACTCAGAACACAGTATGCCCCATCTGCACTCAGGATACAGTATGCCCCACCTACCCTAAGGATACAGTATGCCCCACCTACCCTCAGGACACAGTATGCCCCACCTACCCTCAGGACACAGTATGCCCCACCTGCACTCACAACACAGTATGCCCCACCTACCCTCAAGACACAATATGCCTCACCTGCACTCAGGACACAGTATGCCTCACCTGCACTCAGGACACAGTATGCCTCACCTGCATTCAGAACACAGTATGCCCCACCTACCCTCAGGACACAGTATGCCCCACCTGCACTCAGAACACAGTATGCCCCACCTACCCTCAGGGCAAAGTATGCCCCACCTACCCTCAGAACACAGTATGCCCCACCTACCCTCAGGACACAGTATGCCCCTCCTACCCTCAGGACACAGTATGCCCCACCTACCCTCAGGACACAGTATGCCTCACCTGCACTCAGAACACAGTATGCCCCATCTGCACTCAGAACACAGTATGCCCCACCTGCACTCAGGACACAGTATGCCCCACCTACCCTCAGGATACAGTATGCCACACCTACCCTCAGGGCACAGTATGCCCCACCTACCCTCAGGGCACAGTATGCCCCACCTGCACTCAGAACACAGTTTGCCCCACCTACCCTCAAGACACAATATGCCTCACCTGCACTCAGGACACAGTATGCCTCACCTGCACTCAGGACACAGTATGCCTCACCTGCATTCAGAAAAGAGTATGCCCCACCTACCCTCAGGACACAATATGCCCCACCTGCACTCAGAACACAGTATGCCCCACCTACCCTCAGGGCAAAGTATGCCCCACCTACCATCAGAACACAGTATGCCCCACCTACCCTCAGGACACAGTGTGCCCCACCTACCCTCAGGACACAAGTATGCCCCACCTACCCTCAGGACACAGTATGCCTCACCAGCACTCAGAACACAGTATGCCCCATCTGCACTAAGGACACAGTATGCCTCACCTGCACTCAGGACACAGTATGCCCCACCTACCCTCAGGACACAGTATGCCCCACCTACCCTCAGGACACAGTATTCCCCAACTACCCTCAGGACACAGTATGCCCCACCTGCACTCAGAACACAGTATGCCCCACCTACCCTCAGGACAGAGTATGCCCCACCTGCACTCAGAACACAGTATGCCCCACCTACCCTCTGGACACAGTATGCCCCACCTGCACTCAGAACACAGTATGCCCCACCTACCCTCAGGACACAGTATGCCTCACCTGCACCAGGACACAGTATGCCTCACCTGCACTCAGGACACAGTATGCCTCACCTGCACTCAGGACACAGTATGCCACAAATACCCTCAAGACACAACATGCCCCACCTGCACTCAGAACACAGTATGCCCCATCTGCACTCAGGACACAATATGCCCCATCAGCACTCAGAACACAGTATGCCCCACCTACCCTCAGAACACAGTATGCCTCATCTGCACTCAGAACACAGTATGCCCCACCTACCCTCAGGACACAGTATGCCTCACCTGCACTCAGGACACAGTATGCCTCACCTGCACTCAGGACACAGTATTCCTCACCTGCACTTAGGACACAGTATGCCACACCTACCCTCAAGACACAGCATGCCCCACCTGCACTCAGAACACAGTATGCCCCATCTGCACTCAGGACACAATATGCCCCATCAGCACTCAGAACACAGTATGCCCCACCTTCCATCAGGATACAGTATGCCACACCTACCCTCAGGGCACAGTATGCCCCACCTACCCTCAGGGCACAGTATGCCCCACCTGCACTCAGAACACAGTATGCCCCACCTACCCTCAAGACACAATATGCCTCACCTGCACTCAGGACACAGTATGCCTCACCTGCACTCAGGACACAGTATGCCTCACCTGCATTCAGAAAAGAGTATGCCCCACCTACCCTCAGGACACAGTATGCCCCACCTGCACTCAGAACACAGTATGCCCCACCTACCCTCAGGGCAAAGTATGCCCCACCTACCATCAGAACACAGTATGCCCCACCTGCCCTCAGGACACAGTATGCCCCACCTACCCTCAGGACACAGTATGCCCCACCTACCCTCAGGACACAGTATGCCTCACCAGCACTCAGAACACAGTATGCCCCATCTGCACTAAGGACACAGTATGCCTCACATGCACTCAGGACACAGTATGCCCCACCTACCCTCAGGACACAGTATGCCCCACCTACCCTCAGGACACAGTATTCCCCACCTTCCCTCAGGACACAGTATGCCCCACCTGCACTCAGAACACAGTATGCCCCACCTACCCACAGGACAGAGTATGCCCCACCTGCACTCAGAACACAGTATGCCCCACCTACCCTCTGGACACAGTATGCCCCACCTGCACTCAGAACACAGTATGCCCCACCTACCCTCAGGACACAGTATGCCTCACCTGCACTCAGAACACAGTATGCCCCATCTGCACTCAGGATACAGTATGCCCCACCTACCCTAAGGATACAGTATGCCCCACCTACCCTCAGGACACAGTATGCCCCACCTACCCTCAGGACACAGTATGCCCCACCTGCACTCAGAACACAGTATGCCCCACCTACCCTCAAGACACAATATGCCTCACATGCACTCAGGACACAGTATGCCTCACCTGCACTCAGGACACAGTATGCCTCACCTGCATTCAGAACACAGTATGCCCCACCTACCCTCAGGACACAGTATGCCCCACCTGCACTCAGAACACAGTATGCCCCACCTACCCTCAGGGCAAAGTATGCCCCACCTACCCTCAGAACACAGTATGCCCCACCTACCCTCAGGACACAGTATGCCCCTCCTACCCTCAGGACACAGTATGCCCCACCTACCCTCAGGACACAGTATGCCTCACCTGCATTCAGAACACAGTATGCCCCATCTGCACTCAGAACACAGTATGCCCCACCTGCACTCAGGACACAGTATGCCCCACCTACCCTCAGGATACAGTATGCCACACCTACCCTCAGGGCACAGTATGCCCCACCTACCCTCAGGGCACAGTATGCCCCACCTGCACTCAGAACACAGTTTGCCCCACCTACCCTCAAGACACAATATGCCTCACCTGCACTCAGGACACAGTATGCCTCACCTGCACTCAGGACACAGTATGCCTCACCTGCATTCAGAAAAGAGTATGCCCCACCTACCCTCAGGACACAATATGCCCCACCTGCACTCAGAACACAGTATGCCCCACCTACCCTCAGGGCAAAGTATGCCCCACCTACCATCAGAACACAGTATGCCCCACCTACCCTCAGGACACAGTGTGCCCCACCTACCCTCAGGACACAGTATGCCCCACCTACCCTCAGGACACAGTATGCCTCACCAGCACTCAGAACACAGTATGCCCCATCTGCACTAAGGACACAGTATGCCTCACCTGCACTCAGGACACAGTATGCCCCACCTACCCTCAGGACACAGTATGCCCCACCTACCCTCAGGACACAGTATTCCCCACCTACCCTCAGGACACAGTATGCCCCACCTGCACTCAGAACACAGTATGCCCCACCTACCCTCAGGACAGAGTATGCCCCACCTGCACTCAGAACACAGTATGCCCCACCTACCCTCTGGACACAGTATGCCCCACCTGCACTCAGAACACAGTATGTCCCACCTACCCTCAGGACACAGTATGCCTCACCTGCACTCAGGACACAGTATGCCTCACCTGCACTCAGGACACAGTATGCCTCACCTGCACTCAGGACACAGTATGCCCCACCTGCACTCAGGACACAGTATGCCACAAATACCCTCAAGACACAACATGCCCCACCTGCACTCAGAACACAGTATGCCCCATCTGCACTCAGGACACAATATGCCCCATCAGCACTCAGAACACAGTATGCCCCACCTACCCTCAGAACACAGTATGCCTCATCTGCACTCAGAACACAGTATGCCCCACCTACCCTCAGGACACAGTATGCCTCACCTGCACTCAGGACACAGTATGCCTCACCTGCACTCAGGACACAGTATTCCTCACCTGCACTTAGGACACAGTATGCCACACCTACCCTCAAGACACAGCATGCCCCACCTGCACTCAGAACACAGTATGCCCCATCTGCACTCAGGACACAATATGCCCCATCAGCACTCAGAACACAGTATGCCCCACCTACCCTCAGGATACAGTATGCCACACCTACCCTCAGGGCACAGTATGCCCCACCTACCCTCAGGGCACAGTATGCCCCACCTGCACTCAGAACACAGTATGCCCCACCTACCCTCAAGACACAATATGCCTCACCTGCACTCAGGACACAGTATGCCTCACCTGCACTCAGGACACAGTATGCCTCACCTGCATTCAGAAAAGAGTATGCCCCACCTACCCTCAGGACACAGTATGCCCCACCTGCACTAAGAACACAGTATGCCCCACCTACCCTCAGGGCAAAGTATGCCCCACCTACCATCAGAACACAGTATGCCCCACCTGCCCTCAGGACACAGTATGCCCCACCTACCCTCAGGACACAGTATGCCCCACCTACCCTCAGGACACAGAAATGCCTCACCAGCACTCAGAACACAGAAATGCCCCATCTGCACTAAGGACACAGTATGCCTCACATGCACTCAGGACACAGTATGCCCCACCTACCCTCAGGACACAGTATGCCCCACCTACCCTCAGGACACAGTATTCCCCACCTACCCTCAGGACACAGTATGCCCCACCTGCACTCAGAACACAGTATGCCCCACCTACCCACAGGACAGAGTATGCCCCACCTGCACTCAGAACACAGTATGCCCCACCTACCCTCTGGACACAGTATGCCCCACCTGCACTCAGAACACAGTATGCCCCACCTACCCTCAGGACACAGTATGCCTCACCTGCACTCAGGACACAGTATGCCTCACCTGCACTCAGGACACAGTATGCCTCACCTGCACTCAGGACACAGTATGCCACAAATACCCTCAAGACACAACATGCCCCACCTGCACTCAGAACACAGTATGCCCCATCTGCACTCAGGACACAATATGCCCCATCAGCACTCAGAACACAGTATGCCCCACCTACCCTCAGAACACAGTATGCCTCATCTGCACTCAGAACATAGTATGCCCCACCTACCCTCAGGACACAGTATGCCTCACCTGCACTCAGGACACAGTATGCCTCACCTGCACTCAGGACACAGTATGCCTCACCTGCACTTAGGACACAGTATGCCACACCTACCCTCAAGACACAGCATGCCCCACCTGCACTCAGAACACAGTATGCCCCATCTGCACTCAGGACACAATATGCTCCATCAGCACTCAGAACACAGTATGCCCCAACTACCCTCAGAACACAGTATGCCCCACCTACCCTCATGACACAGTATGCCCTACCTACCCTCAGGACACAATATGCCCCATCTGCACTCAGGACACAGTATACCCCATCTGCACTCAGGACACAATATGCCCCATCAGCACTCAGAACACAGTATGCCCCACCTACCCTCAGAACACAGTATGCCCCACATACCCTCAGGACACAATATGCCTCATCTGCACTCAGAACACAGTATGCCCCACCTACCCTCAGGACACAATATGCCTCATCTGCACTCAGAACACAGTATTCCCCACCTACCCTCAGGACACAGTATGCCCCATCTGCACTCAGGACACAATATGCCACATCAGCACTCAGAACACAGTATGCCCCACCTACCCTCAGGACACAGTATGTCCCACCTACCCTCAGGACACAGTATGCCCCACCTACCCTCAGGACACAGTATGCCCCACCTGCACTCAGGACACAATATGCCCTATCAGCACTCAGAACACAGTATGCCCCACCTACCCTCAGGACACAGTATGTCCCACCTACCCTCAGGACACAGTATGTCCCACCTACCCTCAGGACACAGTATGCCCCACCTACCCTCAGGACACAGTATGCCCCATCTGCACTCAGGACGCAATATGCTCCATCAGCACTCAGAACACAGTATGCCCCATCTGCACTCAGGACGCAATATGCTCCATCAGCACTCAGAACACAGTATGCCCCACCTACCCTCAGGACACAGTATGTCCCACCTACCCTCAGATCACAGTATGCCCCACCTACCCTCAGGACACAGTATGCCCCATCTGCACTCAGGACTTTACACTTTTTCTTATCCAACTGCATCTGCATCGTTTCTGACCATAACATTAATTTGTCCAACTTCCCAGGAGTTCACTGGTGTCCTCCTCAGAATCTAGTTATTATTCGGCCAATTTTTGTGTCATCAGCAAATTTGCATATGAATAACGCTGCTTTTCCTTCCTCAACATATTTGTCAGGCAAGAACGATGTCTGGTGAATGTATTCTGAAACTGATTGATTCTTAAAATTTATCTTTTGGATGGTAATATGCTGTATATGACATATTCCCAGTTTTAAATATAGGAGTTACATTTGCTGTCTTTCAAATCTCCGGCACAGCACCAATTCTGATTGACAAGTTAAGCAGAGGGTAGATTTCTTGCTCGTTATCAGTAAGCTGTCCACACCTAGTTTTCAGTGGTCCTATTTTTTCCCTGCTCTCTGACCAAATCACTTGAAAGAACTCCATCGGATTTATCTTTCATTCTCTAGATACTTTAATTTTGAAGTCAATCTACTTTAATTTCATCTTCAACTTATGAACTTCAGTGACATCTACCCCAACTTGAAGTCTCTGAAGACAGTAAATGTTGAAGGTTCTCAGTCTTCATGCGAGGGATTTCCTATGACTAACTTAGTTATTCTTCCCTGCATGCTCTCTAGTGCATTTATATTCATTCAGCAGTATGGCGACCAAAACTGAGCTTCTTAATCCAAGTGGCGCCCTAATAATGGTGTAAAGAGCTGTCGAACAACTTTTTACATATATATATACGTATACTTCCAGACACAAATCCAAGTAACCCATTAGCCTTCTTAAGCACACCCAGGTGTTGTTGTCCCGGCGGTAGACTTCCGCTTACCATGACTCTCAAGTTCTTCATCCCTTGTATGATCAACCTCCAGATCACCCAGTTCACAACCTTGTATGATTTAACCTCCAGATCACCCAGTTCACAACCTTGTATGATCAACATCCAGATCACCCAGTTCACAACCTTGTATGATCAACCTCCAGATCACCCAGTTCACAACCTTGTATGATCAACCTCCAGATCACCCAGTTCACAACCTTGTATGATCAACCTCCAGATCACCCAGTTCACAACCTTGTATGATCAACCTCCACATCACCCAGTTCACAACCTTGTATGATCAAGCTCCAGATCACCCAGTTCACAACCTTGTATGATTAGGCTCTAGACAACCCAGTTCACAACCTTGTATATTCAGGCTCTAGATCACCCAGTTCACAACCTTGTATGATCAACCTCCAGATCACCCAGTTCACAACCTTCTATGTTCAGGCTCTAGATCACCCAGTTCACAACCTCGTATGATCAACCTCCAGATCACCCAGTTCACAACTTGGTATGATCAACCTCCAGATCACCCAGTTCACAACCTTGTGTGATCAAGCTCCAGATCACCCAGTTCACAAAACCCTTGTATGATCAAGCTCCAGATCACCCAGTTCACAACCTTGTGTGATCAAGCTCCAGATCACCCAGTTCACAACCTTGTATGATCAACCTCCAGATCACCCAGTTCACAACCTTGTGTGATCAAGCTCCAGATCACCCAGTTCACAACCTTGTGTGATCAAGCTCCAGATCACCCAGTTCACAACCTTGTATGATCAAGCTCCAGATCACCCAGTTCACAACCTTGTATGATCAACCTCCAGATCACCCAGTTCACAACCTTCTATGATCAAGGTCCAGATCACCCAGTTCACAACCTTGTATGATCAAGCTCCAAATCACCCAGTTCACAACCTTGTATGATCAACCTCCAGATCACCCAGTTCACAACCTTGTATGATCAACCTCCAGATCACCCAGTTCACAACCTTGTATGATCAACCTCCAGATCACCCAGTTCACATCCTTCTATGATCAAGCTCCAGATCACCCAGTTCACAACCTTGTATGATCAAGCTCCAGATCACCCAGTTCACAACCTTGTATGATCAACCTCCAGATCACCCAGTTCACAACCTTCTATGATCAAGCTCCAGATCACCCAGTTCACAACCTTGTATGATCAACCTCCAGATCACCCAGTTCACAACCTTGTATGATCAACCTCCAGATCACCCAGTTCACAACCTTGTATGATCAACCTCCAGATCACCCAGTTCACAACCTTGTATGATCAACATCCAGATCATCCAGTTCACAACCTTGTATGATCAACCTCCAGATCACCCAGTTTCACACCTTGTATGATCAACCTCCAGATCACCCAGTTCACAACCTTGTATGATCAACCTCCAGATCACCCAGTTCACAACCTTGTATGATCAACCTCCACATCACCCAGTTCACAACCTTATATGATCAAGCTCCAGATCACCCAGTTCACAACCTTGTATGATCAGGCTCTAGATCACCCAGTTCACAACTTTGTATGATCAGGCTCTAGATTACCCAGTTCACAACCTTGTATGATCAACCTCCAGATCACCCAGTTCACAACCTTGTATGATCAACCTCCAGATCACCCAATTCACAACCTTGTATAATTAGGCTCTAGACCACCCAGTTCACAACCTTGTATGATCAGGCTCTAGATCACCCAGTTCACAACCTTGTATGATCAACCTCCAGATCACCCAGTTCACAACCTTGTGTGATCAAGCTCCAGATCACCCAGTTCACAACCTTGTATGATCAAGCTCCAGATCACCCAGTTCACAACCTTGTATGATCAACCTCCAGATCACCCAGTTCACAACCTTGTATGATCAACCTCCAGATCACCCAGTTCACAACCTTGTATGATCAAGCTCCAGATCACCCAGTTCACAACCTTGTATGATCAAGCTCCAGATCACCCAGTTCACAACCTTGTATGATCAACCTCCAGATCACCCAGTTCACAACCTTCTATGATCAAGCTCCAGATCACCCAGTTCACAACCTTGTATGATCAAGCTCCAGATCACCCAGTTCACAACCTTGTATGATCAACCTCCAGATCACCCAGTTCACAACCTTGTATGATCAAGCTCCAGATCACCCAGTTCACAACCTTGTATGATCAACCTCCAGATCACCCAGTTCACACCCTTGTATGATCAACCTCCAGATCACCCAGTTCACAACCTTGTATGATCAACCTCCAGATCACCCAGTTCACAACCTTCTCTGATCAAGCTCCAGATCACTCAGTTCACAACCTTGTATGATCAACCTCCAGATCACCCAGTTCACAACCTTCTATGATCAAGCTCCAGATCACCCAGTTCACAACCTTGTATGATCAACCTCCAGATCACCCAGTTCACAACCTTGTATGATCAACCTCCAGATCACCCAGTTCACAACCTTGTATGATCAACCTCCAGATCACCCAGTTCACAACCTTCTATGATCAAGCTCCAGATCACCCAGTTCACAACCTTGTATGATCAACCTCCAGATCACCCAGTTCACAACCTTCTATGATCAAGCTCCAGATCACCCAGTTCACAACCTTGTATGATCAAGCTCAAGATCACCCAGTTCACAACCTTCTATGATCAAGCTCCAGATCACCCAGTTCACAACCATGGGTTCAGTCACTTTCATTTCCTCGGACCAAGACTTTACATGCATATACATTGAACCACATCTGCCTCTTTTCAGACCAAAATATCAACCTGTTCAAATCCTCGTGAAGTTGAACGGAATCCTCCTCAGAATCCCAAATTCAGCCTATTTCCACCATCAACGAACTTTTCTCATATTACTTGTCATTTGGACGTCAAGGTCACCAGTACAAACAATGTCACTAGTGCAATGTCACTAGTACAATGTTACTAGTACAAACAATGTCACTAGTACGAATAATGTCACTAGTACAATGTCACTAGTACAATGTTACTAGTACAAACAATGTCACTAGTACAAACAATGTCACTAGTACAATGTCACTAATACAAACAATGTCACCAGTAAAAACAAGGTCACTAGTACAATGTCACTAGTACAATGTCACTAGTACAATGTCACTAGCACAAACAATGTCACTAGTACAAACAATATCACTAGTACAATGTCACTAGCACAAACAATGTCACTAGTACAAACAATATCACTAGTACAAACAATGCCACTAGTACAATGTCACTAGTACAATGTCACTAGTACAAACAATGTCATTGGTGTCGTGGGGGTTCGGGAGGAGATATGATGGTTGAAGGTAAACACAGTTGTGGATGGTAACACTGTATATTGTCAGACTGTGGTAAGAGAAGGGCCCAGCCTGCCATGTTACTGCCTGCTTGTATGTCTAAGCATGGAGTGAGGGCGAGGTAGAGCGACCCACCACTCATGCTCCATCCCGTGACGTCATACAGTCACAGGCCTAGTGATCTTCTATATAAAGCACATGGATGGTACTATAATGCTCAATTAATCTATACAACACATGTAAGGGGATTCAGCAACTATGCTGACAGCTCGGTCATGTTACGTATGTCGTCTCGACATACACTACTATGCTATAGGCTGAACAGGCAGTTGGTTCTGTGCTGATTGTATACAATAACAAAGACATATATAACTTAGAACTAATGGATGGTATCATAATGGATGTTAACATAATGAGTTTTAACGTAATGGGTGTTAATGTAACACTTTTAATATAATGCATTACAAATTATAAGAACAAATCATGGTATAATATGGATGGAATTGATCGATCAATCTGTATTCATGCACTCTACGGATTCTGAGGAAGAATAAATATATATAGAAGGTGAAATTAACAGCAAAGGCATCTGGTGCACACAGATCATTACTGTCAAATTCTCAGAATACGGAGGGAATGTGAACACGAAAGAAAAACAATTTGTGAAAAACTGATCAGTTAATAACAAAACACACAGTTGACAATTTCCTTCATCTCGGACATCTAATTATACAGACTATGTACATTTAAACCCAATTCTGCGAGAGTGAGGTTTACATATGCAGAATGGTTATCATCTCTGGGAGGATCGAATTCCTCTGCAATGGCTAACACATGCCTTGTCTGAGGACGATCTGAACGAGTATCTACAAAAGATACAGCTACATGGGCGATCTGAACGAGTATCTACAAAAGATACAGCTACATTCACTAGTGACTGTGGAATTACTAACTCTTCTGCTAGGAGTACTCAACTTGACTGTTCGATACGGTAATTCTTGGCGAATTACAAAGTCACTAATGGGTGCTGGTGGCTTCACAGTCAGAATAAGATCTTCCTGGAGAAGGAATCGAATCACCAGAACACAAGGGATCGGTTCTTTCTTACTGGAGGAATGAACAAACTCGGAGGAGTGGATGATTCTCCTCGTTTGAAAAAAATAACGCTATAACACGCAACATGAGCAAGGGAGAACGAATCTACTATCTCTCACTGCAAGCACAGGGGAAAATAAATGGACATGGTCAACAATACAGATATTCAATCTGAGTCACACACAGTGACACGAAGTATCAACTATAAGGAACTACGCTTACAAATGTTAACAACATGTGAAAGTTACTCGAGAAATAACTTCTTACATTGCACTGATTACTCTCAACTAGGATGGGATCACCATCTGGAACACAAGGGACAACAACAACACTCAAGTGAGTACACTAGCCACAGAAACATCTTTCTCCAATGGCTTATGGCATCAGCAAGAGATGGCATAACTCGTTGCAAGTAAAGTTCTTCTCAAAGCGTCCCCTGGGAAGGAACGAGTACTTGAACAAGTCGCCATCACAAGGATAGTAGTCTCAGCACCCAGGGTTGTCTGAGGTTCCTCTGAAACCCAAGGTAACTGTACACTATCCTGCGTGCACAGTATTGTGGCTGGAGTCCAGACAGGAGTGACAGTATTACTAGTGCCTGACTGCTCGGCTATGTTAATAAGTAATGAACGAATCTATAGGAACTTAATCTGAACTTCACATTTTACAGCACTTTAACAAATCTCAGATACAAGCTGTGAGAATAAACACATTGCTCAAGGGCTAGGTATTGTCTTCCAGTCAGTAAGGGAATATTGGTACTGTGGACTGATTCATATTGACTTTGACTGGCATGATACACTAAGCAAACATTCAAAAGTGACTGGGACATCTTCTCAGGGAACTTTCTCAAGGACACAAAGGCAAAAAAAAAAATAATGAGAATATATGACACAGTAAGCTTAAACAGGAAGAAATTACTTAACTATTCTGCATAAGTAAATAAAATTGACAGGTCACACTGTAAGCAAGGAAACTCACTCACAAAAGAAAATACTCAACTGAATAAGCAACACTTTGAAAATCAAGAGAACTTGTACTTTACTCAAATCTAATTTGCTCAACTTTACTTTAAAAATGAGTTAATGGCACAGTGAGTTGTCTTTACTCTCAATGCAATAGGGAAATTCAACAATAAATGATCAACCAATCAAAAATGTTAAAATGGACTCAATAAAGCTTGTGCAAAATTAAAACAAACTGGGAAAACAATTCACTAAAAATAAAATAAAATGGCACACAAATAATAAAATATTATGCACAGAATAGAGCATATGAAACTGCACTGAAATAAACTGTAGCAATACTGCAAATAACAATTGCTAATCAAAAGTACTGCACAATACTACATAAAATTTCTGCAAGAAAAATTTTAATGGCAACACAAAGTTTACACAAGAATTATTGTAAAATGAGTCAATGTGCAATGATAAAAAGAAATTACACACACAAGAAAATACAGTTTACAAGGAAAAAAAAATATATCATCAAGGAATGAACTGAGTGAACACTTTAACTCTTAATTGCAGCTTAAGCAACACTTACTGAACAAGCAAAAGAATGATTTACTTTAAAAGAAGAACTTAAAAATTGCACTGAGAGTGAGTTTGTTCAATGAAATATGAAAATAATAGGTGCAAAAACACAGAACAAAAGGTTTGAACACTTACAGTGATGCAGAACACAACACATCAATATAAACACAATACTAGAATTTTCTTGCTATGAAACTTAATGTATGAAAAATTGGAAAAATAATTGTCTTGCTTGCACAAAATAATGGCACTATTGTCTGTGGAGATAAGACAAATTAGACACAGGTTAAATGAAAAGAATTAACACAAGAATGTTCAACACACAGAGAAAAATAAAATAGCAAATGAATAAAAGCAAAAACTGCAAGAATACACAAATGCTGGGAGAAAAATATAACAGACAACACTGAGTTGTGATGCAGAATACAAGGTAATAAACCACTGAATTACTTCACTGCAATACTGTGAACACAAGGTAATTGTGAAGTGTAACACAACTCTATACTGCTTATATGTTGCACACAACAAGGAAAAACACTAAGGTACTTACTTCAAATATAAAAAAAAAGAAGCACAACACAACAGACATAAAATAATAACACTGAATTAGAAGAGAAAAAAACATTGCAATCAGTATATAATAAACACTGAGTCTAATCAAGAGTTACTGAATGTCACTAAGAAAATCACTGGAAACACAAAAAAGAAATGTCTCCACACTCGCAAACGTCTCTATGAAAAATATTATCGCTGTAGCGGCGTTGTTGACTGAAGTGGGGTGGAGGATGGTGGTGGAGGACGGTTATGTCGTCTTGTGGCTGGCTGCATTCCCTGCTACTCCACACGTGATCATAGAATTTTGCACTTAAATCGATGATGGATCCACTCAGGAGGCTTTTAACGATGGCGCCACTGACGAAGAAACACACTCTGGCTCTTGACCCCCTATGTGGTCTTTAAAATATGGTGCTAGAACCAGTAATAAGAGTACAAAAACAGTGGTAGTGGTTGGGTGAGGCGGCTGAGTGAGGCAGCAGTGGTGAGGCAGCGCAGAGAGACACTGTGTGGTGACTGGGCCTATGGGATGAACAGCGTAAGCCTCACTGGGGACACCCTCACTAGGCGCAAAAATATTCTAAGCCGGGCTGGCTTAAAAACAAACCCACGAAATACCACAACACCACAGAGATGATATAGCACACAAAATGGCTAGAACTTGAAGCACAGAGCGATGAAGAAGACTGTACCCATGTGGCTTGCTTGAGTACTGGGTTAGTCACCTGGGTTAGTTGCTGGCTGGCTTGGCTTAACCCTTCACACAGAATGGTTTGATAACTTCTAACGATGAGCACAGCAGGGGTGGAAAGCTGGCTTGCCAGGCAAGGCTGGATGGTGTAAGGCTAGGCTGGACTGGACTACCCCACCACAGACTGTCGTGCTGGTTTGGCTTACTTTGCAAACTCGAGTCAACCCCTTGGGAGTGATGCAAATAAGCAGATAACACTAATACACAGAGACTGACCAGTGAATAATGTAGAGGCTGGTAGATGCTTGATCGGGTAGTGGCTTGAGGTAGGTCGAGCGTTACCCTTCTCGGCAGGCCTAGCGTCACAAGATGGCGACCGACTCAGTAGAAATTTATCTCCAGAAATCGCTACAATCGTTAGAATTACAAGCCCTCTGCTGGCACCAATTTGTCGTGGGGGTTCGGGAGGAGATATGATGGTTGAAGGGAAACACAGTTGTGGATGGTAACACTGTATATTGTCAGACTGTGGTAAGAGAAGGGCCCAGCCTGCCATGTTACTGCCTGCTTATATGTCTAAGCATGGAGTGAGGGCGAGGTAGAGCGACCCACTCACTCATGCTGCATCCCGTGACGTCATACACTCACAGGCCTAGGGATCTTCTATATAAAGCACATGGATGGAACTATAATGCTCAGTTAATCTATACAACACATGCAAGGGGATTCAGCAACTATGCTGACACTAGTACAAACAATGTCACGAGTACAAACAATGTCACTAGTACAAACAATGTCACTAGTACAAACAATGTCTTTAGTAAAAACGATGTCACTAGGCCAAACAATGCCAATAGTACAAAAAATGTCACTAGTACAAGCAATATCACTAGTAGAAACAATGTCATTAGTAAAAACAATGTCACTAGTACAAACAGTTTCACTAGTACAAACAATATCACTAGTATAAACAATGTCACTAGTACAAACAATGTCATTGGCACAAACAATGTCTCTATTAAAAACAATATCACTAGTACAAACAATGTCACTAGTACAAACAATGTCACTAGTACAAACAATATCTTTAGTACAATGTCACTAGTACAAACAATGTCATTAGTACAATGTTACTAGAACAAACAATGTCACTAGTACAAACAACGTCACTAGTACAAATAGTGTCACTAGTACAAACAATGTCACTAGTACAGACAATGTCACTAGTACAAACAAAGTTACTAGTATAAACAATGTCACTAATACAAACAATGCCACTAGTACAAACAATATCACTAGTACAAACAATGTCACAAGTACAAACAATGTCACTAGTACAAACAATGTCACTAGTACGAACAATGTTACCAGTAGAAACAATGCCACTAGTACAATGTCACTAGTACAAACAATGTCACCAGTACAAACAATGTCACAAGTACAAACAATGTTACCAGTACAAACAGTGCCACTAGTACAAACAATATCACCAGTACAAACAATGTCATTAGTACAAACAATGTCACTAGTACAAACAATGTTACTAGTAAAAATAATGTCACTAGTACAAACAATGTAACTATTAAAAACAATATCACTAGTACAAATAATGTCACTAGTACAAAAAATGTCACTAGTACAAACAATGTCACTAGTACAATGTTACTAGAACAAACAATGTCACTAGTACAAGCAATATCACTTGTACAAAGAATGTCATTAGTACAAACAATATCACTAGTACAAACAGTTTCTTTAGTGCAAACGATGTCACTAGTACAAACAATGTCATTAGTACAATGTTACTAGAACAAACAATGTCACTAGTACAAACAACGTCACTAGTACAAATAGTGTCACTAGTACAAACAATGTCACTAGTACAGACAATGTCACTAGTACAAACAAAGTTACTAGTATAAACAATGTCACTAATACAAACAATGCCACTAGTACAAACAATATCACTAGTACAAACAATGTCACAAGTACAAACAATGTCACTAGTACAAACAATGTCACTAGTACGAACAATGTTACCAGTAGAAACAATGCCACTAGTACAATGTCACTAGTACAAACAATGTCACCAGTACAAACAATGTCACAAGTACAAACAATGTTACCAGTACAAACAGTGCCACTAGTACAAACAATATCACCAGTACAAACAATGTCATTAGTACAAACAATGTCACTAGTACAAACAATGTTACTAGTAAAAATAATGTCACTAGTACAAACAATGTAACTATTAAAAACAATATCACTAGTACAAATAATGTCACTAGTACAAAAAATGTCACTAGTACAAACAATGTCACTAGTACAATGTTACTAGAACAAACAATGTCACTAGTACAAGCAATATCACTTGTACAAAGAATGTCATTAGTACAAACAATATCACTAGTACAAACAGTTTCTTTAGTGCAAACGATGTCACTAGTACAAACAATGTCTCTAGTATAATGTTACTAGTACAAACAATGCCACTAGTACAATGTTACTAGTATAAAAAATGTCACTAGTACAAACAACGTCACTATTACAAATAATGTTACTAGTACAAAGTTACTAGTACAGACAATGTCACTAGTACAAACAATATCACTAGTAAAAGCAATGTCACTAGTACAAACAATGCCACTAGTACAAACAATGTCACCAATACAAACAATGTCACTAGTACAAACAATGTCACTAGTACGAACAATGTCACTAGTACGAACAATGTCACTAGTACAATTTTACCAGTACAAACAATGTCAATAGTATAAACAACGTCACTATTACAATCAATGTCACCAGTACAAACAATGTCATTAGAACAAACAATGTCACTAGTACAAACAGTTTCAATAGTGCAAACAATGCCACTAGTAAAAACAATGTCATTAGTACAAACAATGCAACTAGTACAAACAATGTCAATAGTACAAACAATGTCACTATTACAAACAATATCACTAGTACAAACAATGTCACTAGTACAATATTACAAGTACAAAGAATGTTACCAGTACAAACAATGTCACTAGTACAAACAACGTCACTAGTACAAGCAATATCACTAGTGCAAACAATGTCATTAGAACAAACAATGTCACTAGTACAAACAGTTTCACTAGTGCAAACAATGTCACTAGTACAAACAATGTCACTAGTAGAAACAATGACACTAGTACAAACAATACCACTAGTACAAACAATGTCACTAGTACAAACAATGTCACTAGTACAAACAATGTCACTAGTGCAAACAATGTCACTAGAACGAACAATGTCACTAGTACAATGTTTCCAGTACAAGCAATGTCACTAGTACAAACAACGTCACTAGTACAAACAACGTCACTAGTACAAACAATGTCATTAGTACAAGCAATGTCACTATTACAAACAGTTTCACTAGTGCAAACAATGTCACTAGTACAAACAATGTCATTAGTACAAACAATGTCACTAGTACAAACAATGTCACTACTACAATGTTACCAGTACAAACAATGTCACTACTACAAACAACGTCACTAGTACAAGCAATAGCACTAGTACAAACAATGTCATTAGTACAAACAATATCACTAGTACAAACAATGTCACTAGTACAAACAATATCACTAGTACAAACAATGTCACTAGTACAACCAATGTCACTAATGCAATGTTACAAGTACAAACAATGTCACTAGTAAAAGCAATAACACTAGTACAAACAATGTCATTAGTAAAAGCAATATCACCAGTACAAACAATATCACTAGTACTAACAACGTCACTAGTACAAGCAATGTCACTAGTACAAACAATGTCACTAGTACTATGTCACTAATACAAACAATGTCACTAGTACAAACAATGTCACTAGTACGAACAATGTCCCCCCAGTACCAACAATACCACCAGTCCGATAACATTCTTCTTTGCAAATATACAGGGTCTAAAGCCAGCAACAAACAACAAAATACCTTTCATCCGTGGACTGCTTGCAGAGGCAAAGGCAATGTTCGCGGCTTTCACTGAGACCCACATAAATGATCACTTGGACAACGAAATATGGATCCCATGTTACAACCTATACAGATGTGACAGAGTGAACAGGCAAAAGGGGGGGGGGGGTTGGCCTGTACATTGCAGAGTCACTTGTTTGCACAGAACTGCTAAATGCCTCAAATGATGTAGTGGAAGTTTTAGCAGTAAAGGTCGAGAACCAAAACCTAGTCATTGTGGTAGTCTACAAGCCTCCGGATGCAACATCCCAGCAATTCCAGGAACAGCTGTTAAAAATTGACCACTGTCTGGAAAACCTTCCAGCTCCTGCACCAAACATCTTGCTCCTGGGGGATTTCAACTTAAGGCACCTAAAATGGAGGAATATAGCAAATAATATTGTTGCAGTAATAACACCAGGAGGCAGCTCTGATGAAAACTCACACTCACGCGAGCTTTTAAATCTCTGCACAAAATTCAATTTAAACCAGCAAATAATAGAGCCTACTAGACTGGAGAATACACTAGACCTCATCTTCACTAACAATGATGATCTGATAAGAAATGTTACCATATCAAAAACAATATACTCAGATCACAACATAATTGAGGTTCAGTCATGTATGCGCGGAGCCCCAGACCGACATAATTAGATTAGTCACGAGGGAGCATTCGCCAAATTCAACTTCAATAACAAAAACATAAAGTGGGACCAAGTAAACCAAGTCCTATCCGATATAAGCTGGGAAGATATACTAAGCAGCACAGACCCCAACTTATGCCTAGAACAGATTAACTCGGTGGCACTCGATGTATGCACAAGGCTTATTCCTCTAAGAAAAAGGAGGAGTAGATGTAAAACAGAAAGAGACAGGCGCTCCCTTTACAGGCGACGGAAAAGAATAACAGAGCGGCTAAAAGAGGTCAATATATCTGAAATGCGTAGGGAGACACTGGTCAGAGAAATAGCAAGCATCGAACTTAAGCTAAAAGAATCCTTTAGGAGTCAGGAATCGCGGGAAGAACTAAAAGCCATAAATGAAATCGAAAGAAACCCAAAGTATTTCTTCTCCTATGCCAAATCAAAATCGAGAACAACGTCCAGTATTGGGCCCCTACTTAAACAAGATGGGTCCTACACGGATGACAGCAAGGAAATGAGTGAACTACTCAAGTCCCAATATGACTCAGTTTTTAGCAAGCCGCTAACCAGACTGAGAGTCGAAGATCAAAATGAATTTTTTATGAGAGAGCCACAAAATTTGATGAACACAAGCCTATCCGATGTTATCCTAACGCCAAATGACTTCGAACAGGCGATAAATGACATGCCCATGCACTCTGCCCCAGGGCCAGACTCATGGAACTCTGTGTTCATCAAGAACTGCAAGAAGCCCCTATCACGAGCCTTTTCCATCCTATGGAGAGGGAGCATGGACACGGGGGTCGTCCCACAGTTACTAAAAACAACAGACATAGCCCCACTCCACAAAGGGGACAGTAAAGCAACAGCAAAGAACTACAGACCAATAGCACTAACATCCCATATCATAAAAATCTTTGAAAGGGTCCTAAGAAGCAAGATCACCACCCATCTAGAAACCCATCAGTTACACAACCCAGGGCAACATGGGTTTTAGAACAGGTCGCTCTTGTCTGTCTCAACTATTGGATCACTACGACAAGGTCCTAAATGCACTAGAAGACAAAAAGAATGCAGATGTAATATATACAGACTTTGCAAAAGCCTTCGACAAGTGTGACCATGGCGTAATAGCGCACAAAATGCGTGCTAAAGGAATAACAGGAAAAGTCGGTCGATGGATCTATAATTTCCTCACTAACAGAACACAGAGAGTAGTCGTCAACAGAGTAAAGTCCTAGGCAGCTACGGTGAAAAGCTCTGTTCCACAAGGCACAGTACTCGCTCCCATCTTGTTCCTCATCCTCATATCCGACATAGACAAGGATGTCAGCCACAGCACCGTGTCTTCCTTTGCAGATGACACCCGAATCTGCATGACAGTGTCTTCCATTGCAGACACTGCAAAGCTCCAGGCGGACATCAACCAAATCTTTCAGTGGGCTGCAGAAAACAATATGAAGTTCAACGATGAGAAATTTCAATTACTAGATATGGTAAACATGAGGAAATTAAATCTTCATCAGAGTACAAAACAAATTCTGGCCACAAAATAGAGCGAAACACCAACGTCAAAGACCTGGGAGTGATCATGTCGGAGAATCTCACCTTCAAGGACCACAACATTGTATCAATCACATCTGCTGAAAAATGACAGGATGGATAATGAGAACCTCAAAACTAGGGAGGCCAAGCCCATGATGACATTTCTTCAGGTCACTTGTTCTATCTAGGCTGGAATATTGCTGCCCCACTAACAGCACCTTTCAAGGCAGGTAAAAATTGCCGACCGGGAAAATGTACAGAGAATTTCAGGGCGCGCTTTAACGGAGATAAAACACCTCAATTATTGGGAGCGCTTAAGGGTTTCCCAAACCTGTATTCCCTGGACGCATGGGAGAGATACATGAATTATATACACCTTGAAAATCCCTAGAGGGACTAGTACCGAACTTGCACACGAGAATCACTCACTACGAAAGCAAAAGACTTGGCAGACGATGCACCATCCCCCCAATGAAAAGCAGGGGTGTCACTAGCACGTTAAGAGACCATACAATAAGTGTCAGGGGCCCGAGACTGTTCAACTGCCTCCCAGCACACATAAGGGGGATTACCAACAGACCCCTGGCAGTCTTCAAGCTGGCACTGGACAACACCTAAAGTCAGTTCCGGATCAGCCGGGCTGTGGCTCATACGTTGGTTTGCGTGCAGCCAGCAGCAACAGCCTGGTTGATCAGGCTCTGATCCACCAGGAGGCCTGGTCACGGACCGGGCCGCGGGGGCGTTGACCCCCGGAACTCTCTCCAGGTAAACTCCAGTACAATTTTACCAGTACAAACAAAGTCTCTAGTGTATTGTTACTAGTACAAACAATGCCACTAGTACAATGTTGCTAGTACAAAAAAATGTCACTAGTACAAACAACGTCACTAGTACAAATAATGTCACTAGTACAAACAATGTCACTAGTACAGACAATGTCACTAGTACAAACAATATCACTAGTACAAACAATGTCACTAGTACAAACAATGCCACTAGTACAACAAATGTCACTAGTAAAAACAATGTCACTAGTACAAACAATGTCACTAGTACAATGTTACCAGTACAAAAAAATGTCACTAGTATAAATAACGTCACTAGTACAAGCAATGTCAAAAGTACAAACAATGACATTAGTACAAACAATGTCACCAGTACAAACAGTTTCAATAGTGTAAACAATGTCACTGGTACAAACAATGTCACAAGTAGAAACAATGTCACTAGTACAAACAATACCACTAGTACAAACAATGTCACTAGTACAAACAATGTCACTAGTACAAACAATGTCACTAGTACGAACAATGTCACTAGTACAATGTTACCAGTACAATCTCACTAGTACAAACAACGTCACTAGTACAAGCAATATCACTAGTACAAACAATGTCATTAGTACAAACAATGTCACTAGTACAAACAATGCCACTAGTACAAAGAATGTCACTAGTACAAACAATGTCACTAGTACAAACAATGTCACTAGTACAATGTTACCAGTACAAACAATGTCACTACTACAAACAACGTCACTAGTACAAACAATATCACTAGCACAAACAATGTCACTAGTACAAACAACGTCACTAGTACAAATAATGTCACTAGTAAAAACAATGTCACTAGTACAATGTTACTAGTACAAACAATATCACTAGCACAAACAATGTCACTAGTACAAACAATGCCACTAGTACAAACAATGTCACTAGTACAAACAATGTCACTAGTAAAAACAATGTCACTAGAACGAACTATGTCACTAGTACAATGTTACCTGTACAAACAATGTCACTAGTATAAACAACGTCACTAGTGCAAGCAATGTCACCAGTACAAACAATGTCATTAGTACAAACAATGTCACTAGAACAAACAATGTCACTAGTACAAACAATGTCACTATTACAAACAATATCACTAGTACAAACAAAGTCACTAGTTCAAACAATGTCACTAGTGCAAACAATGTCTCTAGTACAGACAATGTCACTAGTAAAAATAATGTCACTAGTACAAACAATGTCACTAGTACAAACAATGCCACTAGTACAAACAATGTCACTAGTCCAAACAATGTTACTAGTACAAACAATGTCACTAGTACAAACAATGTCACTAGCACAAACAATGTCACTAGTACAATGTTACCACTACATTGTCACTAATACAAACAACGTCATTAGTACAAGCAATATCACTAGTACAAACAATGTCATTAGTACAAACATTGTCACTAATACAAACAGTTGTACTAGTGCAAACAATGTCACTAGAACAAACAATGTCACTAGTACAAACAATGTCACTAGTACAAACAATGTCACTATTAAAAACAATATCACCAGTGCAAACAATGTTGAGAAATGGCATTACCAGCTTTAATTTATAAATATAAATATAGTGAACACTTAGCTGATAAAAGACAGCAAATCGTCTACACAGCCGCCCCTGCAGACGAGGTCTAGAAGCAGTCGAAACCATCTTTCAAAGGGCTGTAAAGATTTATAATTTGTAAGATTATAAATTACCCCTAGGGGGTGTTATGTCAGCATATTTCATTCACTGATGGCTGACAAAATACATACTTGTTTGGACTCAAAAGTCCACACCTTACTGCCAACTGTAGGTTGATTACAAACTCCTTGCGACTCAAGTACTGCGCAGTCCCCCGTAGTACAAGAAATTCGTAACATACCTTGCTCTTGTAACGTGAGCTATGGTGTTCTTCACACCTTCGACAGGTATCGGTGACTTGATAGAAGCTGAAGTGTCCTTGGATGTCCAATTCTTCCATAGTCTAGGAAACGCACACTGGTATACTATGTTCCACAAGATTTGTCTTTATTGTTCACAATCTTATCACAAGAGAAGCTGATCACACTTCTCTTAAGTATTTATTGTGTTTTATGAGACACTTTGTTCACACTAACGCACAGATCGTTGTTCTTTGTCGGTTATCCTGGCGTCAGTGTCACTCTCAGCAGAGTCAAAAGTAATGTGAAGACGCCACAGCACCACACGCCGTTACTCCCCTAGCACAAAAAAAAGCTGACTTAGTGCTTTTGCTTCCTTGCCACTTCCTCGATGAAGTAAAGCAGAATGTTTGATTATTGCTGTCTTAAGCATAGACAACAATGTCCACTATCTTTACTATGGTAATAAAAAGGGAGCAGGATTTTCCTTAATTGTCCTGTTAAAGTAAGAGACGTACTGTCTCTTATTAAACTACACTTTGCAACACTGGACTGCAAGGAGCAGCAGTCGCTTGACCACGTCAGATACTCGTACGGCATCTGCGATCAATTACTCACTGTAGCAGTAAACAAGACGCTTGCCCCTTCTGAGAGGGCTGGGCCCCTCAGGGCTGAAAGGGCTGAAAGGGGCTGAAGGGGACTGATACTCCCCTCCTGGAGAAAATTTCTCCACAAACAATATCACTAGTACAAACAATGTCACTAGCACAAACAATGTCACTAGTACCATATTACTAGCACAAACAATGTCACTAATACAAACAACGTCACTAGTACAAACAATGTCATTAGTACAAACAATGTCACTAGTACAAACAATATCACTAGTACAAACAAAACCACTAGTACAAACAATGTCACAAGTGCAAAAAATGTCACTAGTACGAACAATGTCACTAGTACAATGTTACCAGTACAAACAATGTTACCAGTACAAACAATGTCGCTAGTACAAACAACGTCACTAGTACAAGCAATATCACTAGTACAAACAATGTCATTAGTACAAACAATTTCACTAGTACAAACAGTTTCACTAGTGCAAACAATGTCACTAGTACAAACAATATCACTAGAAGAAACAATGTCACTAGTACAAACAATACCAATAGTACAAAGAATATCACTAGTACAAACAATGTCACTAGTACAAACAATGTCACTAGTACAAACAATGTCACTAGTACGAACAATGTCACTAGTACAATGTTACCAGTACAAACAGTGTCACTACTACAAACAACGTCACTAGTTCAATCAATATCACTAGTACAAACAATGTTATTAGTACAAACAATATCACTAGTACAATGCCACTAGAACAAACAATGTCACTAGTACAAACAATGTCACTAGTACAAACAATGTCATTAGTACAAGCAATGTCACTAGAACAAACAATTTCACTAGTACAAACAATGTCATTAGTACAAGCAATGTCACTAGTACAAACAATGTCATTAGTACAAACAATGTCATTAGTACAAGCAATGTCACTAGTACAAACAATGTCACTAGAACAAACAATGTCTCTAGTATAATGTTGTACAAACAATGTCACTAGAACAAACAATGTCTCTAGTATAATGTTGTACAAACAATTCCACTAGTACAATGATACTAGTACAAAAAATGTCACTAGTACAAACAACGTCACTAGTACAAATAATGTCACTAGTACAAAAAATGTCACTAGTACACACAATGTCACTAGTACAAACAATATCACTAGTAAAAACAATGTCATTAGTACAAACAAAGCTACTAGTACAAACAATGTCACTAGTACAAACAATGTCACTAGTACAAAAAATGTCACTAATACGAACAATGTCACTAGTACAATGTTACCAGTACAAACAATGTCACTAGTATAAACAACGTCATTAGTACAAGCAATGTCACCAGAACAAACAATGTCATTAGTACAAACAATGTCACTAGTACAAACAGTTTCAATAGTGCAAGCAATGTCACTAGTACAAACAATTTCATTATTACAAACAAAGTCACTATTATAAACAATATCACTAGTACAAACAATGTCACTAGTACAAACAATGTCGCCAATACAAACAATGTCACTAGTACTAACAATGTCACTAGTACAATGTTATTAGTACAATGTCAATAGTACAAACAAAGTCACTATTACAAACAATATCACTAGTACAAACAATGTCACTAATACAAACAATGTCACTAGTACAATGTCACTAGTGTAAACAATGTCACTAGTACAGACAATGTCACTAGTAAAAACAATGTCACTAGTACAAACAATGTCACTAGTACAAACAATGCCAATAGCACAAACAATGTCACTAGTCCTAACAATGTTACTAGTACAAACAATGTCACTAGTACAAACAATGTCGATAGCACGAACAATATCACTAGTACAATGTTACCAGTACAAACAATGTCACTAATACAAACAACGTCACTAGTACAAGCAATATTACTAGTACAAACAATGTCATTAGTACAAACTTTGTCACTAATACAAACAGTTGCACTATTGCAAACAATGTCACTAGTACAATGTCACTAGTACAAACAATGTCGCTAGTACAAACAATGTCACTAGTACAAACATTGTCACAATTAAAAACAATATCACTAGTACAAACAATGTCACTAGTACAAACAATGTCACTTGTACCATATTACTAGTACAAACAATGTCACTAATACAAACAACGTCACTAGTACAAGCAATGTCACTAGTACAAACAATGTCACTAGTACAGACAATGTCACTAGTAAAAACAATGTCACTAGTACAATGTCACTAGTACAAACAATACCACTAGTACAAACAATGTCACAAGTGCAAACAATGTCACTAGTACTAGCAATATCACTAGTACGAACAATGTCACTAGTACAATGTTACCAGTACAAACAATGTTTCCAGTGCAAACAATGTCGCTAATACAAACAACGTCACTAGTACAAGCAATATCACTAGTACAAACAATGTCATTAGTACAAACAATGTCACTAGTCCAACAGTTTCACTAGTGCAAACAATGTCACTTGTACAAACTATGTCACTAGTAGAAACAATGTCACTAGTACAAACAATACCAATAGTACAAACAATATCACTAGTACCAACAATGTCACTAGTACAAACAATGTCACTAGTACGAACAATGTCACTAGTACAATGTTACCAGTACAAACAATGTCACTAGTACAAACAAGGACACTAGTACCAGCAATATCACTAGTAAAAACATTGTCATTAGTACAAACAATGTCACTAGTACAAACAATGTCACTAGTGCAAACAATGTCACTAGTACAATGTTACCAGTACAAACAATGTCACTACTACAAACAACGTCACTAGTACAAGCAATATGACTTGTACAAACAATGTCATTTGTACAAACAATATCACTAGTACAAACAATGCTACTAGGACAAACAATGTCACTAGCACAAACAATGTCACTAGTAAAACAATGTCACTAGTACAAACAATATCACTAGTACAAACAATGTCACTAGTACAAACAATGTCACTAGTGCAATGTTACAAGTACAAACAATGTCACTAGTACAAGCAATAACACTAGTACAAACAATGTTATTAGTACAAGCAATGTCACTAGTACAAACAATTTCACTAGTGCAATGTCACTAGTACAAGCAATGTCACTAGTACAAACAATGTCACTAGTACAATGTTACCAGTACAAACAATGTCACTAGTACAAACAATGTCACTAGTACGAACAATGTCACTAGTACAATGTTACCAGTACAAACAATGTCACTAGTACAAACAACGACACTAGTACAAGCAATGTCACTAGTACAAACAATGTCATTAGTACAAACAATGTCACTGTTACAAACAGTTTCACTAGTGCAAACAATGTCACTAGTACAAACAATGTCATTAGTACAAACAATGTCACTAGTACAAACAATGCCACTAGTACAAAGAATGTCACTAGTACAAACAATGTCACTAGTGCAAACAATGTCACTAGTACAATGTTACCAGTACAATGTCACTACTACAAACAACGTCACTAGTACAAGCAATATCACTAGTACAAACAATGTCATTAGTACAAACAATATCACTAGTACAAACAATGCCACTAGTACAAACAATGTCACTAGTACAAACAATGTCACTAGTACAACCAATGTCACTAATGCAATGTTACAAGTACAAACAATGTCACTAGTACAAGCAATAACACTAGTACAAACAATGTCATTAGTACAAGCAATATCACCAGTACAATCAATTTCACTAGTACTAACAACAATGTCACTAGTACAAGCAATGTCACTAGTACGAACAATGTCACTAGTACAATGTCACTAGTACAAACAGTGTCTCTAGTATATTGTTACTAGTACAAACAATGCCACTAGTACAATGTTACTAGTACAAAATATGTCACTAGTACAAACAACGTCACTAGATGCAGCGATTGATAAACAATGGTGGAGGTCGACCGTTCGTCATTGTAGGAGTTACCAGCAGTCACCGGCTCTTCAACACGCAAGTTATACTTTTGTATCAATCAAATCACATATTACTCGGGTAGATAATTTCCAGTAGATCCTTCATGTGTTAGCTCAAATCACCGACCAGTATGGTTTAAATAAGTGACCCACTGATCAGATCAGATCGACTGGTCCGAACCCTTGACTGGTCCGAACCGTGGACTGGTCCGAACCCTTGACTGGTCCGAAACCTTGACTGGTTTCAAACGGTTTCGTTGAACAATAAAGCAGACTGTAAACGGATGGGGTTGTAGGCGCCCTTATAAACACAAACATTAAATATATACCAGGAACGTGCACGGTAAGCTGTCCAATACACAAAAACAGTTAGAAACAGAAATACAAATAGCTAGAGCTTCATTTAGGGAGGTTATTAATAGAATATTCAAGAGGTTGCTAGTAGAATTGCAGTAAATCAACCATTCAAATCATTATGAAGCTGTGTGTAGTCTGTGGTCAGTCAAACAAACGGGCTTCCACATGCATAAATTGTCATTTTTGTGGAAATTGGTGTCACGCCCCTTTTGCAGATATCCAAGAACTAGCTACAAGCAGTATTAAAACAGGGAAGTGTTTTTGGGTATGCCCAAATGAGATAATCTGTGGACTAAAATCACAAGGGTATTAAAAGAGGTCAACATCAAAGCTGCTTTCATAGAAAACCTGGAAACTTTCTACAACAGATGGGAACATAAAAAGTCTGGGCTGAATGGTACTGCCCTTGATACTGGCCATGTAGTCAGAAACTGTAAGGCTGGAGATGATGTCCTGGTAGTCAGTAAATGTGGGGCTGATAGTGCTGTCCTGGGAGACAGTAATGGTGAAGCTGGAGGTGCTGTCCTGGGAGACAGTAATGGTGAAGCTGGAGGTGCTGTCCTGGGAGACAGTAATGGTGAAGCTGGAGATGCTGTCCTGGGAGACAGTAATGGTGAAGCTGGAGATGCTGTCTTGGGAGACAGTAAAGGTGAAGCTGGAGATTTTGTCCAGGTAGTCGGGAATTATACGCAGGAAGGAATACATATAAATGACCTCATAGGGGACAGGAGCCATAGTAGGGAAACAAGTGTAGTCAAAGATAAGATGAAACCAATCTTGCAAACTAGAAATACCGCAGGAAATAGCAAACAAGAGGACTCCACTAGCAATAGTGAGGATATATTACCAAAAACAACTGGTGGGAGCTCTATTGTTGGTGCTAGGGAGGATAGAAGAAAGACAGGGAAACATGCACCAACAGGGAATACAGTCACAGAAACCCAAGACAAACGGAAACCAAGCCTGTGCACATACTATGCACTCGGTATCTGCTGGCATGGAAATCTGGAAAACAGATGGGACGTGCAACTATGACCACCCTAGAAAATGCCATGCCCATATGACAACAGGAAAATGCAAACTCCCTTCCTGTAAGCTTTTTCACCCTGAACTGTGTACCTCTTCAGTACAGAAAAGACTGTGCTATAACTTAAATTGTCAGGCATACCATCTAAAGGGGACAAAAAGATACAAAACATCCAGGCCATGGGAAAACCTGGGTAGCCACAGCCACTCAAGAGGGAGAGGTTTTTTAGTGCCAGGAAGGAAAAAAAACTGGCAGGAAATGGCAGAAATCGTACACCAAATCCAGTCATTCCTGGAGTGGAACTACAGTCGATGGCCTCCACTCCAAACCAACAGATACAGATACTAATGCCGAAAAAAAAATCCCCCCCCCCAGTACCAACAATACCACCAGTCCGATAACATTCTTCTTGGCAAATATACAGGGTCTAAAGCCAGCAACAAACAACAAAATACCTTTCATCCGTGGACTGCTTGCAGAGGCAAAGGTAATGTTCGCGGCTTTCACTGAGACCCACATAAAGGATCACTTGGACAACGAAATATGGATCCCAGGTTACAACCTATACAGATGTGACAGAGTGAACAGGCAAAAAGGGGGGGGGTTGGCCTGTACATTGCAGAGTCACTTGTTTGCACAGAACTGCTAAATGCCTCAAATGATGTAGTGGAAGTTTTAGCAGTAAAGGTCGAGAACCAAAACCTAGTCATTGTGGTAGTCTACAAGCCTCCGGATGCAACATCCCAGCAATTCCAGGAACAGCTGTTAAAAATTGACCACTGTCTGGAAACTCTTCCAGCTCCTGCACCCAACATCTTGCTCCTGGGGGATTTCAACTTAAGGCACCTAAAATGGAGGAATATAGCAAATAATATTGTTGCAGTAATAACACCAGGAGGCAGCTCTGATGAAAACTCACACTCACGCGAGCTTTTAAATCTCTGCACAAAATTCAATTTAAACCAGCAAATAATAGAGCCTACTAGACTGGAGAATACACTAGACCTCATCTTCACTAACAATGATGATCTGATAAGAAATGTCACCATATCAAAAACAATATACTCAGATCACAACATAATTGAGGTTCAGTCATGTATGCGCGGAGCCCCAGACCGACATAATGAGACTAGTCACGAGGGAGCATTCACCAAATTCAACTTCAATAACAAAAACATAAAGTGGGACCAAGTAAACCAAGTCCTAACCGATATAAGCTGGGAAGATATACTAAGCAACACAGACCCCAACTTATGCCTAGAACATATTAACTCGGTGGCACTCGATGTATGCACAAGGCTTATTCCTCTAAGAAAAAGGAGGAGTAGATATAAAATAGAAAGAGACAGGCGCTCCCTTTACAGGCGACGGAAAAGAAATAACAGAGCGGCTAAAAGAGGTCAATATATCTGAAATGCGTAGGAGACACTGGTCAGAGAAATAGCAAGCATCGAACTTAAGCTAAAAGAATCCTTAGGGGTCCCGGAAAAACGCGGGGAAAAACCAAAAGCCATAAATAAATCGAAAAAACCCAAAGTATTTCTTCTCCTATCCAAAACAAAATCGAGAACAACGTCCCGTATTTGGGGCCCCTACTTTAAAAAAGAAAGGGGCCTACACAAAAAGCAGCAAGGAAATGATGAGCTACTCCGTCCCAATAAGACCGTTTTTAGCAAGCCGCTAACCAGACTGAGAGTCAAGAACAAAATGAATTTTTTTTTGAGAGAAACCACAAAATTTGATTAACACAAAAACCTTCCGATGTTTTCCTGACCCAAATGACTTCGAAAAGGCGATAAATGAATGCCCCTGCACTCTGCCCCCGGGGGCCCGACTCCAAAGGAACTCTGTGGGTTTGCCCAAAAACTGAAAAAAGACCCTATCACACCTTTTTCCCCTCCTATGGAGAGGGGTCATTTACACGGGGGTCGTCCCCCGTTACTAAAAACAACAGACATAGCCCCCCCTCCCATTGGGCAGTAAAGCAACAGCAAAAAAACTAAAGACCCAAAACCCCAAAAATCCCCTGTCATAAAAATCTTTTAAAGGGGGCCCAAGGGAAACAAAAATCAAACCCCCCCTCTAGAAAAAACCCAAACATTACACAACCCAGGGGAACATGGGTTTAGAACAGGTCGCTTTTCCCGTCCCGTCTCAACAAAGGATCACTACGACAAGGGCCTAAATGCAAATAGAAAAAAAAAAAATGCAATGTAATATATACAAAACTTTTCAAAAGCCTTCGACCCAAATTTTGACCAGGCGAATAGGGGCACAAAAAACGTGCTAAAGGAATAAAAAGGAAAAGTCGGTTTGATGGATCTATAATTTCCCCCCCTAACAGAACCCAAAAAAGTGTCGTCAATAGAGTAAAGTCCGGGGCAGCTACGGTGAAAAGCTCGTTCCCCAAGGCACAGTAAATCCTCCCCTCTTTTTTCCCATCCTCATATCCGACTTTGACAAGGATGTCAGGGCCCCCGCAAACCCTGTTTCCTTTGGGAGAAAGACACCCGAATCTTCATGACAGGGGTTTTTTCCCCTTTTCAGACAAATGAAAGCTCCAGGGGGAAAATCAACCCAAAACCCTTTTTTGTGGGGTGCAGAAAACAATATGAAGTTCAACCCATGAGGGAAAATTTTAATTACCAATATGGTAAACTTTAGGAAATTTTAAAAAATTTCTTTACTCTATTGGGGTCACTTTTTTTCTTCCCAAACCCCTGTTGCACTTCGTTTTTTTTCCCCCATTTGGGGTTTTACTTTGTTCTTCAAAGCCATGTGTCACCTTTTTTTCTTTTAATTCATTCTGTCACTTTTTTTTCAAACCCCCCCGGTGTCACTTTGTTTTTCACTTTCCCTGGGGCCAAAAATTTTTTCTTCACTCCAAGGGGGTCATTTGTTCTTCACCCCCATTTTGTCACTTTTTTTCTTTACCCCATGGTGTCACTTTAAATTTTTCACTTTTAAAGTTTTAAATTTGGGTTCTTCACCCAAAGGTGTTTCCCCTTTTTTTTTTTCACTTTCCCTGGCGTCAAATTTTTTCTTCACGACATTTTGCCCCTTTTTTTTCACTTTTATTTGGGGGCCCCTTTTTTCTTTACTCAAAGTTTTTCACTTTTTTCCTTTACTCCCTGGTGTCACTTTTTTTCTTTACTCCATTTGTCCTTTTTCTTCCCCTTCCCTAATGTCACTTTGTTCTTCCCCTTTCCCTTTTGTCACTTTATTCTTCACTCCATGTTCCCCGCTTTTTTCTTAAATTTCATGTTGACACTTTGTTCTTCACTAATTTGGGGTCCCCTTTTTCTTCACTTAAAGGGTCACTTTGTTCTTCAAATTCCTGGTGCCAAAAATTTTTTTCTTCACTTTCCAAAGGGTTTTCACTTTGTTTTTCACTTTATGTTCTCAATTGTTTTGTCATTCCATGGTGTCACTTTTTTTTCCCTTTAATTTAAAGTTGTCCCCTTTGTTTTTTTTACTCCAGTGCCACTTTTTTTCTTCACCAATGGGTTTTCACTTTTTTTTCAAAATTTTCCCTTTGGGGTCCCATTGTTCCCTTTACTCCATGGGGTCACTTTTTTCTTTCCCCTTTATGGGGTCACTTTGTTCTTTTAACAATGGTGCCACTTTGTTCTTCCCTTCCAAAGTTTTCACTTTGGTCTTCAAACCATTTTTGTCACTTTGTTCTTCCAAAAATCTATGTTTTCACTTTGTTCTTCCCGTCCATTTGTCACTTTGTTTTTCACTCCCCGGTGCCCCCCTTTGTTTCACTCCTTAAAGGTGTCACTTTGTTCTTTAAATCCATTAAGTCCCTTTTGGGGTTTTTCACTTCATGGGGTCACTTTGTACTTTACCCCCTGGGGTCACTTTGTTTTTTACCCATGGTGGCCACTTTTCTTCCCCTCCATGGGGTCCCAAATTTTTTTCTTATTTCCCTGTTTTTCAAATTTTTTCTTCAAATTTATTTGTCACTTTATTCTTTACTTCCCCGTTCTCACTTTTTTTCTTTAATTTCCCCCGGTTCACTTTTTTTCTTCACTCCATGGCCCACCCTTTTTTCCTTAAACCACATTTTTCACTTTGTTCTTCAAATTTCCCTGGGGTCACTTTGCTCTTCAGTCCATGTTTTTCACTTTTTTTTTTTCACTCCAATGGTGTCACTTGTTCTTCACTCCCAAAGGCTTTACTTTGTTCTTCACTCCATATTTTCACTTTGTTATTCACTTCTTGTTTCCACCTTTTTTTTTCACTTCATATTTTCACTTTGTTCTTCACAACCCTGGGTCACTTTGTCTTCACTTCAATTGCACTTTGTTCTTCACTTTATGTTGTCACTTTTTTCTTTACTTCAAATTTTTGTTTCCTTTTTTCTTCCCCATCAGGGGTTACTTTTTTCTTCACTTCTACTGTCACTTTGTTCTTTACTTTCCATGGTTTTTCACTTTGCTCTTTACTCCATTTTGTCACTTTATTCTTTTTCCCTGTTCTCACTTTGTTTTTTCACTACATGTTTCACTTTTTTTCTACACATCATGGTGTAACTTTTTTTCTTTTTCCCCCACGTTGTCACTTTGTTTTTTCAAATTCACATTGTCACTTTTTTTATTCCCCTTTATGGGGCCACTTTTGGTTTTTTTTTCACTTCATAGTGTCACTTTTGGGTTTTCAAATCAAATTGTGTCAATTTTTTCTTCACATCATATTGTCACTTTGTTTCTTTTTACCCTTTATTTTGTCACTTTGTTCTTTACTCCATGTTTTCACTTTTTTCTTTTACTTCAGGTGTCCCTTTTTTCTTTCCCCCCATGTTTTTACTTTTTTCTTCACTTCATGGGGTCCTTTGGGTTTTTCATTTTTGTGGGGCCAACTTTTTTCTACACTCGATTTTGGGCAATTTCTCTGTTCCCTTTAAATTCATGGTGCACTTTGGTTTTTTCACTTCTGGTGTCACTTTTTTTCTTTACTCCAGGGTCACTTTGTTCTTTTCCCTTTATGGGGTCCCCTTTTTTAATTCCCCTTTTTAAAGTTGTCACTCTGTTCTTCAAATTTATTGGGGTCACTTTTTTCTTTTACTTCATAGTGTCACTTTTTTTCTTCCCCTCCATGGGGTCCCCTTTGTTCTTCACTTCATCCTGTCCCCAATTTTTTCTTCATTTCATGGGGCCACTTTGTTCTTTACTCCATGGGTTTTCCCCTTTGTTCTTCACTTTATGGTGTCACTTTTTTTTCCCTTTACTTATATTTTTCACTTTTGTTCTTCCCCTCCCTGAAGAACTTTGTTCTTCACTCCAAGTCGGGCACTTTGCCTAAAACTTTCCCTGGTGTCACTTTGTTCTTCCAAAAACCCTTTTGTTTACTTTGTTTTTTCACTCCATGTTTTCACTTTTTTTTTTCTTTTACTTCATGGGGTCACTTTTTTTCTTCACTCCCCTGTTTCCCTTTTTTCTTCACTTTATGGTGCACTTTGTTCTTCACCTTTATTTTTCACTTTTTTTCTTTACTTCATTTTGTACTTTGTTCTTAAATTCTGGGGTCATTTTGTTCTTCACTTTCCGTGGCCCTAACTTTTTTCTCTTTCCCCGCATGTTGTCAAAGGTTTTTTTTCACTCCCCTTGGGGTCACCCTTTTTTCTTCACCCACGGCGTCACCTTTTTTTTTTTTGTCACTCTATTTGTCACTTTGTTTTTTCCTTCATGGTGCCCAAATTTTTCTTCACTTCAAGGGTCACTTTGGTTTTTTCCCCATCATGGAAATCACTTTTTTTCTTCCCTTCCCTGTTGTCACTTTGTTTTTCACTTCATGATGTAAATTTTTTTCTTTTTTGCTTCATGGTTCACTTTGTTCTTCCCCCCATGTTGTCAATTTTTCCCTTTACTTCATGGGTTTTCCCCTTTTTTCCCCCCACTCCACGTTGTCACTTTGTTTTTTCCAAACTCCTTGGGTCACTCTGTTTTTCACTAAAAGTTTTCACTTTTGTTTTTTCACTCCATAATGTCCCCTTTTTCTTCAACCATGGGGTCACTTTTAAATTTTTCCAATCCATGTTCTCGCTTTGTTCTTTAAATTCATGGGTTTTCACTTTTTTTCTTCACTAGATTTTGGGGCCCCTTTTATCCCTTTTGCCAAAGGTTTTCACTTTTTTTCTTTACTCCCTGGGGTCACTTTGTTTTTTCACTTTCCCCGGTGCCCCCTTTTTCTTCACTTCCCCTGTTGAACTTTGTTCTTTCCCCTTTATTTTTCACTTTGTTCATCAAATCCCTTTGGGGTCCCACTTTTTTTCTTCACTTCATGTTGTCCCTTTGTTCTTCAAAATCCATGGTGCCACTTTGTTCTTCCCCCCCATGGGGGTCACTTTGTTTTTTTCACTCCATGGTGTCACTTTGTTCTTTTACTCCTTTGGGGGCCACTTTTTTTCTTCACTTCATGGTGTTTACTTTTTTCCCTTTACTCTATGGTGCACTTTGTTTTTCACACAAGTGCCCCCTTTTTCTTTTATCCAAGTTGTCACTTTGGTCTTCAATCCATGTTTTTCCCCTTTGTTCTTTCCCCTCTAGGGGGTCACTTTGTTCCCTTTATCCATGTTTTTTTTCCCCTTTGTTCTTCACCTCCATGGGTCCCCTTTGTTTTTTACCTTATTGTGTCACTTTTTTCTTCACTCCATTTTGTCCCTTTTTTCTTCACTTCATGGGGTCACTTTGTTCTTCACCCCCTGGGTCACTTTGTTTCTTCACTCCATGGTGCCCAAATTTGTTCTTTAAATTTCCCTGGTGTCACTTTGTTCTTCACTCCATGTTGTCAATTTGTTCCTTTTAAATCCCCTTTTGTCCTTTATTCTTTTAAAACCCCGTTCCCCCACTTTGTTCTTCAAATTTCCCTTTGGGGTTCCCCCTTTTTTTTTTCCCTCCATGGCGTCCTTTGTTCTTTACTACATGGTTGGGGCCCCTTTGTTCTTCACTTCATGGTGTCCCCCTTTTTTCTTTTACCCCCAATTGTTTACTTTTTCTTCAATTTCCTGGCGTCACTTTCTCTTTAACTCCCCTGTTTTCCCCTTTGTTTTTTCAAATTTCCCTTTGGGGGTCACTTTTTTCTTCACTCAACGGCTCACTTGTTCTTCACTTCCATATTTTCACTTTGTTCTTCACTTTTATGGTGCCACTTTTTTTCCTTTTACTTTATGGTGCCACTTTGTTTTTTCACCTTTTATAGTGTCACTTTGTTCATCACATCTTTGGGGTCACTTTTGTTCTTCCCAAATTTATATTGTCACTTTGTTCTTCACTTTATGTTGTCACTTTTGTTTTTCACTTCATTGGCCCCTTTGTTCTTTACTCCATGTTTTTCACTTTGTTCTTTACTTCATGGTGTCACTTTGTTTTTTCAATCCATGTTTTTCAGTTTGTTGTTTTACCCTTTTCCCTGTGGGCTTTTTTTCTTTACTTCATGGTGTCAAATTTTCCCTTTTTCCTTTAAATTCATGTTGTCACTTTGTTTTTCATTCAAAGGTTTTCACTTTGTTTTTCACTTCGTGGTGCCACTTTGTTTTTCCCCTCGGGTGTTGTCACTTTTTTTTTTTCACTTCATGGTGTCACTTTTGTCTTTTTACTTCATTGTTTCACTTTGGGCTTTTACTCCATGGGTTCCCCTTTGTTCTTCACTTTTATGTTCCCCCTTTGTTCTTCACTTCATTTGTCCCCCTTTTTTTCTTCCCTTTCATGGTGCCACTTTGTTTTTTCTCTTCATAGTTTTACTTTTTTTCTTCACTCCCTGGTGTCACTTTTTTCTTTACTTTAACCTGTCACTTTGTTCTTCATTTCATGGGGGCCACTTTGTTTCACAAACCCCTGTTTTCCCCGTTGTTCTTTACTTCATGGGGTCACTTTTTTCTTCACTTCAAGTTTTCACTTGTTTCACCCAAGATGTAACTTTGTTCTTCACAAAAATGGCGTCACTTTGTTCCCTTTACTTTCCCTGTCGTCACTTTGTTTTTAAAACCCGGGTGTCACTTTTTTCTTCACCCATGTTGTCACTTTGTTCCCTTTACTCCATGTTTTTCACTTTGTTTTTTCACTCCATGTTGTCACTTTGTTCTTCACTTTATGGGTCACTTTGTTCTTCCCCTTCATGTTGTCACTTTGTCCTTCATTTCTTTTTTTCACTTTTTGTTTTTCCCTTCATGGGTCATTTGTTTTTTCAAAAACCGTGGCTAAATTTTTTCTCTTTACTGCATGTTGTCACTTTGTTCTTCACTTTTCCAAAGGGGTCACTTTTTTCTTTACTCCCCCAAAGGGCGTCACTTTGTTTTTCCCCCATCATGGTGGGCACTTTGTTCTTCACTTCATGTTGCACTTTTTTTCTTCATTTCATGATGTCCCCTTTTTTTCTTTACTTCCAAAGGTGTCCCCCTTTTTTTCCTTTACTCCATGTTGTCCAAATTTTGTTTTTTCACTTTAGGGTCACTTTGTTTTTCCACTCCCTTTTGTCACTTTGTTTTTTCACTTTCCTTGGGGGTCACTTGTTTTTTCACTCCCTTTCGTCACTTTGTTTTTTTCACTTCATTTTGTCACTTTTTTCTTCACATTATAGTGTCACTTTTTTTCTTTACTTTGGTTTACTTCGTTCTTCACTTCATTTGTTTATTTTTTTCTTCACTTTCATGGTGTCACTTCGTTCTTCCCTTCATGTTGTCCCCTTTTTTCTTCGCTTTATGTTTTTCAATTTTTTTTCACGTCCCCTGGTGTGACTTTTTTTCTTTTACTTCATGGGGGGGTTCCCCTTTACTTCACTTTATGTTGACCCCTTTGTTCTTCCAATCCAAGGGGTCCCCTTTGTTCTTCACTTCATGGAGTCACTTTTTTCTTTACCCCATTTTGTCACTTTTCTTTTTCACTTTTATCGTGTCACTTTTTTCTTTTACTTCAGGTGGGCCCCTTTTTATCTTTACTCCCTGTTGTCAAATTTTTTTCTTCCCTTCATGGTGTCAAATTTTTTTTCTTCCTTCGTTGTGTTCCCCTTTGTTTCTTCACTTTCCCTGTTTTTCACTTTTTTCTTTTTCCCCCTAAATTTACCTTTCTTCCCCCTTCAGTGTCACTTTGTTCTTCCCCCTCCATGTTTCCCCTTTTTTCTTTCCTCCATGTTGTCATTTTTTTCTTCACCCATGGGGTCACTTTGCACTTCACCCCCCCATGGTGTCACTTTTTTTTCACTTCATGGGGTCATTTTTGGGGGGTTTTTTTTTCCTTTCCCCCCCATTTGGGGTCACTTTTTTTCTTTTAATTCATGTTTCACTTTTTTCTTCACTTCATGTTGTCCTTTGTTCTTCACTCCAAAGTTTTCACTTTGGTCTTTTACTCCATGGTTTTCCCCTTTTTTCTTCCCTTCATAGTGTCCAATTTTTCTTCACTTCCTTTTTTTCAAGTTGTTCCTTTACTTAAAAGGTTCCACTTTGTTTTCAAAAACATTGCGTCACTTTTTTTCTTCACTCCATGGTGTTAAATTTTCTTTCCCTCCAAAGGTGCCACTTTGTTTATCACTTTTATGGTGTCACTTTGTTCTTCACTTTCCCTGGGGTCACTTTTTTTCTTCCTTCATAGGGCCACTTTTTGTTCTTCAAATCCCTTTTTGTTTACTTTGTTTTTTTCCCTCCAATTGCCACTTTGTTCTTCACTTCATTGTGTCCAAATTTGTTTCCTTTTCCTTTTCCCCCATTTCACTTTTTTCTTCACTAATGGGGTCACTTTGTCTTTCCCCCCGTCTCCATTTTTGTCACTTTTTTTCTTTTCTCCCAAGGGGCCACTTTGTTCTTTACTCCATGGTGTCCCCTTTGTTCTTTTTTTCCCCTCTATGGTGCCTTTGTTTTTTCACTCCCTTGCCCACTTTTTTTTTCACTCCCGGTGTCACTTTTTTTCCCTTTACTTTCCCTGGGGTCCCCCTTTTTTTCTTTACTTCATTGTTCAAATTTTTTCTTCACCCCCCATGTTTTTTCATTTGTTTTTTTTCACTCCATGGTGCCACTTTTCTTTACTTTAAAGGCGTCACTTTGTTCTTCACTCGATGTTGTCCCCTTTGTTCTTCACTCCATGGTCCACTTTTTTCTTCACTCCCCTGGTGTCACCTTTTTTCTTTACTCCATGTTGTCCCCTTTGTCCTTCACTCCATGGTGTCACTTTTTTTCATCAAATCCATTTGAAACTTTTTTCTTTCCCCTTCATGGTGTCACTTTGTTCTTTCACTTTCAAATTTTCACTTTGTTCCTTTTTCTCCATGGTTTTCATTTGTTCCCCTTTACTTTCCATGTTCACTTTGGTTTTTCACTTCCTTGGGGTTTTACTTTGTTCTTTACTTTTGTGGTTCACTTTGGTTTTTGCACTCCATGTTGTCACCTTTTTTCTTTCAAATTCCCTGTTTTTCGCTTTGTTCTTAACTTCATTTGTCCCCTTTTTTTCATTCCTAGTGGTGTCATTTGTTTTTTTCCTCCCGGTGTCACCCTTTTTTCTTCCCCTTCCCTGGGGCCAAAATTTTTTTCTTCAAAATCCATGGTGTCACTTTTTCTCACTTTTCCCTGGTGTCACTTTTTTCTTCACCCCCATTGTGGGCACTTTGTTCTTCAAATCCATGTTTTCACTTTTGTTTTTTCACTTCATTTTAGGGCCCACTTTGTTCTTCACTTCATAGTTCAATTTTTTTGTAAACTACATGGTGGGCCCCTTTTTTCTTTAAACCCCCGGTGTCACTTTTTTTTTTCCCCCCTATGGGTTTTCACATTGTCCTTCACCCCTGGTGTTACTTTTTTCTTTTACTCCATGTTGTCCCCCTTTGTTTTTCACTTTCATGGTGTCCCCTTTGTTCTCCACTACAAAGTTTTTCACTTTTTTCTTCACTCCATGGACAACTTTTTTCTTCAACTTCATGGCGCCCCTTTGTTTTTTCACTCCTGTTGTCAAATCTCGTCCCTCACTCCATGGTTTCCCCCCTTTGTTCTTCCCTCCCTGGTGTCACTTTGTTCTTTTACTCTATTTTTGTCACATTTTTCCTTCCTCCATGGGGTCCCCTTTTTTCTTTTACTCCATGTTTTTCACTTTGTTTTTCACCCTTTATAGTGTCACTTTGTTCTTCACTTCATAGGGTCGCTTTTTTTCTTTTTACTTCATGGTGGTCCAAATTTTTTCTTCAAATTCATGTTGTCACTTTGTTCTTCACTTCAAGGAGTCACTTTGTTCTTCACCCCCTTTTTGCACTTTTCTCTTCACTTCATCGGGGTCCCCCTTTTATCTTCACTTCCCTGGGGCCCCCTTTGATCTTCCACTCCATGTTTTCAAATTTTTTCTTCACTTTTAAGGTGTCATTTTGTTCTTCACTTCATTGGGGTCACTTTTTTTTCTTCACCTCTTTTTTGTCACTTTGTTCTTTAAACCCCCTATTGTCACTTTGTTCTTTACTTCATGGTGTCACTTTTTTCTTCCATCCTGGTGGGCAAATTTGTTTCTTTACTTCATGTTGGCCCCTTTGTTCTTCACTTCATGTTGTCACTTTTTTTCTTTCCCCCTCCAGTTTGTCCTTTGGTCTTCCCTCCCTGGTGTCACTTTTTTCTTTACTCAAAAGTTCAATTTTTATTCCCCTTCATTTTATCAAGTTGTTCTTGACTTAATGGGGCCCCTTTTTTTCTTCAAAAACATTGCGTCACCTTTTTTCCCTTTACTCCATGGTTTTTTACTTTGTTCTTCACCCCAAGGGGCCCCTTTGTTCTTTTATTCATGGTGTCCCCTTTTTTCTTCCCCTCCCTGGGGGTCCCCTTTTGTTCCTTTCCCTTTAAAGGGCCAACCCTTTTTCTTCCAAAATCCCCTGTTGTTTACTTTGTTTTTCACCCATATTTCCCCCTTTTTTCTTCACTTTATTGTGTTTCTTTTTTCTTCACTCCATGAAAGTCACTTTGGGTTTTTTCCCCTAGATGGTGTCACTTTGCTTCACTCCATGTTGCACTTTGTTCTTTACTCCAAGGGCCACTTTGTTTTTCACTTTCCCTGGTGTTTACTTTGTTCTTTAACCCCTTGGTGTTCCCTTGTTTTTCAAATCCATTTTTGCCACTTTGTTTCTTTTACAAACCATGGTGTTTACTTTTTTCCTTTCCCTCCTTTGGGGTCACTTTTTCTTTTTACTTTTATTGTGTCCCTTTGTTCTTCACCTCCATGTTGTCCACTTTGTTCTTCACTCCAGGTGCCAAAATTTGGGTTTTTCACTTAATTTGGCGTCCCCTTTGTTTTTTCACCGATGTTTTCACTTTGTTCTTCAATTTTCCCTGGTGCCCACTTTTTCTTTTTACAACCATGGTGTCCCCCTTTGTTCCCTTTACTCCAGTTGTCAATTTTACCTTCACTCCATGGGGTCACTTTGTTTTAAACACTCCATGTTTACACTTTGTTCTCCCCTTCCCTGGGGTCACTTTTTTTCTTCACTACATGTTGTCACTTTTTCTTCTTTTCCATGGTGTCACTTTTTTCTTCCACTCCATTTTCACTTTGGGTTTTTCACTTTTATGGTGTCACTTTGTTTTTTCCACATTTTTTGGTGTCACTTTTGGGTTTTTCACTCCATTTGTCACCTTTTTCTTCACTTCCCTGTTTCCGCTTTGTTCTTAACTTTATGTTTCCCCTTTTTTCATCACTAATGGGGGTCACTTTTTTTCTTTTACTCCATGGGTCACTTTGTTCTTTACTTCCCTGGTGCCCCCTTGTTTTTTCACCCATGGTGGGCACTTTTTTGTTTTTCACTCCATGGTGTCAAATTTGTTTTTTCACTCCATTGTGTCACTTTGTTTTTCACTCCCCTGGTGTCACTTTTTTTTCACTTTTAGGTGCCCCTTTTTTCTTCACTTTAAAAGTGTCCCTTTTGTTGTAAACTACATGGGTCACTTTGTTTTTCACTTCATAGTGTCACTTTGTTTTTTCACTTTTCCCAAGGGGTTTACTTTGCCTTTTTCACTTTTTGGTGCCCCCTTTTTTCTTCACTTTCCCTGTTTTTCACTTTGTTCTTCACTTCAAAGGTGTCACTTTGTTCTTCACTTTATGGTGCCACTTTTTTTTCTTCACTCCATTTGTCACTTTGGGTTTTTTACTTCATGGGGGTCAAATTTGTTCTTCACTTCAGGGGGTCACTTTTTTTTTCTTCACTCCATGGGTCATTTGTTCTTCCTTCATGGGGGTCACTTTGCTCTTTACTTCATGTTGTCCCCTTTTGTTCTTCACTCCATGGTGTCACTTTGTTTTTCACTCCATGGTTTTCACTTTGTTTTTTCCCTTTTTGGGGCCACTTTTTCTTTACTCCCTGTTGTCCATTTGTTTTTTCACTTCCCCTGGGTCACTTTTTTCTTCCCCCATTCCCGGTGGCACTTTTTTTCTTTTCTCCTTGGGTTTTCGCTTTGTTTTTAACCCTTTCGTTGTCACTTTGTTCTTCCCAAAAAAATTTGTCACTTTGTTTTTTCACCCCTGGTGCCACGGGTTTTTCACTTAATGGGGTCAATTTGTTTTTTCACTCGATGGGGTCACTTTTTTTCTTTACCCATGGGCCCCCTTTGTTCTTCACAACCCCTGGGTCACTTTGGTTTTTTCACTTTCCCTGTTCCTTTACTTTTTCCTTCAACCCCCATGGTGTCACTTTGTTTATACTTCCCTGGTTACACTTTGTTCTTTTACTTCGTTGTCACTTTGTTTTTCACTACATGTTGTCACTTTGTTTTTTCTCTCCATGGGGTCACTTTTTTTTCTTCACTTTTCCGTTTGACTTTGTTCTTCACTTCTGGGGTCCCCTTTTTTCTTCACTCTGGGGGTGTCACTTTTTTTCTTTACTCCATGTTTTCACCTTTATTTTTCCTCCATGTTTTCGTTTGTTCCTTTAAATTTATGTTGTCACTTTTTTCATTTCCCCTAGATGGTGTTTACTTTGTTCTTCACTTTTCCAAGGGGTCCCCTTTGTTCCCTTTACTCATGGTGCCCCCTTTTTTCTTAACCCTCCATGGTCCCCCTTTGTTTCTTCACTCCCTGGTGTCCCCCTTTTTTCTTTACTCCATTGGGGTCACTTTTGTTTTTTCCCATCCATGGTGCACTTTTTTCTTCACTTTAAGGTGCCACTTTGTTTTTTCACTTCAAAAGTGTCATTTGTTGTAAAATAAAATGGGGTTTACTTTTTCTTCACTTCATTGTCAAATTTGGGTTTTTCCCTTTCCCAAGGGGTCCCCTTTGTTCTTCACTCCCAAGGTTTTCCACTTTTTTTCTTCACTTCATTTTTGGGCACTTTTTTTCTTCCCTCCATGGTGTCACTTTGTTTTTTTTTCACTCCAAAGTTTTTCACTTTGTTTTTCAATAAATAGTGGGCCCCTTTGTTCTTTACTCCATTTGTCACTTTGTTCTTTTTCCCCCCATAGTGCCCCTTCGTTCTTCACTTCAATTTGGGTAATTTTTCTTCAAAACCCCTGTTTTCACTTTGTTTCTTCACTTTCCCTGGTGTAAATTTTTTTCCTTTCCCTTCCCTGGGTCCCTTTGTTCTTCACTTTCCCCTGTGTCACTTTTTCTTCACCCTTTTTTGTCACCTTTTGTTCTTCACTTTCCGGTTGGGCCAAAATTTTTCTTCACTTCATAGTTCCTTTGTTCTTTACTGCACGGTGTTCCCCTTTTTCTTTACTTTTGGGTCACTTTGCCTTCACTCCATGTTGTCACTTTGGGTTTTTTTCAAATCCAAAGGAGCAACTTTTTTTCTTCCCCTTTAAAGCCCCCCACTTTGTTCTTCACCTTTCCCTGTTTTCCCTTTTGTTTTGCACTCCAAGGTGCCCTTTGTTCTTCACTCCTTGGTGTCACTTTTTTTCTTCACTCTTTTGGTTTCACCTTGTCCTCACCTCCATGGTTTTTACTTTTTTCTTTTACTCCATTTGTCACTTTGTTCTTCACTTCATGGTGCACTTTGTTCTCCCCCAAAATGTTGTCACTTTTTCTTCTCTCCCATGGTGTCACTTTGTTCTTTCACCCTCTTGTTGTCACTTTTTTCTTCCTTCATGGGTCACTTTTTTTCCCTTTACTCCCTGGTGTCACTTTATTTCCCCTTTTCTCCATGTTCTTGCTTTTTTTTCTTTAAATTTACGGGTTTTCACTTTGTTCTTCACTAGATGGTTCACTTTGTTTTTCACTCCCTGGGGTCACTTTGTTCTTCCTTTTTGGTTTCCAATTTTTTTCTTCACTCCATGTTGTCCCCTTTGTTTTTTCACTTTAGGGGGTCCCCCTTTTTTTCTTCACTTCATGGTGGGCCCCTTTTTTTTTTCACTCCATGTTTGTCCCTTTGTTCCTTTACTTCATGGTGTCACTTTGTTTTTTCAACCCCCCCATGGGGGGGGGGAACTTTGTTCTTTCACTCCATGGTGTAAATTTGTTCTTCACTTTTTTTGGGGTTCCCCCTTTGTTTTTCACTTCTGTTGTTTCCCTTTTTTTTGTTCTTCACTCCCAAAGGGGGTCCCCTTTTTTTCTTTTTCTTCACGTGTCACTTTTGTTCTTCATTTCCTGGTTGGGCCCCTTTGTTCTTTACTTAAACCCTGTGTCACTTTGTTTTTCACTTAAAGGGGTAACTTTTGTTCTTCACTTTATGTTTCACTTTGTTTTTTCCTCATTTATTAACCCTTTTTTCTTTACTCCCCTGGTGTCAAATTTGTTCTTCACTCCATGTTGTCCTATTTCTAACACTCCATTTGGGGTCCCCTTTTTTTCTTTTACCCAATTTTTGGCACTTTTTTCTTTTACTTTTCCCTTTGTCCAAATTTGTTCTTCACTCCATGTTTCACTTTGTTCTTCTCTTCATGGTGTCACTTTGTTCCTTTAATTCCAGTTTTCACTTTTTTCTTTACTTCATGGAGTCACTTTGTTTTTCACCCCCTGTTGTCCCCCTTTTTTTTCTTCACCCCCATGGTGTCACTTTTTTTCTTTTAAATCCATTTACGTCACTTTTTCTTCACCCTTTATGTTGTCACTTTATTTTTCACCCATAGTGGGCCTTTGTTTTTTCACCCCATCGGTCACTTTGTTCTTTTACTTCCGCGTCCCCTTTTTTCCTTTACTTCATGGGGTCACTTTGTTTTTTTACTTTATTGGGGGGGCCTATTTTGTTCTTCACTCCATGTTGTCACATTGTTTTTTCACTTTAGTGTCACTTTTTTTCTTCAAATTTTATTGTGGCACTTTGGGTTTTTTAACCCCCCCTGGGTCACTTTGTTCTTCACCCTTTAAATTTTGTCCCCTTTTGTTCTTCACTTCTGTTGCACTTTTTTTCTTCACTCCAAGGTGCACTTTGTTTTTTTCACCTTCAGGTTTTCACTTTTTTCTTCACCCCCAAAAGGTTGTCACTTTTTTTCCACTTCATCGTGTTACTTTTTGTTTTTTCACTTTATTGTGGCCTTTTTTTTTCACTCCAAAATTTTTCACTTTTTTTCTTTACATCATGGTGGGAATTTTGTTCTTCACTTCATGAAAGTCCCCTTGTTTTCACTCCATGTTTTCACTTTGGGTTTTTTACTCCCTGTTTTTCACTTTGGGTTTTTTTCCTTTTGGTGTCCCCTTTGTTTTTCACTTTATGTTGTCACTTTTTTGTTCACTTCATGGGTCACTTTTTTTTCTTCACTCCATGTTTTCACTTTTGTTTTTCACTTTTATGGGGTCACTTTGTTCTTCACCCCTTTTATCGTGTTTTTTTTTCTTCACTTCAATTTTGGGGATTTTATCTTTACCCATTTGTCACTTTTTTTCTTCACTTCAAAGGGGTCATTTTTTTCTTCACTTCATGATGGGCACTTTTTTTCTTCAAACCATGTTTTACTTTTTTTCTTTACTTCTGTCACTTTGTTTTTCGCTTCATGGTGTCACTTTTTTCTTCACTTCCTGTTGTCCCCTTTTTTGTTCCCACTTCATGGTTTTCACTTTGTTCTTTAAATCCAAGTTTTCTCTTTTTTCTTCACTTCATAGTGTCACTTTGTTTTTCACTTCATAGGGCGCTTTGTTTTTTCAATTTATGGTGTCCCATTTCCCTTTTTTCACTTCATGGTTTTCACTTTTTTCTTCACCTTTTAAAGGGGTCAAATTTGTTCTTCCCCTTCATGGTGCCCCCCTTTGGTTTTTTACTCCATGTTTTTCACTTTTTTCTTCCCCTTCCTGGTGTCACTTTTTCTTCACTTTATGGTGTCCCCCCCTTTTTATTCACTCCATGACGTTCCTTTGCTTCACTTCATGTTGTCACTTTTTAAACTTCTCTCCACAGTGTCCCCTTTTTTTCTCACTTCATGCCGTCCCACTTTGTTTCCTTTTACTTCATGGTTTTCACTTCGTTCTTTACTTTTATGCGTCACTTTGGGTTTTTCACTTTATGGGGTCACTTTGTTCCCCCCCTTCCCTGGTGCCACTTTTTTCTTCACTCCATATTGTCACTTTGTTTTTTGACTTCATGGTGCCACTTCTTTTTCACTTCATAGTGTCACTTTGTTCTTCCCCAACATTGGGGGTCCCCTTTGTTCTTCAATTCAAAGTTTTTCTCTTTTTTCTTCACTTCATGTTGTCACCCTTTTTTTTCCCCTTCATTTTTGTCACCCTTTTTTCTTCACTTCCCTGTTGTCACTTTTTTCTTTTTACTTTTATGGGGTTTACTTTTTTCTTCAATTTTTTTTGTCACTTTTTTCTTTCTCTTCCATATTGTCACCCCAAAAAAAGGGGGTTTTTTTTTTTAAAAAAACTATTTCCCCCCTTTTCCCAAAAAGGGGTTTTTTTTTTAAAACCCCCTTTTTTTTCCCCCCCTTCCAAAAAAAAAAGGGGTTCCGGGCCCAAAGCCCCCCTTTTTTCCCCCCTTTTAAAATTTAAAAAAAACCAAAAAAAAAAAAAAAAAAAAACCCCCCCAAAAAAAAAAAAGGGGGGGAAACCCGGGGGGGTTCCCCCAAAAAAACCCCTTTGGCCCCCAAAAAAAAATTTTTTTTAAAAAAATTTGGGAAAAAAATTTTTTTAAAAAAAAAAAATTTAAAAAAAAAAAAACCGTTTTTGGGGGGTTTAAAAAAAAGGGAAAAAAATGGGGCCCTTTTTCCAAAAAAACCAAGGCCCCCAAAAATTTTTCCGGGGGGAAAAAAAGGGGTCGCCCCAAAAAAAATTTTTTCCCCCCCCCCCCGGGGGCCCAAAAAAAAAAACCCCCAAAAAAAAAAAAAACCCCAAAAAAAAAAAAAAAAAAAAAAAAAATTTTTTTAAAAAAAGGGGGCCCTTTTTAACAAAAAAGGCCCCCTTTAAACCAAAAAAAAATTTCCCCCCCAAAAAAAAAAAACCCCCAAAAAAAAAAAGGAAATCCCAAAAAATTTTTAAAAAAGGGAAAAAAGGGCCCTTAAAAACCCCCCTCCAAAATCAAAAAATTTTTTTTTTTTTTCCCAAAACCCAAAAACCCCCCCCCCCCGGGGGGAAAAACCCAAAAAAAACCCCCCAAAAAAAATT
>NC_069448.1:33529656-33554656 GCF_026875155.1 Cherax quadricarinatus | reverse complement strand
ATGTGTAGTATTAAGAAACAGTGTAGTAATTAGAGTAATAGTGTATAATAGTCAGTAGAACTGTAATACTAGTCAAGTAGAGTAGTGTAATATCAGTAGTAGAAAGTGTAGTTGTACTAGTTATAGTAGTAAGTAGTTTTAAGAAACATGTGTATAGTATAGTAATGTTAATTAGTAGTAGTTGATAGTAGTATAGCAGTAGTTGTAGTAGTATATAGTAATAGATACTAGTAATATTAGTAGTATATAGTTACATTACGTTTATTATTAAATTTAAATTAGAAATTGTCTCTTATTAATTAAATATTTAATTCAAAAACATGTCTGACATTCAAGAAACATGTCTGACATTCAAGAAACATGTCTGACATTCAAGAAACATGTCTGACATTCAAGAAACATGTCTGACATTCAAGAAACATGTCTGACATTCAAGAAACATGTCTGACATTCAAGAAACATGTCTGACATTCAAGAAACATGTCTGACATTCAAGAAACATGTCTGACATTCAAGAAACATGTCTGACATTCAAGAAAACATGTCTGACATTCAAGAAACATGCCTGACATTCAAGAAACATGTCTGACATTCAAGAAACATGTTTGACATTCAAGAAACATGTCTGACATTCAAGAAACATGTCTGACATTCAAGAAAACTGTCTGACATTCAAGAAACATGTTTGACATTCAAGAAACATGCTGACATTCAAGAAACATGTCTGACATTCAAGAAACTGTCTGACATTCAAGTAACATGTCTGACATTCAAGTAAACTGTCTGACATTCAAGAAACATGTTTGACATTCAAGAAAACATGTCTGACATTCAAGAAACATGTTTGACATTCAAGAAACTGTCTGACATTCAAGTAACATGTCTGACATTCAAGAAACATGTTATAGACATTCAAAGAAACATGTCTGACATTCAAGAAACGTGTCTGACATTCCGCTTCGATGAAACGGAGAGACATGTTCAGTTCTTTTTTTTAATAAAGCAAAACACTTGTATGTTCTTGAGGTGATTCAGCCAGGTCGCATCCTGGCCGAGGGGCATTGACCCCCAAATCCCTCTCCAGTTACTCTAGTACCTATAGCTCTGTTGATTACAATGTGCTGTGTCTCTCTGATCACCAGACTGTCGTATGGTCATCATGTACAACACAGACTTCTACGGCTACAACATCAACATGACACAAGGTTGGGGACCCTACAACATGATGCTCCAGCAGTGCCAAACTTACCCTTGTGTAGCTATGGTCTGCATCACTTTAGGTCAGTTCTATAAGAAATTAATGCACATACGTGTATTTATTAATTTGTCTATATATATATATATATATATATATATATATATATATATATATATATATAATATATATATATATATTATATATATATATATATATATATATATATATATATATATATATATATGTATATATATATATATATATATATATATATTTATATATATATATATGTTATGAATGTTATGAATGAAAAGAAGTTGGATGTCCTGGCCCTAAGCGAAACAAAGCTGAAGGGGGGTAGGGGAGTTTCAGTGGGGGGAAATAAATGGGATTAAATCTGGAGTATCTGAGAGAGTTAGAGCAAAGGAAGAGGTAGCAGTAATGTTAAATGATCAGTTATGGAAGGAGAAAAGAGAATATGAATGTGTAAATTCAAGAATTATGTGGATTAAAGTAAAGGTTGGATGCGAGAAGTGGGTCATAATAAGCGTGTATGCACCTGGAGAAGAGAGGAATGCAGAGGAGAGAGAGAGATTTTGGGAGATGTTAAGTGAATGTATAGGAGCCTTTGAACCAAGTGAGAGAGTAATTGTGGTAGGGGACCTGAATGCTAAAGTAGGAGAAACTTTTAGAGAGGGTTGTGGTAGGTAAGTTTGGGGTGCCAGTGTGTAAATGATAATGGGAGCCCTATGATTGAACTTTGTATAGAAAGGGGTTTAGTTATAGGTAATACATATTTTAAGAAAAAGAGGATAAATAAGTATACAAGATATGATGTAGGGCGAAATGACAGTAGTTTGTTGGATTATGTATTGGTAGATAAAAGACTGTTGAGTAGACTTCAGGATGTACATGTTTATAGAGGGGCCACAGATATATCAGATCACTTTCTAGTTGTAGCTACACTGAGAGTAAAAGTTAGATGGGATACAAGGAGAATAGAAGCATCAGGGAAGAGAGAGGTGAAGGTTTATAAACTAAAAGAGGAGGCAGTTAGGGTAAGATATAAACAGCTATTGGAGGAGAGATGGGCTAATGAGAGCATAGGCAATGGGGTCGAAGAGGTATGGGGTAGGTTTAAAAATGTAGTGTTAGAGTGTTCAGCAGAAGTTTGTGGTTACAGGAAAGTGGGTGTGGGAGGGAAGAGGAGCGATTGGTGGAATGATGATGTAAAGAGAGTAGTAAGGGAGAAAAAGTTAGCATATGAGAAGTTTTTACAAAGTAGAAGTGATGCAAGGAGGGAAGAGTATATGGAGAAAAAGAGAGAGGTTAAGAGAGTGGTGAAGCAATGTAAAAAGAGAGCAAATGAGAGAGTGGGTGAGATGTTATCAACAAATTTTGTTGAAAATAAGAAAAAGTTTTGGAGTGAGATTAACAAGTTAAGAAAGCCTAGAGAACAAATGGATTTGTCAGTTAAAAATAGGAGAGGAGAGTTATTAAATGGAGAGTTAGAGGTATTGGAAGATGGAGGGAATATTTTGAGAAATTGTTAATGTTGATGAAGATAGGGAAGCTTGTGATTTCGTGTATAGGACAAGGAGGAATAAATCTTGTAGGAGTGAGGAAGAGCAGTTGTGAGTGTGGGGGAAGTTCGTGAGGCAGTAGGTAAATGAAAGGGGGTAAGGCAGCCGGGATTGATGGGATAAAGATAGAAATGTTAAAAGCAGGTGGGGATATAGTTTGGAGTGGTTGGTGCAATTATTTAATAAATGTATGGAAGAGGGTAAGGTACCTAGGGATTGGCAGAGAGCATGCATAGTTCCTTTGTATAAAGGCAAAGGGGATAAAAGAGAGTGCAAAAATTATAGGGGGATAAGTCTGCTGAGTATACCTGGTAAAGTGTATGGTAGAATTATTATTGAAAGAATTAAGAGTAAGACGGAGAATAGGATAGCAGATGAACAAGGAGGCTTTAGGAAAGGTAGGGGGGTGTGTGGACCAAGTGTTTACAGTGAAACATATTAGTGAACAATATTTAGATAAGGTTAAAAGAGGTCTTTGTGGCATTATGGATTTGGAAAAGGCGTATGACAGGGTGGATAGGGGGGCAATGTGGCAGATGTTGCAAGTGTATGGTGTAGGAGGTAGGTTACTGAAAGCAGTGAAGAGTTTTTACGAGGATAGTGAGGTTCAAGTTAGAGTATGTAGGAAAGAGGGAAATTATTTCCCAGTAAAAGTAGGCCTTAGACAAGGATGTGTGATGTCACCGTGGTTGTTTAATATATTTATAGATGGGGTTGTAAGAAAGTAAATGCGAGGGTCTTGACAAGAGGCGTGGAGTTAAAAGATAAAGAATCACACACAAAGTGGGAGTTGTCACAGCGCTCTTTGCTGATGACACTGTGCTCTTGGGAGATTTGAAGAGAAGTTGCAGAGATTGGTGGATGAATTTGGTAGGGTGTGCAAAAGAAGAAAATTAAAGGTGAATACAGAAAGAGTAAGGTTATGAGGATAACAAAAAGATTAGGTGATGAAAGATTGAATATCAGATTGGAGGGAGAGAGTATGGAGGAGGTGAATGTATTCAGATATTTGGGAGTGGACGTGTCAGCGGATGGGTCTATGAAAGATGAGGTAAATCATAGAATTGATGAGGGGAAAAAAGAGTGAGTGGTGCACTTAGGAGTCTGTGGAGACAAAGAACTTTGTCCTTGGAGGCAAAGAGGGGAATGTATGAGAGTATAGTTTTACCAACACTCTTATATGGGTGTGAAGCGTGGGTGATGAATGTTGCAGCGAGGAGAAGGCTGGAGGCAATGGAGATGTCATGTCTGAGGGCAATGTGTGGTGTGAATATAATGCAGAGGAATTCGTAGTTTGGAAGTTAGGAGGAGGTGCGGGATTACCAAAACTGTTGTCCAGAGGGCTGAGGAGGGGTTGTTGAGGTGGTTCGGACATGTGGAGAGAATGGAGCGAAACAGAATAACTTCAAGAGTGTATCAGTCTGTAGTGGAAGGAAGGCGGGGTAGGGGTTCGGCCTAGGAAAGGTTGGAGGGAGGGGTAAAGGAGGTTTTGTGTGCGAGGGGCTTGGACTTCAGCAGGCATGCATGAGCGTGTTTGATAGGAGTGAATGGAGACAACTGGTTTTTAATACTTGACGTGCTGTTGGAGTGTGAGCAAAGTAACATTTATGAAGGGGTTCAGGGAAACGGCAGGCCGGACTTGAGTCCTGGAGATGGGAAGTACAGTGCCTGCACTCTGAAGGAGGGGTGTTAATGTTGCAGTTTAAAAACTGTAGTGTAAAGCACCCTTCTGGCAAGAGAGTGATGGAGTGAATGATGGTGAAAGTTTTCTTTTTTCGGGCCACCCTGCCTTTGGTGGGAATCGGCAGTGTGATAATAAAAAAATAATAAAAATATATATTATATATATATATATATATATTATATATTATATATAAAATTTTATATATATATATATATATATTATATTATATTTTATATTATATATATATAATTATTTGTGTGTGTGTGTGTGTGTGTAACTAAAAAAGGGGGAAAACACGGGAAAAAGGCTTTTGGCCATTCTTGGCAGGTTTTTAAAAAACCCAACGCATAAGAAAATATATCCCAGCTCAATTTCGTGCACCCCTAACAATAAGCTTTGACAAATCTTTTACTCATGTGAAAGTCCCCTAAATAAAACCCCCATCATGATTATTTTCAAACCCTAAACTTGAAACACCAAGGTTTTTAGCTTCAATAACCCAAATAGCCAGACCTTTCCCATCATTAATACCTTTTTCCCAAAACCAAATACTTTCCATATCCTTTTAAAGGGCAAAAACTTATCTAATTTAAAATCCTTATTACTGGTTCTCTTTCGGGGGAGTTCTATAAGACTTTATTTTATCCCTTTATTAAACTATTTCCATTATACACTTCGATCGGTCCCCCCTCTTCTTCGTCTAACAGTGAATGAAACTTAAGGTTTTCAATTTTTTTCATAAGGAAGTTTTTAATGATGTATTATTTAGTCATCTACGCTAAATGTTTTCTAACAAAATTTATGCCCATTTGTAGTTGGAGACCAGAATTGAGCTGCATAATCTAGGTGAGGCCTTATAATGAGTTTTAAAGCTGCGTTAACATGGTCTTCTGTTGCTTACATTCTTGAAATAAACCCCCCAAAAAAAATTTTGCCTTATTATGCAGTTTGGCATTGCTATCTTGGTTCAAGGTTATGCTTCCCAAAACCAAGTCCTTTTCGTTCTGTAGGGCAAATTTTTACTTTTTAAAGCTGATAGATGCTAGGGCATGAACTTTCCAAGCATTAGAATTTGCTTTTTCGAATTGATCTGCTTCTGCCACTTTTTGACCCGGATTGAGTTTGTCTAAAACCCCCGAAGTTTGTGACATCACGTTTGAATCGATTTTCCCACCCTTTTTTTGTGTCATCAGCGAATTTGTCAATCATGTAAATTTTATTCTCAAAATCCTGATATACATTATAAACAACAATGGGCCTAAAATGAACCCTGTGGAAAGCCCCTTGTTAAAATCCCAAAATCGACTTACCCCCTTTATGGAACTCTGTTCTATTTGGGGAGCCTGACTCGATCCATGATAGCACTTTTCCCAGAGCCCTGAGCTGCCACTTTTTTTAACAGCTCTGATGAGGTACTTTATCAAAAACCGTAGTAAAATCCAAAAACATTAGAATTCTTTATCGACATGGGCCCCAAAAGCTTTAGAAGAAGTTTTGTAAAATTTTTTGGCAGGAACGGCCCCTGTAAAACCTGCTGGTATCATTAATCAAAATTTTGTTATCAAGATGGTTCTATGTTATTAGCTATAAAACCAAAAATTTGCCGAAATAAGGATAGGGTTATTGGGGGGTAATTTGGGTAAAAGATTGTCCCCCTTTTAAAAAAAAGGAATTAATTGCCCTCTTCCACATATGACATACACCTGTTTTTAAGAGGTAAATAAAAATATTGTTTAATGGTTCAAGACTTCCCAAATTTCATCCCTTAAAAACCCCTTTAAAAAAATCACAGGACCGGCATTTTTTTTTGTCTCCCTCGGTCTGCTTGTTTATAACCATTTCCTAGGACTTGATGTTACATAAATTTTCTTTTCAAGCCACTATTAAAAATTTAATTACTGGTATTGTTAGTTTTTTCCTGTGTGAAAAACGAGGGAAATAAAAATTTTTTTAAAAAGCAGCACATTTTATTGTCCTTGTCAGTAAAATGCCCGAGTTATTTTTAAGGGGCCTATTTTTTTTCTAACTTTTGTTCCTAAACCTGTAAAAAAACATTTTGGAATTAGTTTTCTGAATCCCCTAGCAACGTTTTAATTTTCATAGTCCCGTGTTAGCTTATCTTATCCCGTTATTTAACGTCTCCACTAATGTCATTATTGCGATTCTCTTCGATGGAGATTCCCAAGCATTGCATAAAGTGTCTCAATGTCTTCAACGTGCTCGGTTTGCAGAACCATTTATCACAGAGCACGAAGTTGATGGGTGTATCAAGAAGGGCAAGTTTGTCATCTGAACACTTCACTTACTCACACTTCATATACACTAGTCCAGACACTATCCTAGGCTCAATAGATGACTAGGACTTTGCCTAAGCATGGGCCAGTAGGCTTTAATACCGCACAGGGCGGCTCCTTCTTTTCCCTTAATTTCTTGTGTACTAGATTCAAAATATGGCCCTCACCATTTTTTGTGATCGCAACTATAAACTCTTTCCTTTTGCATAAACGATATTGAAGCCATTATTCATTCCAATTTAGGGTAAATTCTATTGATCCTAATTCTTTATATTAAAATAAAAGCACTTTGGCAGCATGTAAGTAAAAAGGCAATAACAAAAAATTGTCAACAAAATTATAAAAGGGAAGGGGTGAGGACACCCGGAGTTTCAAATCTGACCCTTACCGAAAAATCAGGTATACAACAAATACAGTCTACAAGCTAATAATCCTACGCTAGCCGCAATTTTATTACGTCTAACCAGGGCATAAACCCAAAATAGTCGTAGTGACATATTTCCCTTGGGGAGCCTTTAACATAGTTGTTTAGAAAGCTGTCAAATTGATAACACTCTTCGTTACCCCAATACCACAGAGTCTAGTTGTTCACAAAGTCCCATTGTAACTCTGTTAAGACAAAATTCTGGGACCATATACTGGTTTATTCTTAGTATCAAACTTCCATTCAATGCTAAAGGGATTGATTTACGTTGGAAGTTTTGCTGCCAAATCTACCCACAGTAAGTCTTCATGGTCTAACTATCCAAGCTGAGGGACAAATATCATACTCGGTATGTGTTTACAAGGCCATTATAACTGATTTTATATACAATCATATTAAATGATCACGACACAGAGTCGCACCCACGCCTCTACTTTCTATCCTATACGTTGTCAACTTGATACAATTAAAAGCCTGAATCTAGACAAAACCAGACGAAAGGCAGATCTCTACAGCGGACATTCAGCCGGCAATGTCACTATTTTTTCATATTAAACCACTTCTCATTATAAGGCAAAAACATCAGTTTTTAACCAACCATCTTCAACTAATCTTAATAAATGTATGTATGCAAGACAAGCCATGGGTAGTGGAAATCTTTAGCTCAAGTACTTTCACACTCTGCAGGCATCGATCAGGGAACGCTATGCAATGCGTTGCAAAGAGAGCAACTTAAGCAGGCAGGAGAGAGTTCTCAGAGTATCATAGTGTGGATGCGTATGTCACCGGACCAACGGTTACCCTAGAAATTGCGGTGCCATCTCCACACTACACCCACATAGGTGGTAGGAAGTTTTTTGAGAAGTCACGTATGAAACATTATAAGACATAATACCACTCCAAGCTTTTATTCTAGTCGTTATATAGGTTCATGTAGTTTGAGAAAAAATGTTTTCCTCGATTGGATACTATACACATGAGATGGCTATTATTCTTGTAACCTTTTAAATATAAATGAAAGGAATAGAATTTGGTTTTCGTCGTCTGAATAAATGTCTGGAGGTATATCGAATGTGCTTCGAGGTACACAGAAGCATCTCTTCCTAAATACTGTTATCCAATTCTTCTCAATGTCGGTTAATGTCCTGACTTGTAAAACTCAATGCTTTTCCGATAAGATTCTTATGATCATAAATATTTCCTAATTTTCTATGCAACTCTTTAACTTTTCCTTATTTTATATCATAATCATGTGTGCTTGTCACTGTATGGCAGGCACTTAACAGCTACCATGTTATATAACCAATCCCAACTGACGTGGTATGAAATTTGGTGCGTAGACACTTGGTTCGGGCGTCACCATAATTCCATACAACCCACCTGCCATAATAGAGCAAGCCTGTGATTTTGTATGGCACTGTTGATAAAGATTGTGTACAATCGATTCTGTTATAATAGCTATTGAGCTTGTATAATCACCATAAATTATTAGTTATATGACTGAGTGCCCTTTCATGTTTCAATAAGGAGAGCTTCAATTAATGGGTGTTCTTTCCACTGAAAAAAAACTGTTTTGGTACTATAATCTGGGCAGCACTCCTAGGCCGGGGGGGGGGTGGTGTTACTGCCCTGCAGTCCAGGGTACCCAGAGGACGAAATGAGTAAGATATTCACAAAACCTACGGATTATGTCGAGGAGAGCAATAATGTCAGCAAGAAGGACTTATCTCAGAACTGAACACCTAAGGAAGTGAAAGCCAGGAAAAATGTACTAGTTTTAATACCATACAATGAGAATCTGGTTTTGACTTACGTGAGGCAATAAAAAAGATCAATAAGAACGATACTTAAGCTTCCAAAAAACAACAGGACTGTGAAACAAAGATTGATTACAAAACACTCTCTCCAACAAAGTTGGTTGAGGTTTCCAAGATCCCATGTACTCAGTGAACCTCTCTCATATAATGGTCCAAACAGTAAATTTCTGGAAACCAGAAGAGGCCAACATAAATTACTCAGTCATGACAGGGCAGAGACGAATGCTATCTTAACCACACTAGTTCAAGTTGATCACCCACGTGCGAGTGGGGATGCTGCCAAATTATACTAACCAAACAGTTCTGTCATGGAAGAACATAATGAATCTTCCCTATTGAAACAATGAGGTGAACACATATAAAAATCTCAAATTCTGGGTAATACAAGCTCGTTTACTATTACCTTGGAATTTATAGAACCATCTACTTACTTTACCTTACTACTTTAATCGTGAATTTTGTGTAATTTCTGCCTAATTTTTGATAGACAAGGAGCGACCAGCTCTAAACTCATGCTCCTCTGGGATTGTGCAGTTATTGGCGTCCTGGAGGCTGGCAATCATTATTTAAATAACTAAATTTGGGTGTCTGTCATGAACAAATCATTATAGATTGTCGACCCTTCGACCCTTCAGGGGTATTTTTTAAAACGGCTACACTATTCGTCAGAGTAGTATTGAAATTTAGATTTTACCCCCAATTCTTTGCTATTCATCTCTGTAAGTCCCATCTCATCTAAGCATGGGTCCAGGTCCATACAGGACTTTGTTTCGCCTTAGATTTGGAGCATTAGAGAAGTATTTTGGGGTACTACTCAATTTCATTGATGGTTTTTAAGTTCTTTCCTGAGGCTCTTGTCTTCTAGTAATATTCCTTAAAGCCTAAGTTCAACATTTGATATTGCTCTGACACAGTGCCATCCCTTCGGTATTTCTGATATAAATTGGCCCCTCTCAGCAACTCCTGGGAACTTCATCTAATCGTCTGTATAGGGAGAGCTTCCTCTCTAGATTAGATCACTTCGTCTTTCTTTTTCTAAATTGGAATTATCCATGAGCAACCAAAAGTGACCCACAGAGTTAACTTAACTAACAAGAGGTACGGACCATGTTGTTTAGAGATATCTCCCAGCTTGTTTCATATAGGACATGGATTGACTTGTGAATGTTATGACAACCACTGTGTATTTTTGATAATGCATTTTAAATTATATGTGAAGGTATACCCTCATTAACAATCACATTTGCTGGTCAAGAGCCCTGTGCAAACATGTCTGTACCTCTATATGTAGTGTCTTTGAACTCTTTATATTACCTATCAGATCGACGTTGTTTACGAAATAGGTCCAGATGTATTTTCAAGTGTGAATTTTCTAATCTCTATTTCTGAATTGTGTGAGTTATTTTGAATTTTCATTCTGAGTGGCCTCCTGGGGTGAGACTCTGCTAAAATATTATTAGCTATAACACCCTCTATTTAGGTGTCTTAAGTGAAATCCCTGTTCCTGGAAATTCTGCAGAAGTTCCATGTTGAAAGCAAGTATACAACCATAAGACAAGGTTTGGTATTCATCTTCACTTGCCAAACTTCAACAACAACATTGAGTTAAGTACAAGCCAAAACCCCAATTGTTGACTTTTGAGTCTGTCGCAGCTGAATAGGTTGATAACCTGGTTGAAGGCAATATTTTGATTGTCAAAATTGATCCTTTATATGGGTCCATCTGTAAATCCACAAATAGTTTGCATTTAGACTTCGTGAGTAATCACCCATATATAAAGTAATTTTAGTTTGTTTGTAGTTTAGACCCCTAGGTATGTGTTTGCAACATATAAATGTCATATATTGTGGAATTTCGGGGGCTATATAGTTTGCTGGCATATAATGTCTCTGTGTCTGGAGTGGATGCCAATGAATGCCCCTCCACTCCAGAAGTGTTTTTTTAGATGGTGTAAAGGTTTCTGTCATTTCTTGACAGTTTTTTTCCTTCATTGAACTAAAAAAAACCTCCTTCTCTGGGGAGGTTTTTGGCTTAGCTACTCTTTTGTTCCAAGTCCTGGCTGTTGTGTTTTCGTGATCCCATTCAGAACAAGTGCCGGCAGTATGCATTGTAAGCATATTCTTTCATGGGAGTGACGAGTGACACATTTTCAGGTGAAATAAAGTTACAGGAAGGGGAGATGCAACCTTCTGTTGTCATGTTTAACAGTGGGTGCGGCATTTTGGTGGTGGATTGTCCAAAAGTGCAAGACCCACCTGTTTTTCCTAGATATACTATGCCTGCCCGGATATTTTGATTGCCAGGATTTTTTTTGTGGACTGTATTCCCTACTGGTGCATTTTTATCTGTATTCCCCCCATTGTCCTACAGCCCCTGTATGGACATTCAGTTTTCCACCAGTTTTTTAATGATAATGCGTGGCTTAAAAAAACCAGCAAAATACCACAACACCACAGGATGATAAAACACTTCAGAACAGCTTGAACTGAAACACAAAGTGATGGTTGAAGGCTGGAACTCACGTGCCTATGCCTTGAGTAAAAATTGGGTTAGTCACCCGGTAGTTCGTGGCTGGCTTGGCATTGGCTGGCCTTAATCTCCTTCACACATGCCTGGCTTGAGATACTTTGCGAAACGATGAGCACAGCAGGGGTGGAAAGCAGGCTACAGGCAAGGCTGGTACTTAAGACAAGGCTGGATGTATAGGGGTGCTGACTCCCCCCCCCACATGACTGGCTTGGTGGAGATTGGCTTAATACTTTGCAAACCGGGTCAACCTCAACCTATACGAAGTAATGCAAATAAGCAGAGAAGACACAATGACAGACCGGTAAGCTAGGAAGCAAACAGGCTGGTTGATGACTTGCTCGGGGTTGCTGGCTGCTAGGCTAGGCCTGCTGGGTGACAAGACCCAAATGTTGTTGTGACTGTATAAAGATATCTCCAATACATCAACGTAATTAACAATTATTAACGGCCACAGAACCGGCTGGCAATTTGTTGAGAAGGGTTACGTGGTTGATTTGATGGTTGGAGTTAAGCACACTTGTTGGTGTTAAACACATAATATTGTCATAGTGTGAGGAGGAGGAGCCCAAGCCTCTGTTGCAGCTTGGTATGTCTAATGGGAACTGAGACCTAGGGGCCATGAGTGTAGCGCTCACAATCAGCATCACGTGACGTCATACAAATTAGAACTAAACCTAGCAAAGGGGTCGTTGTATGTAAAACATGTGATGGTACTATGACACTCAGATAAGCTATACAACACATGTGGAGGATCATCAACTATGCAGAAATAGTAACAGGTCATCCCAATTTTTAAGCCCACCCAGGTAATTCTCAGTCCCATGAAATCGGCCAATTGGATGTCTGGGTACAGAGAACTTGACTGAGTTTTATCTGTTAATTCCATGATATATTGAAACTAAGTGATTCGTGATTGTCTTTACCCCCAAGCTATCATTTAAACCTCAAGATTTTAATTAGTGAATCTTTGTTGTCAAGAAACCAAGTCAAGCCGATTGTTTCCTCTAGTTGATTCGTCACAAAAAACTTTTTAAAAAGCAATCCTGAACGCCAAATCATGTCAATAGACTCAAATTTTCTAATCACAATTGTTCCAACAGTTTTGTCTAAAGTTCATATCCCCACTAACTAACACAATATTAGCATAATCTAGATCCTTATGAATTATCGTCCCATACCATCTTTAACGCACTCTCTATCTAGGTTTGGTGGACTATAAATCACTCCCAAATTTACTTTTCATGAACCTCGAGAAACAGTAGCCAAACAGATTCCTGTGTCCAATGTTATCTAATCCTAGCATTTTGTCTAACACAACAATTTTTAAGAGTACCTCGACATACATTACCATTCCACCACCTTTTCCTGTTGACCCAAATCAATGTGGAATAGTGTATAAACCACTGGTATATTATGCAATCATAGGGAATTTCCCTATCTTTCAAGATTGAACCAGGTCTCTGCGTTATAGCAATAATACCTATAATACCTGCACTTGCAAGTAATATTTAGCTCATCTATCTTATTTCTTATACTCTATACTATTTGTATATTAAATCTTAGGAGCTAGTCCCATTAATCTGTTAGTTGCCCTCTACTAATGTCCCTTAGTTGTGTTTGATCCATTGCTTTGCCTTTACTTGCAATATTTATTTAGAATTATTGTCTTTAAAACATATCCATGAGGTATCCAGGTTATATATGCCATATATCAATCCTAGTACTGCATCATGATTGTATCCCAAGACACCCATACCTCTATAATCTATCAGTTTAGAAGTCCTAACATGTCACCAATAACCCCATCCATCGAATTGTCCCTAGTGCAACCTACTCCTGCCCATGAGAGATGAAACCCCATCCCTTGCATACATGTCACATTTGCTCCATAGAATATTTCAGACCAGTAATCCATGAATTGGATTGCAATTCCTTGCATACACATATCTAGCTACAATTTAAACCAAATACCTTAACATCCATTCATTGCCCACTCCCCTTCTAGGCTAAGATGCTACGATAGACTGGGATCCAACCCTAGACACTTACTATACAAGTATGCTTACCTATAAGCATATCCACAGCATCCATTTTCATTCCCATGTCATTTATCCATCAGCACTAAGACAGATGATGTATCCCATTGTCCGACATAATATTGTCCAAACCTGTTGACTATGGTCACCAACACCAGCTCCTGGAAGGCACACCTCTCTGTCTGACCTTTCTAACTTATGTTACAAAAACGCACGGATCCATAAATCTATCTGAGAAACTCCAACAAATAGAATATTCTTACTGTTAAGCAGGGGAGTCAATTGGACCTTTAAATTAACTCCACTAACCACTGAAGTATACTCATCCTGGAGAACAGAAATCGATTCCTCCTCCCACTTCCAACATCTTACTATTAACTTCTTTCCTGCCTGAATTGTAGAACCAGACTTGCCACATCAAGCGTGCTGCCAATCTCCATAATCATTGCTTGTAACTTTTTTCTTTCCCTACCAGCTCAACCTATCTCACACTCACTTCCCAAACCCAACTATGACGCAACTTCACACCTCCTAATTTCCTCCTAGTAACAAGTAGAGATCACACCTTCTTCAACACTTTAACACTGAGATTCCATAAAACACTAAAGAAGCTAGGTAACATACCCCACACTAAATCCCCCAGACAGCTTAGGACAAGTATGTACCAATGTGACCAAAGAACCCCCCTCATCATACTGACCACTGACTCAGTGTTAAAATATAACTCCTTTGCTTGGCAACATTTCTGAAAGCCCCACATAAAAAACATAATGTTGATCTCATCGTGACAAATTGCAAAAATATCAACATGTATAATGATTTTACGCTTGTTAGTTTTGAGTTACTATACTGCGTTGTTCAACGAAGAGTCCCTGATCCCGACGATGCTATCTTATTGGATTAATAATTCGATGAGTTATCTCTTTGACATGATAAAAATATCATTACTAAGAATTGAGAATAATCTTCGTGTAACAGATTTGCAAGTTTTGAGTTTGAAGGGAATTGGCTTTGCCCCAAAAACAGGGAAATGGCGATGGTGAACCAATGCTATCCTTACATGAACAATCTATATATGGAATTTTTCAGAGGCTAGCTGTTGAGAGAATCCTGTCAAGGTAGAGCAAAATGGTTCAGATATGTGGATGACATCATGTGTCTTTGAGCCAAATTTTGGGGGGAATATGGCCACAGACACATTCTTATCAGACTTATCACACTTTAAGTCTAGTCTATTTAAATTCACCGTGGAAAAAGAGGTGTACTGTAAACTCCCATTTCCTTAGATGTAGTGATACACCGGGACGTAAGAAAGATTTAAATTTACAGTAACATTATGAAGGCCACCAATGTGTTCCATACATTCCACTATTATTCCAATCATTAAACAAAAAGTGAAAAGGAGTGTAATTTACTGACTATGTTTATGAGAGCCTGTAGAGTGTGCAGTCCGGAGTTCCTAGATGAACAAACAGGAAAAATAATTGAACATTGGCACGAAATTGCGATAATCCTAAGATATTTATGGAATCTGCTCATGATGACAGCTCAGAAAACTGTATTTATAGAATAGAACCTAAGAGAACACCTCTATACCAAGAATGTGCTGGTCCTCCCTCTATAAAGAGAATTATACTATCACTGCTAAACACTCTTAGATAATAATATACTAGTAGTGTTTTAAAAAACTCACAACAGTAGGAAGCATACTGATAAAGAATGCACCATAACAACGTGTTGGTGGATGTCTACAGAGTTGGTTGCAATGGTTGGCAGTCTCTCCTATTGGACAGATTGGATGGAAAAGGTCATTGGAGAGTGAGAATGTCCAGCACACCGTAACCTTATACGTATAGCACAGTGAGTCGAAACGCGATTTACAACCATATTAGAGCATCTGTAAAACCCAGCAATTAGAGGGAATCCAGAGTCATCTTACACATTGTATCCCCCTGGCTTGAAAGGAATTTCATAGACTCGACAATAAATTAAGCATGACAGGCATCCATTATACAATATTAGTGATGGTCACTTCAAAATAGATGCGTTTATTAGTTGAGGCAATAGTACACAGATTAAAACTGGGCTCTATATGAATGTATCACAACTGGCATTAATTGTAGGGTCACACCTAGGAAATAGGGCTTATATTATTGTATTACCTCCTGCAGTTTCTGAAAAGGTGAACCAGAGTTTTGCCGCCAAAATTATGTGGGATGAAGTATCTTTGGCTGGGTCTTTTCCTGTTATCACAGATGTCTACCCCCTTTCATGAGTTCGTTGTAATAACCCCGTTTCTTTACATAACTTTTTAGAAGTCTCCCACTATATGAAATTCCATTTTCTTTTCCTCATGTAAATTAAAGAAAACGTCCCAAACGGGAGGTAATTTTGCCATGTTTTCTATATCTCGAAAATATGTTATATATTTTTAGTTATAGATGTCATAGAGGTATATTACCCGAATTTTTTATTATTCCCATGTTAAGTTCGTTTTGTTTAAGGCTATAACAATATCAATGCTTGTGGGATTTTTTCTAAACTATAATTTTTAAAACCATACCACGGGTGGGAATATAGACACCCGTGTGAAACTTGTCTGGACTGCCTCTGTGAGGTGAAAAGTAAGTGTAAGTGTGGGTTAAGGTTGTTTCGGGGCTAACCAGGAATCCATTTAGACAAGTTAAGTTGCGCGACGCGCACACTCCCCCCCCCCTGCTCTGGCGGCCCTGGGGCAAAACTAGTTCCTGGTGTCACCGAATTTGTTAAAGTTTCTACTCTTAGTAATATATGACCTATACCTGGTGAGGACATGAAGTTTGGTAGATTCACTTCGCCTCCAGCTCTTATCCCAAAAATTCAGCTCTGTTCCTGGCGTGGTCTTCCAGATAGACGTCCAGATAAAGGGGCAAGACGGTGGGTAATAAAACTTATAACATTATTCCGTATACTACCACGGCCCTACCTATACTACTAGTGCTCCATCCAAGTTATTAGATTCCAGAACATCGGAATACCATCTGCCCAGGTATAACCAACATAAATATCATCAGAGGAACTATCTAGGTCCATACCTACTCACTACCCAACTACTACAAGAACTGGTAAGGCCAATTTTTTATATATTATATATTAAATTTTTAAGTAAAATTCTCAAAATTCTTTTTCTTCCTTGTTTTTCCCTAAATCACTTCTTCATTATTTATTTATTATTTGTTTTCCATTAGTTTCTTTCATCTTTTGTTCAGTTGGAAGGCGTTTATCCACTGACAATGGCGACCTAGCCGAGGATCCGACTCTACAGAAGCAACACGTCCTGGATGGGTCAACTGTTTGTGAGTATAACATTTAAGATAGAAAAGGGTGAGTTAGTTGAGGTGTTCAAGTCCATACTGGTAAGTCCCCCCACTGGTTGACTTACCGTTGTTTGGTTATCTAAGGGTTCGTTTAAGAAGTTTACACCTCGCATTTTGGTTTGACGCCTGGGAACTTGATAATAACCCATCCTGGTGAACCGTGTGTATTTTGCTATAGTGAAGCAATTGAGCCCACAAGTGTATTCTATCCAGGAGATATTTATTTCATTTTCTACTTTGGGAAGTTTAAAGTGTGCGGACTGTGTCCTTCTTTTGTAACAGACTTACTGTTAATTTTAAGTAAGTCTTTGAAGTTGGTGCTTATTATTTCTTTTTACAAAATGGATTTTTAGATTTCTGTTGAACGCTGGAAGGAAATGGATTTACTGGAACAAAGCCTTGATAGTTACAATTACTGCAAATGTGCTATGAAGAAAAAAGGAACAGGTAAAGACTTAGCTCGAGAGGAGGAAAAGACCTAGCTATTTGAAGAGAAAAAGGAACATGAAAGACTAGCTCGAGAGGAGAAAAAGGAACGAGGAAAGACTATAGCTCGCGAAGATAAAAAGGACAGGAAAGACTAGCCCGGGAATGATAAAATCGAACAGAGGAAAGTGGATTAGCTAGAGAAGAGGCGGGGGAGGGGGGGGGGGGGGGGGGGGTGTGCAGGATCAGGCAAGAGAGTGCCTTCAAAATGAAGGAAATAAGAGTTAGAACAAAGCAAGGTAGGAATTAGAAGCCAAGAAGATAGAGCTATCTAATCAGAAAATAGATGAAGGGTTTTTTAGAATACCCTTCCAAGAACCTAAATTAGGTATGCCACAAATACCACCTTTCTCGGAACAAGATGACATAGCGGCATAATTACTAGATTCGAGAGTACTGCTACTCTCTGTGACCTGGCCCCCCAGTAGGAAATCTTGGGCTACTAGCTTGGCTTACATACTGTCAGGTTCAGCATAAACGTCTATACACTCTTAACACTCTGATGTATATATCTAGTTATGAGCCTGCTGAAGAAAGCTAAAACTACAGGCCTTTCAAAAAAACACTCATCATTACCAGGTCGGAGTTTAGACACATTAAAATAAACACCTCAACAAAATTTACATGCAATTCTTAACAACACTTTCAGATTATATGATTCGTGGATTGATAGTGCTGAGGGTTGACCACGATTTTCGAATCTTTACGAGACCTGATGGTGAAGAGAATTCAATTCCTTTCTTATGTAAACTCTGACATACGAATATTCCATTTAAAGAACGAAACTGTCATACGGCCTGCAGAATGGCACAAGCTGCATGATATATATGTTTCCTCATAATAACTACCTCTAAAGAGCGTAGCAGATATAAGCCTGAGTGCCAAAGCAAACTGAAGGGCATCCAAACCCTCCGTACCTAAGAATTCCTACGTCCTTTCACAGTACAGTGTTTTTCCAACTGTAATGAAGTGGGTCATAGACGGCCCGACTGTCCTAGAAAATAATGGTGAAAAATGTCTGTAAATGTTCACTGAATCAAACATAAACGCACCTTTTAGTGAGTACAGTCAATGGTAAAGAAGTGTGTCAACCCTTCTTAGAGACACTTGGATGTTCCCTGAATTGTTATCTCAATAAGCTTTTCCTAACCTTAAGATCTTCACGTTAACAGTCCACTAAGTTAAACAGACTATTTAGGAAGAACGATTCTTTTTCCAACATCAATGTTATAGTCAGGTGGCAAATGTTTCTCAGGATGGGAAGATGCCGTAGTTGCCCCGATAACCTCGTGTTCTGTTTGGTTGGGAACATACAAGGGTGCTGCTTTTCCCATCTGAGAAGGACTGTTTGAATTTTGGAGTTCCAATGAAGGTTGTAACCTAATATCTTCTGTTTCCTTCACATATAGTTTCCAGATGAGATTCAGATGGATAACCTAAATCAGAGAGCTGATGAGTTACACTAACTCCGGTAACACCTTTAGTAAGTCATATCACTTGAACTGGACAACGCAGACGCCATTGGGAAAACTACGTGTGGCACAATCTATACAACTAACACGATTAACGTAACGTTACCAGAGCTCAGACTAAAGTGTAAAAACTATCCACCCAGTAGTTTCATTTCAACCAAAGGAAACCAATCAGCTGTCCTCATATAGATCTAGAGAGGTCTCCAAAAGATACTATGTCCTTCCTTAGGAGGAATCTCGGAAGTTACCTTTATAATGGCAAGGTGACCCAGAGAACAAAATTTTCTACACATTTGAGGTATCAAAAAACAAACACGAACTTTTGTACAAGATCTATATGTCTGCGGACAAGCCCAAGACGTGGTCGAAGCCTGTTAGTCCATTCCGCAGATGCCGATGAAACCATTTTAAAGATTTCTGCATGACTGCCAGATACTCAGGCCATTTTATCACATAGGAAGACCTATAGAAAAAAATCAAGGACGCTATAATTTCTGGCCTAGCAAGTCCTCTGACATCTAAAAGAACTGCAGTTCATGTCACGTAGTCAAATTTCCCGCAGAAGGGTTAGAACTAGGAAGTTCCTATGTGTAAAGATTGCCAATTTTCTCAGTCCCATTTGCAAGGGTTGCGCAGTAGATATAGTTGGTTCCTATCACACCTCGCTCACAGGAGGTACATAAAATCATATTTTTAACTATGATTGACTACGCGTCCACTTCCCAGAGGCGGTACCCATAAAATCCATTACGTCCAATAGAAGTCGCACAAGCTTATATTCTATTTTTTTTTTCCCTGTGTAGGTATACCTCGATGAAATTCTGTCGACAAAGGGCACAATCAGTTTCAGAATTAATGGAACACGTATTATCAACTTGTGGGGTGTAAACCTCTTTTCACTACACCTTACCAATCCGAGTGTGTTAACATGAAATGAGTGACGAACAACATGTCCATCCTAAAGTCTATACAAAAAAACTATGTATTCTTAACCAACGGACTGGGCATAAGATTTTTACAACCATGGCTCTTTTCTGCAATCGATAGATCCATAGTGAATTCCCCTTTGTTATTCCCCTTTTGAAATTGCCTTTATGGGAACAAGCTCGTGGACCACTATCTATTTTGATAGAACTTAGGTCTAAAGAAACAAACCTGAGGTTCAAAACAGCTATCATATCTTTTTTAGATCTAAGGAAAGGTTGGAAGAAACCGCCGATTTGGTCAGTAAAAACCTAAGGATTGTCTATGGGAAACGTACATAGACCTACATTTGGACCATAAAAGCTCCAAGCGTAGTTTTTAATGTTGGTGATGAAGTTTTTAGTTCTCCTACCTGACAAATCCCAACAAATTGCAAAATTACCCTGGCGCGGGACCGTATAAAGTAATGAAGGTACTGCAATAAGGTAGATTATATCTTGGATGTCAAGGGTAGAGAGAGAATTATCACGTCAATATTTTGAAACGGTACCATAGAAGAGAAGTTAATTCCTTTGCGTAAATGCCACCTTTGACAAAGAATACTTCTTCTATCCAGCTTGGATAACAAGTGGTAGATTCGTACGAATGTAGAGTTTGTAATTATAGATGACGAGTCTTTTACAGAATCGAAGAACACATGTGATATCTTAACCGCATGATCCCTCACGACAAAGAAAGTCCAAATGATCAACATTAACAACGACTTGCTACAAAAAACAAAAGTCCAAGTGAGAGGTGAGTGAAATTTAATTAAAATAGGTAGTAGTTAAAGAAAAAGGATGGGTAAGGGGTATAAAAGGTTAAAGTTAAAAAAAAGGTGAGTATAAAAAAACGGTAAAAGTTAAGAGGTAAAGAGTTAAGTTAAAAAGCAGTAATTCTAAGTAGTTATAAATAGAGTAGTAAAAAGGGTATATATTTGGGTTAGAGTAAGGGAGAAAGAGAGTAAGTATGGTTGGTTAATAAAGATAGGTGTTAAGAGTGTATTAAGTAGAGTAGTAGTCAGTAGTAATAGTGTAGAGTTTATAGGTTAGTCTAGTATAAGAGTAAATAGTGGATAAAATAAAAGTATTAATAGGTTTTATAGGTTAAAAGTTAGTAAGGTAGAGTTAAAAAGGTAAGTAAGTTAGAGTAAAGAGTGTATGGTAAGTGGGGTTAAGTATGAGTAAAAGTAAGTAAGAAGATTTAACATAAGTGCAGGAGGTTTAAGGTAGTGGAGTTAAATAAGTGGCCTTAGTAAATATACATTTTCCTGAACGGTATTCACAGAAAATGTACCAAGGACTTACCACCACTATTGTACACAAGATTGAATTGTCTCGTATCATGAATCCTAGTAAAGCGGAAAAATCTACCCTGTTCCCGTTACTCACTTTACGGAAACGTGTTTTGCATATGAGTTGACAAACTATTTAACTTAAACATCATATAACACTTCCGAAATCAGCTTTCTGTTCACTAACAGTATGTTAGGGTTAAGAAACACCGATAATCTACCGACTGTGCACAAGATTTTACGGATATTAGAATACAGATAACTAAATGGGATGCCGAACCCCAAATGCCAGTAATTGATCATGACTTATGTATAAATTTCATAGACTGCAAATTCTTTCTCGGATAATACATCTCGCAAGCATACCATGCAAGTGCCTATTACACCCATACTCTAAACCATACACTAGCTTTCATACCCTACTCATAGAGTCTAATGCAATACCGCACAAAATGCCATTCGAGCTTGTTCACCGTCGTGTGCCACATACATTAGGGCTTATATGGTGATATTCTCTCTGATCTAAAGAATGTTTCCGTGTATTTTGATAATATTTATATAATGACAAGTGTCTGGGAAGACGCAACAAAATACCTCTCGCTTGTTTGAACAAGACTAAGAATCTCATGGACTTACAGTTGAACCACAAAAGGGCTTCTTTGCTATCATAAGGTACAATACCTTGGGATCATTATCTCTGATAGCAACTTTTCAACCATTCCTAATAATACCAAAGGCTGTTTTTAGAAGTACGTTCCCTGCTACTAAAAAGTTATAAAGATAGTTTCTGTGGATCTGTAAACTTCTAATAGAAACTTCGTAACCAAAATCTTACGTAGCTTAACAACTTCAGTAACTTACAGACTATTTGAAAAGGGAGTCAAGGAACCTCTATAGTTTGTTCCTGAGGAAGCCCTCCCAAAGCTTCGAGAAATAAGAGGAAATTTTTCAAACCCCCCATGTGCCCTAAAATTATACAGATATTAATCAAAAAATTTTGTCTCCGAACAGATGCCTCCCATTTGGACTCGATACGGGGCTGTACTACTTTCAATAATATGTAGGAGACACCTGATCCTAGACTTACCTCCCAGTATCATTTTCGCCAGTAAAAGCTTCTGCCCAGAGAAGAAAGATATTCCACTGTGGAGAAAGAATGTTATGCTTTAGTATGGGGTACAAGTAGATTTAAATACTACCTATACGGTAAACCCTTTGTGCTTGAAACAGATCACAAGCCACTGATGTACTTGGAAAACTTTAAAGGGTCAAATAGCAGACTCTTGAGATGGGCTCTGGCTATTCAGCCCTATAAGTTTAAAGTCGTTTATATTTCTGGCTCTGAAAACCACTTTTCAGATTGGCTGAGCCGAGGTTGTATTTTTTTTTTTATATTTTATTTAAAAACTTTACAGCATTGATATTAAATTAAGATATAAAAAGGATACAGTAGGATTCTCAATCCTACACAACATACACTAACCAATTATTAACAACACATTGTAATTGACATAATAGAGGTTACCCATATACACACAAAATTTTCCATATAACATACTATGATAAACAAAATAAACTATAACTATATAAACTATATAAAATGTAAACTATATACAACTTTCAGATTTGTATAGTTAACATACTATGACGGACATATGACAAAGGTTCACAACCTTCACAGGAGATAAACAGAGTAATAACCTACAACCCAATCTCAGTTACATGCTCTTCCCCAAAATTAAACCCCTATACAATAAGAAGTACCTAAGCACATACATACGTGCCTCACTACAATCTCTTTTCAAGCATTGAAAAAAAAAAAAACAAAATCAAATCCTAAATCAAAAATCAAATCCTAAGCCTCACACTTATACTAAATAAATATTAACAAATATTACTAAATATTAATACAGCCTCTTCCACCGGCTGAGCACATTATATAAAGTAAGAGACTAAACCATACTGTCCCATTACAAACTTTTAACGAGGCATTACAAATTTATGGAAGTCATTATCGTTCCATCTAGCAGCAACTGGATGAGCACATTATATAATTCTAAAATAAAGACAGTACACTCGCAAAAAACCCACTACACTCAACACAGACATAATTTAAAAAACCTCTCATTGCGATACAATTATCGCACATGAAATATGCCCAATAAAGGCTATAAAACCGCACTCTACATAAGCCCTAAAGCTCTTCACGGTCTTAAAACTATAATCTTGACACCATTCACACTTAATACATGAATAAGGTCATGACAAACCCTGACTCCTCAAACACAAAATTTCCCTCCATTCATTTACTACGTAATTACTTGATATCCCCTTTTGCTTTCCCTGTGCCCACTTGCATGCTACATACACGTATGCCACTCATCTACACCTTCATATACCCTCATACACCTTACTCAAAACCCCTCCCCAGGAGGCGACCCCGCTGTGTCCCCCTGAAAACCCCCTTTCCGTATGTATTCCCCAACCCCCCCCCCCTTATTTCACTCAGCCCCAGTCGTAGATTGATGAGAAAACCTAACGTTAACATTCTAACCCTTCCGAAAAATCCTTCTCCCACCTCCTCCCATACAGTTCTCTATTACGACACATCGTACGATAAACCGTTACCGCTAGTACCCCCCCCGCACCTCACAATTCCCCCTCCCCCTCATCACCCACAATAATATAATAAATCCACTATTATATAACCCAAAAGCTCTTATAACACTCTCATCGAACCCTCCCACATCAGCTTAGTGCACGCAGAACCGACACCCCTCGACCCCCCACCCCCTGTACTACCCTACTTAACCAATACCTAACACCCTCCAGTTCCCCACAAAAGTATACTGCATGGAACGCCGTCTCCCTCCTCCCCACAGATCCACACCTTTCCCCCCACAATTACCCCTCTTGTTCTTAAAACCTCCCCCGAGGTAGTATGCCATGAAAAAAACGATACATTACCTCTCTTACCCTAGGCTTTAACTTCAAACCCGCCAAACCTATACCAAATACTCGTCCATGCGTACATGGGGAACAATCCCTCAACTGGTACAACAATCCGTCTACAAGCAGCTTACCCCAAAACCCCTACTCGAATTTTCCCTGGGTTTTTCTAACCAACACAAAGCCCTCAAAATAGTTTTCACATTCCTCAACTCCACACCACCATAAAAACTTACTCAACCTATCATGTACTTTTCCCAGCTGGGCCCCCCACTCACAACCTTCGCGCAAAACCTCCCCTTTAAGAAACACACATTTAATCCTCCTCCTCAATCCAACAACCCCAACCCACCCTGGCGCACAGGTAACATTACAACCTCTCTCCTCAGCCAATCGCACCTTGAACCCCACAAAAAGTTAAACACCTCGCTCAGAATTCCCACAATCGCCGTCCCTGTTAAGGAACACGGCTGCTACGTGCCAAACCTTACTATACAATAATACATTTATAACAATCACAAAGTTGCCCTAATCAAATGATGAGGTCGCAATGCACCCAGACGTCCCCTGAATCCTTTTCCATTAATCTATTCGAGTTTTCCTCCCCAGCAGCTTCCAAATCACCCATATAGGTGATACCACAAAATTTTTACAGACACCGTTTTGTTTTCTCACAACGTTACATCTCCGCCCCCCCTCCACCCAATCACCCAACCCCATGATCATTGACCTTTCCCCTCTATTTACCTGCAAACCCTGTTGCATTTCCGAACTGTTGCACAACATCATCCAAAAAACCCAACGCCCTTTCCCCCCCCGAACCAGGACTGTTGTATCGTCTTACGTATCCTATGAATCCCCGGCCCCACTTTCCCCAACCCCCCTCCCCCCATCGTTCACAACACAAGTTTAAC
>NC_069448.1:33450613-33529156 GCF_026875155.1 Cherax quadricarinatus | reverse complement strand
ACCTGGTGCATCATGAACTAGCTGTAAGGCTACATTCAGTAGTGACTGTGGAATTACTAACTGGTACACTCTTCTGCTTGGAGTACCCAACTCGGCTGTTCGATACAGTAATTCTTGGCTCATGACAAAGTCACTAATGGGTGCTGGTGGCTTCACAGTCAGAATAAGATCTTTCTGGAGCAGGAATCGAATCCCACTAGACCACATGGGATCTGTTCTTTGGGCATTCTTTACATCCTCGGCAGTAAATGGAGGGTCTGCAGTTACTATACTAACATGTCTTGATAAAGCATCTGCGACTACATTTGTTCAAGTGTTCAAAGGTAGAATTGAACTCTTGGATAGTCAAGGTCTGGCTAACCTTCCAGTAGGTTGTTTATTTTGGAATAAAGGTATCAGTGGAGCATGGTCTGTCAAGACATGAACAGAGTACTGATAAATAATCTCACAGAAGTGCTTTAAAGACCATACTATTGCTAAAGCTTCTTGCTCCATTACTGTATAATTACGTTCAGCCTTCATAAGGACTCGACTAGCAAATGCAACTGCGTTGTACTTGCCATCAGTCTTCTGAGCTAGTACGGCACCTATGCCAATTGAACTAGCATCAGTTGTCAGATAGAAAAGCTTAGAAAAATCTGGTCAAGAAAGGAAACTGGCAAGTGGCTGGACAGCAGGGAACGAGGTTGACGATCAAGAAGACGAATGGAAAGGAAGAAACGATGAAGAAGAAAGAGACTGCCGTGGAAACTGTTGTGGAAACATCTAATACATTCTCAGTGCTACCCGACGAATGTGAGTCGACTACTGGGAACGTCACGACGAACGACACCAAGTAAGGTAAGAATATTGTTGTCGTTGGGGATAGCCAAGTTAGGTATATGGATAGGGCGTTCTGCTTGAAGGACAGGAGTAGGAGACAGAGGGTTTGCTATCCTGGGGCTGGGATTGAGGATACTGTTAGCTGTCTCGATGACATCATGAGAGGTAATGGGAGCAATCCTATTATCTGTCTCAGTGCTGGTGGCAAAGATGTTGGCAGACGTAGGAGTGAAGACCTGATTAGCAGGTATAGGTCAGCAATAGAGATAATTAGGATGAAGGGTGGGAACCCTGTCATTTGTGGTATTTTGCCAAGGAGAGCAGTTGGAAATGAATGGCTGTCCAGGGCAATTGGTGTCAATTGCTGGCTGGACAAATACTGTAAGGAAAATGTAGTAACATTCATTGACAACTGGGACCTCTTCTATGGCAGAAATGACATGTATGCCAGGGATGGGGTTCACTTATCTACATCTGGGGTGGGGGCACTGGCAACTGCAGTGGATGGAGCAGTTAGGACTTTAAACTAGGGATAGTTAGTGGTATGGGTTTTGGCAGGAAAACAGTGAAGTCCCAGTGTAGCAATATTATGAGTTCTAGGGGAACTAGTAATAAGCAGAACGAGGTAGATATTGAAAAGAAAGTGACACTAGGTGATAAGGACAGTAATAGGTTTAGTAGAAAAACAGAAATGAGCAGGAAGGGTAAAGAGAAAGGAGAGTCTTTCAATGTTTATTATGCTAATAGCCGTAGTGTTAGGCATAAGATGGACGAGTTGAGATTAGTTGCTAGTGCAGGTAACATTGATGAATTTGCCTTAACTGAGACGAGGTTTAATTAAAAAAGTCGGGACATGCCTGCGGAATATCACATTCAGGGTTTTAAATTGTTCCAAGTAGATAGAAGTATCGGGGGGGGGGGGGTGGCATTGTATGTCCGAGATCGCTTGAACTGTTACATAAAAACGGGTATTAAGTCTTAAGTAACACATACAGAGTCTGTTTGGATAGAATTTTCAGAGGGGCATGAAAAACTGATTTTAGGCGTGATATACCGTCCCCCAATCTTAGATAGGGACCAAGGGAGACTACTATGGGAGGAAATTGTTAAGGCCACAAGGCACGATAATGTAGTAATTCTAGGAGACTTTAACTTTAGTCATATTGATTGGAATTTCTTGACTGGGAATTTAGAATCATACGACTTCTTAGAAGTAGTTCAGGATTGTTTTTTTTTGAAGCAGTTTGTGACAGAACCTACAAGGGGAAATAACCTGCTTGACTTAGTTCTGGCAAACAATGAATCCCTTCTTAATAATTTAGAAATTTCAGAGGAACTGGATGCTAGCGACCACAAATCAATTACATTTAGCATTGAATGGAAGTATGATAGTAGGGATAACTCAGTAACAGTCCCAGATTTTCGCTTAGCAGATTGCAATGGGCTTAGAGAACACTTATCATCTGTTGACTGGGGTAATGAAGAGAGCTATCAATATGACAGTTTTCTGAACACTGTACATGGTGCTCAAAGAACGTTTATCCCGTATAAAGAAATTAGATCTAATAGAAATGACCCAAGATGGATTAATAATAGGCTGAAATATCTACTAGGGCATAAGAAGGGAATTTATAGGCGTATCAAAAGAGGTGAGGGTCATCTTATGAATCAGCAAATTGACTTTAAGAGGGACGTTAAAAAGGGGATAAGAAAAGCTAAAAGGGACTATGAAATTAAAGTTTCTAGGGATTCTAAAACTAACTCAAAAAGTTTTTTCCAGGTCTATAGAACAAAAGTTAGAGATAAGATAGGTCCCCTTAAAAATAACTATGGGCATCTTACTGACAAGGAGAATGAAATGTGCTCGATTTTAAACAATTATTTTCTCTCGGTTTTTACACAGGAAGACACTAACAATATCCTAGTAATTAATTTTTATAGAGGGCCTGAAGAAGATAAATTATGTAACATCACAGTCACTAGTGAATTGGTTATTAAACAAATAGACCGACTGAAGCAAAATAAGTCGCCGGGTCCTGATGAGGTTTTTTCAAGGGATCTTAAGGAATGCAAAATGGAACTCTGTGAACCTTTATCTAATATTTTTAATTTATCTCATCAAACAGGTGTAGTGTCTGATATGTGGAAGATGGCTAATGTAATTCCTATTTTTAAAACAGGGGACAAATCATTACCGTCAAATTACCGCCCAATAAGACTGACCTCAACTGTAGGCAAATTACTAGAGTAAATTATAGCTGAGATTATAAGAAGCCATCTCGATAAGCATAGCTTGATTAATGATACTCAGCATGGATTCACAAGAGGCCAGTCTTGTCTAACTAATTTATTAACTTTCTATAGTAAAGCTTTTGAGGTTGTTGACCACGATAAAGAATTTGATATTATTTACTTAGATTTTAGTAAGGCTTTTGATAGAGTTCCACATCAAAGACTGTTAAAGAAAGTGGCAGCTCATGGTATTGGGGGAAAAGTGCTCTCATGGATCGAGTCACGGCTCACAGACAGGAAGCAGAGAGTGTCCATAAATGGGGTTAAATCCGAGTGGGGATCTGTAACAAGTGGCGTTCCACAGGGATCAGTCTTGGGCCCGTTGTTGTTTATAATATATATCAATGATCTTGATGAGGGAATTACTAGTGATATGAGCAAATTCGCCGATGACACAAAGATAGGTAGGATAATTGATTCAAACGTATATGTTATGGAACTTCAGGAGGACTTAAACAAACTCTATTCTTGGTCAGAAAAGTGGCAGATGCAGTTCAATGTAGATAAATGTAAGGTTCTGAAGCTTGGGAGTGTCCATAACCCTAGTACTTATAAATTAAATGATGATAAATTAGACACATATGCAACTCTTGGGTATCTTTATTGAGGAAACGTTTCGCCACACAGTGGCTTCATCAGTCCATACGTAGGAGAAACTTGAAGAACAGGATTGATGGACTGAACACATCGACTCAAGGTTGAGGGACTGATTACCTCATTCTCCTCCTGTTCTTCAAGTTTCTCCTACGTATGGACTGATGAAGCCACTGTGTGGCGAAACGTTTCCTACGTCTACTACAATAAAGATATCCAGATGTTGCACATGTGTCTTAACTTTCATATTGTCGGTATTTTATACCTTTCTTTGCACAACTTGTCAGACACTGCAACATCATGGAATCTTGGTTCAGAGGACATCTACAAGACCTTCTTCACGGCTGCTGCAACTAACCCATCTCTTTGGAAGGACCTACTTCCACTGGGGAATCCCGCCTACCAGTGACTGACCTCGTCTGCTGCCCGTCCCATTCACTGACGCCTATAAAAAGCGCCAGTCTTCTTGCTTGCTCCAGACTCTCCTCCACCACAGATGCTGTGAACACTAACTCCAAGGCCGAGGGACTGATTACCTCATCTTTTGTATATAGTTCTACTGTCTTCCTATTATGTCCTAGAATCTGTATCGATAAAGCCACTGGATGGCGAAACGTCTACTACAATAAAGATATCCAGATGTTGCACATGTGTCTTAACTTTCATATTGTCGGTATTTTATACCTTTCTTTGCACATACCAAAGAGTTGCATATGTGTCTAATTTATCAACATGTCGGTTCTCTGAACCATTCATCTACAAAGTTAAATGATGTAGAACTTAGCCATACAGATTGCGAAGAGGACTTGGGGGTTATAGTAAGCAGCAACCTTAAACCAAGACAGCAATGCCTAAGCGTACGTAATAAGGCAAATAGATTACTGGGATTTATATCAAGAAGTGTAACCAACAGAAGTTCAGAGGTCATACTGCAGCTTTATACATCATTAGTAAGGCCTCACCTAGATTATGCAGCTCAATTCTGATCTCCATATTACAGAATGGATATAATTCGTTAGAAAACATTCAGCGTAGGATGACTAAATTAATACATAGCATTAGAAATCTTCCTTATGAAGAAAGATTGAAGACTCTTAAGTTACATTCACTTGTAAGACGAAGAATGAGGGGAGACCTGATCGAAGTGTATAAGTGGAAGATAGGTATTAATAAAGGGGATATTAATAAGGTCTTAAGAACATAAGAACTTAAGAACATAAGAAAGGAGGAACACTGCAGGAGGCCTGTTGGCCCATACTAGGCAGGTCCTTTACAATTCATCCCTCTAACAAAATATTTGCCCAACCCAATTTTCAATGCTACTCAAGAAATAAGCTCTGATGTGAACATCAAAATGGTATACAATACCGACAGGTTGTTAGGTAAGACACATATGCAACAGTTAGACAACTTTATTCCGAAACGTTTCGCCTACACAGTAGGCTTCTTCAGTCGAATACAGAAAGTAGGCAGGAACAGTAGAGATGTGAAGACGATGTAATCAGTCCATCACCCTTAAAGTCGTAGAATTTGAGGTTGTCAGTCCCTCTGCCTGGAGAAGTTCAGTTCCATAGTCAGGAACTATCTGACTATGGAACTGAACTTCTCCAGGCCGAGGGACTGACAACCTCAAATTCTACGACTTTAAGGGTGATGGACTGATTACATCGTCTTCACATCTCTACTGTTCCTGCCTACTTTCTGTATTCGACTGAAGAAGCCTACTGTGTAGGCGAAACGTTTCGGAATAAAGTTGTCTAACTGTTGCATATGTGTCTTACCTAACAACCTGTCGGTATTGTATACCATTTTGATGTTCACATCAGAGCTTATTTCTTGAGTAGCATTGAAAATTGGGTTGGGCAAATATTTTGTTAGAGGGATGAATTGTAAAGGACCTGCCTAGTATGGGCCAACAGGCCTCCTGCAGTGTTCCTCCTTTCTTATGTTCTTAAGTTCTTATGTTCTTAAGACCTTATTAATATCCCCTTTATTAATACCTATCTTCCACTTATACACTTCGATCAGGTCTCCCCTCATTCTTCGTCTAACAAGTGAATGTAACTTAAGAGTCTTCAATCTTTCTTCATAAGGAAGATTTCTAATGCTATGTATAAATTTAGTCATCCTACGCTGAATGTTTGCTAACGAATTTATGGCCATTCTGTAATATGGAGACCAGAACTGAGCTGCATAATCTAGGTGAGGCCTTACTGATGGTGTATAAAGCTGCAGTATGACCTCTGGACTTCTGTTGGTTACACTTCTTGATATAAATCCCAGTAATCTATTTGCCTTATTACATACGTTTAGGCACTGCTGTCCTGGTTTAAGGTTGCTGCTTACCATAACCCCCAAGTCCTTTTCGCAATCTGTATGGCTAAGTTCTACATTATTTAACTTGTAAGTGCTAGGGTTATGGACACTCCCGAGCTTCAGAACCTTGCACTTATCTGCAATGAACGGCATCTGCCACTTTTCTGACCAAGAATAGAGTTTGTCTAAATCCTCCTGAAGTTCCCTAACATCTACGTTTGAATCAATAATCCTACCTATCTTTGTGTCATCGGCGAATTTGCTCATATCACTAGTAATTCCTTCATCAAGATCATTGATATATATTATAAACAACGGTTTATAATATATAATATATGTTCAAACAACGGTATAAACCTTGGTAATAAATACCGACAAGTTGGTTTAGAAAGACACGTAAGCAAACACTATGACATATTTATTAGAAAACGTTTCGGTTCTGGGACCGAAACGTTATAAACAACAATGGGCCCAAGACGGATCCCTGTGGAACGCCACTTGTTACTGATCCCCACTCGGATTTAACCCCATTGATGGACACTCTCTGCTTCCTGTCTGTGAGCCATGACTCGATCCACGAGAGCACTTTTCCCCCAATGCCATGAGCTGCCACTTTCTTTAACAGACTTTGGTGTGGAACTCTATCAAAAGCCTTACTGAAATTTAAGTAAACAAAATCAAATTCTTTATCGTGGTCAACAGCCTCAAAAGCTTTACTAAAGAAAGTTAATAAATTAGTTAGACAAGACCGGCCTCTTGTGAATCCATGCTGAGTATCATTAATCAAGCTATGCTTATCGAGATGGCTTCTTATAATCTCAGCTATAATTGACTCTAGTAATTTGCCTACAATTGAGGTCAGGCTTATTGGGCGGTAATTTGACGGTAACGACTTGTCCCCTGTTTTAAAAATAGGAATTACTTTAGCCATCTTCCTCATATCAGACACTACACCTGTTTGAAGAGATAAATTAAAAATATTAGTTAATGGTTCACAGAGTTCCATTTTGCAAACCTTAAGAACCCTTGAAAAAACCTCATCAGGACCCGGCGACTTATTTTGCTTCAGTCTGTCTATCTGCTTCACAACCATTTCACTAGTGACTGTAATGTTACATAATTTATCTTCTTCTAGCCCACTGTAAAAATTTATTACTGGAATTTTGTTAGTGTCTTCCTGTGTAAAAACCGAGAGAAAATAATTATTTAAAATCGAGCACATTTCATTCTCTTTGTCAGTAAGATGCCCATAGTAATTTTTAAGGGGACCTATCTTATCTCTGACTTTTGTTCTATATACCTGGAAAAAACTTTTTTGGTTAGTTTTAGAATCCCTAGCAACTTTAATTTCGTAGCTCCTTTTAGCTTTTCTTATCCCCTTTTTAATGTCCCTCTTAATGTCAATATACTGATTCATAAGATGACCCTCACCTCTTATAATACACCTATAAATTCCTTTCTTATGCCCTAGTAGATATTTCAGCCTATTATTCATCCATTTTGTGTCTTTTCTATTTGATCTAATTTCTTTATACGGGATAAACGTTCTTTGAGCAGCATATTGATAGCTCTCTTCGTTACCCCAGTCAACAGATGATAAGTGTTCTCTAAGCCCGTCGTAATCTGCTAAGCGAAAATCTGGGACTGTTACTGAGTTATCCCTACTATCATACTTCCGTTCAATGCTAAATGTAATTGATTTGTGGTCGCTAGCACCCAGTTCCTCTGAAACTTCTAAATTATTAAGAAGGGATTCATTGAACATTAAAATGGTATAAAATACCGACAGGTTGTTAGGTAAGACACATATGCAACAGTTAGGTATCTTTATTATGAAACGTTTCGCCTACACAGTAGGCTTCTTCAGTCAAGTACAGAAAAGTTGATAGAAGCAGAAGATACTTGAAGACGATGTAATCAGTCCATCACCCTTAAAGTTTTGAGGTGGTCAGTCCCTCAGTCTGGAGAAGAGCATTGTTCCATAGTATGAAACAATATGGAGAAGAAGTGACCGGATAGAGCTTTTTATAGCGCCAAGAGGTGAGGCGTAGGCCACTAGGAGAGGTAAGAACTCAGATGTTGAGAGGTCAGGTCCCTCTCAAATCTAGCCCCTCTCACTAGTGGAAGTTGTCGAACATCTGAGTTCTTACCTCTCCTAGTGGCCTACGTCTCACCTCTTGGCGCTATAAAAAGCTCCATCCGGTCACTTCTTCTCCATATTGTTTCATACTATGGAACAATGCTCTTCTCCAGACTGAGGGACTGACCACCTCAAAACTTTAAGGGTGATGGACTGATTACATCGTCTTCAAGTATCTTCTGCTTCTATCAACTTTTCTGTACTTGACTGAAGAAGCCTACTGTGTAGGCGAAACGTTTCATAATAAAGATACCTAACTGTTGCACATGTGTCTTACCTAACAACCTGTCGGTATTTTATACCATTTTAATGTTCAATTTGTCAGACACTGCAACACAAGGGTATCTTGGTACAGACCTGCTATCAACTTCGACAACTTCCACTAGTGAGAGGGGCTGGATTTGAGAGGGACCTGACCTCTCAACATCTGAGTTCTTACCTCTCCTAGTGGCCTACGTCTCACCTCTTGGCGCTATAAAAAGCTCCATCCGGTCACTTCTTCTCCATATTGTTTCATACTATGGAACAATGCTCTTCTCCAGACTGAGGGACTGACCACCTCAAAACTTTAAGGGTGATGGACTGATTACATCGTCTTCAAGTATCTTCTGCTTCTATCAACTTTTCTGTACTTGACTGAAGAAGCCTACTGTGTAGGCGAAACGCTTCATAATAAAGATACCTAACTGTTGCATATGTGTCTTACCTAACAAGGGATTCATTGTTTGCCAGAACTAAGTCAAGCAGGTTATTACCCCTTGTAGGCTCTGTCACAGACTGCTTCAAAAAACAATCCTGAACTACTTCTAAGAAGTCGTATGATTCTAAATTCCCAGTCAAGAAATTCCAATCAATATGACTAAAGTTAAAGTCTCCTTGAATTACTACATTATCGTGTTGGTAGGTAAGACACATAGGCAACAGTCAGGCAACTTTATTCCGAAACGTTTCGCCTACACAGTAGGCTTCTTCAGTCGAATACAGAAAGTAGGCAGGAACAGTAGAGATGTGAAGACGATGTAATCAGTCCATCACCCTTGAAGTCGTAGAATTTGAGGTTGTCAGTCCCTCAGCCTGGAGAAGTTCAGTTCCATAGTCAGGAACTATTATCGTGTCTTGTGGCCTTAACAATTTCCTCCCATAGTAGTCTCCCTTGGTCCCTATCTAAGTTTGGGGGACGGTATATTACACCTAAAATCAATTTTTCATGCCCCCCTGAAAATTCTATCCAAACAGACTCTGTATGCGTTACTTAAGATTTAATACCCGTTTTTATGCAACCGTTCAAGCGATCTCGAACATACAATGCCACCCCACCCCCTTCCCGATGCTTCTATCTACTTGGAACAATTTAAAACCCTGAATGTGACACTCCGCAGGCATGTCCCGATTTTTCATATTGAACAACGTCTCAGTTAAGGCAAATACATCAATGTTACCTGCACTAGCAACTAGTCTCAACTCGTCCATCTTGTTCCTAGCACTACGAGTATTTGTGTAATATATATTTAAGGACTCTGATTTCTCTTTACCCTTCCTGCTCCTTTCTGTTATTCCGCTAAACCTATTACTGTCCTTGTCAATTAGTGCCACTGGCTTTCCAATATCCTCCTCATTTTGCTTATTTCTAGTTCTCCTAGTTCTCATATTACTACACTGCGAGTTCACTGTTTTCCCGCCAAAACCCATACCACTAACAATTCCTAGTTTAAAGACCTAACAGCTCCCTCCACTGCGTTGGCCAGTGCTCCCACCCCACACCTAGATAAGTGAACCCCATCCCTGGCATTCATGTCATTTATGCCATAGAAGAAGTCCCAGTTGTCAATTAATGTTACCGCATTTTCCTTACAGTATTTGCCCAGCCAGCAATTGACACCAATTGCTCTGGCCAACCATTCATTTCCAACTCCTCTTCTTGGCAAAATACCGCATATGGCAGGGTTCCCACCCTTCCTCCTAATTATCTCTATTGCTGGAACTGAACTTCTCCAGGCCGAGGGACTGACAACCTCAAATTCTACGACTTCAAGGGTGATGGACTGATTACATCGTCTTCACATCTCTACTGTTCCTGCCTACTTTCTGTATTCGACTGAAGAAGCCTACTGTGTAGGCGAAACGTTTCGGAATAAAGTTGCCTAGCTGTTGCCTATGTGTCTTACCTACCAATCTGTCGGTATTGTATACCATTTTGATGTTCATTGCTGACCTATACCTGCTAATCAGGTCCTCACTCCTACGTCTGCCAACATCATTGCCTCCAACACTGAGACAGATAATAGGATTGCTCCCATTACCTCTCATGATGTCATCCAGATGGCTAACAATATCCTTCATCCCAGCCCCAGGAAAACACACTCTCTGCCTCCTACTCCTATCCTTCAAGCAGAATGCCCTATCCATGTACCTAATCTGGCTATCCCCAACAACAACAATGTTTTTACCTTCCTTGGCGACGTCCGTCGTGATGTTCCCAGTAGTCGACTCACACTCGTTAGGTAGCACTACACCTTCACTTGTGGAATTCGTCAAGACGTTCTCGATGGTTATCGTTGGGGTTTCTAGGGATGTCTCACTCACGTCAGCCAATGTTTCCTTGGTGCTCGTTGTGACATTCCCAGTAGAACACCCACATTCGTCAGGTAGCACCGAAAATGGGTTGGAAGTTTCCACAGTAGTCTTCTGTGTCCTCGTTGTTTCTGCCTCTCCAACAGTCTTCTTAATCCTCAGCTTGGTTCCATGTTGCCCAGCCGCTGACCAAGCTCCCCTCTTTACCTGGGGACTCACAACAGGAGGATTACTTCGAATCCTCTTGTTCTCCTCCGTTAATCGCCGTATCTCCATCTTAGCAACTCTGAGCTCTTCTCTCAGCTGCTGGTAAAGTTGCTCAAGAGAGGGCATCCTGGTTCAGATTCACAGAGAGCACACAAACAGGTCTTCACAGAGCTAAGTACACGTCATCACAAAAAAAGCAGGGAAGTTGAGGTGGTTTGGACATTTAGAGAGAGTAGAGAAAAACAGGATGACTTGGACGGCGAATAAATCTGAAATAGAGGGAAGGAAGGTAGGGGTTATCCTAGGAATGGTTGGAGGGCGGAGTTTAGAAGGTTTTGAGTGGTAGGGGTTTGGACGTCCAATAGGCTTGTACGAGCCTGTTAGACAGGAGTTGAGGCATGTGGCTTTTATTATTTGATGTGCTGTTGGAGTGAGAACAACATAACATATATGAAGGGATGCAAGGAAACTGGTTAACCAGACTTGAGTCCTGAAGATGTGAAGAACGGGGACTGCACTTTGATGCAAGGTTGGAGTTGTTGTGGTTCCGAGGGTTATCTGAACTATGATGTTAGCGTCCTTCTGGCAAGACAATGACTGAATGACAATGAAAGTGTTTTCTTCTTGGTCGAGTCGCCGTCCCTCGGCAGGAGATCGATGAAGTGGTAAAAAATATAGTAATATTGATTTCTATTCATTTACTGAAGAATGATTCATTGTCAAAGGTAAACAATACTGCTAAGTTTATGAGCAAGACACATGTTGTATTATTGTTGCTAAAATTACCCACAATATGTTAAGTATAGGACACAAATGTCAAACTAGTTGAATTTGTGTCCTTTATTAACATTTAACAAGGGAAGCATCAGTTGTTTTAAACATGTGTAGGAGAAACGTTTCGTCAGTAAGGATTGCAAGTATTGCACATGTTTTACATGTGTAACGTGTCATCAGTAGGTATTGCACATGTTTAACTTATCAACATCTAATATTATTGACAACGAAATAATAATAATAATAATAATAATAATAATAATAATAATAATAATAATAATAATAATAATAATAATAATATAATAATAATAATAATAACATAATAACAATAATAATAATAATAATAATAATAATAATAATAATAATAATATCATAATAATAATAATAATAATAATACTGATGTTTTATATAAGAAAGATAACACTTTATAAACATTGAATCTTTAATTCAAAAAATGAAATTTTAATGAAAATATTAAAAAAAAAAAAACTAGACTCATGTTCATATCAGTTACTGGAATAAATATTTACTGGAAAAATTAAAAAATTTTTGGTGGGGGGGGAATGGGAGTTTTGGGTTATTTTCCGTGTTGATGTTTATGACTCAGTGTTGGAAAGTTAAAGGGCTCGGTTTTTTGATGAATTTTTGTTTGACTCGTGTTGATTGTTATGACTTTAGGTTTTTTAAAGGGTTTATGGGCTCAGTGATTGTTTTTGAAGGCCCTTTTTTTGTTTTAGAATGTTTTTTTTTTGACTCAGAGGGTTTAGAAGGTTAAAGTTTAACCAGGTTAAGGAAGATCCCCGGGGGTTTTTTCAGTGTTAAAAAAGATTAATCATTTAAGGTTTACCGGGGTTTTTAGGTTTTTCATTTGAAGGTTTAATTTATTTAATTATAATTCAGGGGGGGGTTACTAGGAAAGACCCCGAGGGGAATCAGGGAAAGCCAAAACCCCGGTTTTATTTTTTGAATGGCGTTACACCTGGAAAAGAATTACCCATTTAAAAATTTTTTATGACCGGGTTTAAAATTTAAGACCCCAAAAGGTTATTTAAAATCCCGTGTTTATTTATACCCGGTTTGATTTAAAAACATTTTGGAAATTATAGTCAATTTGGGAATTATTCCAGGTTTATTTTAGGGTCTTTGATTTATATATTTATGTTTTAAATCTGTAATTTTAAATCCCCCTTTTAAAATTTTTTTTACCCTTTTTTAAAAGGCTAATTAGATTTAATTAATCAATTTGGTTATACTCATTTAAATTTGATCCCGGTTTATTTTTTGATACTCATTTTCTCAGCTTTTAATTTTTAATCATTTTATTTATACTCCTTTTAATTGTTTAAATTTTTTAATTTTTAATCATTGGCCCATTTTAAAAATCCCCCGGTTAAAAAAGAAGACTCAGTGTTGATGTTTAAAACTTTAGGGATTTTGATGACCAGAGTTTATGTTGAAAGGGCCAGGTTGAAGTTGAAGACTCATTTTTGAAGTTTTGACTCGTGTTAGTTGTTGATGAAGTCGGTGTAGATGTTTTTTGACCAGTGTTGATTTTTTTGAAAAGACCGGGGTTGAAAGGGGATTACTCATGTTGATTTTTTGTTTACCTCATTGTTGATGTTTATGAAATCAGTGTTGATGTTTAAGACTCAGTGTTGATGTTGATGACCAGTGTTAAAGTTGATGATCAGTGTTTTTGGGGTATGACCGTGTTGATGTTGAGCTCGGTGTTTGTTTTGTTTTATGGGAATCGGTTGATGTTTTGATGACTCGGGGGTTTATGTTTAGACCCTGTTGATTTTTTGAGATCGGGGTTTATGTTGAGATCGTGTTGTGTGAGCTCGTGTTGAGTTGAGATAGTGTTAGTTGATATCAGGTTGAAGTTTTGGAAATCTGTTGAAGTGATGACCAGGTTGATTGTTGTGACTCGGGGTTGATGTTTTCTCGTGTTGATGTTGTTTGACTCGGGGTTTATGTTGTTTACTAGTGTTATGTTTGCTCAGTGTTGATGTTATGACCAGGTTGTGTTTTGACTCAGTGTTGTGTTTTGTGACTCCGTGTTATTTGTTTTCTCAGTGTTTGTTGATGACTCAGTGTTGATGTTGTTTGACTCCCCTGTTGATGTTGATGACTCGTGTTGATGTTGTGACTCGTGTTGATTTGTTGACTCAGTGTTTTATGTTTTTGACCGTGTTGATGTTGATGACTCGTGTTGATGTTTTTGACTCGGGGTTGATGTTTATGATCGGGGTTGATGTTGTGACTCGTTTGTGTTTATGACTCGTGTTTTTGGGTTGATGACTCAGTGTTGATGTTGTTGATGACTCGGTGTTGATGTTGATGACTCAGTGTTGATGTTGTTGATGACTCGGTGTTGATGTTGATGACTCAGTGTTGATGTTGATGACTCAGTGTTGATGTTGTTGATGACTCAGTGTTGATGTTGATGACTCAGTGTTGATGTTGATGACTCAGTGTTGAAGTTGATGACTCAGTGTTGATGTTGTTGATGACTCGGTGTTGATGTTGATGACTCAGTGTTGATGTTGTTGATGACTCGGTGTTGTGATATGTTGATGGTACTCAGTGTTGAGTGTTGATGACTCAGTGTTGATGTTGATGACTCAGTGTTGATGTTGATGACTCAGTGTTGATGTTGATGACTCAGTGTTGAAGTTGATGACTCAGTGTTGATGTTGTTGATGACTCAGGTGTTGATGTTGATGACTCAGCGTTGATGTTGTTGACTCAGTGTTGATGTTGATGACTCAGTGTTGATGTTGTTGACTCGGTGTTGATGTTGATGACTCAGTGTTGATGTTGTTGACTCAGTGTTGATGTTGATGACTCAGTGTTGATGTTGATGACTCAGTGTTGATGTTGATGACTCAGTTGTTACATGTGTTGTTGACTCAGTGTTGATGTTGATGACTCAGTGTTGATGTTGTTGACTCAGTGTTGATGTTGATGACTCAGTGTTGATGTTGTTGACTCAGTGTTGATGTTGTTGACTCAGTGTTGATGTTGTTGACTCAGTGTTGATGTTGATGACTCAGTGTTGATGTTGTTGATGACTCAGTGTTGATGTTGATGACTCGTGTTGTAATGTATGTTGACTCAGTGTTGATGTTGATGACTCGTGATGTTGTTGATCGTGTTGAGTTTGACTCAGTGTTGATGTTGATGACTCAGTGTTGATGTTGTTGATGACTCGGTGTTGATGTTGATGACTCAGTGTTGATGTTGATGACTCAGTGTTGATGTTGATGACTCAGTGTTGATGTTGATGACTCAATGTTGATGATTCAGTGTTGATGTTGATGACTCGGGTTGATGTTGATGACTCAGTGTTGATGTTGATGACTCAGTGTTGATGTTGATGACTCGGTGTTGATGTTGATGACTCAGTGTTGATGTTGATGACTCAGTGTTGATGTTGATGACTCAGTGTTGATGTTGTTGATGACTCGGTGTTGATGTTGATGACTCAGTGTTGATGTTGTTGATGACTCGGTGGTGTTGATGTTGATGACTCAGTGTTGATTTTGATGACTCATGTTATTGTTGTGATGTTGAGATGACTCATGTTGATGTTGATGACTCAGTGTTGATGTTGATGACTCAGTGTTAAAGTTGATAATTCAGTGTTGATGTTGTTGATGACTCGGTGTTGATGTTGATGACTCAGCGTTGATGTTGTTGACTCAGTGTTGATGTTGATGACTCAGTGTTGATGTTGTTGACTCAGTGTTGATGTTGATGACTCAGTGTTGATGTTGTTGACTCAGTGTTGATGTTGATGACTCAGTGTTGATGTTGTGACTCAGTGTTGATGTTGATGACTCAGTGTTGATGTTGATGACTCAGTGTTGATGTTGATGACTCAGTGTTGATGTTGATGACTCAGTGTTGATGTTGTTGATGACTCAGTGTTGATGTTGATGACTCAGTTGATTTGTTGACTCTGGTTGATGTTGAGACTCAGTGTTGATGTGATGACTCAGTGTGATGTGACTAGTTTGATGTTTGAGACTCGGTGTTGATGTTGATGACTCAGTGTTGATGTTGATGACTCAGGTGGTTGATGTTGTTGAGACTCAGTGTTGAGTTGATGACTCGTGTTGATGTTGATGACTCAGTGTTGATGTTGTTGATGACTCGGTGTTGATGTTGATGACTCAGTGTTGATGTTGATGACTCAGTGTTGATGTTGATGACTCAGTGTTGATGTTGATGACTCAGTGTTGAAGTTGATGACTCGTGTTGAGTTTGATGACCAGTGTTGATTGTTGAGACTCGGTTGAGTTTTGATGTTGATATGACTCAGTGTTGATGTTGTTGATGACTCGGTGTTGATGTTGATGACGTTGATATACTCGGTGGTTGATGTTGATGACTCATGTATGATGTTTGTTGTACTCAAGTTTATTTGATGACTCAGTGTTGAATTGGGACGCTGACGTCAGTATTGAAGTTTATGACTCAGTGTTGATGTTTGTTGACTCAGTTTGATTTTTGAAGACATGAATGTTGATTTTGATGACTTGCAGTGTTGATGTTGTAGATTGACTCAGTGATGTTGTTGATGACTCGGTGTTGAGTTATGCTCCAGTGTTGATTTGATGACTCAGTGTTGATGTTGATGACTCAGTGTTGATGGTTGTTGACAACCGTGAGTTGATGTTGATGACTCAGTGTTGATGTTGACATGACTCAGTGTTGATGTTTTGATGACTCTGGGTGTTGATGTTGATGACTCAGAGTTGATGATTGACTCAGTGTGATGTTGAATGACTCAGGTTAATGTAGGTGATGCTCGGTGTAGAGTAGATGTCTAAGTGTTGATGTTTAAGACTCATATGAAGATAAATGATGACTCAGTGATTGATGTAGCTGATGACTCGGTGTGTACATGAATGAAGAACCAGTGTTGATGAAGATGATGACTCGGTGTTGATGTTGATGCTCAGTGTTGATTAGTAGTAAGACATCGTGTTAGAAAGAGTTGTTGATGACAAGGTTTTGATTTTTTGAAACCCAGAGAAGATGATATATGACTCAGTGTTGATGTGTAAGACTCAGTGTTGGTTGGGATGACTCAGTGTTGAAGTATGTTCACTCAGTGATTTGGACGTTTGATGACATCACGTGTTTGAAGTTGTTGATGACTCAGTGTTGATGTTCATGACTCAGTGATTGATGACCTCGGTGTTGTGTGATGACTCAGTCTGTAGTATGTTGATGACTCAGAGATGATGTTGATACACAGTGTTGAAGTCACGTTATGACACGTGTTTTGATTTGTTGACTCAGTGTTGATGTGTGATGACTCGGTGTTGATGATGAGACTCGGTGTTGAAGTGATTACTCGGTGTTGAGTTGTTGATGAATTCGGTGTTGAATGTTGATGACACAGTGTTGATGTTGATGACTCAGGTTTTGATGTTCTTGAAGACTCGGTGTTGAAGTTGATGACACCGTGTTTATTTGATACTCGGTGTTTGAAGTTGATGACTCAGTGTTGATGTAGAAGACTCTGTGTTGATGCTGGGAGGACGCAGTGTTGATAGTTATTTGAAGACCCGTGTTGATGTTGATACGCCATTGTTGATGTTGATACGTCAGTGTTATTATTGTTGATGACTCGGTGTTAGAAATTATATCCAGTGTTAGATGGTGATGACTCCGGGTGTGATGTGAGGACTACCTGTTTGATGTTTTGAATGTCTTCGGATGTTGATGTTGAACCCAGTGTTTATGGTGGATGACTCAGTGTTGATGTGTTGACTAGAGTGTTGAAGTTTGATGACACATGTTGATGTTGACTTGTCTCAGTGTTGAGTTTGTTGATGACTCGATGTTGATGTTTGATGACACAGTGTGGCGTGAGTTGATACTGTGTGATGAATGTCGCTGATTCATTGTTGATGTTAGACTCAGTGTTTAGACGTTGTTGACGTCAGTTTGAATGTTGATGACTCAGGGTGTTGATGTTGATGAATCAGGGTGAATGTTGTTTGATGACTCGAGTGATGTTTGTTGATGACACCCGTTGATAGATGTTGATGACATCAGTGTTTGAGCGGTTGTTGACTCAGTGTTGATGTGATGACTCAGTGTTGATGTCGCTGACTCATCAGTGTTAGATGTTTGATGCTCAGTGTGATTGTTGTTGACTTCATTGTTGATGTTGAATGACTCAGAGTTGTTGATGATGACTCCAGTGTTGATGTTTGTTGATGACTCGTGTTTGATGTTGATGACTCAGTGTTGCTGTTTACTCAGTTGTTGATGTTGATGACTCGTGTTAATGTAGTTGATATGTCGTGTTGATGTTGATGACTAAGTGTTTTATGTTTATGCCTCAGTGTTTGATTTGATGACATCAGAGCTGATTTATTGATGACTCAAGTTGAGTTGTTTGATGACTCGGTGTTGATGTTTATGACTCAGTGTTGATGTTGATGACTCAGTGTTGAATGTTGTTGATGACCAGGAGGTTATGTTGTTACCGCAGTGGTTGATGTTGATGACTCAGTGTTGATGTTGTTTGATGGATTCGGGTTGATGTTGATACTTCCAGTGTTGATGTGAAGACTCTGTGTTGAAGTTGTTCACGCTACAGTGTTGACGTTAGAGTGACTCAGTGTTGATGTTTTGATGACTCAGTGTTTGATGTGTTGAATGCGAACCGGGTTGAAAGACTCGGTGTTGATGTTTGATAGACTCATGTTGATGTTGATGACTCATGAGTGATGATGATGAGTCAGTGAGTTGATGTTTGTTGATGACTGCGGTTTAGATGTTGATGCCTCAGTGTTGATGTGATGACTCGGTGATTGAATGTTGTTGAAGACTCGGTGTTGAAGTTGATGACCGGTGTATGATGGTTGTTGATGATTCGGTGTGATGCTGATTGACTCAGTGTTGATGTTGATGACACAGTGTTTATATTTGATGACTCGGATGTTTATGTTGATGACTCAGTGTTGAATGTAATGAGTCGGTGATGATGCCTGATGTTGACTCGGTGTTGAAGATGATGACTCAGTGTTGATGTTGATGAATCGGTGTTGAGTTTGAAGACTCAGTGGTTGATGTATAGATGACTCGTGTTGAGATGATACCCAGTGTTGATGTTGATTGACTCAGTGTTGATGTTGTTGATGAATCGTTGTTTGATATAGAAACTCAGATGTTTGATGGTGATGACTCAGTGTTGATGTTGTTGACGTAAGATGTTGAAGTTGATGACTCAGTGTTTGATGATGTTGATGACTCGTTTTGATGTTGATGACTCATGTTGATGACTCGGTAAGTTGATGTTGTATGACTCCATGTATGATGTTGATGGCTCAGTGATGATGTTGATGACGCTCAGTGTTGTTGTTGTTGGATTGACTCGGTGTTGATGTTGATGGACTCTGTTGATGTAGTTGATGATTAGGAGGGTGGTTGATGTTGATGACTCAGTGTTGATAGTTTCCGTGATGACTCGTGTTGATGTTGAGACTCAGTGTTAGAAGTTGAAGACTCGGTGTTGATGTTGATGACTCCAGGTGTGGATATATGATGATCGGTGATATGCTGTTGATGACCTCGGTGTTGATGTTGAGTGACTCATGTTGATGTTTGATGGCTCAGTGTTGATTGAGAATGACTCAGTGTGATGTTGTTGATAGACTCGGTTGTTATGATGTTGATGACTCTGTGTTGATGGTTGTTTGATGATTAGGATTAGTGAAGAGTGGGCATGATCTCAGTGGATGATGTACTTGATGACTCCGGTGTTGAATGATGATGACTCGTGTTAAAGTTTGTAATGACTCGGTGTTGATTGTTGAGACACCAGTTGAGTGATATGAGATGATGTCGGTGATGATCTGTTGATGACTCTGTGATGATTTTGATGACTCAGTGTGATGTTGATGACTCATGGTTAAAGTTGTGATTTCACTCGAAGTTGAAGTATGACTCAGTGTTTGATTTTTTGAAGAGTACGGTGTTGATGTTGGATGGCTCATTGTATATGTTGATGACTCAGTGTTTGATGTTGATGCTCTGTTTATGATGTTGATGACTCAGTGTAGCATGTTGATGATGAATCGGTGTTGATGTTTTTGATGAACTACGTTGTTGATGTTTGATGACTCAGGTCTGATGTATGAGTGACTCGGTGTTGCTGTTGATGACTCATGTCTGAAGTTGTTGAAGTCTCTGGTGATGATGTAGATGAACTCATTTTAATGTGATGACTCAGTGTTGATGTTTGAAACTCAGTGTTGATGGTTGATGACTCAGTGTTGTTGTTGATAACTCGTGTTGATGTTATGACTAATTGTGAAGTTGAGACTCAGAGTGGTGTGATGACTCAGAAGTTGATGTGATGACTATGTAGTTAAAGTTGATTACTCAGTGTTGATGTATGATAGACTCGGTTTTGATGTTTGATGACTCAATGTTGAAGTTGTTGATGACTCGGTGATGATGTTGATGACTCAGTGTTATGTTGATGACTCAGTGTTGATGGTTGATAACGCATGTTGATGTTGATGAATCGTGTTGATATTGATGACTCAGTGTTGATGTTGATACTCATGTTCTGATGAAGGATTTACACAATGTTTATGTGATGACTACGTGTTGATTGTTTGATGACTCAGTGATTATATAGATGAGTCGGTGATGATGCTGTTGCTAGCTCGTGTTGATGTTGATGACTCAGTGTTGAGTGTAAGATGACCAGTGTTGATGTTGAAGTTACTACGTAGTTTATGTTGAAGCGTCATCGTTGAAGTGTGGTTGATGAGTCGGATGATGAAGAAGAAGGCTCATTGGTTGATGTATGAGAGCTCAGTGTTGATGATAGATGGCACTGTGATGATGTTGAAGACCTCAGTGTTGATGTTGGAAGAAGAATACGGTGTTAGATGTGTTTGAAGACTCGGTGTTGAAGTTGAATACTCTGTGTTGATGTTGATTACTCATTGTTGAAGTTGTTTATTGAAGACTCGTTATGATGATAAGACTCAGTGTTTAATTTTGAGACGCAGTGATGAAGTAATAATAACGACAGCGGTTGATGTTGAGTGACTCCAATGTTGATGTTTGAGAGACTCAGTTGTTGATGTAGATGACTAATATGTGGATTGATGATGACTCAGATTTTGATGTTGATGAGCTCCGATGTTTGATTGTTGATGTACAGGTGTTAAATGTAGATGACCACGAGTTGGGGGGGGGGAGGGAGTTTTGATGACCTCGGTGTTGATTGTTGATGACTCAGTAGTGGATGTTGAGGACACAGTGTTGATGTTGGTGACTCGGTGTTGATTGTATGATGACTCAGTGTTGAAGTTGTTTGATGACTCGGTGATGCTGCTGAGTGACTCAGGTGTATGATGTTGATGACCCTCATTTGATGTAGATGACTCAAGTATGATGGTTGAAGAACTCAGTGTTTAGATGTTGATAGAACTCAGTGTAGATGTTGATGACACGGTGGATGATTGTGATGACTTCTTTGTGGAAGATGGATGACCAGTCTGATGTTGAAGACTCAGTGATTGAAGTAGATGACAAATGAGTGATGAAGATATGATGCACTCAGTGTTTAAGTGATGACTACGGTGGTATGATGTTGATGACTCAGTGGGTTGGACAGTAGAGGACTCAGTGTTTGAAGATTGAATGACTCAATTTGATGACTCAGTGAAGAATGAGTAAGACTCGGTGGGCAATGATGAGAAATTGGCACATGTTTATTTGAAAGACACGCCATGTTGATATTGGCATGACTCATATGTTGATGATGAAAAGACCGGTGCTGATAAGAAGACGCATTGTTGATATTGTATGACTCAGTGTTTGGAGTTGTTCACTCAGTGTTTGACGGTTGGATGACTCGTGTTGATGTTTTATGACTCCAAGTGTTGATTTTGATGACTCGGAGATGATGCTACGTGTTGATTTTGATGACGTCCGTGTTGATGTTGATGACTCAGTGGTTGATGTTGATTTAGTATGTTATGTTGTGATGACCTCGGCGTAGATGTTTAAGACTCAGTGTTTAGATGTTGAATAGACTCGGTGTTGATGTTGATTGATGACTCGGAGTTGAAGTTATTGACTCGGAGTAGATGATGTAAGAATGATTCGGTGTTGATGGTTGATGACACAGTGTTTGATGTATGATGACCCAGTGTTAATAATGATGACTCGGTGATGCTGTAGATGACCTCAGTGTTGAATGTAGATTAGTTCGGTGATGATGCTGTAGATGACTCGTTGTATGATGATGTGACATCAGTTAATTATGTTGATGATTCGGTGTTGATGTTGATGACTCAAGTGTTGTGATGTTATTGATGACTCGGTGTTGATGTGATAACCCCTGAGATGTTGATGACTCCAAGATGATGTTGTTATGACTCGGTTTGATAATGATACTCATTGATTGATGGTGATGACTCAGGTGTTAGATGTTGATGACTAAGTGTTTTGAAGTTATGACTCAGTGTTTGATGTTGTTGATGAACTCGGTGTTTGTATGTTGATGACTCAATTGTTGAGACCATCGGTGTTTGATGTATTGGAATGACTCAGTGTTGAAGTATGATGGCTCAGTGTTGATGTTGAGTGACTCAGTGTTGATGTTGTTTGATGACTCTGTGTTGATGTTGATGACACTTTTTGATGTTGTTGATGATTAGGTGATGATGGATTGAATGACTCAGTGTTGAAGTTCTTGATGACTTCGGTGGTTGATGTTAAGACTCAGTTGGATTAATGTTGAAGGAACTCGGTGTGTGATGGTAGATTGACTCATTGTTGATATAAATAGTCGGTGATGATGTCAGTTGATGACTCGGTGTTTAGACATGTTTGATGACATCATGTGTTGAGTATGAATGGCTCCAGTGTGATGTTGATGACACAGTGTTGATGTTGTTGATGACTCGGTGTTGAATGTTATGACGCTGTGTTGATGTTGTTAAGATAAGGTGTTGATGTAGATGACTCAGTGTTGATGTTCCTTTGATTACTCGGTAGTTGATGTTTGATGAACTCCATTGGTTTAATGTTGAATGGACTCGGAGTAGATGTTGATGACTCAGAGTTGAATATAGATTAATCGTGATGATGCTGGTTGATGAACACGGTGTGTTGATGTGTTGTTGACTCAGTTTTGATGTTGAGCCTTCAGTTAATGTTGATGATTACTCGTAGTATGACTGTTGAAGACCCTCCAGTGTTGATGTTGTTGCTGATCCGGTTGTTGATTTGTTGAATGGCTCATTGTATATGTTGATGAACTCATGATGATGTTGATGGGCTCGGTGTTGATGTTTTGATGACTCAGTGTTGATGTTGATGAAGAATCGGTGTTGATGTATTTTTTGGATGACTCGGTGTTGATGGTTTGATTACTCAGTGTTAGTTTGATGACTCGGTGTTGATGTTGATGACTCAGAGTTGAAGTTGTTTGAAGACCGGTGCTGATGTTGAATGACTCAGTGTAATGTTGAATGACTTCAGTGTTGATGATGTTTGATAACGTCCGTGTTGAAGTTGATGACACCAGATGTTGTTGATGATATAACTCGGTGTAGATGCGATGACTAATTGTGGATTTTGAGACTCATGTTGAATTTGATGACTCAGTGTTGATGTGAATGACAGGTGTTAATGTTGATGACTCATGTATGAATGCGTTGATTACTCGTTTTTTGTTGATGATGAAGACCTCCAGTGTTGAAGTTGTTGATGACTCGGTGGTCTTGGGGGATGATGTATGATGACTTCAGTGTTGCGGTTGCACGACACAGTGATGATGATAATGATAACTCAGGTGTAGATGTTGAGATGAATCGGTTGTTGAGAATGAAGACTCAGTTGGTTGTGTTGATGACTCAGTGTATATGATGATGATGACTCATTGATTTATTTGAATACTCGGTGTAGTGTTGATGACGACAGTGTTGATAAGAAGAGTCCGGTGAGAAGCTGTTAATGACTCGGGTGATGATGAATGATGACTCAGTGTTGATGTTGAAAGAACTCAGTGTTGATTGATTTTTGAATACTCGGAGTTGAATTTGAAGAGTATCGAGATGGGGGCAGATGTTGTTTTGATGAGTCCGGAGTTGTAAGTAGAAGGCTCATTGTTGATGTTGATGACTCAGTGATAGGATGTTGATGGCTCAGTGTTGATGTTGATGACTCAGAGATGATGTTGAGAGAATTCGGTGAAGGTATGTTTGTTGATGACTCGTGAGTTGATGTTAGAATGACTACGGTAGTTGATTTGATGACTCAGTGTTGAAGTTGTTGAAGCCGTCGTGATGAATGTTTGAAAGACTCAGTGTTAATTTGTTGATGATGCATGTAGGATGTAATAACTCAGTGTTTGAAGTTGAATGACCTCATGTTGAAATGTGATGACTCAGTGTTGATGTGAAGGATTGACTAATTTAGGTGATGTTGGATTGACGTGCAGTGTTGAATGTTGATGACCTCCAAGTGTTGTGTTGAAGACTAGGTGTATAATGTTTGATGACTCAGTGTTTGATTTTGATGACACGGTGTTGTATGTTGATGACACCAGTGTGGAGTAGAGGACTCCAGTGGTTGATGTTTGGTGACTCGGTGGGTGATGAGTGATGACTCAGTGTAGAAAGGTGTTTGTTGATGACTCGGAGAAGAATGTAGAAGACATTCAGTGTTGATGTTGATGACTCAGTTGAGATGTTGATGACTCAGTGTTGGATGTAGATGACTCAGTGTATGATGTATGATTTTACTCAGTATGATTGATGATGAACTCGGTGTTGATGTGATGACTCTTTGGGATGTAGATGACTCAGAGCTGATTGTTAGATGACACAGTGATTGATGTTGGGAAACAACTATGACTAGTTGGTATGAATGTTTATATACGCCTTCAGTGTTGATGTTGATGACTCGGTGTTGATTGTGTATGAAGACTCCGTGTGTAATGTTAGAAGGAACTCAGTGGTTGGGGCTGAGGTTTGATACTCAATTGTTGATAGACCCTCAGTGTTTTGATGTTTGAATGACTCGGTGTTGATGATAGTGCTCAGTGTTGAAGTTGATGACTCATGTTTGATATTGATGACACCGTGTCTTGATGTAGATAAAGATCGTGCAGAAGTTGATGACACCGTGTTGATATTGATGACTCAGTGTTGATGTATGAATGGACTCGGTTGTTTGATGTGATGACTCAGTGTTGATTATGATGACTCGGCGCTGATGTTAATGACTCAGTGATGATGTATGAAGACTCAAGTTAGATGTGATGGACTCAGTAAATGATGCTAATGACTCAGTGTATGAAGTTGATGACTGACACGTTTTCTAGTATAATATTGTGGATGGTAGAGACTCAGTGTTGATGTTTGATTGACACAGTGAGTGTGTTATGACTCAGTGTTTGATGTTGAGACTCCGTGAAGTTTAATGACTCAGTAGTTGATGTATGAATGACTTTATTGCTGTGGTGGGATTGTTGATGTTCTCATATGATATAATGTTGAAGACTACAGTGAGGATGTTGATTGACTCAGTGTTGGTTTGAAGGCTCAGTGTTATGAAATGTTGATGACTCGTGTTGAAGAAGCTGCACCTCAGTGTGGATGTTGAAGCCACCATGTTTGATGTAAGTATGACTCAGTGTTGATGTTGATGACTACTGTGTTGAATGTTGAGGAACTCACAGATTGTTTTGATGTTGAATGACTCCAGTGTGGATGTTGATGACCTCAGTGTGAAAATTTGATATACGCAGTGTTTGAGATGATGTGATGACTCTGTGTTGATGTTGATGACTCAGTGTTGATGTTGATGACTTACACTTTTCTTTACATAAGGCTTGAAAATCATTGTTTATAGATTTACATTTGTGTTAAAGGAAGGAGCGTTACATCATCTTCCCGAGTTATACTTCATTTGAGTTATTCTGTCTGTGACCTTGATTTTCTCAAAATTTCGAATATGGTTGTCATTCAATACATTGCTTCTGAACTTGATTTTCCTGAGGCTTAAGAAATGACTGAAATCCTGAAATATCTTCCCTGACTTCAGTAACGTTCACACTGAAAACATTCATGATCCGTCAATGCTGCAGAAAGTTGACGTTTTAAGGTAAATACCTGATAATATCTGAAGTGTCTTCAGGTGACCTTGGAAACCAACTTGAATGTCAGTGAACAATATTTCTGACGAATCTTCCAGCACAGAATTCAACTCTAAGAATTATCTGGTTTTCCCTTAGCCATTATTTTTGTCTCCAAAGTGTGATTTCTTGAATGAAACAATATTTCACCGATGTCTGAATTAGATTCATTAATGAACCAACAGCGTAAGCCAGCATCGTCAGCTACACTGTGGCTGACGATGCTTATACCTAAAACGATTCTTATACCTAGAACAATCTTCAGTTTCAATTTTTTATTCAATAGCCAGAACGAGAGTTTCCTGGAGATCATCAACAAAAGCAGAGAGCAGCAGCAAAACTTAGCGTGTGACTTATTACTCGCATATTACAATAACGAAATATACATTAATTTAATACCTTGGGGAATTTAACAATTGATATTGCATCATTAAGAACCCGGCGGAGTTCTGATGTAAACGTTGATATGTCAGATGTAATAAACAGTGAATTATTATGTTGTTGCAATGTTCTGGTGTAATACCATTAAGAAAATCCATATCATAGGTGGAGCACAGCTGGTGTTCACAATCCAACATAGGTGGAGCACCGCTAGTGTTCACAGCCCAACATAGGTGGAGCACCGCTGGTGTTCACAGCCCAACATAGATGGAGCACCGCTAGTGTTCACAGCCCAACATAGATGGAGCACCGATGGTGTTCACAGCCCAACATAGATGGAGCACCGCTAGTGTTCACAACCCAACATAGATTGTTGAGAAATGGCTTTACCAGCTAAGATATTTATAAATATAAAAATAGTGAACACTTAGCTGATAAAAGACAGCAAATCGTCTACACAGCCGCCCCTGCAGCCGAGGTCTTGAAGCTGTCGAAACCATCTCACAACGGGCTGTCAAGAATTATAATTTGTAAGATTATAAATTACCCCTAGGGGGTGTTATGTCAGCATATTTCATTCACTGATGGCTGACAAAATACATACTTGTTTGGACTCAAAAGTCCACACCTTACTGCCGATTATAGGTTGATTACAAACTCCTTGTGACTCAAGAATTGCGCAATCCCCCGATCTACAAGAAATTCGTAACATACCTTGCTCTTTGTAACGTGAGCTACGGTGTTCTCAACACCTTCGACAGGTATCGGTGACTTGATAGAAGCTGAAGTGTCCTTGGATGTCCACGTCTTCCATTGTCTAGGAAACGCACACTGGTACACTATGTTCCACAAGATTTGTCTTTATTGTTCACAATGTTATCACTGAAGAAGCTGATCACACTTCTCTTAAGTGTTTATTGTGTTTTATGAGACACTTTGTTCACACTAACGCACAGATCTTTGTTCTTTGTTGGTAATCCTGGCGTCAGTGTCACTCTCAGTAGAGTCAAAAGTAATCTGAAGACGCCACAGCGCCCCATGCCGTCACTCCCCTAGCACAAAGAAAATGCTGACCTAGTACTTTTGCTTCCTTGCCACTTCCTCGATGAAGCAAAGCAAAATGTTTGTTTCTTGCTGTCTTAAGCATAGACAACAATGTCCACTATCTTTACTATGGTAATAAAGAGGGAGCAGGATTTTCCTTAATTGTCCTGCTAAAGAAAGAGATGTACTGTCTCTTATTAAACTACACTTTGCAACACAGGACTGCAAGGAGCAGCGTTCACTTGACCACGTCAGATACTCGTACGGCATCTGTGATCAATTACTCACTGTAGCAGTAAACAAGATGCTTGCCCCTTCTGAGAGGGCTGGGCCCCTCAGGGCTGAAAGGGGCTGAAGGGGCTGAAGGGGTTGATACCCCCCTCCTGGAGAAAATTTCTCCACACTGGGGGACGGCAGAGGTTCGCTGCAGGTGAACTATTCATCACTTAACATTAATTTGATTTTCTCACTCGCCACCACTACTGCTTGTCTTTTCTGAACAGCTTTAGTCTGTGTGGTTTCTGGAGAATCACTAATTTTGTTTTCAACACTGTGTAATTCTAAGGGTACTAGTTTATTTATTGTCCGCTTATTCACTACACCTTTGCTCAAAACATCAACTGTCCTAATGATTCCATTTGCATCAGGATATATGGTCACAATTTTTCCAAGTGGCCATTGGGACCTCGGACAATCATTGTCGATAATCACTATGTCACCAGGTCTTAAGGACTTATGATTTTCAGGAACACCAGCTCCATAGAAGTGTTCTCTCAACGTTCTTCTCCCAACGTTCAATTACTTTATTAAGGTGTTTGAATTTACGTCTGAGTTGCTAAGGTTCGAAATAAGTAGGATCCTCTATGATTTCTTTATCATTCATGGGAGGAACAGGTTCGAGCCTTCTGCCATGGAGTAAATGAGATGGACTTAACACTTCTAAATTGTCCAGATCATCGGTAACATAAGTTAGAGGTCTGTTGTTGACTCTATTTTCTAATTCAGTCACAACTGTACGGAATTCTTCTAAGTCTATTCTATGACGATGAAGAGTCTTCCTTAAACAACGCTTTACAATGCCGATCATTCTTTCATAAAATCCGCAGTGCCATGGAGATTTAGGAGGAATGTATCTCCAACGACAACTGCGTTGATTCAGCATCTGTTGTACTTCTTTTTGATCAAAGATCTTGCTTATATAAGCAGCACCAGCAACAAAATTCGTTGCATTATCTGAAATCATCAGTCTGGGACATCCCCTTCTGGCTGCAAACCTTCTGAATAATTTGATAAAGGTTTCAGCAGACATGTCAGTGGCTACTTCTAGATGTACTGCTCTAGTTGTAGCACAAGTGAACAAACAGATGTACACCTTGATGGGAACTTTGTCAACTGTTTTTGTTAAAATTATTGGTCCAGTGTAATCTACACCTGTCACCTCAAATGGAGTGACATGACAAACTCTTTCAGAGGGATATGGAGGTGGACCTGGATACTGATATACTCGCATATCATAGTGTCGACAAGTAATACAGTCCTTTATTTGTTTTTTCACACTTTGTCGACCTTGAGGTATCCAGTAGGATTGTCGTATATGACACAGTGTGTCAGCTACCCCACCATGTAAAACGTTACTGTGGGCGTTTTGCGCAATCAGTTTTGTTAGCCAATGATTCTTGGGGATCAATATTGGATGTATGGCTTCTTTAAGTAGTGAAGAATTATGAATTCTTCCTCGACATCTTATAATCTTTTCTGAGTCGAGATAAAGTCCTAAAGAATTAATAATGACAGGTTTCTTTAGGGATTTATCTTGTGTTTCTAGAAATTTATATTCTGCAGAGAAAACATCTTTCTGTATTAGTTTCATCCAGTATTTAATGGGTTCAAGATATTCATAATCAGGTTTTATTCCTTTAATGAATTTAAAGACAAGAGCTGTAACTCTTAAGAGTTTACCCAAAGATGAGTATTTAGATCCATCAATGACTCTTTCTGTTGTGTCTGCAGTATTTACGCAACTTATTTCTGCTGTGTTCAAGCAGACTGTTTTTTCTGGCATAATGTGAGCCTTTTGCTGAGGCCAGTTATTTTCATTAGAGAGCCAGTTCGGTCCGTGGAGCCATAATTTATTATCCACAAATTTCTTGAGTGGGACACCACGTGACAACATGTCAGCTGGATTCTCTTGGGTAGAGACGTGAAGAAAGAGATAATCTCTCTGCATCTCTTTTATTTCTGCTACTCTGTTCTGTACATAGACCAACTTACTCTTATTATTTCTTAACCACTGGAGAACTGCCTCATTATCACTCCAGATCACGTTTTTTTTCAATAGTGAGATGATCAAGTACTTTGTTGAGATAGACAGCTAATTTTGTACCTACATAGAGTGCTGTCAGTTCCAATTGTGGTACTGTTCTGACCTTCAAGGGTGCTACCCTGGCCTTTGAAGTAATTAGTGTACTTCCTTCAGCATTACTCATATAAGCTACAGCGCCATAACCTCTGGTTGACGCATCACAAACACATGTAATGTGTACTTGTTTCCCTCTTGACCTATTTTCTGGGAAATTTAATTTGATGAAGTTGTTTAAACTCCCTGGATATTTCATCCCATGCTTGACTCATTTCTAGAGGCAAGTTCTCATCCCATCCAATTTTGAGCTTCCATGCATCTTGCATAAGCATTTTACCCTTTATGGTAATTGGTGAGACGAGTCCTGGGATCAAAAAAATTGAGATACCCTGACGAAAACTACGTTTATTTGAGTGTACTCCCATGATTTTTTGGGTTTTAATCTTTTTTGGAGACTAAAAAGTATCTTCCTGTGTTTTCCCAATTAAGCCCCCACCCACATTTTTTCCCAATTCAGGAATTTCAGTTTCAGCGAAATCTTTTTTGAAAAATTTCCCCTTAAATTTGCTTTAAAATTTGTTTTTCCACATCCTTAGAGGCATTTTTGGTTTCTTTCATCTCTTTGTTAGCTTTCTGTATAAAGGATTTCAAACCCTCCTCTTTATTCACAGTACCTTAAAAGTTTTGTCCAATAAAAATTTTTTCCTTTTTAAAAGGATTTCTTTGAAGGGACTTTCAGATTTCTTCAAATGTGTATTCAGAGTTAGCTTCTAGAAAAAATGGAGAGGGTTTTTTGTCCCAAAATAATACTGATTTGAAACGAAAAGGGTTTTACGGATTTTGGGGGGAAATCTGTGGATTTTCGGGGGCCCAAAAGGGAATCGAGTATAATCTCTATTATTTTTTTGTAGTCCTACCCCAAAGGGAAAGTTTTGGGGAAATATCAGCCTTTGTAGACTATGGGTTTGTGCAAATTTTTCCCAAAAAGAAAGTCTCCAAGCTTTCTCAGTTAGTGGGGGTTTCCGGGGGTCATGGGGCAGTCTTTAAGGGCCCTTGCTAATCTTTTTTTTCCCAACGTGCGCGGGCAATTATATAAAAACACGTAGGGGAGTGGTTTCAGAATCTTTTCTGACCCCAATGGTGCGGGAGATAATGAGCGTTTTTTCTTCAATTATCTTCGATATTTCCTCAAGGAATTTATTGTCCAACTGTTCTTGTAGGGATTTTTATCATAGACAGCAGTAGCTCTGGATTCTTCCGGAGTCATGTATTTTGTGCTTTCATCTGTCCGAAAGCCAGGGCGAAAATTTGCTGGGGAAGATGTGGGGGATTTAATTTCCATGGTAAAAACCCCAAATACTGTCCTCTTTATATTTGACAGTGTCCAAATATTGGTTATAAGTCTGGGGGCCCCCACTTGGGGGCTTGGTTTTTTTACATCAATCCCTATCGAAATCTAAATCCCCAATTATCAACTGGTTCATTCATTTCCCCCCAGTAATGTTTTTTTTTGGGCTGGGGTACATGATCCCCGGTTTATTCTCGTAACTAGTACTTTTTCCAAATGAATCATTATCAGTTTTTCCCCTTTGAGAGGGAATGGGCCCAAACATATCATGTGGCCTCCTGCTTTTTTCCCAGCAAGTGAACATCGGGTTTACTTATATATTTTGCAAAAAAACAGTGATGAAATTTCACTTCAAGTGATTAAATCAATTGGACTAATTGTGTCGTCTGTATGTCGGACGGGGCCCAAAACTTGACCTTAGGTGTTTCAGGTTTGAAAACTGTTTTTTTTAAATTTCCCCTGGATTGCAAGACTTGGAAAATCTTTTAAATCCCCAAAACCCTTCTACTGTTTTTTTCCGGGTTTCCTAGCCCAAACATTTGTTTCTGGCTGGGTTTCTATGTCTTTTTACCAGAATTTTTGGAAAAAAACCCAGCTATATCTAACTGTATTTTGGCATAGAGTTGTTTTTTTCATTTTCTGAAACACGTTTTCTTATGAAGGCCCTTTTGACCCTTTGTTTCCAATAGTGTTACCCACGGGGGTTTTGGGTTTTTAATTTTTTAGAAAACTCAATTCGAGTTTGGGGTGGAAAGGGGCAGTTGCTTTAAACTTCTCTCACATTTAATGTTGTTCCCTTGTTGACTTCCGATTCTGTTTAAGTTTTTTGTGTTTTAGCAAAAGTATTTGGGGAATTTAGCTGTTTTGATGCATACCCTTGCATTTAAAACACTTCTTCCCGTGGGCATTTTCCTCCCTTTTGTTCACCCAAACAATTGATGCCCCCTTTTCAGCTGATGAACACGTTGTTTACGTGCCTCCATTTTTGTGTATTGAAAAAACAATACTGTGCCCAAAGTGTTCCATCACAAAAATAAACATTTTGGGGTACGTTTCATGCATGCAGCTGTTTACTGTCTGTTTATTCTTTGCTTGATAAATGGGCCCATATGGGATTTCCCATTCTGTTGTTTAGTGGGAAATAGTTATTTAATCTTTTTTAACCTGAGTTGAAAGGGTTTTTTATCCACGGGATTTGTGGATTTTTCTTTTTGTCTCGGTTTCTTGCATGCATGAAAATATTGTTTTTTAAAACTATTTCTAATTTTTTCACAAAATGAAATAGCGTTTTTTGAACATAATTTTTAATGTTCAAAAAGTTTGTGGTGGGCAACTTATCTTGTAAAAATGCCATGATAAACCAATCCCCATTGTCTTAGGTCTTTTTTAGCACCCAGAGAAACTGGACTATTGTCTAATGTGATTCAAATGCCTTTTTAAGTTGAAGGGAAAAAGGGTTTGGGGGCTTCAAAATTGATAATTAAAAACTGCATGTCCCAACTCTAGCCTTGTCAGCATCGAAATAATTGTCTGCTAAGCAGTAAAGGCTATTTTGGGGCAAAATTTCCTTTAACCACCCGGGAAAAAACTTTAAACGTTCATGGGTTTTTCCCCTTTTCCCAAAACATTTAAGAAATTTAACTTAGCAATCTTTTCTAAAGTCAGTTCGTGAAAAATTTTCTATGGATTTAAACCCATAATGAAATTTCCCCATTTTAGACCTTGGAAAATAGGTTAAAGGAAAAATTTTAGGTAAGGTTGGTAATGGGGGGGCACTTGTTGTTGTTACAGGTGTAAAAGGTGCTTGACCCTAGTTACAGTGGTCTCTGTGACAGAGTTTTTCGGCAGAAGCCCCGTACTTTCCTTTTCCCCCTTAAATTTTTGATTAATAAAAGTATCCAAAAAAATTTTTAAATTTCCCTTTCCCCAGATTTGGGTTGATTCAAGAAAATTTAAATTTTTATAATGTGATAGTCTGAATTTAATTATTTCCATAAAGTTGTGTAAAAAATTTTAAAAATTTGGGCCTCAAGATCAATTAAAAAATTTTGTTTGGGAAAAATTTTGGGTTAAACTATACCCCGATGAAAAATTTGATTTTTTAATTGTGTAAATTTTTAGTCTTTTAAAGACTGAAATTGACTTTTTTAAGCAAGGGCCCTTTTTTTTGGTTTTATGGAAAAAACTAGCACCCACTTAGAGTGTTTTTAAAACACTGTACTGTAATAAACAGCTGGTTTTTGTTTGCTTAAGTCCCGCCCAAAAATCAGTTGCCCCCTATGACCTTTCTTTTGCTTAACCTCAGGGGCCCAAAACCTTTAAGGGTACACAGTACATATGGCTGGTGTTTAAAGGCTTGAGTTTTTTGGGGTCAGCCTGGGGCCACCCCCATTTATTAATTCCCTAAATAAAGTGTTTTACTTTATTCACCCATACACTATAAATGTCACTGTTTAACTGTAAAATTTTACACGGGAATTTTTAAATTTCAAAAAATATAAATGTCACTCTTAATATATATTTGAAACTTACACTTTATATTAAATTCCCTTTAATTTTAAAAAGGTTGATCTATAAGAAACAAACCCTTTTAAAACAATTTGTCTTTAAATTTTCCCGATATTTACCCTTATAAACACTATGTGTATTATTCTCGACAAAACTGAAAAATCACTTGGGGGGGGTTTTCTTAAAACAGCACTTTCGAGGGTTGGAGCAGTATTTTCCTGGAGGGGAGTTCCAGGGGGCAAAAAGCCCCCGCGGCCCCGGGCCCGGACCCAAAAAACTGCGCGTCCCCTTTTACAAAAAAATTTTTTAACATTCCTTGCTTTGTAGGTGAGCTATGGTGTTTTCCCACCTTTTGACCGGGGATTGGGACTTTTTAGAAGTGGGGTGTCCTTTTTATGTCCACGTTTCATTTTTAGGGAAAAAGCAAAAATGGTTCACTATGTTCCCCAAAAATTTGTCTTTATTTTTTCACAATGTTATCATGAAAAAGCTGTTTACAATTCTCTTAAGTGTTTTTTTGTGTTTTATGAGATACTTTGTTCCACTTAAGTTAAAAGATCCCGTGTTTTTTGGTTTGGTTTTTCCTGGCCCTCAAGTGTCACTCTCCGTAGGAGTCAAAAATTTTTCCCGAAGACGCCCCCCGCGCCCCATGCCCTCACTCCCCCGCACAAAAAAAAAAGTGACCTAGTACTTTTGCTTCCTTGCCACTTCCTCGATGAAGCAAAGCAGAATGCTTGTTTCTTGCTGTCTTAAGCATAGACAACAATGTCCACTATCTTTACTACAGTAACAAAGTGGGAGCAGGATTTTCCTTAATTGTCCTGCTAAAGAAAGAGATGTACTGTCTCTTATTAAACTACACTTTGCAACACTGCACTACAAGGAGCATCGGTCACTTGACCACGTCAGATACTCGTACGGCATCTGTGATCAATTACTCAATGTAGCAGTAAACAAGACGCTTGCCCCTTCTGAGAGGGCTGGGCCCCTCAGGGCTGAAAGGGGCTGAAGGGGCTGAAGGGGCTGATACCCCCCTCCTGGAGAAAATTTCTCCACATAGATGGAGCACCGCTAGTGTTCACAGCCCAAGATAGATGGAGCACCGCTGGTGCTCACAGCCCAATATAGATGGAGCACCTCTAGTTTTCACAGCCCAATATCGATGGAGCACCGCTAGTGTTCACAGCCCAAGATAGATGGAGCACTGCTGGTGCTCACAGCCCAACATAGATGGAGCACCTCTAGTTTTCACAGCCCAATATCGATGGAGCACCGCTAGTGTTCACAGCCAAACATATATGGAGCACAGCTAGTGTTCACAACCCAACGTAGATGGAGCACCGCTAGTGTTCACAGCCCAACATAGATGGAGCACTGCTAGTGTTCACAGCCCAACATAGATGGAGCACCGCCGGTGTTCACAGCCCAACATAGATGGAGCACCGCTAGTATTCACAGCCCAATATCGATGGAGCACCGCTAGTGTTCACAGCCCAACATAGATGGAGCACAGCTAGTGTTCACAGCCCAACATAGATGGAGCACCGCTAGTGTTCACAGCCGAATGTAGATGGAGCACAGCTAGTGTTCACAGCCCAACACAGATGGAGCACCGCTGGTGTTCACAGCCCAACATGGAGCACCGCTAGTGTCCACAGCCCAATATCGATGGAGCACGCTAGTGTTCACAGCCCAAAATAGATGGAGCACCGCTGGTGTTCACAGCCCAATATAGATGGAGCGCCGCTAGTGTTCACAGCCCATCACAGATGGAGAACCGCTGTTGTTCACAGCCCAACATAGGTGGAGCACCGCTAGTGTTCACAGCCCAATATAGATGGAGCACCGCTACTGTTCACAGCTCAACATAGATGGAGCACCGCTGGGGTTCACAGCCCAACATAGATGGAGCACCGCTAGTGTTCACAGACAAACATAGATGGAGCACCGCTAGTGTTCGCAGCCCAACATAGATGGAGCACAGTTAGTGCTCACAGCCCAACATAGATGGAGTACCGCTGGTGTTCACAGCCCAAACATAGATGGAGCACCGCTAGTGTTCACAGCCCAATATAGACGGAGCACCGCTGGTGCTCACAGCCCAACACAGATGGAGCACCTCTAGTTTTCACAGCCCAATATCGATGGAGCACCGCTAGTGTTCACAGCCAAACATAGATGGAGCACCGCTAGTGTTCACAGCCCAACATAGATGGAGTACCGCTAGTGTTCACTGCCCAACATAGATGGAGCACCGCCGGTGTTCACAGCCCAACATAGATGGAGCACGCTAGTATTCACAGCCCAATATCGATGGAGCACCGCCAGTGTTCACAGCCCAACATACATGGAGCACCGCTAGTGTTAACAGCTCATCATAGATGGAGCCCCGCTGGTGCTCACAGCCCAACATAGATGGAGCACCGCTAGTGTTCACAGCCCAATAGCGATGGACCACAGCTAGTATTCACAGCCTAACATAGATGGAGCACAGCTGGTGTTCACAACCCAACACACATGGAGCACAGCTGGAGTTCACAGCCCAACATATATGGAGTACAGCTAGTGTTCACAGGCCAACATATATGGAGCACCGCTAGTGTTCACAGCCCAATATAGATGGAGCACCGCTAGTGTTCACAGCCCAATATAGATGGAGCGCAGCTAGTGTTCACAGCCCAACACAGATGGAGCACCGCTGGTGTTCACAGCCCATCATAGATGGAGCACCGCTAGTTCTCACAGCCCAATATAGACGGAACACCGCTAGTGTTCACAGCCCAACATAGATGGAGCACCGCTAGTGTTCACAGCTCAACATAGATGGAGCACCACTGGTGTTCACAGCCCAATATAGAAGGAGCACAGCTAGTGTTCACAGCACAACATAAATGGAGCACCGCTGGTGTTCACAGCCCATCGTAGACGGAGCACCGCTAGTGTTCGCAGCCCAATATCGATGGAGCACAGCTAGTGTTCACAGCCAAACATAGATGGAGCACCGCTGGTGTTCACAGCCCAACATAGATGGAGCACCGCTAGTGTTCACAGCCCAACATAATTGGAGCACCGATGGTGTTCACAGTCCAACACAGATGGAGCACCGCTTGTGTTCACTGCCAAACATAGATGGAGCACCGCTAGTGTTCACAGCTCAAAATAGATGGAGCACCGCTGGTGTTCACAACTCAACATAGATGGAGCACCACTGGTGCTCACAGCCCAACATAGAAGGAGCACCGCTAGTGTTCACAGACAAACATAGATGGAGCACCGCTAGTGTTCGCAGCCCAACATAGATGGAGCACAGCTAGTGCTCACAGCCCAACATAGATGGAGTACCGCTGGTGTTCACAGCCCAAACATAGATGGAGCACCGCTAGTGTTCACAGCCCAATATAGATGGAGCACAGCTAGTGTTCACAGCCCAACATAGATGGAGCACCGCTAGTGTTCACAGCCCAATGTAGATGGAGCACCGCTAGTGTTCACAGCCCAACACAGATGGAGCACCGCTGGTGTTCACAGCCCAACATGGAGCACCGCTAGTGTTCACAACCCAATATCGATGGAGCACAGCTAGTGTTCACCGCCCAACATAGATGGAGCACCGCTGGGGTTCACAGCCCAACATAGATGGAGCACCGCTGGTGTTCACAGCCCAACATAGATGGAGCACCGCTAGTGTTCACAGCCCAACAAAGATGGAACACTGCTAGTGTTCACAGCCCAACAAAGATGGAACACGGCTAGTGTTCACAACCCAACATAGACGGAGCTCCGCTGGTGTTCACAGCCCAATACAGATGGAGCACCGCTAGTGTTCACAGCCCAATATCGACGGAGAACCGCTAGTGTTCACAGCCAAATATAGATGGAGCACCGCTAGTGTTCACAGCCCAATATAGATGCAGCGCCGCTAGTGTTCACAGCCCATCACAGATGGAGAACCGCTGGTGTTCACAGCCAAACATAGGTGGAGCACCGCTAGTGTTCACAGCCCAATATAGATGGAGCACCGCTAGTGCGCACCGCCCAACATAGATGGAGCACCGCTAGTGTTCACAGCTCAACATAGATGGAGCACCACTGATGTTCACAGCCCAATGTAGATGGAGTTTCTTTCCTTCCCAATATCGATGGAGCACAGCTAGTGTTCACAGCCAAACATAGATGGAGCACATCTGGTGATCACAGCCCAACATAGATGGAGCCCGCAGTGTTCACAGCCCCAAAAAAATGGGGCACCGATTGTGTTCACACCCCCAAAAAGATGGCCCCCCTGGGTCACACCCAAAATAGATGAGCACCGCAGTGTTCACACCCAAAGCGAGGAGACAGCCAGGTTCCAGCCTAAAATAGGGAGCACAGCTGGTGTTCACAACCCAACACACATGGAGCACAGCTGGAGTTCACAGCCCAACATTTAAGGAGTACGCTAGTGTTCACAGGCCAACATTATTGGGGCACCGGGGTTCACACCCAACCCTAGATGGAGCACCAGTATTTTTTCACAGCCCAATATAGAGGAACACCGCTATGTTACAGCCCCAACAAGATGGAGCACCGCTATGTTCACACTCAACAAAGATGGAGTACCCCGGGTTTTTACAGCCCAAACATAGTGGGGCACCCTAGGTTCACAGCCCAAAAGATAGAGCAAACTAGGTTCACAGCCCAACATAGATGGACACCCCGCTAGTTTTCACACCCCCGTGATGGGGCACCCCAGGTTTACCCCCCAAAATAAAGGACACCGCTGGGGGTTCACAGCGAAATAGATGGAACACTGCTAGTTTCACACCCCAAATAGATGGAGCACCCCTAGTGTTCACGCCCCAAATCAGTACACCCAGTGTTCACACCCAAAAGAAGGGGGACCCCTAGGTTTACAGCCCAATAAATGGAGCCAGCTAGTTTCAACCCAACACAATGGACACCCTGGTGTTCACGCCCAACATAGATGGGGCACCCCCTAGTTCCACCGCCCAATATAGATGGAAAAACCGCTATGTTCACACCCCCAAAATAGATGGGCACCGCTAGTGTTCACAGCCAACTTTAAAGGAAGCACCCCTGGTTTCACAGCCCAATATAGAAGGGGAAAATAGTTTCACACCAACAAAAATGGAGCACCGCTGGTGTTCACCCATCAGACGGAGCACCCCATGTTCGCACCCAAAGATGGACACGCTAGTGTTCACACCAAAAATAGGGAGCACCGCTGGTGTTCACAGCCCCAAAAAATGGGGCCCGCTAGTGTTCACACCCAACATAAATGGAGCACCGATGGGTTTCACATCCAAAACCCAAAGGAGCCCGCTTTGTTCACTGCCAAAAATAGATGGGGGACCGCTAGTGTTCACAGCTCAAAAAAGATGGAGCACCGCTGGTGTTCACAACCCAACATAGATGGAGCACCACTGGTGCTCACAGCCCAACATAGAAGGAGCACCGCTAGTGTTCACAGACAAACATAGATGGAGCACCGCTAGTGTTCGCAGCCCAACATAGATGGAGCACAGCTAGTGCTCACAGCCCAACATAGATGGAGTACCGCTGGTGTTCACAGCCCAAACATAGATGGAACACCGCTAGTGTTCACAGCCCAATATAGATGGAGCACAGCTAGTGTTCACAGCCCAACATAGATGGAGCACCGCTAGTGTTCACAGCCCAATGTAGATGGAGCACCGCTAGTGTTCACAGCCCAACACAGATGGAGCACCGCTGGTGTTCACAGCCCAACATGGAGCACCGCTAGTGTTCACAGCCCAATATCGATGGAGCACCGCTAGTGTTCACCGCCCAACATAGATGGAGCACCGCTGGGGTTCACAGCCCAACATAGATGGAGCACCGCTGGTGTTCACAGCCCAACATAGATGGAGCACCGCTAGTGTTCACAGCCCAACAAAGATGGAACACTGCTAGTGTTCACAGCCCAACAAAGATGGAACACGGCTAGTGTTCACAACCCAACATAGACGGAGCTCCGCTGGTGTTCACAGCCCAATACAGATGGAGCACCGCTAGTGTTCACAGCCCAATATCGACGGAGAACCGCTAGTGTTCACAGCCAAATATAGATGGAGCACCGCTAGTGTTCACAGCCCAATATAGATGCAGCGCCGCTAGTGTTCACAGCCCATCACAGATGGAGAACCGCTGGTGTTCACAGCCCAACATAGATGGAGCACCGCTAGTGTTCACAGCCCAATATAGATGGAGCACCGCTAGTGTTCACAGCTCAACATAGATGGAGCACCACTGATGTTCACAGCCCAATGTAGATGGAGCACTGCTAGTGTTCACAGCCCAACATAAATGGAGCACCGCTGGTGTTCACAGCCCATCATAGATGGAGCACCGCTAGTGTTCACAGCCCAATATCGATGGAGCACAGGTAGTGTTCACAGCCAAACATAGATGGAGCACCGCTGGTGTTCACAGCCCAACATAGATGGAGCACCGCTGGTGTTCACAGCCCAACATAGAGCACCGCTAGTGTTCACAGCCCAACATAAATGGAGCACCGATGGTGTTCACAGCCCAACATAGATGGAGCACCGCTGGTGTTCACAGTCCAACATAGATGGAGCACCGCTGGTGTTCACAGCCCAACATAGATGGAGAAGCACTAGTGTTCACAACCCAACATAGATGGAGCACCGCTAGTTTTCACAGCCCAAAATAGATGGAGCACCGCTGGTGTTCACAGCCCAACATAGATGCAGCACCGGTGGTGTTCACAGCCCAACATAGATGGAGCACCGCTGTTGTTCACAGCCCAACATAGATGGAGCTCCGCTAGTGTTTACAGCCCAACATAGATGGAGCACTGCTGGTGTTCACAGCCCAACATAGATGGAGCACCGGTTGTGTTCACAGCCCAACATAGATGGAGCACCGCTGGTGTTCACAGCCCAACATAGATGGAGCACTGCTGGTGTTCACAGCCCAACATAGATGGAGCACCGGTGGTGTTCACAGCCCAACATAGATGGAGCACCGCTGGTGTTCACAGCCCAACATAGATGGAGCACCGCTGGTGTTCATAGCCCAACATAGGTGGAGCACCGCTAGTGTTCACAACCCAACATAGATGGAGCACCGCTAGTGTTCACTGCCCAACATAGATGGAGCACCGCTAGTGTTCACAGCCCAACAGTTCAACAAGTCAAGATCATGACATGAGATCAAATCGACATTTGATGATACTGCTGAAAATGACTGCAGCTTCCAGCATGATGCCTCTACTGTTGGTATTATCAGCTCCTCCCTAATACTATGAGGTCTTGTGTCTCATCATGATCTAAGCTACAGCTCCTCCCTGATACTATGAGGTCTTGTGTCTCATAATGATGATAAGCCACTTCAAACATCGTAATAAAGTTTCGTCCAGAGAAACACTTGAACTGGAGGGAGCAACAAGTCGATTATGTTTTATTTGTTCTTTTTTTCCCAGGCACTAATAAAACATCATTTAAGTTGGGTTGATTGAAATATCATTTATAAATCATAAATGATATCTCAATCAACCCAACTCAAATGATGTTTTATTTTGATTTCCATCAAAGATTAGTTTGGTAGAACTTGTAGGTTCTTGTAACATTCCCAGCTGGTTCACTCACCTCCGTCACACCATAGTTAAGAAACTGGAACTTGCAGGTTCTTGTAACATTCCCAGCTGGTTCACTTACCTCCGTCACACCATAGTTAAGAAACTGGAACTTGCAGGTTCTTGTAACATTCCCACCTAGTTCACTCACCTCCGTCACACCATAGTTAAGAAACTTGTGCTTATTCTCTAATTTTTGTTGCTATATTTTTAATTAACGTTCAAGCCTAAAGAAATTTTTTTTTAATCGGACATTTTATGAAATATATCAGAAAATTGATTGATAAATTAAAAAGTTTCAGTTGTACTATGAAACATTAAACATTCCCTAAATCACAGATAACGATAAATTATTGTTTAATGACTTACTTACAGAAATTCCTGTTAAGTTTATTCATCATTAACAGACGCACAGAATCCCTTTCTCATTCTCTTATACATTCACTCGCTCATCCACAGGTTTAACGGTCTCAGATTTCCACCAAATATTTTTCCCATAACCTTGCCGTGATTTTCGAGAATATTCTGATTATTTTTATTTAGGTTGTGACCCGGGGTTTGGGAACTACTGAAGACACCATCAAATACCTGATCAAGACGTTCAGCACCGTTCATACAAGAATTAGGGCATACATACGTTCCCTTAAGAGGGTATCAGGTGTACATAAGGAAAATAACCAAGATAATGGATCAGTAAGACAGAGATCTGAGCAATTTAATAGATATTGTCACTTGGTTAGGTAGTATGGAGTAAGACAAGTGATCTAGGACGAAGTGTACTAGAATCCAAATAATTATTATTATATACTTCCTCTCCTCGCATAATAATTATTATAATTTCCAACAGGTGAAAGAACTAGCAACAATCGAAATATATTAGTTAAATCCCAAGGATTACCAGCAATAATTAAGAACTAATTTTCATGTCTTGAATAACATAAAGAAAAACATCTCAAAGACAAGCCAAACACCCAGAATAATGTGGTTCACCCTGGCGAGTACAACACAGTAATAATGTGCTTCACCCTGGCGAGTACAACACAGTAATAATGTGCTTCACCCTGGCGAGTACAACACAGTAATAATGTGCTTCACCCTGGCGAGTACAACACAGTAATAATGTGCTTCACCCTGGCGAGTACAACACAGTAATAATGTGCTTCACCCTGGCGAGTACAACACAGTAATAATGTGCTACACCCTGGCGAGTACAACACAGTAATAATGTGCTACAACCCTGGGCGAGTACAACACAGTAATAATGTGCATCACCCATGCGATACAACACCGTAATAATGTGCTTCACTCCTGGACGGAGTACAACACAGTAATAATGTGCTTCACCCAGGCGCGTACAACACAGTAATAATGTGCTTCAAACCCTGGCGAGTACAACACAGTCATAATGGCTTCAACCCTGGCGCAGTACAACCAACAGTAATAATGTGCATCACCTGCGCGATTCACAACACAGTAAAAATTGTGCTACACCCTGGCGATTACAACACAGTTAAAATGTGCTACACCACTGGCGAGTACAACACAGTAATAATGTGCTACACCCTGGCAGTATCAGACACATTAATAATGTGCTACAGCCCTGCGAGTACAACACAGTATTTATATAAATGTGCTACAACCCTGTGCGAGAACAACACAGTAATAATGTGCTACACCCGGCGCGAGTACAACACAGTAATTCAATGTGCTACAAAATAGCCCTGTCGAGTACCAACACAGTAATATGTGCCTACACCATTAACACCCCTGGCGAGTACTAACACAGTAATAATGTGCTTACACTGGCGAGTACACAACCGAGTATGAAATTGTGCTAGCAACCCAGTGCGAGTACAACACATTATATAATGTGCTTCCCCCTGGCGAGTACAAGCACAAGAATAAAAGTGCCATCACACTGGAGCGAGTACAACACCTTGTAATAATGTGTCTTCCCGCCTGGCGAGTACAAACCATACAGTATATAACGTGCGACAACCCGCTGGCGAGTACAACACAGTGAACATACAATTGTGATCTATCAAACCCTGGCGAGTACAACACAGTAATAATTGCTTCCCCTGGCGAGATACAACACAGGAATAATGTGCTCACACTGGCTAGTACAAGCACAGTAATAAGTGTGCATCCATCCCCCTGGCGAGTACCAACACAGTAATAATGGTGCTACAAAACCCTGGCTGAGTATACAACACGCGTAATAATTGTGCTACACCCTGGCTATGTGACATAACACAGATAATCAAAGTGGCTAAACAAACACCCTGAGGCGAGTAACAAAACAGTACTAATGTATTGCATTACAACCCTGCGATTCAACAACACACGATAATAATGTCTACACCCTTGGGCGAGTACAACCCAGTTACTAATGTGCTACGAACCACTGGCGACGTACATACACAGTAGTAATGTCTGCTACAGCCTGTGCGAGTACACCTGCGTGAATGACAACTGATGCCTACAGCACCAGAGTGCGAGTACAACACAGAATACACTGTGACTTGCTACACCTGGCGAGTACAACGCCAGTAATAATGTGGTCTTGCCCCTGGCGAGATACAACACAGCTAATAATAGTGGTATCACCCAGGCGAGTTTACAACACCCAATAAATAAATGTGGCTTATCACATCGCTGGTGCAGATACAACACAGATAATAATGGTCGTTCCCCCCTGGCGAGTCTACAAACAGGCTAGTAAACAAATGTGCTTCCATCCCCCCTGTAGCTTAGTTACTACACAGTAATAATCCGTTGCTACACTCAACTCGGCCGAGTACAACACAGTACATAAATGTGGTTCCCTCCCTCCCTGGCGAGAAACAACACAGTAATAATGTGCTACTAAACACCCTGGCGATACAACATCAGGAATAATGTACTAATCTCACAGGGGTGCTGGTGAGGATACATGACACCAATAAAATATGTGCTTTCAACCTTGGCGAGTACTACACAGTGGAATAATGCTGCTTCAATCCACCGGCGAGTACAACACAATAAAAAATGTGGCGTCACGCGGGGGAAGTGTGCGTGAGTACAACATCAGGTAAATAAAATTTGCTTCAACCTTGGCGATACAACACAGTATAATGTGGTTGGAGCCACACCTGGGCGAGTACAACACAGTAATAATGTGCTATCCCCTGGCGTTACACAACACAGTGGGAGAGGTGGAGGAGAGTAGGTCTACACCTCCCTGGCGGAGTACAACACAGTAAATAATGTGCTTTCACACTCATGGCGATAACAACACAGTAATAATGGTGCTTCACCCCTGGCGCTACAACATCAGTAAATGAAATGTGCTTCACCCTGCGATATCAACACAGGAATATTGTGCTTCCACACTGGTGAGAACTACAACACAAAGAATAAAGTCGTTCAACCTGGCGAGTACAACACAGGAATTAATGTTCTCACCCTGCGATACAACACAATAATAATGTGCTTCACCATGGAGTACAACACAGGAATAATGTGCTTCACCTTGGCGAGTACAACACAGTGACTAATGCGTGCTTCACCCTGGCGAGAAACAACACAATAATAATGTGCTTCACCATGGTCGAGTATAACAACAACCCAGGAATAATGGTGCTTCACACTGGGTGAGTACAACTCAGGAATTAAGTGCTTTCACCCACACCCAGCGAGTACAACACAGAATAATGTGCTACACCCTGGCGAGTACAAAACAATAATAATGTGCTTCACCATGGCGAGTACAACACAGAAATAATGGCTTCACACTGGCGAGTAACAACACAGGAATACTGGAGGCTGTAACCCTGGCGAGTACAACAGAGTATTAATGGCTTTCATCACACCTGGCGAGTACAACACAATAATAATGAGCCTTCACCTTGTGAGTACAACACAGGAATAATGTGCTTCACCTGGCGAGTAACAACACAGGAATAATGTGCTTCACCACTGGCAGTACAACAGAGTAATAATGAGTTTCAACCCAGACTAGAACAAACACAGTAAAGTAATGTGCTTCACACCCGATGGCTGCAGTACAACACATAAATCATGTGCCTTCACACCCTGTGGCGAGTACAACACAGGAATAATGTGCTTCACACTCTGGCGAGTACAACCAGCATATATGTGCTAATCAACACTGGTGATACAACACAAGGAATAATGTGCTTCACCCTGGCGAGTACAATTACAGCGGAATAAATGTGCGCTATCACACAGGCGAAACAACACAGGGAATAATGTGCTTCACCCTGGGATACAAAACAGTAATAGATGTGCTTCACCCGGCGAGTACAACACACAGAATAATGTAGCTTCACACCCTGCGATACAACAAAGTAGTAATGTTGCTTCACCCAGGTCGAGTACTACATAGTAATTAAATGTGGCTTCCACCGGCGAGTACAAACACAGGAATACAATGGCTTCCACCCTGGCGAGACAACACAGTGATAAATAACTGAGCTTCACCAGGTCGAGTACAACACTAGTAAAATAATGTGCTACACCCTGGCGAAGTACAACACTTGCATATATCGAAAAATGTGCTTCAATGTTCTGCTTTGCATCACCCTGGCAGCTACAACCACAGGAATAATATGCACTCACCCTGGCGGGTACAACACAGTAATAATGGCTACACCCCATGGCGAGTTACAACACAACAAAGGAATATGTGCTTCAACCCTGGCGATACAATCACAGGAATAATGTGCTTCACCCCAGGCGAGTACAACACAGGAATAATGTGCTATCACCATGGGCGAGTACAACAGAGTAATAATGTCTTCACCATGGCGAATACAACACAGTAATAATGTGCTACAACCCTGGCGAGTACAACACAGAATAATGTGCTTCACCCTGGCGATACAACAACAGGAATAATATGCTTCACGGCCCAGGCGAGTAACAACACAGTAGGAGCGCGTGATGATGATTCACCCTGGCGAGTAAACCAGGAATAATGTGCCTTCACCCTGGCGAGTACACCACAGTAAAAAAGTGCTTCACCCTGGCGAGAGTACATCACAGAGTAATATTTGCTGTTCACCTTTGAGGCGAGTACAAACACATAATAATGTGCTTCACCCTGGTGAGTACAACACAGTAATAATGTATTTCACCTGGCGAGTACAACACATTAATAATGTGGTTCCACCCTGGTAGACTACAACGCAGAAGATAATGTGCTTCAACACCCTGGCGATACAACACACCAATAATGTCTTCCCTGGTGAGTACAACACATAAATAATATGGTTTCACCCTGGTGAGACAACAACACAGTAATAATGTGCTTCACCCCTGGCGATCCACAACAAGTAATAATGTAGTTACACCCTGGCGAGTTACTACACAGTAATATGTGGTTCACCCAGGAGACTACCACGCAGTAATAATGTGCTTCACACCTGGTGGGGGGGGGTGGGGGGAGGGTACAACACAGAAATAATGTGGTTCTCCTGGTGACAACAACACCGTAATAATGTGCTTCACACCCTGCGAGAACAACACAGAATTAATGTGCCTTCACCCTGGAGAGAACAACACCTAATAAAGTGCTTCACCCTGGTGATACAACACAAAATTAATGTGGTTAACCCTGGTGAAGTACAACACAGTGAATAATGTGCTTCACCCTGGCGAGTACAAACCAGTAATAATGTGGCCACCTCTGTGAGTACACACAGTAAATATGTGCTTCACCCAGGCGAGTAACAACACAGAAAAGAATGTGATTCACACTGTGAGTACAACACAGGAATAATGTGTTTCACCCTGGGGAGTACAACACAGTATAATGTGGTTCCCCTGGCGAGTCAACACAGTAATAAATACATTCACCCTGGCGAGTACAATACATAAAAATGCGGTTTTCACCCTGGCGAGTACAAACGCAGTAATAATGTGCTTTCACCCTGGCGAGTACACCAACAGTAAATAATGTGCTTCAGCCTGTTAGATAAAACACAGAAATAATGTTGTTTCACACTGCGTGATATACGCAACACAGGAATAAAGTGCTATACACCCTGGCGAGTACAACACAGTAATAATATGAGGTTCAACCTGGCGAGTACAACACAGTAAATATGTGGTTCACTCCTGGGCGAGTAACACACGTAATAAATAATGTGGTTCACCCAGGTGAGTATCTCAACACAGGAATAAGTGTGCTTCAACCTTGGGCAGTACAACACAGGTAATCATGTGCTTCACCCTGGCGAGTACAACACAGTAATAATGTGGTTCACCCTGGCGAGTACAACACAGTAATAATGTGCTTCACCCTGGCGAGTACAACACAGTAATAATGTGGTTAACCCTGGCGAGTACAACACAGAATAATGTGTTCACCCTGGTGAGTACAACACAGTAATAATGGCTTCCCCCCTGCGAGTACAACACAGTAATAATGTGGTTCACCCTGGCGAGTACAACACAGTAATAATGTGCTTCACCCTGGTGAATACAACACAGAAATAATGTGGTTCACACTGGCGAGTACAACACAGTAATAATGTGGTTCACCCTGGCGAGTACAACACAGTAATAATGTGCTTCACCCTGGCGAGTACAACACAGTAATAATGTGGTTCACCCTGGCGAGTACAACACAGTAATAATGTGCTTCACCCTGGTGAATACAACACAGAAATAATGTGCATCACCCTGGGTTTGTACAAACACAGTTTAAAAATGTGGTTTCACCCTGGGGGGGGGGTACAACACAGTAAAAATGGCTTCCCCCCCGGCGGATATAACACAGAATAATGTGCATCACCCTGGCGAGTACAACACAAATAATGTACTTCACAAGCTTAGTAAAACACAGGGAAAAGTGGTGCTTCCCCCTGGCATACAACACGGGAATAATGTGCTTCCCCTGGGTTAGTACAAAAACATGAATAATGTGGTTTTACCCCGGTTAGTCAACACAGGGAAAAATGTGCTTCCCCCCCTGGTGATACAACACAGAAACAAGTGGCTCACCCGGGGAGTACAACACAGTAATATTGTGGTTCCCCCCTGGGGAGTACAAAACCTAATAATGTCTTCCCCCCTTTTGGGGAGTACAAAAAACAGTAATAATGTGGGTTTCACCCGGTACTACAACGCAGTAACCAAAGTGCTTCACCCTGGCGAGTACAAAACAGAATAATAAGCTTTTACCCCAGGCCCAGTACAACACAGTAAAAAATGGGGCTTTTCACTGGGGAGTACAACACAAAATAATGTGGGTTTAAACCCCGGTGAGTAAAGACAAAAAAATAATGTGGGTTTATCCTGGGGAGTACAAACAGAAATAATGTTTTTCAACATGGTGATCAACACAGGAAAAAATGTGCTTCACCTTTGGGGAGTACAACAAGGGAAAAAAGTTTTAACCCTGGCGAGTACAACACAGTAATAATGTGCCTTTTAAAACCCCGGCGGAGTACAACCCCAGTAATAATGTCTCCACCCTTGGGGAGTACAACACAAGTAAAAAAGGCCCTTAACCCTGGTGGAATTTCAACCAGGGTTTAAAGTGTTTCAACCCTGGCCCATACAACACAGTAAAAAAATGTGCTTCACCCTGGCATTTCAACACAGTTTGTAATGTGCTTTCACCCTTGGGGTTTATTTCAACACCCAAAAAAAGTTGGGTCAACCCTGGTTAATACAACACCAAAGGGAAAAATTGGGGCTTCCCCCTGGTTATTTCAAAAACAGAAAAAATGTTTGGGTTTAACCCTTTGGGTTTGTCAACACAGGAAAACTGTGCTTTACCTTGGGGAGACAACACAGGAATAATTTTGCTTCACCCCTTGGGGGCGATACAACACAGTAAAAATGTGGTTCACCCTTGGGGAGTACAACACATAAAAAAGGTTTCTTTACCCTGGCGAGTACAACACAGTAAAATGTGGTTCACACCCGGCGAAAATTTTAAAAAAAAAAAAAACACAGTGAAAAGGGGGCTTCCCATGGCCCATTTCAACACATTAAAAAATTGGGTTTTCACCCTGGCAATTTAAAAACAGTAATAAAAGTGGGTTTACCCTGGTGAGAACAACACAGAAAAAAAGTGCTTCACCCCAGGATAAAAAACACAAAAATAATTTTCATCACCCGGCGGTACAACACAGGAATTAAAGGGGCTTTTTAAACCCCTTTTGGGGTTCAACACAGGGGGGAAAAATTGGGGTTTCACCCCCGGCGAGTCAACACAGGGGAATAACGTGCTTCACCTAGCGGGGTACAAACCCAGGAAAAATGTACTTTTACCCTGGTGGGGTACTACACAGAAATAATGGCTTCCCATTGCGAGTACAACACAGGGAAAAATGTGCTTCACCCTTGCGAAATAAAACACAGGAAAAAATATGCTTCAAACCCCGGCCCAAATTTCAACCAGGAATAATGTGCTTCACCCCGGCGAACAACCCTAAAAAATATGCTTCACCCTGGCGAGTACAACACAGTAAAAAATGTGGGGTTTACCCTAGCGAGTACAACAAAGGGAAAAATGTGCCTTTTGCCCCGGCGAGTACAACACAGTAATAAAAGTGCTTCACACGGGGAGTAAACAGAGTAATAATGTTTCCCCCCTGGGGAGTACAACACAGGGAAAAATGTGCTTCCCCTGGGGGGAAAACAATCCAGGAATAATGTGCTTTACCCCTGGCGAGTACAACCCCAGTAAAAAAATGCTTCAACCCGGCGGGGTACAACACAGTAAAAAATGTGCTTCACACGGCGAGTACAAACACAGGAAAAATGTTGGGCACCCTGGGGGAATACAATCCACCCAATAAAAGTAATTCACCCTAACGAGTACAACCCAAAGGGGAAAAAATGTGCTTCCCCCCTGGCGATTTCAATTTCGGGGAATAAAGTGATTCACCCCCGGGGGAGTACAGCACATAAAAAATGTCTTTACCCGGCGAATACAATCCAGGAATAATGGGATTCCCCCCTGGCGATAAAAACACACGAATAATGTGCTTCACCCCTTGGGGGATACAACACAGGAAATGTGCTTCTTCCTTGGCGATACAATTTCAAAAATTTAAAAATGTGCTTCACCTGGCGAGTAAAAACCCAGTAATAATGTGCTTCACCCTGGCGATACAACACATTTAAAAGGGGGGGGGGCTTCACCCCGGAGAGTACAACACAGTAATAATGAGGTTTTAACCCTGGCGAGTAACAACACAGTAAAAAATTTGGTTCACCCGGCCCAGTACAACAAAAGTAAAAAATGTGGCTTTCCCCCCTGGCGAGTACAACACAGTTTAAAATTTGCTTTTAAACCCCGGCAATACAACACAGTAATAATGTGTTTCACCCTGGGGAGGGACAACCCGGAAAAATGTGGTTCACCCCGGCGAGTACAACCCCATTTAAAAATTTGCTTCAAACCCGGGGGATACAACAAAAAGTAAAAAATGTTGGGGGGGGGGGTTTACCCTAGTGAGTACAACACAGTAAAAAAAAGGGGCTTCACCCTTGGCAGAAAAACCCAAAAAAAACCGGGAAAAACCCCCCCAAAAAAAAACCCCCCCCTTTTTCCCCAAAAAAACCCAAAAGGGCCCCAAAAAAATGCCCAAAATTAAAAAAAAAAAATTTTTTCCCCCCCGGCCGGAAAAAAAATTTTTCCCCCAAAAAAAAATAAAAAGGTTAAAAACCCCCCAAAAAAAAAATTGGAAATTTTTTTAAAAAAATTGGGAAAAAAAAAAAAAAAATTTAAATTTCCCCAAAAAAAAAGGGTTTTTTCCCCCCAACCTTAAAAAGGGTTAACCCCCCAAAAAAAAAGGGGCCCCCCCCGGGGAAAAACAAATTAAAATTTTTTTTTAAAAAAAAAAAAAAAACCCGGGGGAAAAAAGAAAAAGTGTTTACCCTGGCAATACAAAAACAGTAAAAATTTGGGCCCCCCCCCCCCTTTTAAAAAAAAAAAAGGGGGGGGGCCCCCCGGGGGGGGGGGGGGGGGAAAAAATTTCCCCCCCCCAAAAAAAAAAATTCCCCCCCCCAAAAAAAAAAATTAAAATTTTTCCCCCCCAAAAAAAAAAAGGGGCCCCCCCGGGGGGGAAAAAATTTTTTTTCCCCTTAAAAAAAACAAAAAATTTTAAAAAGGGGGCCCCCCGGGAAAAGGGCCCAAACCCCTTTTTTAAAAAAATTTGGGAAAAAAAAAAATTTTAAAAAAAAGGGGGTCCCCCAAAAAAAAATTTTTTTGGGAAAACCCCAAAAAAAAACCCTTAAAAAAAAAAAAAAATTTTTTTTCCCCCAAAAAAACCCAAAAAAAACCCCCCAAAAAACCCCCCAAAAAAACCCCCTTTGGGGGAAAAACCCCCTTTTTTTCCCCCCTTAAAAAAACCCCCCCGGGGGGCCCCCCCCAAAAAAAAAAAAAAACCCCCCCAAAAAAAATTTTAAAAAAACCCCCCCAAAAAAAAATTTTTTGGGGGGGGGGGGGGGGTTTTTGGGGGGGGGAAAAGGGGGGCCCCCTTTTTTTTAAAAAAAAAAACCCCCCCAAAAAAAAATTTTTTTTTTTCAAAACCCAAAAAAAAAATCTTTTTGGGAAAAACCCCGGGAAAAAAAAAAAATTTTCCCCCAAAAAAAAAAAGGGGGCCCCAAAGGGCCCCCGGGAAATTTCCCCCCCAAAAAAACCCCCCCAAAAAACCCCCCCAAAAAACCAAAGGGGTCCCCCAAAAAAAAAAAACCCCCCCCCCGAAAAATTCCCCTTTTTTAAAAAAATTTTTTTTTCCCCCCCCAAAAAAAAAAAAAATTTTTTTTTTAAAAAAGGAAAAGGGAAAATTTTTAAACCCCCAAAAAAACCCCCCCGGGGGTTTGGGAATAAAATTTTTGGGGGGCACCCCGGGAAAAAACCCCCCTTTTTTTCCCCCCCCCAAAAAAAACCCAAAAAAAAAAATTTTTTAAAAAAAAAAAAAATTTTTCCCCCCAAAAACCCCCGGGGGGGTAAAAAAAGGGGGGGGCCCCGGGGGTTTAAAACAAAAATTGGGGGCCCCCAAAAAAAAAGGGAAAAACCCCCCCCCAAAAAAAAAAAGGGTTTCCCCCCCCCCGGGGGGGGGGGGGGGGGGGGCCCAAAAAGGGGTTCCCCAAAAAAAAAAAAAAACCCCAAAAAAAACCCCCCTTTGGGGCCCCCGGGGGGAAAAAAAAAAAAAACCCGGGGGGAAAAGGGGGGGGGGGCCCCCCAAAAGGGGTTTTTAACCCAAAAAAAAAAACCCCCAAAAAAAAAAAAACCCCCCCAAAAAACCCAAAAAATTTTTAAAAGGGGAAAAAAAAACCGGGAAAAAAAAATTTTTTTTCCCCCGGGAAAAAAAACCAAAAAAAGGGGGCCCGGGAATAAAACCCAAATTTTTTTAAAAAAGGGGAAAAAAAAATTTTTCCCCCAAAAAAAAAAAAGGGGGGGGGTTTTTTAAAAATTTTTTCCCCCCCCCCCAAAAAAAAAAAAAATTTACCCGGGGTAAAAAAATTTTTTGGGCCCCAAAAAAAAAATTTTTTTTTTGGGCCCCCCAAAAAAAAAAAAATTTTTTTCCCGGGAAAAAAAAATTTTTTTTCCCCCCCCAAAAGGGGGGGAAAAAAAAAGGTTTTTCCCCCAAAAAAAAAAAAATTTTTCCCCCGGGGAAAAAAAAAATTTTTTTCCCCGGAAAAAAAAAAAAAAATTTTAAAACCCCAAAAAAAAAAATGTTTCCCCCCCCAAACAAAACCCGGAATAATTTTTCAAACCCCCGGGGAAAAAACAAAAAAAAAATTTTCCCCCCAAAAACAAACCAGGAAAATTTTTCCCCCCGGGGAAAAAAAAAATTTTTTTCCCCCCAAAAAAAATTTAAAATTTTTTAAAAAAAAAATTAAAAATTTTTTCCCTTTTTTGGGGGAAAAAAAAATTTAAAATTTTCCCCCAATTAAAAAAATTTTTTAAAAAAAAAAATTTTTTCCCCCCCAAAAAAAAAATTTTTCCCCCCCCAAAAAAAAAAATTTTTTTTTAAAAAAGGGGGGAAAAATTTTGGGGGGGGAAAAAAATTTTTTTTTAAATTGGGAAAAAAAAGGTTTTTTTTTAAAAAAATAAAAAAATTTTTTTAAAAAAAAAAATTTTTAAAACCAAAAAAGTTTAAAATTTTGGGGGGGGGGGGGAAAAAAAAAAAATTTTTTTTCCCGGAAAAAAATTTAAAAAGGGGTTAAAAAAGGGAAAAAATTTTTTAAAAAAAAAAGTTTAAAAAAGGGTTTTTCCCCCCCGGGGGGAAAAAAAAAATTTTAAAAAAAAAAAAAACCCCCTTCCCCAAACCAAAAAAAATTTTCCCCCCCTTTTTTAAAAAAAAGTTTTCCCCCCCGGGGGCCCCCAAAAAAAAAAAGGGGCCCCCCCAAAAAAAAAAAATTTTTTTTTTAAAAAAAAAAAAAGGGGGGAAAAAAAAGGGGAAAAAAAGTTTTTCCCGGGGAAAAAAAAAAAAATTTTTCCCCCCAAAAAAAAAAAAAAAGTTTCCCCTGGGGGAAAAAACAAAAAGGGTTTCCCCCGGAAAAAAAAAATTTTTTCCCCCTGGGGAAAAAAAAAAAAAAAGGGGGGGGAAAAAAAAATTTTTCCCCCGGAAAACAAAAAAAATTTTCCCCCGGGAAAAAAAAAAATTTTTTATCGCCAAAAAAAAAAGGGCCCCCGGGGGGGGAAAAAAAATAATTTGGGCCCCCCCGGAAAAACACAAAAAATTTTCCCCCAAAAAAAAAAAAGGGGCACCCCGGGGGAAAAAAAAAAAGGGGGGCCCCCGGGAAAAAAAAAATTTTCCCCCCTCGGAAAAAAAATTTTTCCCCCGGGGGAAAAAAAAATTTTTTTGGGGAAACCCCAAAAAAAATTTTTAAAAACCCAACCCGGGGAAAAAGGAAACCCCCCAAAAAAAAAAAGTTTTCCCCCCCCCCAAACAAAAAAATTTTTTTTCCCCCCCCGGGGGGGGAAAAAAAAAAGGTTAAACCCCCCCCCAAAAAAAAAAATTTTAAAAAGGGGGGGAAAATTTTTCCCCCCCAAAAAAAAAAAAAAGGGCCCCCCCCCAAAAACCAAAAAAAAAAACCCCCCCCCCAAAAAAAAAAATTTTTTTTAAAAAAAAAAATTTTCCCCCTTTTTAAAAAAAAAAATTTTCCCCAAAAACCCCCCAAAAAAAAAATTTTTCCCCCTTTTAAAAAAAAAAGGTTTCCCCGGGGAAAAAAAAAAAAAAAACCCCCCGGGAGTTTCCAACCCCAGGAATAAAACCCCCCTGGGGGAAAAAAAAAAAAAAGGTTTTTTCCCCGGAAAAAACCCAAAAAAAACCCCCCCCCCTAAAAAGGAAAAATTGGGCCCCCCGGCCCAACACAAGGGGAAAAAGGCCCCCTTTTAAAAAAACCCCCGGCAGGAAAAAAGTAATAAAGGGGCCCCCCGGGGAAAACCAAAAAAAAAAACCCCCGGGGAAAAAAGGAAAAAATTTTTTTTTGGGGAAAAAAAAATTTTAAAAACACCCCTTTTCCCCCAAAAAAACCCCCCCAAAAAAAAAGGGTTTCCCCAAAAAAAATTTAAAAAAAAAAAACCCAAAAAAAAAATTTTTTCCCCCCCCAAAAAAAAAAAAAACCCCCCCCCCCGGGGCCCCAAAAAAAAAATTTTTCAACCCGGGGGGTTTCCCCCCCCAAAAAAAAAAAGGGGGGCCAAAAAGTCCAAAAAAAGGGGGAAAAAAAATTTTTCCCCCAAAAAAACCCCTTTGGGAAAACCCCCAAAAAAAAGGAAAAAAACCCCTTTTTTCCCCCCGGGAAAACCCCCTTTTTAAAAAAAACCCGGAATAAAAACCCCCTTTTAAAAAAAATTTTTTAAAAAAAAAATTTGGGCCCCCCAAAAAGGGGGAAAATGGGGAAAAATAAAAATTTAAATTTTTAAAAAACCCCCCCCAAAAAACCCCCTTTGGGGGGAAAAAAAGGGAAAAACCCCCCAAAAAAAACCCCCCGGGCCCCCGGGGGGCCCCAAAAAAAGGGGGGCCCCCTTTAAAATACAACCTTTTTTAAAAAAACCCCCGGGGGAAAAAAAAAAAAATTTTTTTACAAACAAAAATTTTAAAAAATTTAAAAAAAAAAAATTTGGGGCCCCAAAAATAAAAAGGGGGGGGGGGGGAAAAAAAAAATTTTAAAAAAATTTAAAATTTAAATTCAAAACCCGGGAAAACCCAAAAGGGGGGTTCCCCCCCCAAAAAAAAAAGGGCCACCCAAAAAAAACCCCGGGGCCCAAAAAATTTTTCCCCCAAAATAAAAGGAAAGGGGGCCCCCAAAAAAAAAGGGGTTTTCCCCCCCAAACCCAAAAAAAAAATTTTTTTTTAAAACAAAAAATTTTCCCCCCCGGGGAAAAAAAACAAAAAAAAACCCCCGGGGGGGAAAAAAAGGGGAAAAATTTTTAAAACCCCCCCAAAAAAAAATGGGCCCTTGTTTACCCAAAAAAAAAAATTTTTGGTTTCCCGGGAAAAATTTTTTAAAAAAAATTGGGGAAAAAACCCGGGGAAAAACCCCCCCCCAAAAAAAAAAAAAATTCCCCCCCCCAAAAAAAAATTTTTCCCCCCCTTTGGGGAAAAAAACAAAAAAATTTTTTCCCCCCCGGGGAAAAAAAAAGTTTAAGGGAAAAAACCCCAAAATTGGGAAAAACCCCCCCAAAAAAAAGGGGAAAATTTTTTTGGGGGAAAAAAAAAAAAAATTTTCCCCAACCCAAAAAAAAATTTTTAAAATTTTTGGGGGGTTTTAAAAAAAAAAACCCCAAAACCCCCCGGGGGGGGGGTTTTTTTTTTAAAAAAAAAAAAAAAAACCCCCCAAAAAATTTTTGGGGGGAAAAAAAAAAAAAAAAGGGTTCCCCCAAAAAAAAAAGTTAAAAACCCCAAAAAAAAAAAATTTTTTAAACCCCTTAATAAAACCCCCTAAAAGGGGCCCCAAAAATAAAAAAAAATTTTTCACCCGGGGAGTAAAACACCAAAAATTTTTCCCCCGGGGGAAAAAAGGGGAAAAAAGGGTTTAAAAACCCCGGGGAAAAAAAATAAATTTTTTTTTTAAAAAAAAAAAAATATTTCCCCCCGGGGGAAAAAAAAAAAATTCCCCGGGGGGGGGGGAAAAAAAAAAAAAAAAAAAAAAAAAAATTAAAACCCCCAAAAAAAAAAAAACAAAAAAAAAAAAAAAAACCAAAGGGGGGGCCCCCCCCAAAAAAAAAAAAACCCCCAAAAATTTAAAAAAAGGGGGGCCCGGGAAAAACCCCTTTTTTTGGTTTCCCCGGGGAAAAAAATTTTAAATTTTAAAGGGAAAACAAAAAAAAATTTTTTTAAAAAAAAAATTTTTCCCCCCCCAAAAAAAAAAAAAATTTTGGGTTAACCCCGGGGAAAAAAGGAAAAATTTTTTTTTTGGGGAAAACAAAAAAAAAACCCCCCCAAAACAAAAAAAACTTTTTGGGGGAAAAAAAAAAAAAGGGGCCCCCAAAAAAAAAAAATTTTTCCCAAAGTTACAACACAGGAAAAAATGTGCTTCCCCGGGGGAAAAAAAAAATTTTTCCCCCCCAAAAAAAAAAAATTTTTCCCCCCAAAAAAAAAAAAAAACCCCCGGGGAAAAAAAAAAAAGGGCCCCCGGGGGGGAAAAAAAAAAATTTGGCCCCCCTGGGGAAAAAAAAAAAAAAATTTTTTCCCCTTTTTAAAAAGGGAAAATTTTTAAAAAAGGGAAAAATTTTAAATTTCCCCAAAAAAAAAAAAAAATTTCCCCCGGGGGGAAAACAAAAAAATTTTTTTTTTTTTGGGGAAAAAAAAATTTTTTCCCCCCCCCCCAAAAAAAAAAGGAAAAAAAATTTTTTTGGGGGAAAAAAAAAAAATTTTCCCCCCCCCTTTTTTTGGGGGGGCCCCCTTTTTTTGGGGGGGGAAAAAAAAAAAATAAATAAAAAAAAAATTTTTTTTTTTTTTTCCCCCCCCCCCCCCCAAAAACAAAGGGGGTTTTTTTCCCCCTTCCCCAAAAAAACCCAAAAAAAGGAAAACCCCGGGGAAAAAATTTTTTTTAAAAAAAAAAAAAATTTTTTCCCGGGAAAAAAAAAAATTTTTTTTTTTTAAAAAGGGGAAAAATTTTAAAAGGGGAAAAAAAAAAAAAATTTTCCCCCCGGGAAAAAAAAAAGTAAAATTTGGTTTTCCCCCCGGGGGGAAAAAAAAAAGGGGCCCCCCGGGGAAAAAAAAATTTTCTTCCCCCGGGGGGGAAAAAAAAAAAAATTTTTCCCGGGAAAAAAAAAAACCCCCCCTTTTAAAAAAAAAAGGGGGGAAAAAAAAAAATTTTTTCCCCCCCTTGGGGAAAAAAAATTTAAAAAAAACCCCCCGGGGGGCCCCCCCCCCCAAAAAAAAACCCCCAAAAGGGGGGCCCCTTTTAAAACCCCCCCGGGTTTCCCCCCAAAAAAAAAAAAAGGGGTTTAAAACCCGGGGGGAAAAAAAAAGGGCCCCCCCAAAAATTTAAATTTTTTAAAAAGGGGAAAAACCCCCCCCAAAAAAAAAATTTTTCCAAACCCCCAAAAAAAACCCCCCCCCAAAAAACCCCCCAAAAAAATTTTTTCCCCCAAAAAAAATTTTAAAGGGGAAAAACCCCCAAAAATTTTTGGGGGGCCCCCAAAAAACCCCTTTGGGGGAACCGGAAAAAAAGGGAAAAGGCCCCCCAAAAAAGGGTTTTCCCCCAAACCCCCCTAAAAATTTTTTTTCCCCCCCAAAAAAAAAAAAATTTTTTTTACAAAAAATAATGGCCCCAAGGGAAAAAAAAAAAAATTTTCCCCCCGGGGGGGAAAAAAAAAATTTTCCCCCCGGGGAAAAAAAAAGTCCTTCACCCTGGAGAGACAACAACAGTATAATGATTCACCCTGGCGAGTACAACACAGAATAATGTGTTCACCTGGCGAGTACAACACAGAATAATGTGCTTCACCTGGCGAGTACAACACAGTAATAATGTGGTTCACCCTGGCGAGTACAACACAGTAATAATGTCCTTCACCCTGGAAGTACAACACAGTAATAATGGTTCACCCTGGCGAGTACAACACATAATAATGTGGTTCACCCTGGCGAGTACAACACAGTAATAATGGTTCACCCTGGCGAGTACAACACAGTAATAATGTGTTCACCCTGGCGAGTACAACACAGTAATAATGTGCTTCACCCTGGCAGTACAACACAGTAATAATGTCTTCACCTGGCGAGTACAACACAGTAATAATGTGCTTCACCTGGAAGTACAACACAGTAATAATGTGTTCACCCTGGCGAGTACAACACAGAATAATGGGTTCACCCTGGCGAGTACAACACAGTAATAATGTGGTTCACCCTGGCGAGTACAACACAGTAATAATGTGGTTCACCCTGGTGAGTACAACACAGTAATAATGTGCTTCACCCATGGCAGTACAACACAGAATAATGTGCTTCACCTGGCGAGTACAACACAGTAATAATGTGGTTCACCCTGGCGAGTACAACACAGTAATAATGTGCTTCACCTGGCGAGTACAACACAGGAATAATGTGCTTCACCCTGGTGAGTACAACACAGGAATAATGTGCTTCACCTGGCGAGTACAACACAGGAATAATGTGCTTCACCTGGCGAGTACAACACAGTAATAATGTGGTTCACCCTGGTGAGTACAACACAGAATAATGTGCTTCACCATGGCGAGTACAACACAGGAATAATGTGCTTCACCCTTGTGAGTACAACACAGGAATAATGTGCTTCACCCTGGCGAGTACAACACAGAATAATGTGCTTCACCCTGGCGAGTACAACACAGGAATAATGTGCTTCACCCTGGCGAGTACAACACAGAATAATGTGCTTCACCCTGGCGAGTACAACACAGGAATAATGTGCTTCACCTGGCGAGTACAACACAGTAATAATGTGCTTCACCTGGCGAGTACAACACAGTAATAATGTGCTTCACCCTGGCGAGTACAACACAGTAATAATGTGGTTCACCCTGGCGAGTACAACACAGTAATAATGTGGTTCACCCTGGCGAGTACAACACAGTAATAATGTGCTTCACCCTGGCGAGTACAACACAGAATAATGTCTCATGGGGTACAACAGTATATGTGTTCACCCTGGCGAGTACAACACAGTAATAATGTGCGTTCAACCTGGCGAGTACAACACAGGAATAATGTGCTTCACCTCTGGCGAGTACAACACAGTAATAATGTGCTTCTAATAATGTGGTTCACCCTGGCGTGTACAAGACAGTAATAATGTGGTTCACCCTGGCGGTACAAGACAGTAATAATGTGGTTCACCCTGGCGAGTACAAGACAGTAATAATGTGGTTCACCCTGGCGAGTACAAGACAGTAATAATGTGGTTCACCCTGGCGAGTACAAGACAGTAATAATGTGGTTCACCCTGGCGAGTACAAGACAGTAATAATGTGGTTCACCCTGGCGAGTACAAGACAGTAATAATGTGGTTCACCCTGGCGAGTACAAGACAGTAATAATGTGGTTCACCCTGGCGAGTACAACACAGTAATAATGTGGTTCACCCTGGCGAGTACAAGACAGTAATAATGTGGTTCACCCTGGCGAGTACAAGACAGTAATAATGTGGTTCACCCTGGCGAGTACAAGACAGTAATAATGTGGTTCACCCTGGCGAGTACAACACAGTAATAATGTGTTCACCCTGGCGAGTACAAGACAGTAATAATGTGGTTCACCCTGGCGAGTACAAGACAGTAATAATGTGGTTCACCCTGGCGAGTACAAGACAGTAATATTGTGGTTCACCCTGGCGAGTACAAGACAGTAATAATGTGCTTCATCCTGGCGAGTACAACACAGTAATAATGTGGTTCACCCTGGCGAGTACAACACAGTAATAATGTGGTTCCCCCTGGCGAGTACAACACAGTAATAATGTGGTTCACCCTGGCGAGTACAACACAGTAATAATGTGGTTCACTCTGGCGAGTACAAGACAGTAATAATGTGGTTCATCCTGGCGAGTACAACACAGTAATAATGTGGTTCACCCTGGCGAGTACAAGACAGTAATAATGTGCTTCATCCTGGCGAGTACAACACAGTAATAATGTGGTTCACCCTGGCGAGTACAAGACAGTAATAATGTGGTTCACCCTGGCGAGTACAAGACAGTAATAATGTGGTTCACCCTGGCGAGTACAAGACAGAAAATAATGTGCTTCATCCTGGCGAGTACAACACAGTAATAATGTGGTTCACCCTGGCGAGTACAAGACAGTAATAATGTGGTTCACCCTGGGGGTATACAAGACAGTAATAATGTGGTTCATCCTGGCGAGTACAACACAGTAATAATGTGGTTCACCCTGGCGAGTACAACACAGTAATAATGTGGTTCACCCTGGCGAGTACAACACAGTAATAATGTGGTTCACCCTGGCGAGTACAACACAGTAATAATGTGCTTCACCCTGGCGAGTACAACACAGTAATAATGTGGTTCACCCTGGCGAGTACAACACAGTAATAATGTGGTTCACCCTGGCGAGTACAACACAGTAATAATGTGGTTCACCCTGGCGAGTACAACACAGTAATAATGTGCTTCATCCTGGCGAGTACAACACAGTAATAATGTGCTTCACCCTGGCGAGTACAACACAGTAATAATGTGCTTCATCCTGGCGAGTACAACACAGTAATAATGTGGTTCACCCTGGCGAGTACAACACAGTAATAATGTGGTTCACCCTGGCGAGTACAACACAGTAATAATGTGGTTCACCCTGGCGAGTACAACACAGTAATAATGAAACAGTCTTTAAAGAATAAAAGAAACAGCACTAAAATATCTGACTTTCATGCAAAAATCATCTATATTAAGTTAATGTATAAATTAGTATATTGCTTTTCAAAAATATGTGATTAAATTCATTTGAAAAGTTTAATTCTAAAATCACATTTACACTATGAACTTATTCACAAAAATTCTGAAGCTAAGACCTTTAAAATTTAATACAGGAAGAAATATGCATAAATGTTTGAGAAATTATGGAAGTGTTTATTGGCGTGAAATTCTGCTGCTACGTTTAAGTCAGTGTTTTTCAAGCAGGGTGCCGCGGCACCCTAGTGTGTGAGTCTACACATACTAGGGTGCCGCGGCACCCTAGTATGTGAGTCTACACACACTAGGGTGCCGCGGCACCCTAGTATGTGAGTCTACACATACTAGGGTGCCGCGGCACCCTAGTATGTGAGTCTACACACACTAGGGTGCCGCGGCACCCTAGTATGTGAGTCTACACATACTAGGGTGCCGCGGCACCCTAGTGTGTGAGTCTACACATACTAGGGTGCCGCGGCACCCTAGTATGTGAGTCTACACATACTAGGGTGCCGCGGCACCCTAGTATGTGAGTCTACACATACTAGGGTGCCGCGGCACCCTAGTGTGTGAGTCTACACATACTAGGGTGCCGCGGCACCCTAGTATGTGAGTCTACACATACTAGGGTGCCGCGGCACCCTAGTATGTGAGTCTACACATACTAGGGTGCCGCGGCACCCTAGTATGTGAGTCTACACATACTACGGTGCCGCGGCACCCTAGTGTGTGAGTCTACACATACTAGGGTGTCGCGGCACCCTAGTATGTGAGTCTACACATACTAGGGTGCCGCGGCACCCTAGTATGTGAGTCTACACATACTAGGGTGTCGCGGCACCCTAGTGTGTGAGTCTACACATACTAGGGTGCCGCGGCACCCTAGTATGTGAGTCTACACATACTAGGGTGTCGCGGCACCCTAGTGTGTGAGTCTACACATACTAGGGTGTCGCGGCACCCTAGTGTGTGAGTCTACACATACTAGGGTGCCGCGGCACCCTAGTATGTGAGTCTACACATACTAGGGTGTCGCGGCACCCTAGTGTGTGAGTCTACACATACTAGGGTGTCGCGGCACCCTAGTGTGTGAGTCTACACATACTAGGGTGCCGCGGCACCCTAGTATGTGAGTCTACACATACTAGGGTGCCGCGGCACCCTAGTATGTGAGTCTACACATACTAGGGTGCCGCGGCACCCTAGTGTGTGAGTCTACACATACTAGGGTGTCGCGGCACCCTAGTATGTGAGTCTACACATACTAGGGTGCCGCGGCACCCTAGTATGTGAGTCTACACATACTAGGGTGCCGCGGCACCCTAGTATGTGAGTCTACACATACTAGGGTGCCGCGGCACCCTAGTGTGTGAGTCTACACATACTAGGGTGTCGCGGCACCCTAGTATGTGAGTCTACACATACTAGGGTGCCGCGGCACCCTAGTATGTGAGTCTACACATACTAGGGTGCCGCGGCACCCTAGTATGTGAGTCTACACATACTAGGGTGCCGCGGCACCCTAGTGTGTGAGTCTACACATACTAGGGTGTCGCGGCACCCTAGTATGTGAGTCTACACATACTAGGGTGCCGCGGCACCCTAGTATGTGAGTCTACACATACTAGGGTGCCGCGGCACCCTAGTATGTGAGTCTACACATACTAGGGTGCCGCGGCACCCTAGTGTGTGAGTCTACACATACTAGGGTGTCGCGGCACCCTAGTATGTGAGTCTACACACACTAGGGTGCCGCGGCACCCTAGTGTGTGAGTCTACACACACTAGGGTGCCGCGGCACCCTAGTGTGAGTCTACACATACTGGAGCGAAGGCTCGTGCTTGTAGCATAATGTATTCATTCACTATATTAGTAATGTTATATCAAAGAAGTTGAAGAAACAGCAACAGTTCAAGATATATTCACTACATTAAGTTAGTACTTGGAAGGTGTTGGTTTGTCCTGGAAATCCTGTGTAAGAATTTGTATAGATGGTGGTCCATCAATGATTGGTTCAATGAAAGGATTTGTATAGATGGTGGTCCATCAGTGGTTGGTTCAATAAAAGTATTTGTATCATTAGCGAGAAAAGTAATCAGTGATATAATAACAACACATTACTTTCTCCATCTGTGTTGGTTGGAAGAATAATGGCAATAAGTTGTACTAGCATGTGAGTCTTACACAAGAAGACAACATGGCTATCAAGTGGCAAAGTGTTGTCATGAGTGAATGAAGAATTTTATGTATTACTTGCAGACAATTTTTTTACAAAATTATTCTACTTAGTGGATATCTTTGAACTTTTGAACTAGGTAAATGACATCATGCAAGGCAACAGTGAGAATATCATATATTCCCCTGACATAATTAATGCTCCGAGAGATAAATTAAGAATTTAGGCTGTCAAAGTGAAGGAAGGAAACATATGTTCCCACATGTTTATACAACGTACAATGAAGCGATCATGCCACTGGTTTTTGAAGTAATAGCAGAAATAACAACACATATATTTCCCAAATTTATGTACGGAAGACTATGACTGGTTGAAAATCTCATGGAAATATAAACACATATGCCGTATAATGTGATCCTTTCTTGACAACGTTTCGCCCACACAGTGGGCTTTTTCAAGTCACAAACAGATCTACCTGGGGTGGAAGGTACGCGAGTATTTATAGTCAGGTTCAGAATGCTGAGGTCAGGTCTAGAATGCTGCATCTGATGATGTACCGAGTGGGGTTATAGAGTCTAAAATCTTGGGTAGCTTGGAAGGGAGATTGGATAAGTTTGTGAGCAGACCTTCTGCCGTGTTCTTCCATTCCTGTGTTCTTATGTGGGATAGTGATGAAGAAGTTTCTTGGCAAGTGGTTCAGCTATGTTATAGAAGCCATTATTCTGCTTGAAGTTGTCGGATATAGAAATAAGCGATGATTCCAGGATTCTTCGGTATTGAGTGTTGTCTTCTGTGGCGATAAGTCTTGAGTTTCTGTAGTTTATCAAGTGGTTGTGTGATTTACTGTGTTGTACACAGGCATTCCTTGTATCGTCAGACCTGCTTGCGTATTGGTGTTCTGAAATACGTGTTTGGAGGTCCCTTGATGTTCTGCCCATGTATAATTTGTTGCAGTCATTACAAGGGATTATGTATACCCCTGCAGAGGGTGGAAGCTTGTCCTGTCTATCACTGGTAATGTCCTTGATGGTCGTGGTTGTGGAGGTAGATACTTGGAATGAGGTATTGGAAAAGATGTTGGAAACGTGTTTGGCAATGGAGTTGGTGGGGAGGACTATGTATCTCTTCTCGGGAGTTTCTTCTCTGGGTGTGTTGAAGATGTTTAATGCCCGCCGTCTGCAGTCTCTGATGAAGTGACGAGGATAGTGGAGTTTAGAAAATACTTGTTCATTTATAGTGCATTCTTCCTCAAGAAACTCATTGCTGCAGATTCTGAGTGCTCGCAGGAAGAAGCCTATTATTACACCACGTTTAGTTTTGGTGTCGTGGTGAGAGTAGAAGTGGAGAAGATCGTTTTGGTTGGTTTTCTGTGTACAAAACCGTAATTCACACAACCACTTGATAAACTACAGAAACTCAAGACTTATCGCCACAGAAGACAACACTCAATACCGAAGAATCCTGGAATCATCGCTTATTTCTATATCCGACAACTTCGACCAGAATAATGGCTTCTATAACATAGCTGAACCACTTGCCAAGAAACTTCTTCATCGCTATCCCACATAAGAACATAGGAATGGAAGAACACTGCAGAAGGTCTACTCACAAACTTATCCAATCTCTCTTCCAAGCTACCCAAGATTTTAGACTCTATAACCCCACTCGGTACATCATCAGATGCAGCATTCTCCACCTAACCTCAGCATTCTGAACATGACTATAAATTCTCGCGTACCTTCCACCCCAGGTAGATCTGTTTGTGACTTGAAAAAGCCCACTGTGTTGGCGAAACGTTGTCAATAAAGGATCACATTATACTGCATATATGTTTATATTTCCATTGTGTCGGTATTTTATACCATTTATTTCCACTGAAAATCCCATTTATTGCATCAGTATCAAGACCGTCGATGCTCAGTCTCGCCGAAGAAGAGGAATTAATTGAAATACATAAAGATATCAGTCTGAAATTAAAGAAGAAGTAAGTTCCTCTGTACGAATTCTGGATACAGATTAAGAATGAATATTCTCAAGTTGCGAAAAAAATCCTTGTAATTCTCATGCAATTTTTCACATCTTACCTGAGTAAGTTGGATTTTTCTGTGTTCACAAACACAAAAACTAACAATCGGTCGAGGAAGAAATGAGTGTGTATTTGTCTAATATTATTACACCTAATATCAAAATAAACTGCCAGTCACATCAAGTCCAAAATATCTCCTAAAAAATTTCCAGACAAGTTAGTTTCTGATTATTTTTTTTCTTTTTTTATAGTGATCTATAATACTTCGGTATAACTTGCACTTATAGGCTTGTATATTTTGTATTTTCTATGTGCTTGTATCACATGAATGAATTGGCTCTAATAGAAAATTGACTTGGGGTTCCTCAGAATAACACATGTGACTTGAGGAGCCATTAATGAAAAGAAAAAGGTTGAAAACCATTGCTGAGAAGCCAGTGACCTTCAATACTTCACCTTGTATAGTATATAACCATGAGATGAGCGTACAACAGCAAACAACTAGCAAGGAAAACTTGCAACTGCTAAACAACCCACGACCTAGTTGAACCACAGTATTCTCCTGGGTGGAAAATATCCACTTAAATATTTACTGTATTCCTTCTCAAGATGAAAGCACTGCTAGTAAGTGTTCATAGGCAATAACTGGTACCACAACACCAGGAGATATTATGGTAATTACCAGTGACTCAGCAACACCACCTCCGGTACTCCTGACCTCAGGAATTATACTGAAGAACAACACAGAATAACATTTCCACTACGGACATTCAGGAAGTGCCACACGGAACGTAGTACACAACGATAACGTCTCAGCTACTGACCTGTGAGAAGTACCACATATAGGGTAGTACACGATAGTAACATCTCGTCTACTGACCTTGAAAAAGCACCATATATCAAATATTTCGCAAAAATAACACCAGAAAAAGACCTTGATAAAATATAATTAAAAAGGCAGTTGAGAATAACATCAAATATTGACCTTGCGAAAGTACCACTAGATTGATTGGAAAAATCTGGAGCCACATGGGGGTCACGAAACATGGAGAGCCAAGATGATGGATGTGGTACTTGAAAATCTCATGAACCAACATGTTAGGGACACTACGAGAGAGAGGGGAGGATGAATCAGCAAGATTGGACCTCGTGTTCACACTGAGTAGCTCGGATATTGAAAACATCACATATGAAAGGCCCATTGTAGCTAGTGATCACGTGGTTCTGAGCTTTGAATACAAAGTAGAGTTACAAGTAGAGAGGGTTACTGGAATGGGATGGGAAAAGCAAAACTTCAAAAATGGGGGACTACACAGGTATGAGGAACTTGCAGGAGGTTTATTGGGACAGAGAATTGGTAGGAAATTTAATAAACGAAATGATGGACTATGTAACATCAAAATGCATGGAGGCAGAGGAAAGGTTTGTTCCCAAGGGTAACAAAAAAAATGGGAAAACCAAAAGGAGCTCTTGGTTTACCCGAAGGTGTAGGGAGGCAAAAACTAAGTGCACTAGAGAATGTAAAAAGTACAGATACAAAAGACCCAGGAAAATAAAGAGATTAGTCGTAGAGCCAGAAACGAGTATGCACAGATAAGGATGAAGGCCCAGAGACATTGCGAAAATGACATAGCATCAAAAGTCAAGTCTGACCCGAAGCTGTTGTATAGCCACGTCAGGAGGAAGACAACAGTCAAGGACCAGGTAATAAGGCAGAAGAAAGAACGTGGGAGCTCACAAGAAACGACCAAAAAGTATGCAAGGAGCTCAGCATGAGATTTAAGGAAGTATTTTCAGTGGAGGCAGAAAGTGCTCTGGGAAGTCAGAATAGAGGGGAACACCAACAAGAGATATACCAACAAGTGTTTGATGAAAGACACAAAACCGAGGAGGAGGTGAAGAAGCTGCTAAGTGACCTTAATACCTCAAAGGCGGTGGGACCAGACATCTCTCCATGGGTCCTTAGAGAGGAAGCAGACACGCTGTGTGTGCCACTAACCACAATTTTCAACAAATCCATTGATACTGGGCAACTACCTGAGGTATGGAAGACTGCAAATGTATTCCCCATTTTTAAGAAAGGAGACAGGCACGAGGCATTAAACTATAGACCAGTGTCACTGACGTGTATAGTATGCAGTGTCATGGAGAAAATTATCAGGAGGAGAGTGGTGGAGCACCTAGAATGGAACATCCTTATAAACGACAACCAGGTAATGGAAGTAAGACAAAAGAGAGAGGGGCGGGTAGATTGAGGATCAGGCACATATAACAGGAAGGGCACTGCAATGGATCAGAGAATATCTGACAGGGAGGCAACTATGAGTCATTGTTCATGATGAGGTATCAGAGTGGGCGCCCGTGACAAGTGGAGTTCCACAGGGGTCAGTCCTAGGATCATTGTTCTTTTTGGTATATGTGAATGACATAACGGAAGTGATAGACTCAGAAGTGTCCTTGTTTGCAGATGATATAAAGTTAATGAGGAGAATTAAACAGATGAGGATCAGACAGGACTACAAAGAGACCTGGACAGGCTGGTTGCTTGGTCCAGCAACTGGCTCCTCGAATTTAACCCCGCCATATGCAAACTTATGACGATCGGGGAAGGCAAAGAAGATCACAGACAGAGTACAGGCTAGGTGGCCAAAGACTGCAAACCTCACTCAAACAAAAGGATCTTGGGGTGAGTATAATACTGAGCACATCTCCTCAGGCTCATACCAAACAGGTAACTGCTGCAGCATATGAATGCCTGGCGAACCTGAGAATAGCGTTCTGATACCTCAGTAAGGAATCGCTCAAGACTCTGTACACCGTGTACGTCAGGCCCTTACTTTAGTATGCAGCACCAGTTTGGAACCTACACCTGTTCAAGCACATGCAGTGATTAGAAAAGGTGCAAAGGTTTGCAAAATGGCTAGTTCCAGAGCTAAAGGGAATGTCCTACGAAGAAAGGGTAAGGAAAACCGGTCTGATGAAGCTGGAGAACAGGAGGGTTAGGGAGGACACGATAATGACATGCAAAATACTGTGAAGAAATGACAAGATGGACAGAGACAGGATGTTCCAGAGATGGGACACAGAAACATGAGGTCACAATTGGAAGCTGAAGACTCAGATGAATCAAAGAGATGTTAGGAAGTACTTCTTTATTCACACAGTTGTCAGGAAGTGATGAAGTGGAGGCGGCAACCATACATAGATTTAAGACATAAAAAAATGGGTTGCCAGAGAGCAGGACAGAAAACTGGAGGAATGATTCTGGGAAGGAAGATTGGGTAGTAGACTCAGGAAAAGGGAATATGAGTGGGTAAAGAAGCTAGAAAAGCTTAGCATGAAAATGGAGGAGAGTATAGCTGCAGAGAGCAGGAATTGGGAGATGCAAGTCAAAGTAGCAGATGCTAAGATAAAGAGAATAGAAGAGGGAGTAAAAAATCTGACATAGCATAAAGAACCAAAGAGCAATGTGAGCATAACATTAGAAATTGCTGCCTCATTTACATACGAGGAGACTGTAGGGAATGAAGGAGTTACACTGCATGCAGAGGCCTTCTTAGACCATCATGGAGCCCGAGAAAAGAAGAGGATCACATCAGGAGCAATCGAGGAGACTAGAAAATGAAAGAGCTAAGTTATACAGAGAGGACCTAACAGGCCACAGCAGTGCCCAGGGAAAGCTGAGAAGGGAAAATGACAGACCACTGGGCCCAGGAACAATAGATTGTGAAGAGAATGAAGGAAAACTGCAATGGAGGAAACTTATGAAACTTATGAAGCAAGAAGACAAGAGATTAAGAATAAGATTAAGATGTTTATTTTGACATGATACATGGTTGTACAGAAGAATATAATAGTTGGGTGTACATGCCAAAAGCCCCTTTGTATGCAGAGCATTTCAGGCAAGATTAAATTAAGATTAGGAAGGCAATAATAGTTCATATGATCATTAGATGAGTGAAAGTAATTACAAGAGAACTGAATCTTCTATTAGATAATACCACATGGCTTTTGATAAGTGTGAAGGCTTGCTCAGCCCTGTAACACCTTGTTAAGTTGGTCATACAAAGGCTTGCTCAGCCCTGTAAGACCTTGTTAAGTTGGTCATACCAAGGCTTGCTCAGCCCTGTAAGACCTTGTTAAGTTGGTCTTACCAAGGCTGGTTCTTCCTTAGGAAAATTAATGAATAGAAAAAAGAACAATAACCTACAAATATAAACACTTCCAAACCATACCCCCGGCCGGGATTGAACCCGCGGTCATAGAGTCTCAAAACTCCAGCCCGTCGCGTTAGCCACTAGACCAGCTAGCCACAATAAGATTCATCCAACTAGGTATATTTCTACACCATAGAAAGGTTAGCACAGGCACCTCTGTGACCACAAATGCAAGTTTTTACAGACGAATCTCCAGCTAGCGTAGCCGTGACGAACTCTAGCTTCCCCAAGCCCAGCATACCCCCAAGACAACAGTTGTAGAAAAGAAACTGAAGGTTTGGTATACAAATGCAGATGGAATAACAAATAAGTGTGAAGAGTGGCATAAAAGAATTAAGGAGACATCTCCAGACGTAATAACACAGAAATGAAACTCACCAGGATCATAACAGATGCAATCTTTCCACCAGGATATCAGATCCTGAGGAAAAATAGAAGGAGCATAGGGTGAGGAGGAGCTGCATTGTTCATTAAAAACCAGTGGAGATTTGAAGAAATGGATGGAATGGATGGAATGGGCGAAAGGAACTACATAGTAGGAACAATCCAGTATGGAGACCATAAGGTGATAATTGCAGTGATGTTCAATCCACCACCGAACTGCAGGAGGCTAAGAGAAAAATAAGAAAAGAGCAACAGACCATTGGTAGACACACTAGCCGAGGTGGCCAGAAGAGCTCTCATGGGTAGTGGAAACTTACTTGATATGGATGATTTCAGTCACAAGGAGATTGACTGGGAAAACCTGGAGCCCCATAATGATACCAAAACATGGAGAGCCAAGATGATGGATGTGGTACTGGAAAACCTCATTCATCAACATATTAGAGAAACTACTAGCAGGAATAGGACGGGAGAAGAAAAACTACAAAACGGGGGCTACATATGCATGAGGAACGTTCCTGCAAAACGTTCATTAGGAAAGAGAATTGTCAGGAAAGCCAGTGAAAGAAATGATGGACTACATGACAGCAAAATGCAAGGAGGCAGAGGAGAGAGTCGTTCCAAAGGGAAACAGAAATAATGGGAAGAACAGAACGAGTCCTTGGCTCACCCAGAAGTGCAGGAAGGGAAACACTAAGCGTACTAGAAAATGGAAAAAGTACAGAAGACAAAGGACCCAGGAAAATAAAGAGATTACCCGAAGAGTCAGAAATGAATATGCAAAGATAAGAAGGGAGGATCAGCGACAATAAGAAAATGACATAGCATCGAAAGTTAAGTCTCACCCGAAGCTGTTGTATAGCCACATCAGGAGGAAAACAACAGTCAAGGACCAGGTAATCAGGGTAAAGAAGGAAGGTGGGGCATTCACATAAAACGACCATGAAGTATGTGAGGAGCTCAACATGATATTTAAAGACTTACAGTGGAGACGGGAAGGACTCAGGGAAGTCAGAATAGGGGGGTACACCAAAAAGGGATATACCAACAAGTACTGGATGAAATACACTGGATGAAGAAGCTGCTAAGAGAACTCGATACCTCAATGGCAGTAGGACCAGACAACATCTCTTCATGGGTCCTTAGAGAGGGAGCAGAGACACTGTATATGCCACTAACAACAATCTTCAACACATCTACTGAAACTGTGCAACTACCTGAGGTATGGAAAATGGTAAATGTAGTCCCAGTTTTTAAGAAAGAAGGCAAACACGAGGCACTAAACTACAGACCTGTGACACTGAAGTGTACAATATGCAACGTCATGGAGAAGATTATCAGGAGGAGAGTGGTAGAGCACGTAGAAAGTCACAAGCTTATAAGCGACAACAATAACGGTTTCAGGGAAGGAAAATCCTGTGTCACAAGCCTACTGGAGTTTTAAGACGAGGTAATGAAGGCAAAGCATGAGAGAGAAGGGTGCATAGATTACATTTTCTTGGACTACAAGAAGGCTTTCGACACAGATCCTCACAAGAGGTTAATGCAAAAGCTAGAGTTTTATGCCTGCATCCTTGTCAGAGATTATCTGACAAGGAGGTAACAGTGAGTCATGGTATTTGACGAGGTATAAGAGTGACCAGCTCGGACGAGCGGGGTTCCACAGAGGTTAGTCCCAGGACCTGTGTTGTTTTTGGTATATGTGATTGACCTGATGGAAGGGATATACTCAGAAGTGTACCTGTTTGCAGATGATATAAAGTTAATAAGGAGAATTAAAGAGGATGAGGAACAGGCAGAACTACAAAGAGACCTGGACAGGCTACAAGCCTGGTCCAGCAAAATGCAAAGTTGTGAAGATTGGGGATGGGCAAAGAAGAAAACAGACACAGTATAGTCTAGGTGGCCAAAGACTGCAAACCTGATTCAAGGAAAAAGTTCTTGGGGTGAGTATAATACAGAAAACATCTGAGGTGCACATCAACCAGATAACTGCTGCAGTATATTGGCACCTGGCAAACCTGAGAATAGCGTTCCGATACCTCAATAAGGAATCGTTCAAGACTGTACACCGTAAATGTATGCAGCATATTGGAGTATGCAGCAACAGTTTGGAATCCACACATGGTTAAGCATGTCGAGAAATTAGAGAAAGTGCAAAGGTCTGCAACAAGACTAGGATAACGTGATTATTTGGTAGGCTGTTGCAGAGCGGGTGGTTCAATGATACGTCTTCGGAGGCTTCTTACTTTATCGTTAAGTCGTGGTGGGTGCACAGGCTTGTGTGTTGTGCCCATGGCCCGGTCAGGGCCATCCCACGAGAGAGAGCTAGGAGTAGGCCTTGTGTCTTCCTGCTAGGCCGAAGTATGAGTGAGAGTGAGGCAAGGGCAGGCAGGCTGAAGTGGCAATGCCTATACGTGGCAGCACCAGCATGGCGCAAAATATGAACTAAGCTGGCAGACAGCATGGGCTGTCTGTGCAGACAGTACAGGCTGTCTACACTAGTCGCAGGTCTAAGGGGATTGTCCTAAGAAGAATTGTTAAGGGAAATCGGCCTGACGACACTGCAGGACAGGAGGGTTAGGGAAGACATGATAATGACATGTAAAATGCTGCGAGGAATTGACACAGTGGACGAAGACAGAATGTTCCAGAGAGGGGACACAAAAGCAAGGGGTCACAATTATAAGTTGAAGACTCCGATGAGTCAAAGGGATGTTAGGAAGTATTTCTTCAGTCACAGAATTGTCAGGGAGTGGAACAGTCTACCAAGTGATGTAGTAGAGGCAGGAACCATACATAGTTTCAAGATGAGGTTTGATATAGCTCATGGAGCAGGGAGAGAGAGGATCTAGTAGCGATCAGTGAAGAGGCGGGGCCAGGAGCTATGAATCGACCCCTGCAACCACAATTAGGTGAGTACACACACACACACACACACACACACACACACACACACACACAGAGGTATGATAAATCTCATGGAGCGGGAAGAGTGACCGAGTAGCGGCCAGTGTAGAGGCGGGTCTAGGAGTTGTGAATCGACCCCTACAACCACAACTAGGTGAGTATAACTAGGTGGGTACACACACACACACACACACTCCACACACACACACACACACACACACACACACACACACACACACACACACACACACACACACATACACACACACACACACACATACACACACATAATATCTCATAAGAAATGGCAAAGAAATATGTAAGAAGCTCAACGTGAGATTTAGGGAGGTAGTTTGAGAGGTGACAGTGTTCCAGCAAACCTTGGTGGTAGGGTATGCCCTCAAATGCTAGACACACTATACACAGCTGAGGAGAAGGTGATGAGTTTGCTAAGTTAACTAGATACTTCAAAGGTGGTCAGACCAGACATATTTCAATGTGTTCTTAGAGAGGGAGCAGAGGAGCTTGGGGAGCCCTGATTGTGGTCTCCTGGATAGTGATTCTTTGAAAGAAGATGTTACAAACCGTTTTGAAGAGAACTGTTCATAAGACATTTTACTAATAAAAACTGTAACAGCTATCCAAAAAATAAATTTTCCATCCAAAAATTAGGTCAAATCAAAATTATTCCATTTGAATATTAGAAACTTAAGCATGTTTTGGGAGAGATGAGAGGCATTTAGAGTGTAACTAGAGGGATAGTCAATAAGGTGATTATCCTTATGGATGTTCAAATAGTGATAAAAAATGAGAATTGATAAAGGAAAGTTGTGAAATTAAATTTACATCAGAACACAAGAAAAATGTATAATAATTCTTTCTAATTTCCAGAACAAAAATTAGGAAAAATATTGTGTATAACAGATGTTGGAAGATACTGATAATAGATGTTGGAAGATACTGATAATAGATGTTGGAAGATACTGATAATAGATGTTGGAAGATAATGATAATACATGTTGGAAGATACTGATAATACATGTTGGAAGATACTGATAATAGATGTTGGAAGATACTGATAATAGATGTTGGAAGATACTGATAATAGATGTTGGAAGATACTGATAATACATGTTGGAAGATACTGATAATACATGTTGGAAGATACTGATAATAGATGTTGGAAGATACTGATAATAGATGTTGGAAGATACTGATAATAGATGTTGGAAGATACTGATAATACATGTTGGAAGATACTGATAATAGATGTTGGAAGATACTGATAATAGATGTTGGAAGATACTGATAATACATGTTGAAGATACTGATAATACTGTTGAGATTGATATAGATGTTGAAGATACTATATGTGTTTGGACATACTATAATACATTGGAAGATATAATATAGATGTTGGAAGATATATAATAGATGTTGGAAGAAGATAATACAATTGATTTGGAAGATACTGATAATAGATGTTGGAAGATACTGAATGTGTTGGAAGATACTTGATAAGATTTGGAATATGTAATACATGTTGGAATACTGATAATAGTGTTGGAAGATACTGTATACATGTTGGAAATACGATTAATACATGTTGGCAAAGATACTGATAATACATGTCTGAACTGTCTATGATAATAGATGTTGGAAGTATGATAATAGATGTTGGAAGCATCTATCAAAGTGTTGGAGTACTGATAATAGATTTGAAATACTGTAAACTGTGGAAGTTACTGGTAATAATGTTGGACGATAACTGAATAGTTGTTGGAATATAATGATAAAATTTGGAAGTACTGAATAATACACATGTGAAGTATGATAATTACATGTTGGAAGATACTGTAATACATGTTGGAAATGAACTATAATGATGTTGAAGACTATGATTAACATGTTAGGTAAGAATACTGATGAATAGATGTTGAAGAGTATGATTAGATTTGAAGGATACTGAAATACATTGACAGAATGCAATGATCTTGAAGACTATGATAATACATGTTGAAGATACTGATAATAGAGTGGAAGATATGCATAATAGATGTGGAAGCTATGATTAAGATGTTGAAGATACTGATAATAACATGTGGAATATGGTAATACATTGGAAGATACTGATTAAATGTTGGAAGATCTGATAATAATGTTGGAAGTACTGATATAGATGTTGACAGTACTGATAAAGATGTTGAAGATAGACTGGTAATGACATGATGGCAGATACTGTAATCGATGTGAAGATTACTATATTACATGTCTGGAATAATACGATAATACATGTTGAACGATATGATAATTAGATGTTGAAGTATGATGAGATGTTGGAGATACTGCTACTACTGTTGAAGATATGATAATAGATGTTGGAAGATACTGATAATACATGTTGGAAGATACTGATAATAGATGTTGGAAGATACTGATAATACATGTTGGAAGATACTGGTAATACATGTTGGAAGATACTGATAATAGATGTTGGAAGATACTGGTAATCAGCAGGAAATGAAGAGTAGTTTTTTATATTAATCTACTGTTCTTCTTCATACAATAATTCACAAATAATATCTCAGAATTATTAATTACCGAGGCCAGAAGTAAACAAATTATTTTAAATCACAGTTGTTAGGGCGACGATTGTCAAACTTGTAGACATATTGTCAAACATGTATACATATTTAAGCAACTCTAGTCTCCAGGCCTCTACGAATTAATTCATAGAGTGCAAAAAATACTTCAGTAAACCGCTAACTTGTCTCATCAGTACAAGGTGTTTCAGATATATGGAGCCAGTCTTACCACAGTTTCGCTGGCTTACTGACCTACCTATATTAAAATTAACGTAATTAGATATATCACTACGTAACTGAGAGTTAGCTTAGGAACTATAATGAACAATTAGGTCTGAATAATGACACAGAATGCCACTACTTAACGAGCTATGATTAACATTTAGGTCTGAATAATGACACAGAGTGCCAGTACTTAACGAGCTATGATTAACATTTAGGTCTGAATAATGACACAGAGTGCCATACTTACGAGCTATTGATGAACAGTTAGGTCTGAATAATGACACAGGTGCCAGTACTTTAAAGAGCTATTTTAACATTTAGGTCTGGATAATGACACAGGTGTTCATTACTATTAAAGAAGCTATTGTGAACAGTTAGGTCTGGATAATGACACAGGGTGCCAGTACTTTACGAGCTATTGTGAACAGTTAGGTCTGGATAATGACACAGGGTGCCAGTACTTTACGAGCTATTGTGAACAGTTAGGTCTGAATAATGACACAGAATGCCACTACTTAACGAGCTATGATTAACATTTAGGTCTGGATAATGACACAGAGTGCCAGTACTTAACGAGCTATGTTAACATTAGGTCTGATAATGACACAGAGTGCCAGTACTTAACGAGCTATGATTAACAGTTAGGTCTGGATAATGACACAGGGTGCCAGTACTTTACGAGCTATTGTGAACAGTTAGGTCTGGATAATGACACAGGGTGCCAGTACTTTACGAGCTATTGTGAACAGTTAGGTCTGGATAATGACACAGGGTGCCAGTACTTTACAGTAAGATTTAGGCATGTCTCGATAATGAACACAGACGTGCCAGTAAATTCATTAGTAGCTATTCTCAAACAGTGTACTTAGAAAATGCGTCAGGTGAGTATGTTAATCAACTATTTGGCTGATAACTTAGTATGCACCTGAACGCCATAAGTGCAATAAACACAGTAAGTACGGCTGATACGAATACAGTAAGTGCACGGCTGAACGACACAGTAAGTGCACGGCTGAACGACAGAGTAAGTAAGTGCACGGCTGAACGACAGAGTAAGTAAGTGCACGGCTGAACGACACAGTAAGTGCACGGCTGAACGACACAGTAAGTGCACGGCTGAACGACACATTAAGTAAGTGCACGGCTGAACGACACAGTAAGTAAGTGCACGGCTGAACGACACAGTAAGTGCACAGCTGAACGACACAGTAAGTAAGTGCACGGCTGAACGACACAGTAAGTGCACGGCTGAACGACACAGTAAGTAAGTGCACGGCTGAACGACACAGTAAGTAAGTGCACGGCTGAACGACACAGTAAGTAAGTGCACGGCTGAACGACACAGTAAGTAAGTGCACGGCTGAACGACACAGTAAGTTCCTGGCTGAACGACACAGTAAGTAAGTGCACGGCTGAACGACACAGTAAGTTCCTGGCTGAGCGACACAGTAAGTTCATGGCTGAACGACACAGTAAGTTCCTGGCTGAACAACACAGTAAGTTCCTGGCTGAACGACACAGTAAGTTCCTGGCTGAACGACACAGTAAGTTCCTGGCTGAACAACACAGTAAGTTCCTGGCTGAATGACACAGTAAGTAAGTTCCTGGCTGAACGACACAGTAAGTTCCTGGCTGAACGACACAGTAAGTAAGTTCCTGGCTGAACGACACAGTAAGTAAGTTCCTGGCTAAACGACACAGTAAGTTCCTGGATGTACGACACTGTAGAGAAGTTACTGGCTGAACGACACAGTAGACAAGTTCCTTGGTGTACGACACAGTAGACAAGTTCCTGGGTGTACGACAGAGTAGATAAGTTACTGGCTGAACGACACAGTAGACAAGCTCCTGGGTGTACAACACAGTAGACAAGTTACTGGCTGAACGACACAGTAGACAAGGTCCTTGGTGTACGACACAGTAGACAAGTTCCTGGGTGTACGACACAGTAGACAAGTTACTGGCTGAACGACACAGTAGACAAGTTCCTGGGTGTACGACACAGTAGACAAGTTACTGGCTGAACGACACAGTAGACAAGTTCCTGGATGTACGACACAGCAGTTAAGTTACTGGCTGAACGACGCAGTAGACAAGTTCCTGGGTGTACGACACAGTAGATAAGTTCCTGGGTGTACAACACAGTAGACAAGTTACTGGCTGAACGGCACAGTAGACAAGTTACTGGGTGTACGACATAATAGACAAGTTACTGGCTGAACGACACAGTAGACAAGTTCCTCAAGTTCCTGGATGTACGACACAGTAGAGAAGTTACTGGCTGAACGACACAGTAGACAAGTTCCTGGGTGTACGACACAGTAGACAAGTTACTGGCTGAACAACACAGTAGACAAGTTCCTGGATGTACGACACAGTAGAGAAGTTACTGGCTGAACGACACAGTAGACAAGTTCCTGGGTGCACGACACAGTAGACAAGTTCCTGGGTGTACGACTCAGTAGACAAGTTACTGGCTGAACGACACATTAGACAAATTCCTGTGTACGGCACAGTAGACAAGTTACTGGCTGAACGACACAGTAGACAAGTTCCTGGATGTACAACACAATAGACAAGTTACTGGATGTGCGACACAATAGACAAGTTCCTGGATGTGCGACACATTAGATAAGATCCTGGATGTGCGACACAATAGACAAGTTCCTGGATGTGCGACACATTAGATAAGTTCCTGGATGTGCGACACATTAGATAAGTTCCTGGATGTGCGACACAATAGACAAGGTCCTGGATGTGCGACACAATAGACAAGTTCCTGGATGTGCGACACATTAGATAAGTTCCTGGATGTGCGACACAATAGACAAGTTCCTGGATGTGCGACACAATAGACAAATTCCTGGATGTGCGACACAATAGACAAGTTCCTGGATGTGCGACACAATAGACAAGTTCCTGGATGTGCGACACAATAGACAAGTTCCTGGATGTGCGACACAAT
>NC_069448.1:33403113-33443113 GCF_026875155.1 Cherax quadricarinatus | reverse complement strand
GATGTAACCTGAGCGCCAAAAAAAAAAAAACATGAACACAAACAAAACTCACACGAACACTTACAACAGAATCACCTCTTTTACGGTATCTCTAGTTCGACAACAACGCCCACAACCCACAACTTATAACCACTTTTCAGCATCTCTAGTTCGACAACATCACCCACAACCCACAACACCCACAACCCGCAACCCACAACACCCACAACCCACAACACCTCACAACCGACAACACCCACAACAACAACCCACTTATAACATCTTTTTTGTGTATCTCTAGTTCGACAGCAACACACCACAACCCACAACACCCCACAACCCACAACACCCACAATCCACAACACTCCAACCCACAACCCCACAACAACAACCTGCTTAAACATCTTTTCGTATCTCTAGTTCGATCGACAACAACACCCACAACCAAACACCCACATCCCACAACACCCACATCCACAACACCCAAAACCACACACCACCCCCACAACACCACAACAACAACCCACAACTTATAACCATTTTTTCAGCATCCCAGTTCGACAACATCACCCACAACCCACAACACCCACAACCCACAACACCCACAACCCACAACCCCCAACAACCCACAACACCCCACAACCCACAACACCCACAACCCACAACACCACAAAAACAACCCACTTAAACATCTTTTTGGGTATCTCTAGTTCGACAACAACACCCACAACCCACAACACCCACAACCCACAACACTCCAAACCCACAACAACCCACAACCCACAACACTCACAACCCACAACACCCACACAACAACCCTTATAACATCTTTTTCGGTATCTTTTGGGTCGACAACAACACCACAACCCACAACACCCACATCCCAAAAACACCCACAACCCACATCACCACACCCACAACACCCACAACAACAACCCAAAACTTATAACCATTTTTTCAGCATCTCTAGTTCGTCAACAACACCCACAACCTACAACACTCGACCCACACAACAACAACCCACTTATAACATCTTTTTTGGTATCTCTAGTTCGACAACAATACCCAAACATCCACAACCCACATCACCCACAAAAACCCAAAAACCCACTTATAACATCTTTTTCGGTATCTCTAGTTCGACAACAATACCCCCAACCCACAACCCACAACACCCACAACCCACAAAACCCCAAACAACATCCCACTTATAACATCTTTTTCGATTGTCTAGTTCGACAACACACCACACACCCACAACCCACAACACCCACAACCCACACCCCACAACCCACAACACCACAACAACAACCCACTTATAACATCTTTTCGGTATCTCTAGTTCGACAACAACACCCACAACCCAAAACACCCACAACCCACAACACCCCACACCCACATCACCCACAACAACAACCCCACTTAAACATCTTTTCGATATGTCTAGTCGACAACAACACCCACAACCAACAACACCCACAACCCACAAAACCCCACAACCCACAACACCCACAACAACTACCCACTTATAACATCTTTTTCGATATCTCTAGTTCGACAACAATACCCACAACCCTCATCACTTACCAATTTTTTCACAATTTATTCGATAAAAATTTTCCCCTTTTTTATTGAATTTTAAAATGTAATACACATTCCTCCCTACATTACTAAAATTCTTATAAAAATCCTCTCCATAACCCATCCCTTGTATCCACATAAATTAATAATATACCCCACAACATCTAATCATCTCACTACCCAACTACTGCGACATGTTTCTACATCCTCCATTCTTTTCCAATATATCATAACTTTTCACTTTTATAATTTCTTTTAAAATATTCACACATTCCCTTTTATTTTCAGTAACATCCCCCATATTTCATTAAATTTCTAATACAACCCTCCCCATACCCCTCTCCATCTCACCCACATTTCTTCAAAATCCACTCACCCATCTCCCAACTCACCTCTTCTGAACACACACAAAAATCACATTTCACATCCACAAATGCATCTCATCACCCATCTCAAATCTACTAAAATCACTGAAACCAAGATTCTCCCAAAACTCTTTGACCACGTAACACACACACACCTTTACTTTGAACACCTTCAAAACACTCTCATTCATCATCATTTAAGACCACCTTTTCTCAATATCTTTTAAGAAATATTCTCTCATCCACAACCTTCATCATCTCACTACAGAACAACCCCAAGATTACTTCGAACACTCTCATAAATCATTTGAATACTCACATAAACACCTTTGGACATTTCCAAACAACACGGGAAGCACTTCCAAAACATCATTTTGAATACTCCCAAATAAAAATTTATCGTCTCAAATTTTTATCTACACTTAAAATATTTTATTAAATTACAACTCATCCACCATACTGCCCCTCATCTCCAGACTTTACAACATTATCACAAAAACTAACTCAAAACACTTATGACATGAAAACATTTTAAACCAAAACTAACACAAACACACCCACACACACCACATTTTTACTTTCTACAACACCAAAAACATCATCAATTACCTTTGATTACTCCCAAAAACATCATTTGAACACATTCAAAAAAAATCAACAAACTCCTTTGAATACTCCCAAAACACCACTGAATACTACCAAAACAGCACCGAATACTGCCCAAACAATACTAAAAATCACCAGAAACTAAGATCAACACCAACTAACACCCATTTTATAGAAATCCCCTCAAGTCACTATAACCAAGACGATCCCACTCACCTCAGACTGTTACATAACATGAACGCAAAAAAATAAAAAAAAAACTCATATATGATTTTGAATACTCACAAAAAACACCTTTGAACATTTCCAAACATCACCGAAACACTTACAACAGGATCGCCACCAACTGAAAACATAACATGTACACACACACTCAAAAAAAAAAAACTAAGACATCCATCAACTATCATCAATGACCACTCGCCTCAAAACCACTAAGATCGCAGAAAACACTCATTTTTTATAAACATTCACACAAAAAAATCACAATCACCAACTCCCCTCACTACCACCAACAAAATACCAGCACAGATAGGGATAACCTCCCATGACATCACACTCCATCCTGTTTTTAAACTTGGCAATCAGCGACGTCACAACCCAAACACCTTTTTTTTTTAAAACCTGTTATATCTCCAATATCTAAGATCACCACAATCAAGACTTTTACCAAATTCTATAACCCCACCACTAAGATCACACTTTTTTTGTACACATTCTCTAAAAACATCATAAATAACGAAGATCACTAAAACTATCTATACTTTTACTAAATCACGTAACATTTTGTCTTCTCTAACTCACCCACCAATTTACATTCTCATTCACACTTACACATTTCATTAACCGAAATTACATCTCATCCACCAAACTCCTCCCCCCATTCTCCAGACTTTACAACATTAAAACACACAAAAAACTATCTCATACACTTATGACATGAGACATTACCATAACTAACACACTGACTAGCTTTGAACCAACTCTGAACAACACCAAAACACCACTGAACATCTTCAAAAAATACTCTGCACGTCATTTGAACACCTTCAAAAACACCTTCGAATACTCCCAAAACACTACTGATTACTATCAAATCACCACTGAATACTACCAAAACACCGTCAAAATCACCAGAAACTAAGTTTAAATAATAATATGGTATAAAATACCGACAGGTTGTTAGGTAAGACACATATGCAACAGTTAGGTATCTTTATTTCGAAACGTTTCGCCTACACAGTAGGCTTCTTCAGTCGAGTACAGAAAAGTTGATAGAAGCAGAAGATACTTGAAGACGATGTAATCAGTCCATCACCCTTAAAGTTTTGAGGTGGTCAGTCCCTCAGTCTGGAGAAGAGCATTGTTCCATGGAACAATGCTCTTCTCCAGACTGAGGGACTGACCACCTCAAAACTTTAAGGGTGATGGACTGATTACATCGTCTTCAAGTATCTTCTGCTTCTATCAACTTTTCTGTACTCGACTGAAGAAGCCTACTGTGTAGGCGAAACGTTTCGAAATAAAGATACCTAACTGTTGCATATGTGTCTTACCTAACAACTAAGTTTAACATCACCATCTAACACCCATTTTATAGAAATCCCCTCAAATCACTATAACCAAGAACTCCCTCCCCATGGGCGCATAAAAAAAAAGCATGAAAACAAACCTAATACACAAACACTTAGTACATGATCACCATCAACTGAAGACATATCTTGTACACACATAAATGTAAGACAACCACCAACAACAAACGCCCATATTCACTTACCTCAAAAATCACTAATATCACAGAAAACACTCATTTCTTATAAACATTCACACAGAAAATCATATTTGACAATATCTAAGCGCACTCACCTCACTACCACCAACACACGATGTCACACCCCACAGGACCGGCGAGGTCACCTCCAGTGACGTCACACTTCCATCTGTGTTCACTTGGTGGTCACATCACACCCAACCCACCTTGTATCAACCTGTTGTACCCACAATATCTAAGAACACTATAACCATGACGATTACCAGATTTTATGACTCCGCCACTAAGATCACAGAAAACACTCATTTTTAAAAACATTCACACAAAAATCACGTTCACCAATTCCATATCATGTTTACCGTCATCTATCAACACTCATCACCAAGATCACCAAAAATCTAAGATCATTCATCTCAAAACTACTATGATCACTGAAAACACTTATTTTTTTTTTAAACATTCGCATAAAAATAAGACATACACAAAAATAACACGACACTTCCACCAACATCTATAACATATTCAAAATGATATATGATTTTTTTTTTTGCGTTCATGTTATGTAATAGTCTGAGGTGAATGGGATCGTCTTGGTTATAGTGATTTGAGGGGATTTCTATAAAATGGGAGTTAGTCAGTGGTGTTGATCTTAGTTTCTGGTGATTTTTAGTGTTGTTTGGGCAGTATTCGGTGCTGTTTTGGTAGTATTCAGTGGTGTTTTGGGAGTATTCAAAGGAGTTTGTTGATGTTTTTGAATGTGTTCAAATGATGTTTTTGGAGTAATCAAAAGGTAATTGATGATGTTTTTTGGTGTTGTACAAAGTAAAGTGTGGTGTGTGTTTTGTGCTAGTTTTGGTAAAATGTCTCAGTCATAAGTGATGATTGTTTTTGTGATAATGTTGTAAAGGGCTGGAGACTGAGGGAGTAGTATGGTGGAAGAGTTGTAATTTAATAAAATGTGTAAGTGTAGATAAATTAGAGACGATAAATCTTATTTGGGAGTATTCAAAATGATATTTTTGAGGTGGGTTCAGTGTTTTTTGAAATGTTCAAAGGTGTTTATGTGAGTATTCAAATGATTTATGAGAGTGTTCGAAGTAATCTGGGGTTGTTTTGTAGTGAGATGATGAAGGTTGTGGATGAGAGAATATTTCTTAAGAGATATTGAGAAAAGGTGGTCTCAAATGATGATGTATGAGAGTGTTTTGAAGGTGTGTGTGGGGTGGGGTGTACCCCACCTAGTTGTACTCAAACCCAGTTGAGGTTGCGGGGGTCGAGTCCGAGCTCCTGGCCCCGCCTCTTCACTGATCGCTACTAGGTCACTCTCCCTGAGCCGTGAACTTTATCATACCTCTGCTTAAAGCTATGTATGGATCCTGCCTCCACTACATCGCTTCCCAAACTATTTCCCCTTACTGACTACTCTGTGGGTGAAGAAAAATACTTCCTAACATCCCTGTGATTCATCTGTGTCTTCAGCTTCCAACTGTGTCCCCTTTTTTACTGTGTCCAATCTCTGGAACATCCTGTCTTTGTCCACCTTGTCAATTCCCCTCAGTATTTTGTATGTCGTTATCATGTCCCCACTTCCTCCTGTCCTCCAGTGTCGTCAGGTTGATTTCCCCTTTAAACCCCTCCTCGTAGGACATACCTCTTAGCTCTGGGACTAGTCCCCTTTTTGCAAACCTTTGCACTTTCTCTAGTTTCTTTAACGTGCTTGGCTAGGGGTGGGTTCCAAACTGGTGCCGCATACTCCAATATGGGCCTAACGTATACGGTGTACAGGGTCCTGAACGATTCCTTATTAAGGTGTCGGAATGCTGTTCTGAGGTTTGCTAGGGCCCCATATGCTGCAGCAGTTATTTGGTTGATGTGCGCTTCAGGAGATGTGCCCGGGGTTATACTCACCCCAAGATCTTTTTCCTTGAGTGAGGTTGTATCTCTGACCCCCTAGACTGTACTTTCCCTCTGCGGCCTTCTTGCCCTTCCCCAATCTTCATGACTTTGCACTTGGTGGGATTGAACTCCAGGAGCCAATTTCTGGACCAGGTCCCGCAGCCTGTCCAGATTTCCCTTTGTAGTTCTGCCTGGTCGTCGATCGAGTGTATTCTTCTCATCAACCTTCACGTCATCTGCAAACAGGGACACCCCCAGAGTCTATTCCTTCCGTCATGTCGTTCACAAATACCAGAAACAGCACTGGTCCTAGGGCGACCCCTGCGGGACCCCGCTGGTCACAGGTGCCCACTCTGACACCTCGCCACGTAAACCCTGACTCGCTGCTGTCTTCCTGACCCAAATATTCCCTGATCCATTGTAGTGCCTTCCCTGTTATCCCTGCTTGGTCCTCCAGTTTTTTGCACCAATCTCTTGTGTGGAACTGTGTCAAACGCCTTCTTGCAGTCCAAGAAAATGCAATCCACCCACCCCTCTCTCTCTTTTCTTACTGCTGTCACCATGTCATAGAACTCCAGCAGGTTTGTGACACAGGATTTCCCGTCCCTGAAACCATGCTGGCTGCTGTTGATGAGATCATTCCTTTCTAGGTGTTCCACCACTCTTCTCCTGATAATCTTCTCCATGTGTGTGTGTGTGGTGTGTGTGTGTGTGTGTGTGTGTGTACTCACCTATTTGTACTCACCTATTTGTGGTTGCAGGGGTTGAGTCATAGCTCCTGGCCCCGCCTCTTCGCTGATTGCTACTAGGTCCTCTCTCTCCCTGCCCCATGAGCTCTATCATACCTCGCCTTAAAACTTTGTATGGTTCCCGCCTCCACTACGTCACTTTCTAGGCTATTCCACGGCCCCGACTACTCTATGACTGAAGAAAATACTTCCTAACATCCCTTTGATTCATCTGAGTCTTCAACTTCAAATTGTGACCTCTTGTGTCTGTGTCCCTTCTCTGGAACATCCCATCTTCGTCCACCTTGTCTATTCCGCGCAGTATTTTATATGTCGTTATCATGTCTCCCTTGACCCTCCTGTCCTCCAGTATCGTCAGGCCGATTTCCCTCAACCTTTCATCGTAGGACAATCCCCGTAGCTCTTTGGGGCTAGTCTTGTTGCAAACCTTTGCACTTTCTCTAATTTCTTGACGTGCTTGACTAGGTATGGGTTCCAAACTGGTGCTGCATACTCCAGTATGGGCCTGACGTAAATGGTATACAGAGTCTTAAACGAATCCTTACTGAGGTATCGGAAAGCTATCCGTAGGTTTGCCAGGCGCCCGTATGCAGCAGTTATTTGATTGATGTGCGTCTCAGGAGATATGCTCAGTGTTATACTCACCCCCAGATCTTTTTTTCCTTGAGTGAGGTTTGCAGTCTTTGGCCATCTAAACTATATTGTGTCTGCATCTTCTTTGCCCTTCCCCAATCTTCATGACTTTGCATTTGGCAGGGTTAAATTCAAGGAGCCAGTTGCTGGACCAGGCTTGTAGCCTGTCCAGGTCTCTTTGTAGTCCTGCCTGATCATCATCCGATTTGATTCTTCTCATTAACTTCGCATCATCTGCAAACAAGGACACTTCTGAGTCTATCCCTTCTGTTATGTCGTTCACATATACCAAGAACAGCACAGGTCCTAGGACTGACCCCTGTGGAACCCCGCTTGACACAGGCGCCCACTCTGGCACCTCGTCGAGTACCATGACTCATTGTTGCCTCCCTGTCAGGTATTCTCTGATCCATTGCAGTGCCTTTCCTGTTATATGTGCCTGATCCTCTAGCTTTTGCAGTAACCTCTTGTGAGGAACTGTGTCGAAGGCCTTCTTGCAGTCCAAAAATATGCAGTCTATCCACCCCTCTCTCTCTTGTCTTACTTCTGTCACCTTTTCATAAAACTCTAGTAGGTTTGTGACACATGATTTTCCTTCCCTGAAACCGTGCTGGTTGTCAATTATACACTTGTTTCTTTCCAGGTGCTCCACCACTCTCCTCCTGATGATCTTCTCCATGACCTTGCATACTATACACGTGCGCGCGCGCGCGCGTGTGTGTGTGTGTGGTGTGTGTGTGTGTGTGTGTGTGTGTGTGTGTTACGTGGTCAAAGAGTTTTGTGAGAATCTTGGTTTCAGTGATTTTAGTGGATTTGAGATGGGTGATGAGATGCATTTGTGGATGTGAAATGTGATTTTTGTGTGTGTTCAGAAGAGGTGTGTTGGGAGATGGGTGAGTGGATGTGAAGAAAAGTGGGTGAGATGGAGAGGGTATGGGGAGGGTTGTATTAGAAATTTTAATGAAATATGGGGGGATTTTACTGAAAATAAAAGGGAATGTGGAATATTTTAAAAGAAATTATAGAAGTGAAAAGTTATGATATATTGGAAAAGAATGGAGGATGTAGAAACATGTCGCAGTAGTTGGGTAGTGAGATTAGTTGTTGTGAGTATAATATTAATTTTGTGGATACAAGAGGGTGGGTATGGAGAGGATTTTATTAGAATTTTAGTAATGTAAAGGGGGGAATTGTATTACATTTTAAGATTCAATAAAAAGAAGGGGAAAAATTTGTATCGAATAAATTGTGAAAAAATTGGTAAGTGATGAGGGTTGTGGGTATTGTTGTCGAACTAGAGATATCGAAAAAGATGTTATAAGTGGGTAGTTGTTGTGGGTTTTTGGGTTGTGGGTTGTGGGGGTTGTGGGTTATGGGTGTTGTTGTCGAACTAGAGATACCGAAAAAGATGTTATAAGTGGGTTGTTGTTGTGTGATGTGGGTTGTGGGGTGTTGTGGGTTGTGGGTGTTGTGGGTTGTGGGTGTTGTTGTCGAACTAGAGATACCGAAAAAGATGTTATAAGTGGGTTGTTGTTGTGGGTGATGTGGGTTGTGGGTGTTGTGGGTTGTGGGTGTTGTGGGTTGTGGGTGTTGGGGGTGTTGTTGTCGAACTAGACATATCGAAAAAGATGTTATAAGTGGGATGTTGTTGTGGGTGTTGTGGGGTGTTGTGTAATGTGGGTGTTGTGGGGTGTTGTGGGTTGTGGGTGTTGTGGGGGTTGTGGGTTGTGGGTTGTGGGTGTTGTTGTCGAACTAGAGATACCGAAAAGATGTTATAAGTGGGTTGTTGTTGTTGTGGGTGATGTGGGTTGTGGATGTTGTGGGTATTGTTGTCGAACTAGAGATGCTGAAAAGTGGTTATAAGTTGTGGGTTGTTGTTGTGGGTGATGTGGGGTGTGGGTGATGTGGGTTGTGGGTGTTGTGGGATGTGGGTGTTGTGGGTTGTGGGTGTTGTTGTCGAACTAGAGATACCGAAAAAGATGTTATAAGCGGGATGTTGTTGTGGGTGTTGTGGGTTGTGAGTGTTGTGGGTTGTGGGTGTTGTGGGTTGTGGGTGTTGTGGGTTGTGGGTGTTGTTGTCGAACTAGAGATACCAAAAAAGATGTTATAAGTGGGTTGTTGTTGTGGGTGTTGTGGGTTGTGGGATGTTGTGGGTTGTGGATGTTGTGGGTTGTGGCGTGTTGTGGGTTGTGGGTGTTGTGGGTTGTGGGTTATGTTGTCGAACTAGGGATGCTGAAAAGTGGTTATAAGTTGTGGGTTGTGGGCGTTGTTGTCGAACTAGAGATACCGAAAAAGAGGTGATTCTGTTGTAAGTGTTCGTGTGAGTTTTGTTTGTGTTCATGTTTTTTTTTTTTTTGGGCGCTCATGTTACATCTTAGTTGGAGGTGACTGTACTCATAGAAATTGGTAATCGTCTTGGTTATAGTGATTTGAGAGGATTTGTGTGAAAATGGGTGTTAGTCTGTGATGTTGATCTTAGTTTATGGTGATTTTGGTGGTGTTTGGGCAGTATTCGGTGCTGTTTTGGTAGTATTCAGTGGTGTATTTGGGAGTACTCAAATGGTGTTTGTGACTATTCAAAGGTGTTATTGAAGGTGTTCAAATAATGTGCAAGAGTTTTTATGAAGGTGTTCTGGGAGTATTCAGTGGTGATTTGGCAGTGTTCGAATTATGTTTTTGGAGTATTCAAAGGCAATTGATGGTGTTTTTGGTGTTGTTCAAAGTAAAGTGCCTGAGTTAGTTTTTGTGATGCTGTTGTAAAAATCTGGAGAATGAGGGAGGAGTTTTGGGGGATGAGTTGTAATTTAATGAAATGTGTAAGTGTAGATAAATTAGAGCTGTCAAATCTTATTTGGGAGTATTCAAAATGTTGTCTTGGAAGTGTTTCAGTGTTTGGAAATGTTCAAAGGTATTTTTGTGAGTATTCAATGATTTATGAGAGTGTTCGAAGTAATCTGGGCGTTGTTCTGTAGTGAGATGATAAAGGTTGCCGATGAGAGAATATTTCTTAAGAGATATTGAGAAAAAGTGTGTGTGTGTGTGTGTGTGTGTGTGTGTGTGTGTGTGTGTGTGTGTGTGTGTGTGTGTGTGTGTGTGTGTGTGAGTGTATTAACTTCGTAATATGTAAAATTGTGACTAGTAAATTTATCGAAAAGTGGTCACAAGTTGTAAGTGTTGTGGTGACTTTTTCTGATGAAATAGTTAAAACGAGAAAAATGTCTAGACTTGTGTTGTATTTTGTAAAGAAATTGTGGATTGTTGTGGGTACTAACAAAAAAAATGTGGAATTATTTGGGTTATCCTGGGTTAAGAGTGAAAATGTGTAATGTTTTCCCTATGTTGTATATGAAATGTGTAATACTGAGATGGTGACGACGAAGAAGATCCAGAACTAAATGCACAGAATTTCTTCAAGAGAAAAATATGTTGATTTTAGTCAATGAATTGTACCTTTCTTTCAATGAATTTTTTTTTGGATGTATATGAAATGCATTGGTTGTATAATAAATAAATTAAAATATTGTGTATTAGTGTTATCCTGTATTTTATTGTCTGCTCGACAAGATTCAGCCTGTATGTGTGAGGTCATCATGTGACGTCATTGACCACCGCCGAGTAAACATGGGTGGGGTGACGTCACACTTGTTTAGACCTGTAGTAAGAGAAAGTACCATGCCCCATAGGGGGAGTTCATTTGAATGCTTACCCCCAGAGGGGGGAATCCAAAATCTTGATCCAAGGAGATGGAGTCTTTGTATTATTTGATATTGAGAAAAACTTGATCCAAGGAGATGGAGGAGAAATACTTGATCCAAGGAGATGGAGGAGAAATACTTGATCCAAGGAGATGGAGCAGAAATTTTGGATTGGGGGTGAAAGTGGGAAGGAGAACCTCAAAAATTTGATCCGAGGAGATGGAGAGCACATGAATTTCAAAAAAAATTCGAAAAAAATCGGAAAAAAATTCGGGGAGCGGGGACTATCCGGACGATGCTGCAGAAGGCGCTAGTGGACGCGAGCATGTGGCGCACGGGGGGCGTTGGTGGGGAGTTGGTGGGCGTGGTAGGGGGTTGAGGGCATGGTGGTCGAGGGCGAGGTGGTCGAGGGGAGGTCAAAGTGGTTGAGGGTGAGGTCAAGGTCGCGAGTCGGCGCGGGCGGGCGCGCGGGGGGCGCGGGTGGGGGCGCGGGGGGGGGTGTGGGGGGGGGTTGAGGGTGGGGGTCGAGGGGGAGGTGGTCGAGGGTGAGGTGGTCGAGGGCGAGGTCAAGGTCATTAGCATAAAGGTGTGAAAAGGAGTCCGCTCAGGAATGCAGCGCTCAGCTGCAGCCCTTTTCAGGAGGAGCCACTCAGCCCCTGGGGATCGTGGGTGAGGGTCGTGGGTGGGGTCTTGAGTGGGGGTCGGGGGTGGGGTCATGGGTGGAGTCATGGGTGGGGGTAGTGGGTGGGGTCATGGGTGGGAGTCGTGGGTGGGGGGGCGTGGGTGGGGGTCGTGGGGGGGGGTCGTGGGGGGGTGGGGGTCGTGGGAGTCTGCTCAGGAAAGGGAGCCACTCAGCCCCGAGATACTCAGCCCTGAGATACTCAGCCGCAGGGGACCGCTCAGCCGCATTCATCACTACTTAAATATATATATATATATATATATATATATATATATTTTTATATATATATATATAAAATAAAATATATATATATATATGTCGTGCCGAATAGGCAGAACTTGCGATCTAGGCTTAAATAGCAACGTTCATCTTGCCATATAGGACAAGTGAAAATTTGTGTATGCAATAATTTCGCCAAAATCATTCAGAACCTCACGAAAAAAATATATTTCACTGTGTTTGCTTAGTATTAAATTACTGTAAACAAATCTAAAATATATTTAGTTGGGTTAGGCTAAAATAAATTGTTCTTGTTATAATAAGGTTAGGTAAGTTTTCTAAGTTCATTTTGATGCAAAATTATAAATTTTTACATCAACATTAATGAAAAAAAATATCTTTAAACGTACAAGAGAAAATTTTAGAAAGGACTTAATTTCAAATGAGTTCTTGCTAATTGACCAGTTTTACATATTCGGCACGACATATATATATATATAAATATATATATATATATATATATATATATATATATATATATATATATATATATATATATATATATATATATATATATATATATATATATATATATATATATATTATATTTATCACACTGGCCGATTCCCACCAAGGCAGGGTGGCCCGAAAAAGAAAAACTTTCACCATCATTCACTCCATCACTGTCTTGCCAGAAGGGTGCTTTACACTACAGTTTTTAAAACTGCAACATTAACACCCCTCCTTCAGAGTGCAGGCACTGTACTTTCCCATCTCCAGGACTCAAGTCCGGCCTGCCGGTTTCCCTGAATCCCTTCATAAATGTTACTTTGCTCACACTCCAACAGCACGTCAAGTATTAAAAACCATTTGTCTCCATTCACTCCTATCAACACGCTCACGCATGCCTGCTGGAAGTCCAAGCCCCTCGCACACAAAACCTCCTTTACCCCCTCCCTCCAACCCTTCCTAGGCCGACCCCTACCCCGCCTTCCTTCCACTACAGACTGATACACTCTTGAAGTTATTCTCTTTCGCTCCATTCTCTCTACATGTCCGAACCACCTCAAACAACCCTCCTCAGCCCTCTGGACAACAGTTTTGGTAATCCCGCACCTCCTCCTAACTTCCAAACTACGAATTCTCTGCATTATATATTCACACCACACATTGCCCTCAGACATGACATCTCCACTGCCTCCAGCCTTCTCCTCGCTGCAACATTCATCACCCATGCTTCACACCCATATAAGAGCGTTGGTAAAACTATACTCTCATACATTCCCCTCTTTGCCTCCAAGGACAAAGTTCTCTGTCTCCACAGACTCCTAAGTGCACCACTCACTCTTTTTCCCTCATCAATTCTATGAATTTACCTCATCTTTCATAGACCCATCCGCTGACACGTCCACTCCCAAATATCTGAATACGTTCACCTCCTCCATACTCTCTCCCTCCAATCTGATATTCAATCTTTAATCACCTAATCTTTTTGTTATCCTCATAACCTTACTCTTTCCTGTATTCACCTTTAATTTTCTTCTTTTGCACACCCTACCAAATTCATCCACCAATCTCTGCAGCTTCTCTTCAGAAATCTCCCAAGAGCACAGTGTCATCAGCAAAGAGCAGCTGTGACAACTCCCACCCTGTGTGTGATTCTTTATCTTTTAACTCCACGCCTCTTGCCAAGACCCTCGCATTTACTTCTCTTACAACCCCATCTATAAATATATTAAACAACCACGGTGACATCACACATCCCTGTCTAAGGCCTATTTTTACTGGGAAAAAATTTCCCTCTTTTCTACATACTCTAACTTGAGCCTCACTATCCTCGTAAAAACTCTTCACTGCTTTCAGTAACCTACCTCCTACACCATACACTTGCAACATCTGCCACATTGCCCCCCTATCCACCCTGTCATACGCCTTTTCCAAATCCATAAATGCCACAAAGACCTCTTTAGCCTTATCTAAATACTGTTCACTTATATGTTTCACTGTAAACACCTGGTCCACACACCCCCTACCTTTCCTAAAGCCTCCTTGTTCATCTGCTATCCTATTCTCCGTCTTACTCTTAATTCTTTCAATTATAATTCTACCATACACTTTACCAGGTACACTCAACAGACTTATCCCCCTATAATTTTTGCACTCTCTTTTATCCCCTTTGCCTTTATACAAAGGAACTATGCATGCTCTCTGCCAATCCCTAGGTACCTTACCCTCTTCCATACATTTATTAAATAATTGCACCAACCACTCCAAAACTATATCCCCACCTGCTTTTAACATTTCTATCTTTATCCCATCAATCCCGGCTGCCTTATCCCTTTCATTTTACCTACTGCCTCACGAACTTCCCCCACACTCACAACTGGCTCCTCCTCACTCCTACAAGATGTTATTCCTCCTTGCCCTATACACGAAATCACAGCTTCCCTATCTTCATCAACATTTAACAATTCCTCAAAATATTCCCTCCATCTTCCCAATACCTCTAACTCTCCATTTAATAACTCTCCTCTCCTATTTTTAACTGACAAATCCATTTGTTCTCTAGGCTTCCTTAACTTGTTAATCTCACTCCAAAACTTTTTCTTATTTTCAACAAAATTTGTTGATAACAGCTCACCCACTCTCTCATTTGCTCTCTTTTTACATTGCTTCACCACTCTCTTAACCTCTCTCTTTTTCTCCATATACTCTTCCCTCCTTGCATCACTTCTACTTTGTAAAAACTTCTCATAAGCTAACTTTTTCTCCCTTACTACTCTCTTTACATCATCATTCCACCAATCGCTCCTCTTCCCTCCCGCACCCACTTTCCTGTAACCACAAACTTCTGCTGAACACTCTAACACTACATTTTTAAACCTACCCCATTCCTCTTCGACCCCATTGCCTATGCTCTCATTAGCCCATCTATCCTCCAATAGCTGTTTATATCTTACCCTAACTGCCTCCTCTTTTAGTTTATAAACCTTCACCTCTCTCTTCCCTGATGCTTCTATTCTCCTTGTATCCCATCTACCTTTTACTCTCAGTGTAGCTACAACTAGAAAGTGATCTGATATATCTGTGGCCCCTCGATAAACATGTACATCCTGAAGTCTACTCAACGTCTTTTATCTACCAATACATAATCCAACAAACTACTGTCATTTCGCCCTACATCATACCTTGTATACTTATTTATCCTCTTTTTCTTAAAATATGTATTACCTATAACTAAACCCCTTTCTATACAAAGTTCAATCAAAGGGCTCCCATTATCATTTACACCTGGCACCCCAAACTTACCTACCACACCCTCTCTAAAAGTTTCTCCTACTTTAGCATTCAGGTCCCCTACCACAATTACTCTCTCACTTGGTTCAAAGGCTCCTATACATTCACTTAACATCTCCAAAATCTCTCTCTCTCCTCTGCATTCCTCTCTTCTCCAGGTGCATACACGCTTATTATGACCCACTTCTCGCATCCAACCTTTACTTTAATCCACATAATTCTCGAATTTACACATTCATATTCTCTTTTCTCCTTCCATAACTGATCATTTAACATTACTGCTACCCCTTCCTTTGCTCTAACTCTCTCAGATACTCCAGATTTAATCCATTTATTTCCCCCCACTGAAACTCTCCTACCCCCTTCAGCTTTGTTTCGCTTAGAGCCAGGACATCCAACTTCTTTTCATTCATAACATCAGCAATCATCTGTTTCTTGTCATCCGCACTACATCCACGCACATTTAAACAACCCAGTTTTATAAAGTTTTTCTTCTTCTCTTTTTTAGTAAATGTATACAGGAGAAGGGGTTACTAGCCCATTGCTCCCGGCATTTTAGTCGCCTCATACGACACGCATGGCTTACGGAGGAAAGATTCATTTCCACTTCCCCATGGACAATAGAAGAAATAAAAAAGAACAAGAGCTATTTAGAATAAGGAGAAAAACCTAGATGTATGTATATATATATATGCATGTGCGTGTCTGTGAAGTGTGACCAAAGTGTATATATATATATTATAAATATATATATATATATATATATATATATATATATATATATATATATATATATATATATATATATATATATATATATATATACACGTGTGTACTCACCTATTTGTTGTTGCAGGGGTCGATTCATAGCTCCTGGCCCTGCCTCTTCACTGATTGCTACTGGGTTCTCTCTCTCCCTGCTCCATGAGCTTTATCAAACCTTGTCTTAAAACTATGTATGGATCCTGCCTCCACTACGTCACTTTCTAGGTTATTCCACTGCCTGATAACTCTATGAATGAAGAAATACTTCCTAACATCTTTTTGACTCATCTGAGTCTTCAACTTCCAATTGTGACCTCTTGTATCTCTGTCCCCTCCCTGGAACATCCTGTCTTCGTCCACCTTGTCTATTCCGTGCAGTATTTTATATGTCGTTATCATGTCTCCCCTGACCCTCCTGTCCTCCAGTGTCGTCAGGCCGATTTCCCTTATCCTTTCTTCATATGACATTTCACTTAGCTCTGGAACTAACCTTGTCGAAAACCTTTGCACTTTCTTTAATTTCTTGACGTGCTTGACTAGGTGTGGGTTCCAGACTGGTGCTGCATACTTCATTATGGACCTAACATACACAGTGTACAGCGTCTTGAACGATTCCTTATTAAGGTATCGGAATGCTGTTCTCAGGTTTGCCAGGCGCCCATATGCCGCAGCAGTTATCTGGTTGATATGTGCTTTCAGAGACATGCTTTGTGTTATACTCACCCCAAGATCTTTCTCTTTGAGCGAGGTTTGCAGTCTTTGGCCACCTAGCCTATGCTCCGTCAGCGGTCTTCTGTGTCCTTCCCCGATCTTCATGACTTTGCATTTGGCGGGGTTAAATTCGAGAAGCCAGTTGCTGGACCAGGTGTCCAGTTCGTCCAGGTTTCTTTGAAGTCCTGCCTGATCCTCATCTGATTTAATTCTCCTCATTAACTTTACATCATCTACGAACATTGACACTTCTGAGTCTAACCCTTCCATCATGTCGTTCACATTTACCAAAAATAGCATTGGTCCTAGGACCGACCCCTGTGAGACCCCGCCCACTATGATACCTCATCACGTACCATGACTCGTTGTTGCCTCCCTGGCAGGTATCCTCTGATCCATTGCAGTCTCCTTCCTGTTATATGCGCCTGATCCTCTAGCTTCTGCACTAATCTTTTGTGAGGAACTCTGTCAAAGGCCTTCTTGCAGTCCAAGAAGGTGCAATCAACCCACCCCTCTCTCTCTTGTCTTACTTCTGTTACTTTATCATAAAACTCCAGAAGGTTTGTGACACAGCTGGTGTCCCCATCTGGTCTGTCCCCCGAGAGGCCTTCCTGTCTCCACTTTAAATACTTCCTTAAATCTCATATTGAGCTCCTCACATACTTCTTGATCTTTTCTTGTGAGTTCTCCACCTTCTTTCCTCAGCCTTATCACCTGGTCTTTGACTGTTGTCTTCCTCCTAATGTGGCTATACAGCAGTTTCGGGTCAGACTTGACTTTCGATGTTATGTCGTTCTCGTACTGTCGCTGGGCCTCCCTCCTTATCTGTGCATACTCGTTTCTGGCTCTTCTACTAATCTCCTTATTTTCCTGAGTCCTTTGTCTCCTGTACTTTTTCCATTCTCTTGTGCACTTAGTTTTTGCCTCCCTACACCTTCGGGTAAACCAAGGGCTCACTTTGGTCTTCCTATTATTTCTATTTCCCTTGGGAACAAACTTTTCCTCTGCCTCCTTGCTCTTTTGTTGTTACATATTCCATCATCTCCTTTACTGATTTTCCTACCAGTTCTCTGTCCCACTGAACCTCCTGCAGGAAGTTCCTAATACCTGTGTAGTCACCCCTTTTGTAGTTTGGCTTTTCCCATTCAATTCTTGTTACCTTTTCCACTTGTAGCTCTACTATATAATCAAAACTCAGAACCACGTAATCGCTAGCTCCAAGGGGCCTCTCGTAATTGATGTCCTCAATCTCTGAACTGCTCAGGGTGAACACAAGATCCAGTCTTGCTGGCTCATCCTCCCCTCTCTCTCTGGTAGTGTCCCTGACATGTTGATGCATGAGGTTTTCAAGTACCACATCCATCATCTTGGCTCTCCATGTTTCGGGGACCCCCATGTGGCTCCAGGTTTTCCCAGTCGATCTCCCTGCGGTTGAAATTGCCCATTACCAGTAACTTTGCACTGCTCGAGTGAGCTCTTCTTGCCTCCTCAGCCAGTGTGTCCACCAAGTGTGTGTGTGTGTGTGTGTGTGTGTGTGTGTGTGTGTGTGTGTGTGTGTGTGTGTGTGTGTGTGGTGTGTGTGAGTGTTTGTGTGTGTGTGTGTGTGTGTGTGTGTGTGTGTGTGTTTGTGTGTGTGTTTGAGTGTGTGTGTGTTTAGAACTATGGCCTGTTCTAGTTTGGTATTATGGATACCCAGGAACTATTATGTCTTGTAATTTCATTCTAGGCCACGAAAAATATTTATGACATAGCTGAATAGTGAACAAACATTTACCTCTGCCAGTTCGTGTAGCCTAACTAAAATATTTTATTTTCTAATCTGTTATTTAAATTACAGGAGCAAACCTGCGATATTTATCCAGCGGAGATGTTATTCACAGCAGTGAGATGCCCAGCATGATTTGTGCTATTTCCTGCATCGAGGACTCCAACTGTGTCTCTTTCAACTATCAAAGTGAGTGATACCAGCATTACCTAGCTAGGACAAAGTTGTTAGTCTGATGCACATATAGCCCATCTGGAAAAAGTTGTGTGAGTGTGTGATGGTTGTGACTGTGTGAGCTGGAGAGAGAGACCCCCAGTCCAGTGCTTGGGTCGACATAGTTTCATACACTGCCACACACAAACTCACACACACACACACACATACACACACACACACACACACACACACACACACACACACACACACACACACACACACACACACACACACGCACACACACACACCACACACACACACACACACACACACACACACACACACACACACACACACACAAAATGACCACGTGGTTCTGTGCTTTGAATACATAGTAGAGTTGCAAGTGGAGAAAGTAACAGGAGTTGAATAGAAAAAGCCAGACTATAAAAGAGGGGACTACATAAGTTTGAGGAACTTCCTGCGGGAGGTTCCGTGGGACAGAGAACTGGCAGGAAAGCCAGTAAATGAAATGATGGAATTTGTAACAACAAAATGCAAGGAGGCAGTGGAAAGGTTTATTCCCAAGGGCAACAGAAACAATAGGAAGACCAGACGAGCCCCTGATTTACCCGACGGTGTAAGGAGGCAAAAAGTAAGTGCAATAGAGAATGGAAAAAGTACAGAAGGCAGAGAACACATGAAAATAGGGAGATTAGTCGCATAGCCAGGAACGAGAATGCACAGGTAAGGAGGGAGGCCCAGCGACAGTATGAAAATAACATAGCATCGAAAGTCAAGACTGACCCGAAACTGTTATATAGCCACATCAGGAGGAAGACAACAGTCAAAGACCAAGTGATCAGACTGAGGACAGAAGGTAGAGAACCCACAAGAAATGATCAGGAGGTATGTGAGGAGCTAAACAGGAGATTTAAGGAAGTTTTTACAGTAGAGACAGGAAGGGCTGTGGGAAGACAGCACAAAAGGGAACATCAAGAGGGAATATACCAACAAGTGTTGGATGACATACGAACAACCGAGGAGGAGGTGCAGAAGCTGCTAAGTGACCTTCATACCTCAAAGGAGATGAGACCGGACATCTCCCCGTGGGTCCTTAGAGAAGGAGCAGAGATGCTGTGCATGCCTCTAACCACAATCTTCAACACATCCCTTGAAACTGGTCAACTACCTGAGAAATGGAAGACAGCTAATGTAGTCCCCATATTTAAGAAAGGAAACAGAAACGAGGCACTAAACTACAGACCTGTCTCTCTGACATGTATTGTGTGCATGGGTTCATGGAAGGCAAATCTTGTATCACAAACATCCTGGAGTTTTATGACAAGTTAACAGAAGTAAGACACGAGAGAGATGGGTGGGTTGATTGCATTTTCCTGGACTGCAGGAAGGCCTTCGACACAGTTCCTCAAAAGAGATTAGTGCAGAAGCTGGAGGATCAGGCGCATGTAAAAGGGAGGGCACTGCAATGGATAAGGGAATACCTGACAGGGAGGCAGCAACGAGTCATGGTACGTGAAGAGGTATCACAGTGGGCGCCTGTTACGTGCGGGGTCCCACAGGGGTCAGTTCTAGGACCAGTGCTATTTTTGATATATGTGAACGACATGATGGAAGGAATAGACTCTGAAGTGTCCCTGTTCGCAGATGACGTGAAGTTGATGAGAAGAATTAAATCGGACGAGGATGAGGCAGGACTGCAAAGAGACCTGGACAGGCTGGACATGTGGTCCAGTAACTGGCTTCTCGAATTCAATCCAGCCAAATGCAAAATCATGAAGATTGGGGAGGGGCAAAGAAGACCGCAGACAGAGTATAGGCTAGGTGGACAAAGACTACAGATCTCACTCAGGGAGAAAGACCTTGGGGTGACCATAACACCGAGCACATCACCGGGTGCACACATCAACCAAATAACCGCTGCAGCATACGGGCGCCTGGCAAACCTGAGAATAGCGTTCCGATACCTTAATAAGGAATCGTTCAAGACACTGTACACTGTATATGTTAGGCCCATACTGGAGTATGCAGCACCAGTCTGGAACCCACACCTGGTCAAGCACGTCAGGAAGTTAGAGAAAGTACAAAGGTTTGCAACAAGGCTAGTCCCAGAGCTCAAGGGAATGTCGTACGAGGAAAGGTTAAGGGAAATCGGACTGACGACACTGGAGGACAGAAGGGTCAGGGAGACATGAAAACGACATACAAGATACTGCGGGGAATAGACAGGGTGGACAGAGATAGGATGTTCCAGAGAGGGGACACAGGGACAAGGGGTCACAACTGGAAGCTGAAGACTCAGACGAGTCACAGGGACGTTAGGAATTATTTCTTCAGTCATAGAGTTGTCAGCAAGTGGAATAGCCTAGCAAGTGAAGTAGTGGAGGCAGGAACCATACATAGTTTTAAGAAGAGGTATGACAAAGCTCAGGAAGCAGAGAGAGAGAGGACCTAGTAGCGATCAGTGAAGAGGCGGGGCCAGGAGCTGAGTCTCGACCCCTGCAACCACAATTAGGTGAGTATAAATTAGGTGAGTACACACACGTACACACTCACACACTGGTGGCCTGGTGGTTAACGCTCTCGCTTCACACGGTGAGGGCCTGGGTTCGATTCCCAGCCAGAGTAGAAACATTGGACGTGTTTCTTTCCACCTGTTGTCTATGTTCCCCATCAGTAAAATGGGTACCTGGGTGTTAGTCGACTGGTGTGGGTCGCATCCTGGGACACTGACCTAAGGAGGCCTGGTCACAGACCGGGCCGCGGGGGCGTTGACCCCCTGAACTCTCTCCAGATAAACTCCAGATAAACACACACACACACACACACACACACCCACACCTAGCCAAGCACGTAAAGAAACTAGAGAAAGTGCAAAGGTTTGCCACAAGACTAGTCCCAGAGCTAAGAGGTATGTCCTACGAGGAGAGGTTAAGGGAAATCAACCTGACGACACTGGAGGACAGGAGAGATAGGGGGGACATGATAACGACATACAAAATGCTGAGAGGAATTGACAAGGTGGACAAAGACAGGATGTTCCAGAGATTGGACACAGTAACAAGGGGACACAGTTGGAAGCTGAAGACACAGATGAATCACAGGGATGTTAGGAAGTATTTCTTCAGCCACAGAGTAGTCAGTAAGTGGAATAGTTTGGGAAGCGATGTAGTGGAGGCAGGATCCATACATAGCTTTAAGCAGAGGTATGATAAAGCTCACGGCTCAGGGAGAGTGACCTAGTAGCGATCAGTGAAGAGGCGGGGCCAGGAGCTCGGACTCGACCCCCGCAACCTCAACTAGGTGAGAACTAGGTGAGTACACACACACGCACACACACAAAGGCACACACACACACACACACACACACACACACACATACACGTACACTAACACACACACTCACACACACACACACACACGCACACAAAGACACACACACTACACACACACACACACTACACACACACACACACACACACACACACACACACACACACACACACACACACGTACTCACACACACACACACACACACACACACACACACACACACACACACACAGGAGCTAGGACTCGACCCCTGAAAACTCAACTAGGTGAGTACACACACACACATACACGCCTTCAGTGCTCCGCGGGTATAAGTGTTTTTGAGGGCTACCCAAGTGTGCTGCAAAGGTTGCTAAGTGTGTCAGGGTAGCGAACAATCCTCGAACCGATTTACAAGTTACCCTGAGCCACATAAGTGTGGGGAGAACCACAATTTTATACGTGAACTAGAAAGTGATACTTGGTGGCTCATTTAAAGTGGGCAGGCCTAGTGTGCTCCAGGCGACGTTGCCACGTGACACAAATGTGTGACCAGTGAAAAAAAATACAGTGAATAGGGTACATTATATATCGAGAAGAAACAGAGGTAGATCTACGCCAGGACATCACATCGAGCTGGACAATCTTCAGGCTGCTACAGGCTGCACTGCAAGTACTGTATTCACCTATGCGCGGTTGTTGGGTGCGGGTTTTGGTTTCAAATTAACCTCCAAGCTGATTGTGAACGGTCCAACTCTCCTAGTACAATAAAGAATAGGCGATCAAATACTCAATAAGAAATAGCAATCGGTAATTTATGGAAGAAGGTGAGACAGGTTTCTATAAGCCAAGGTGTTAGTAAAAGCATTGAGGTGCAGTATAGTAGGTAGGTGTAGGTCAAGTCACAGGAGGGTGAGGGTCAGGACACAGGAGGGTGTGGTCAGGTAAGGGAACGCTGCGGATCTCACACAACACTCCAACTCACAATTCCACCTACTTTTCAGACACTTAATAATCCCACATATAGTTACACACACACACACACACACACACACACACACACACACACACACACACACACACACACATAACACACACACACGTTTACATCCACACATTCCCACATATACAGATTCACACATTCACTCCCCTCCTGCCCCCTCCCCTGCTAATCTCTCACTCCTTCCCCTGATCCCCCTCTCTCTCTCACCCTCCTTCTCCCCCAGCTCTCCCTCCTTCCCCCTCTCCCTCTCCCATTCTCCAGTTTGTTTCTCCCTCCTCCTCATTTTCCATTATTCCCCCCTCAATCCCCCTCCCCACCTCTCTCCCAAAAACCAAAACAAAAAAAGAAAAATGGGTTGCCGGAGAGCAGGAAGGAAAACCAAGGAACTGGAGGGTGAATCTGCAAAGGAAGATTGGGCAGCAGAGCTCATGAAAAGGGAACAAGAATGGGGAAAGAAGCTAGGAGAACTTAGCATGAGAATAAAAGGGAGGATAGATGTGGAAAGCAAGAAGTGGGAGATGTATGTCACAGCAGCAGAGGCTAGGATACAGAGATTAGAAAAGGAGCTGAAAAACCTGAAACAGCCTAAAGAACTAAAGAAAATTTGGGAATGACATCAGAGACCACTACCTCAGTCACAAACAAGGGGATTGTAGGGAGCAAAGGAGCAAAACTGCATGTAGAAGCCCTATCAGACCATTGTGGAGCCCGAGAAAAGGAGAGAATCACATCAGAAGCAATCAAGGGGACTCTAGTAAATGAAAGAGCTAATCTACATGTGGAGGCCCTAACAAACCACAACAGAGCAGCAAAGCCCAGGGAAAGCTGAGAAGGGAAAATGACAGGCAATTGGGCCCAAGTACAATAGATAGTAAAGAAACTGAAGAAAGGAAAGCTGTAATGGAGGAAATCAAATCGAATCAATAGATACATAGGGATATGCAGTAGGAGAATGAAAGGGAGATGTTAGTCTTTGTTTATGGGCTCCAAGAAGTTGAAGGGGAAACTTATGAAGCAAGAAAACAAGGGAAAAAAATGCATTCGAAAGCATCATAAAAGCAATAGGAGAGGGTGACATGACCCAGTTAACAAATTTTCGGAGAACAGGAGGTTTGCAAGAAGAACCCAGCCAGTGAAAGTGATTTTCAAGGCAGAATCGACTCAGAGCAGGATCCTTACTGGTGTTGTGCCAGAGTTGTGGAAGATGGCCAATGTGGTTCCTATATTCAAATCAGGGGATAAGTCCACTCCTTCAAATTACCGTCCAATAAGCCTGACATCTATAGTTGGCAAATTACTAGACTCAATTATAGCTGACATTATTAGAAGTCACCTTGGAGAGCATGACTTGATAAATGAATCTCAGCATGGGTTTATGAGAGGTCGTTCGTGCCTGACAAACTTACTGACGTTCTTCAATAGAACATTTGAGGCAGTAGACAGTGATAAAGAATATGATATTGTTTATTTGGATTTTAGTAAAGCCTTCGATAGAGTACCTCACAAGAGACTCTTAAGAAAAGTGGCAGCTCATGGTATAGGAGGTAAAGTTCTAGCATGGATAGAGGCATGGCTTACTAATAGAAAGCAGAGAGTTTCCATTAATGGGTTAAAATCAGAATGGGGCTTAGTTACTAGTGGCGTTCCAAAAGGAAAAGTTTTAGGCCCTCTCTTGTTCATAATTTACATTAATGACCTTGACGAAGGGATTACGAGTGACATGAGCAAGTTTGATGAGAGTAAGACACATGTGCAACATCTGGGTATCTTTATTGTAGACGTTTCGCCATCCAGTGGCTTTATCAATACAAATTCTAGGACATAACTTGAAGACAGTAGAACTATGTACAGAAGATGAGGTAATCAGTCCCTCAACCTAGGAGTAGGTGCGAACAGCACCATAGTCGTGGAGATTCTGAAGCAGAAGAAAGAATCCTGGCGCTTATATAGTAACGTCAGGTGTAGCAGACGAGGGCATATTCACTGGTAGGCGGGATTCCCCAGTGGAAGTAGGTCCTTCCCAAAGAGATGGGTTAGTTGTAGTAGTAGATGTCGTAGTCGTGAAGGTTATGTACATGTCCTGAGAATTAAGATTCCATGATGTTGCAGTGTCTGACAAGTTGTGTACGAATGGTATATAATACCGACAAGATGAGAGTAAGACACATGTTATGTCCTAGAATTTGTATTGATAAAGCCACTGGATGGCGAAACGTCTACAATAAAGATACCCAGATGTTGCACATGTGTCTTACTCTCATCTTGTCGGTATTATATACCATTCGTACACAACGTTTTCGCACTGCAACATATGGAATCTTAATTCTAAGGACATGACATAACCTTCACGACTACAACATCTAACTTTACTACAACATCCCAGTTCAATGTGGAAGGAGCTACTTCCACTGGGAATACCCGCTTACCAGTGAATATGCCCTCGTCTGCTACACCTGACGTTACTATATAAGCGCCAGGACTCTTTCTTCTGCTTCAGAATCTCCACGACTATAGTGCTGTTCGCACCTACTCCTAGGTTGAGGGACTGATTACGTCATCTTCTGTACATAGTTCTACTGTCTTCAAGTTATGTCCTAGAATTTGTATTGATAAAGCCACTGGATGGCGAAACGTCTACAGTAAAGATACCCAGATGTTGCACATGTGTCTTACTCTCATCTTGTCGGTATTATATACCATTCGTACACATGAGCAAGTTTTCTGATGATACAAAGATAGGCCATATGATTCATTCTGAGGAGGACACCAATGAACTGCAGGAGGATTTAGACAAATTAATGTCTTGGTCTGAAAAATGGCAGATGAAGTTCAATGTGGATAAGTGTAAGGTACTGGTCCTTGGTAATGAAAATAACCCTCGAAGCTGTAAACTAGGTGAAGTATAGCTTCATCATACAGAGTGTGAAAAGGACTTGGGAGTCATGGTAAGCAGAAACCTAAGGCCAAGGACTAAGTGTGCACAACAAGGGAAACAGATTACTTGGATTTATCTCAAGAAGTATAAGTAACAGAAGCCCAAAAGTTATTTTACAGCTCTATACATCACTGGTGAGACCTCATTTAGATTATGCTGCACAGTTTTGGTCCCTTGATTACAGGATGGATATAGACTCATTAGAGAACATAAGAACATAAGAACATAAGAACGAAGGAACACTGCAGAAGGCCTACTGGCCCATGCGAGGCAGGTCCAAGTCCCTACCGGCTTAAGCCAATGCACCCAACCTAGTCAGGTCAGGTCACATTGACTCAAGGGAGGAACACGGCAACCGACCCGTTAGCACAAGCTATCAGGTCTAACTCACACCCACCCACATCTACTCATGTATTTATCCAACCTATTTTTAAAGCTACACAACGTTCTGGCCTCTATAACGGTACTTGGGAGTTTGTTCCACTTCATCCACAACTCTATTACCAAACCAGTACTTTCCTATATCCCTCCTGAATCTGAATTTTTCCAACTTAAAACCATTGCTGCGAGTCCTGTCTAGGCTAGATATTATCAGCACACTATTTACATCCCCTTTATTTATTCCTGTCTTCCACTTATAAACCTCAATCATATCCCCCCCTAATTCTACGTCCTTTCTAGAGAGTGCAGTTTCAGGCCCTTAGTCTATCCTCATAGGGAAGGTTTCTGATACATGGGATCATCTTTGTCATCCTCCTTTGTACTTTTCCAGAGAATTTATATCCATTCTGTAATACGGTGACCAAAACTGTGCAGCATAATCTAAATGAGGCCTAACCAAGGATGTTATAGAGTTGAAGAACAACTGAGGACTCCTATTATTTATGCTTCTTGATATGAAGCCAAGGATTCTATTAGCTTTATTGCGAACACTTATGCACTGTTGTCTTGGTTTCAGATTACTGCTAACCAGAACTCCTAAATCTTTTTCGCAATCCGTAATATTAAGATCTACATTATTAGTTTATATGTGGCATGGTTATTGTCCTGTCCAACATTTAGAACTTTGCATTTGTCTATATTAAACTGCATCTGCCACTTCTCCGACCACTGCATCAGTCTATTCAAATCTTCCTGGAGTGCTCGAATGTCCTCGTCAAATGAATTCGACGGCCTATTTTGGTGTCATCGGCAAACTGCCGATGTCGCTCTTATGCCCTCATCTATGTCGTTATGTAGATTGTGGAACACAGGGGGCCCAAACTGCCCCCCTGGGAACCCGCTCGTGACGCTTCCCCACTCTGATTTTTCCCCTTTTTATCCCAAACTCTCGCTGCCTATTTGTCAACCATGCCTTACCGGGAAAAATTTCCCTCCTATTCCATGTGTTTTTAATTTTCCTCAATAGTCCTGATGTGGGACCCGTCAAAACCTTACTGAAGTCCATAAACAATATCATTTCGTTCCCATATCTACCCCCCTAAAATACCTTAGTAAAAAAATTTTAATTTTTTCGAAAGGCGGAACGTCCTTTTTTAAAAACCCTGTGAGTTTTCTTGATTAATTTATGCTTTTCAAGGTGGCAACGAGGGCCTGGGGCAATTATTGTTTCCCAAAAATTTTTCCCCACTAGGGAGGTTAGGCTTTTTGGTCTTAGTTCGAAGTAAGGCCTGTCCCCTTTTTTGAAAATAGGTATACATTGCCTTTTTCCCACTTATCTGGCACCTTTCCCAGTTTGTAGTGATATGTTGAAAAAATTACCCAAAGGTGGCAACTCTCTTTCATTCTTAGAACCTTGCATACAGTTCATCAGGGCCGGGGATTTGTTAGGTTTTTTAATTTTTTCAATTTTCTAAGGGCCATGTCCTTTGACCCTAATAGGCACTTTATTATCGTCCTGTTTCTCATAATTTACATTTCGGAATATCCCTGGTATCCTCCTGTGTAAAAAAAGAGAGGGAAATATGTGTTAAAATTCACCATTTCCCCTTTACGTCAGTGAGCTGACCCAGGGAAATTTTTTTAGTGGGGGCCCATCTTGTCCCGATCTTTTCTTCGTATACCTGAAAGAATCCTTTTGGGGGTTTGTCTTTTGATTTTCTTGCAACTTTAAACCATAATCTCTTTTTGCTTTTCCCAATTCCCTTTTTTATTTCTCTCTTTAAGGGAAAATACGATTTTTAAATTTCCCCCCTCCTCTTTTGATTTGCCCATATATGCCTCTTTTGACCAATCAGATATTTTTTAAACTATTTTTCATCCATTTAGGATCTTTTTTTTTTGATCTGATTTTCCCCTTTTTAACATAATTTACTGAGCACTAGAACTATGCCCTGGAAAGCACATATCGGCAACCATCAAACCCCCCTACCTGACCCCCATCGTCTTCCTTCACCCACCTAAGTAATTTTTTCATCCTATGAATCAGCCAAGCGAAAGTCAGGGGCGGGGAAATTTATTTTCCTTATTAGGGGAATTTATGATATGTTAAACTGAGTGATTTGTATCACTCTCCCCAAGCTCATCATTAACCTCAAGATTAAAATTTTGTGTTTCCCTACTGGCAAGACCAAGTCAAGGAGGTTATTTCCCCTAGTTGGCTCTGTCACAAACTGTTTTAAAAAACAATCCCTGGATCGTATCAAGAAAGTCACCCGACTCTAAATTCCTTCAAATTGCTCCAGTCAATCTGTCTATGTTGAAATCTCCCATTAGCACAACATTTTCGTATGTAGATGCCTTACAAAATTTCGTCCCATAGAAGTTTTACTGCACTCCCTATCAAGATTTGGGGCCCTGTAAATCACACCCAAAATTAGTTTTTCTCGGCCCTCGAGAAGCTGTAACCAAACAGATTCAGTGGCTGACGCTTCAAAATTTAATATCTTGTCTAACACAACAATTTAAATTGTCCTGACATACATCGCTACTCCACCACCTTTCTGTTACCCTGTCAGGGGTGGAATAATTTATAGCCTTGATGTGACATTCAGAAGGCATCTCTCTATCTTTCAGTTTGAGCCAGGTCTCTGTTATAGCAATAAATCTATGTTTCCTGCACTTGCAATTAATCTTAGCTCATCTATCTTTTTTCTAACACTCCTGCTATTATATAGTAAACCTTAAGGGAGCTAGTCCCTTGCTGCCCTCTGCTGTCCCCCTTTTTTTTTCTGACCTGTTCTATTGTCTTTTTTATAACTTCATGCTGAATGCCTTTTATACATTTACTTTTTCCCAAACCCTAGTGTTGCAACCTGCTTGTTTCCCCACACACACCCATCCCTCTATCTTCCATCAGTTTAAAATCATAGGCATTTCACCAATGGCCTTCTCAATCGAGTCTGCAAGTGCTACCACCCCCTGCCCCAGAGAGATAAACCCCCATCCCTTGCATACATATCATGTTTGCCATAAAAGTTGTTCCAGTTGTCAAGAAGGGGATTGCAAGTTCCTTGCAGTATCTGTCAAGCCAGCAATTTACACCAATTGCCCTAGACAACCATTCTTTTTCCTACTCCCCTTCTAGGCAAGATGCTACATATGATTGGGATCCCTCCCTTAGACTTAATGAAATCTATAGCTGACCTGTACTTATCTAGCAGCTCTTCTCTCCTACCCTTCCCAATATCATTTCCACCAGCACTGAGACAGATATGGGCTTGTTCCCATTACCTGACATGATATTATCCATCTGTTGACAATGTCCCCAACACAGCTCCAGGGAAGCACACTCTATCTCTCATCTTCTTATTCCTATTACAAAAAGCACGGTCACCATATCTTACCTGAGAGTCACCAACCACAAGAATGCGCTTACCTTCATTAGCAGGGGCAGTATTTACCCTTACCTTCACTGGCCACTGAAGTACATTCATCCCTGGAGCCCCAGAGAAGCGATTTCCTACCTTCAGATCTTCACTCTTAACTTCCTTACTCTGATGCGCCTCCCATTACTGTGAACAACTCGCCACTTGTAGCAGGTGCTGGGCTGCACCTCACTGCTGGTACCCGTTGCTACCTCCCCACCTACAGCCTCCTCACAGTGAGAGACAGACTGCACCTCACTGCTAGAAGCCTAATTCCCCACATCTCCAACCACCTCACACTCTCTCCCAGGCCCATTGAGGTGGACCTTCAGCCTCCTAATCTCCTCCTGGAGAAGCAAGACCTCCTCCTTCAACTCTCCAAACTCAGTTTTTAAAACACTGCAGAAGCAAGCCTTAAATCGTCACTCTCTGGAGAGACGTAGAATGAGGGGAGATATCATTGAGGTGTATAAGTGGATGATGGGCATAAACAAAGAAGATATTAATAAGGTATTGAGAGTGTCAAACCAGGTAAGAACCAGAAATAATGGGTTTAAGTTGGATAAATTTAGATTTAGAAAGGACAAAGGTAAATACTGATTTTCTAACAGAGTTGTGGATGAGATTAAGACACATGTGCAACATCTGGGTATCTTTATTGTAGACGTTTCGCCATCCAGTGGCTTTATCAATACAAATTCTAGGACATAACTTGAAGACTGCCTACCAGTGAATATGCCCTCGTCTGCTACACCTGACGTTACTATATAAGCGCCAGGATCCTTTCTTCTGCTTCAGAATCTCCAGGACTATGGTGCTCTTCGCACCTACTCCTAGGTTGAGGGACTGATTACCTCATCTTCTGTACATAGTTCTACTGTCTTTAAGTTATGTCCTAGAATTTGTATTGATAAAGCCACTGGATGGCGAAACGTCTACAATAAAGATACCCAGATGTTGCACATGTGTCTTAATCTCATCTTGTCGGTATTATATACCATTCGTACACAGAGTTGTGGATGTGTGGAACAATCTTCCCAGTGGGGTGATAGAGGCTAGGACCTTGGGTAGCTTTAAGAAGAGATTGGACAAATATATGAGTGGGAGGGGCTGGGTTTAATCAGCGTAGGATGACTAAATTAATACATAGCATTAGAAATCTTCCTTATGAAGAAAGATTGAAGACTCTTAAGTTACATTCACTTGTTAGATGAAGAATGAGGGGAGACCTGATCGAAGTGTATAAGTGGAAGATAGGTATTAATAAAGGGGATATTAATAAGGTCTTGAGGATATCTCTCCAAGAGAGAACCCGCAGTAATGATTTAAATTAGAAAAGTTTAGATTTAGAAAGGACATAGGAAAGTATTGGCTTGGAAATAGGGTAGTTGATGAGTGGAACAGTCTACCTAGTTGGGTTATTGAGGCTAGGACTTTGGGTAGATTCAAATTTAGGTTGGATAAGTACATGAGTGGGAGGGGTTGGATTTGAATGGGACTTGCACATCTGAGCTTATTGCTTGGGTAGCATTGAAAATTGCGTTGGGCAAATGTTTTGTTATTGGGATGAATTGTAAAGGACCTGCCTAGTATGGGCCAACAGGCCTCCTGCAGTGTTCCTCCTTTCTTATGTTCTTATGTTCTTATGTGTCATTGGGTACGGGAGTTAATACTTGGATAGCTTTGGGTAGAGGTCGTTTTGATAAAAATCTGCCTTGTATGGGCCAGTAGGCCTTCTGCAGTGTTCCTCCATTCTTATGTTCTTATGTTAAAGCAAGACTAAGGGACATACTGGCATACCGGAAGGTGTATCTTGACAGCCACAGAACACAAGAAGAAAGGCAGAATCTGAGAGAGATGGTACGAAGGCAAAAGGAAGAAAGAGGGAAGATGGAGATAGACAGGAGAACCCAAACTCAGCAGGAAGATAAAATACAGCCTCCCTCACAACTACCTACAGAAGTCCCCCAACCAGGATAACCCCAGTGCAACCAAACATTCTAACCCAAAACACACATGCCATATCCAATGCCCCCACCCACCTCGTTACAAACTCAACTCCCACAGCAATCACTAATAGTTCCTTATCAGGTCTCCCTCTTCCCCAACCCAAGTGTACCCCCCAGACCACAGTTTTAGAAATGAAGCTGAAGGTGTGGTATACAAATGCAGATGGAATAACAAGTGTGAGGAGTGGCATGAAAGAATCAAGGAGACATCCCCAGACATAATAGCACTCACAGAAACAAAACTAACCAGGATGATTGCAGATGCAATCTTTCAACCCAGAAATCAAACCCTCAGGAAAGACAGAGGGAGGAGAGGGGGAGGAGGAGTAGCACTGCTCATTAAAAACCAGTATAATTTGAGAAAATGGAATGAATGGATGGCATGGGCGAGAGGGACTACTTAGTAGGAACAATCCAGTCTGAGGGCCATAAGGTTGTAATTGCAGTAATGTATAACCCACCACAGAACTGCAGGAGGCCAAGAGAAGAATACAATGAGAGCAACAGAGCAATGGTCTATACACTAGCTGAAATGGCCAGAAGAGCTCACATGGGGGGAGCAAAGTTACTAGTTATGAGTTATTTCAATCACAAGGAGATTGACTGGGAAAACCTGGAGCCCCATTCGGATCCCAAAACATGGAGAGCCAAGATGATGGATGTGGTACTGGAAAACTTCATGCATCAACATGTTAGAGACACTACCAGAGAGAGACTTGAGGATGATCCAGCAAGACTGGACCTTGTATTCACCTAGAGTAGTTCGGACATCGAGGATATCATGTACGAAAGGCCCCTAGGAGCTAGTGATCATGGGGTTCTGTGCTTTGACTACATAAGAACATAAGAACATAAGAACAAAGGAAACACTGCAAAGGGCCACTGCCCATGCGGGCAGGTCCAAGCCCTCCTAGGGCTTAAGCCAAACACCCAACCTAGTCGGTCGGGTCACATTGATTAAAGGGGAGGAAACGGAAAACCGACCGTTAGCACAAGCTACAGGTTAACCACACCCACCCACATCTCTCATGTTTTACCAAACCCTTTTTTTAAAGCACACAACTTCGGGCCCTCTATAACGGTACTTGGATTTTTGTTCCATCTCCACAACTCTATTACCAAACCAGACTTTCCTTTTTCCTTTCCAAATCTAATTTTTTTCCAAACTTAAAACCTTTGCTGCGAGCCTTCTGGGGCTAGATTTTTTCAGCACACATTTACATCCCTTTTTTTTTTCCTGTCTTCCATTTTACACCTCAATCATATCCCCCCAAATTTCACGTTTTCTAGAGGTGCATTTCGGGGGCCCTTATCTACCCTCATAGGGAAGGTTTCTGATACGGGGATTTCTTTGTCATCCTCCTTTGTACATTTTCCAAGAATTTATACCCATTCTGTAATACGGGACCAAAACTGTGCGCAAAATTTAAATGAGGCCAAACCAAGATGTATAGATTTTGAGAACAACCTGAGGACTCCTATTATTATGCTTCTTGATATAACCAAAGTTTCTATTGCTTTATTCGAACACTTTGCACTGTGTTTTGGTTCAGTTACTGCAAACCAAAACTCCTAAATTTTTTTCGCAATCCGTAATATAAAGATCTACATTTTTATTTTAATGTGGAGGGTTTATTTCCGTCCAACTTTTAGAATTTGATTTGTCTAATTAAACTGCATCTCCACTTCTCCCGACCACTGCATCAGTCTATTCAAATTTTCCTGGGTGTCAAATGCCCCTCGTCAGAATGAATTCGACGGCCTATTTTGGTGTCATCGGCAAACTTCCCCGATGTCGCTTTTTATCCCTCATCTAGTCGTTTTGTAGTTTGTGAACAGCAGGGGGCCCAACACTGACCCTGTGGAACACCGCCGTGACGCCCCCCACCTGATTTTCCCCATTTATGCAAACTCTCTCTCCTATTTGCCCCCCAGCCTCTACCCAGGAAAAAATTTCCCCTCCTATTCCATGTGCTTTAATTTTCCCCTCATATTTCTGAGGGGGACCCTGCAAAGCCTTTGAAGTCCATATACACAATTATTTTCATTACCATGATCTACCCCCTCAATACCTTAGTGAAAAAAGTTAATAAAATTCGTAAGGCAGGAACCCCCTTTGAAAACCATGCTGAATTCGTTGATTAATTTATGTTTTCAGAGGACGAACTGCCTGGGGCAATTATTGATTCAAAAATTTTTTCCCCTTGGAGGTTAGGCTTATTGGTCTATGTTCGAAGCAAGGGGACCTGTCCCCTTTTTTTGAAAATGGTATACTTTTGCCATTTTCCACTTTCTGGCACCATCCCAGTTTGTATGATATGTTGAAAAGATTAGCCAAAGGTGTGCAAGCTCCTCTTTACTTTTCCTTTTTGAACCCTTGCAACAGTTCACGGGGGCCGGGGGATTTGGGGTTTTTTAATTTTTTATTTCCAAAAGGACCATGTCACTTGTACCCCAAATTTGCAAGTTTATTATCGTCCTGTTCTACAAAATTTATCATTACTGAATATCGCGGTACCTCCTGGTAAAACTAAAGGGGAAGTATGTTTTTAAAATTCTACACATTTCCTTATCACTGTCATGATCCCCAGGAACTTTTGGGGGGCCTATCTTGCCCCGATCTTACTTCTGTATCCCTGAAAGAACCTTTTGGGTTAGTCTTCGTTTTTTTGCAACTTTAACCTCATAATCTCTTTTTGTTTTTCAAATTTCCCCTTTTTTATTTCTTCTTTTAACTAAATATATCGATTTTTTAAATTGCGCCTCTCCTTTTTTGATTTGCCTATAATGCCTCCTTTTGCCCAATCAGATTTTTAATCTATTTTATCCTTTTAGGATCATTTTTGTTTGATCTGTTTTCCCTTTTTGGGGAACATAATTTGACTGACAGCTAGAACTATGCCCGGGAAAAGCACATATCGAAACCATACCCCCCTACCTGACCCTTAGTCAGGTCATTCCGTTCAGCCCACCTAAGTAATTTTTCAGCCTATAAAATCGCCAAAGCGAAAGTCGGGACGGAGACTTGTTTGCCATTATTGGGGAAATTTCCATATAATTAAAACTGATGATTGGATCACCCCCCAAGCTCATCTTACCTCAAATTATTAATTGTGTTTCCCTACTGCAAAAACCAAGTCAAGAGTTATTTCCCCTAGTTGGCTCTGTCACAAACTGTTTTAAAAAAAAATCCCGGATCGTATCAAGAAATCACCCGACTCTAAATTTCCTGTCAAAATTTTCCCGTCAATCTGTCTATAGTTAAATCTCCCCTTAGACAACATTTTGTATTAGTGCCTTACGAATTTGTCCCCTAGAATTTCTCACCCCTATCAAGATTTGGGGCCTGTAAAACACCCAAAATTGTTTTTTCTCGGCCCCCGAAAAAGCTTAACCAAACAGATTCAGGGGTGACCCAATTTTAAAACGTTAAACCCAAAAATTTAAATTGTCTTACATACATCCTACTCCCCACCTTTTCCCGTTGACCCTGTCAGGGGGAATAATTTTTAGCCCTTTTTGTGACATTCAGAGGCTTTTCTCTACTTCAGATTGAGCCAGGGGCCTTTTTATAGCAATTATCTTGTTTCCTGCACTTGCAATTTAAATTTTGCCCTCTATCTTATTTCTAACACCCCTTATGATAAGTAAACCCTTAAAGGGGGCTAGTCCCCTTCTGCCCTGCGTTTCCCCTTGTTTGCTGGGCCCGTTCTATTTTCTTTATTTAAACTTCATGCGAAAGCCTTTTAACATTTACTGTTTTAACCCTATGTTGCAACCCGCTTGTTTCCCACACACACCCATACCCTACTTCCATCATTTTTAAAAACATAGGGAATTTTACCAAAGCCTTTCAATCGATCTGCAAGTGTACCACCCCTGCCCCAAGGATGTACCCCATCCCTTGCATACATATCTGTTTGCCATAAAAGTTGTTCCCGTTTTCAAGAATGGGATGCAAGTTCCCTTTCTATCGTCTGCCAGCTTTACACCATTGCCCCAGACAACCATTCATTTTCCACTCCCCCTTTTAGGGAAGTGCACAATGGATTTTGGGTCCCTCCCCAGACTTAAAGAAATTTAGCTGACCCGTACTTATCTAGCAGCTCTTCTCTCTACCCCCTTCCCCAAAATCTTTTCCCCCAGCATGAGACGATAATGGGCTTGTTCCATTACCTGACTGATATTATCCGCCCCGTTACAATGTCCCCCAAAACCAGCTCCAGGGGAAACACACCACTCTCCTTCTATTCCTATTACAAAAAAACCGGGCAAAATCTTACCCAAGTCACCAAACCCCAAGAAGGGGCTTACCTTTATTAGCAGGGGCAGTAGTAACCCCTTCCTTCACGGCCCCTGAAGTACATTCACCTGGAGAACAGAGAAGCGATTTCCCACCTTCAATCTTTACTTTAAATTTTCCCTTACTCTGATCACCTCCCCCTTAGTGAACAACTCGCCACTTGTAGCAGGTGCTGGGCGCACCTCACTGCTGGAGGTTGTACTCCCCAAATACAGCCCCTCACCCCGCGGAGACAGACTGACCTCATCTAGAAGTTCCCTTCCCCACAACTCCAGCCACCCCAACTCCCCAACCCATTGAGGTGGACCTCACCCCCTAATCCCTCCTGGAGAACAAGACCTCCCCTTTAATTCCAACCTATTTTTTAAAAACACTGCAGAAGAAGCCTGCTTTGAACCGTCCCCAATCCCCAAAGCAGCCAGGGTCTGTGAAAACCAACTACAAAAGGGGCAACACAGGATGAGAACTTCCTGCAAAACGTTCAGTGTGAAGAGAACTGACAGGAAAAACCCGTAAAGAAATGATGGGTATGTCGCAACAAATGCAAAGGGGGCAAGGAGAGGGTTGTTCCCAAGGGAAACCGAAAAAAAGGAAAAACCAATACAAGTCCTGGTTTACCCCGAGGTGTAGGGAGGCAACAACTAGGTGTATAGAGAATGGGAAAAGGGCAAAGACAAAGGACCCAGGAAAAAAAATTGGAAGACCTGAAAAAAATATCCAGAAAAAGGGGGTCCGCAAAAAAATAAAATGAATACATCGAAAGCAAGTCACCCAAAGCTGTTGTATAGCCAATCAGGAGGGAAAACAACGCAAGGACCAGGTAACAACTGAGGAAGGATGATGGGAGTTCACAAGAAATGACAAAGAGATATATGAGGAGCTCAACACGAGATTTAAAGAAGTATTTACAGTGGAAACCGGTAGGACCCCAGGAAATCAGAACAGGGAGATACACCAACAAGTGCTGGATGAGGTACACATAACCAAGGAGGAGGAGAACTTGACACCTCAAAGGCGGTGGGACCCGCAATTAAATAAATACTGAATAACTGTATCTCATAAATGTATAACCTCTGACCCTATCAAACTACCTTTTTTTTTTTAATTACATTGCCTAATAGAATACTCCATTCTCTTAAATGCACAGTAACTTATCAAATGACCATATGACCTGTCACTGAAATACTCATTTGTGCTTAATTGTAATTTGTTTACTGTATTGCTTGCCACTGAATATATCATAGCTTAGTTAATCATAAGTTAATTATAAGCCTGCCCATAATGTTCTGCATACAAAGGGCTTTTGGCATGTACCCTCAACCACTGTATTTCTTTGTACATATATATGTATCATGTCCAAATTAATAATAAATAAATAAATAAATAAACTACTACTACGATTTACATTTCACACCCCTTTCTGCCTACCACTACTTCCCCTCCTCACTACAACCACTACTACTTCCACTACAAGCATTACCTACACTTAATTGTTTCTTCCTGTCTCTGTGCCATCCTTGACCCCATCTCTTATATATAATGGCCCCCCTCACCTTCGTATGTTAGTGTGACTTGTAACTTGTCCAAGTCGGACCCAAACATTGTCATAACGTTCTCTCTCCTACATGCGGGTTATATGTATGTTATCCCAGTCAGGGTGTTGTGCCTTTTGTTCCCAGTAGGGATAATAATGTTAGTGGAGAAAACGCATAGTGAACCAGTCAATAATACCTTACTGATCCAGCAAATCCAGTAGAGTGCAGAACTTAATTCCAGACTGAAAACCTCAAGCCCTTGTCTAGTTGCACACTGTTTCACCTCAGCTTCTTCTTTTCAGGTGGGAACAATACCTGTGAGTTAATGAATACGACTTCATACCTGCCCAACGACACAACTCTGATGACGCAGTCAAACTGGTTCCACTATTCTGTCTTCATACCAGACAAGGTCGAGCACAACACTCCCTTATTATTTCACAACCTAATTTTAAATTTACATTAAAGCAGAATGTTATAAATTATTATAAAATAATGCACACACACACACAACGCACACACACACACACACACACACAACAACACACACACACACGGGGCCAGGAGCTGAGTCTCGACCCTTGCAACCACACTTAGGTGAGTAAACACACACACCTACACACACGAGTCACAACTTTAAGTGTCATTAAGTGTGTCAGGGTAGTGAACAATCCTTGAAGAGATTTACAAGTTGCCCTGAGCCACATAAGTGTGGGGAGAGCCACAAGTTTATTAGTCAACTAGAAAGTGATATTTGGTGGCGCAAGTCAGAGTGGAGGCTATGTGCTCCAGGCGCGTGTCACTTCACCAAAATGTCAGAGTTGGCAGGCCTAGTGTGCTCCAGGCGACGTTGTCACGTGTCACCCAAGAATGTCAGAGTTGGCAGGCCTAGTGTGCTCCAGGCGACGTTGTCACGTGTCACCCAAGAATGTCAGAGTTGGCAGGCCTAGTGTGCTCCAGGCGACGTTGTCACGTGTCACCCAAGAAAGATAATAAAGTGATGTGTGACCAGTGAAAGAAATACACTGAATAGGTTATATTATATATCGACAAGAAACAAAAGTGGATATACACCAGGACATCACAACGAGTTGGATAATCTACAGGCTGCTACAGGCTGCTACAGGCTGATACAGGCTGCTACAGGCTGCTACAGGCTGTTACAGGCTGCTACAGGCTGCTACAGGCTGCTACAGGTTGTACAGTTGTACAGGCTGCTACAGGCTGCTACAGGCTGCTACAGGCTGCTACAGGCTGTTACAGGCTGTTACAGGCTGCTACAGGCTGCTACAGGCTGTTACAGGATGCTACAGGCTGCTACAGGTTGTACAGGCCGCTACAGGCTGCTACAGGCTGCTACAAGCTGCTACAGGCTGCTACAGGCTGCTACAGGCTGCTACAGGTTGTACAGGCTGCTACAGGTTGTACAGGCTGCTACAGGTTGTACAGGCTGCTACAGGCTGCTACAGGCTGTACGGCTGCTACAGGCTGCTACAGGTTGTACAGGCTGCTACAGGTTGTACAGGCTGCTACAGGCTGCTACAGGTTGTACAGGCTGCTACAGGTTGTACAGGCTGCTACAGGCTGTACAGGCTGCTACAGGTTGTACAGGCTGCTACAGGCTGCTACAGGTTGTACAGGCTGCTACAGGCTGCTACAGGCTGCTACAGCTCTACGCTACAGGTTGTACAGGCTGCTACAGGTTGTTACAGGCTGCTACAGGCTGCTACAGGTTGTACAGGCTGCTACAGGTTGTACAGGCTGCTACAGGCTGTACAGGCTTGCTACAGGTTGTACAGGCTGCTACAGGCTGCTACAGGTTGTACAGGCTGCTACAGGCTGCTACAGGCTGCTACAGGTTGTACAGGCTGCTACAGGTTGTACAGGCTGCTACAGGCTGTACAGGCTGCTACAGGTTGTACAGGCTGCTACAGGCTGCTACAGGTTGTACAGGCTGCTACAGGCTGCTACAGGCTGCTACAGGTTGTACAGGCTGCTACAGGTTGTACAGGCTGCTACAGGTTTACAGGCTCTACAGGCTGCTAAAAGGTTAGGTTTGTTCAGGCTGCTACAGGTTGTACAGGCTGCTACAGGTTGTACAGGCTGCTACAGGTTTTACAGGTGTACAGGCTGTACAGGTGGTGCACGGCTGTACAGGCTGCACAGGTTTTTACAGGTGCTACGGGGAATGCTACAGGCTGCTACA
>NC_069448.1:33364825-33402613 GCF_026875155.1 Cherax quadricarinatus | reverse complement strand
TATTTTAATATGAAATGTGTAATGCTGAGATGGTGGGGGCCGAAGAAGATCCAGAACAAAAAGCATAGAATTTCTTCAAGAGGAAAAATATGTTGATTTTAGTCAATAAAATGTACCCCTTTTAAAATGAATTTTTTGTTGGATGTATATGAAATCTTTGGGTTTGAAATAATAAATAAATGAAAATATTGTGTATTGTGTTATCCTGCATTTTATTGTCTGCTCGACAAGATTCAGCCTGTGTGTGTGGTCATCACGTGACATCACTGACATAGGAGGAAGTCTACAAGATTCAGGCTGTGTGTGAGGTCATCACGTGACGTCACTGACCACCGCCGAGTAAACATGGGTGGGGTGACGTCACACTTTTAGACCTGAAAGTAAGAAAAAAGTACCATGCCCCAATAGGGGAGTTCATTTGAATGCTTACCCCTAGAGGGGGGATTCCAAAAAGCTTGATCCAAGGAGATGGAGGAGAAATACTTGATCCAAGGAGATGGAGACCACAAGAAAATGAAATTCAAATAAAATTAAAAAAAAAAAATTGGGGTAGAAGTGGGTATTGGGAGGGGTACCCATAGGGGGGAATCCAAAAAACTTGATCCAAGGAGATGGAGATCATAAGAAAATGAAATTAAAAAAAAATCAAAAATTTTGGGATGGGGTGAAAGTGGGAGGGGGAACCTCAATAATTTGATCCGAGAAGATTGAGATCATAAGAAAATGAAATTCAAAAAAAATTCGAAAAAAATCGGAAAAAATTCGGGGGGCGGGGGCGATCCAGATGACGCTGCAGAAGGTGCTGCAGAAGGGCAGGGGGCGCAGGGCGCGTTGGCTGTGGGAGTTGGGGGTGGGGGTTGAGGGTGAGGTGGTCGAGGGTGAGGTCAAGGTGGTCGAGGGTGAGTGGTCGAGGGTAGGTCAAGGTCGGGGGGAACGGCGCGGGTCATGGGTGGGAGTTGAAAGTGAGGTCGTGGGGGGGTGGGGGTCGTGGGTGGGGTCATGGGGGGGGGTCTGGTGGGGGGCTGGGGTGGGGGTCGTGGGTGGGGCGTGGTGGGGTCATGGGTGGGGGTTCGTGGAGGGGTCGTGGGGGGGGGTCCTGGGTGGGGTCGTGGGTGGGGTCATTGGTGGGGTCAATGGGTGGGGGGTCGTGGTTGGGGGACGTTGGGGGGGTCGTGGGTGGGGTCGTGGGTGAGGTCATGGGTTGGGTGTCGTGGTGGGGTCATGGGTGGGGGGTTCGTGGAGGGGGTCGTGAGTGGTGTCATGGGTGGGGGTTCGTGTGGAGGGGTCTGTTGGTGGGGGTCCTGGGGTGGGGTCCGTGGTGGGTCATGGGTGGTTCCATGGTGGTGGTCGTGGGTGAGGGGGGTCGGGGAGGGTCGTGGGTGGGGTCATGGGTGGGGTCATGAGTGAGGTCTTGGGTGGGGTCGTGGTGGGGTACTGGGTGGAGGTCGTGGGTGGTGGTCCGTTGGTGGGTCATGGGTGGGTCGTGGGAGTCCACTCAGGAAAGGGAGCCACACAGGAAAAGGAGCCACTCTGTCGTAGGCCTTTCAGGAGGAGCCATACTGTGGGAGCCTACTGTTGAACCATACTGAGAGAGTCCATACTGTAGATGGCCATTACTGAAGAAAACTTCACTACTAATATCAATGTCAATTCAATCAGTTTATCTTATCCATGGAGTCTCTTAAGTGGCACTTTCCTTATTTATACCTCTTGGGAGTCCCTTTGTTTAGGAGAGGTCAACGGTGCACTTTGTCTGTGAATGTATGGAAGGTGACATCTATCCCTCGCACTCCACCTCTCTGCTTTATTCCCCCTCTGGTCACTGCAGGTGGTCCCTCCTCGACCGCTCACAATCTTATCCATGTCTAACCTGGACCAGTATAAATTGGATAGCACCCCACAAGTACCGGGGCGCAACTAATTAATTGTGGACTGTATAATTAATATTAAGTTTTAACTGAATGAAGGGGGGGGTAGATTACACATGATATATTCATCAAAGAAAAAACATTTGTACTGAATCCCACCACTTACCAGATATTCTCCTGTGGTCACTTGATGTAGCTGGATCACCAATAACCAATCTAATTACAAACATGACCTAACTGGCCAAGTATCCAATATCTGCTATAACTAGAAGGTTTACTTAACTGTGGGTGATTGATGGCTCCTTATTTCGTTCATTCAACACATCTCATTCTGAATGTCCTGTTTACACCGACATGGTTCTTATTTCCTGGAGGATGAGGTAATCCGCATTTGTTCCCTGGTTAGAAATCGTACTCATAAAAACTCCTATCCTTGGACGGAAACACGAGGACTAAACGTGTTCCTCAGAGCAAGGCACTTTTTCACTTCCCGCATTCTCTTAACTAATGTTATTATCACTGATTACATTACCATTAACAAGAATGATTTCATGTCCTCATATTTATTAATACACGGATTAATGTCACTCCAATAAAATCTGAGACCATGAGTGAATGATTAAATCACGGTATGTTCCCCGACACCTCCATGGCGATGCGCCAGTCTCCACCGGTCCTGCCAGATTCACACTTTTTTTAAACCACTTTATTAACGGTGGTCGCCGTAAATCACGTTCCCTCCGCTTCAACCAGGAACAGTACGACACTTCCTATTATAAAGTGAGGCCTATATTAATCCATAGCTGACGTGAATGAGCCAATGTCCTTGTCCAATGTTTAGCAAGTCTCCTCACTACAAACAACCACTTCCACTAACCCCGAAGACCTGTGGTCGACCCTCATTCCATCCGCACATCCGTGCAGGTGCCTTGGGAACTCGGGTTGGTTATAGTCAAAAAACAATTTAGAACACAGTAATGCATTAATTATATATATTTATATTATAAAAAGATATTGTATAATTATGGGAATTATTTCCAAACTGCGGCCACGGGGCGTGAGGTCGTTTGTTTAGACTACTATAAATAACGGTTTTACCTGGAGTTTACCCTGGAGAGAGTTCCGGGGGTAAACGCCCCCCGCGGCCCGGTCTGGTGACCAGCCTCTTGTGGATCATAGCCTGATCAAACAGCTGTTACTGCTGGCTGCACGCAATACCAACGACAAGCCACAGCCCGTCTGTGATCAGAACCGACTTTAGGTGCTTGCCAGTGCCAGCTTGGAAGACTGCCCAGGTGTCTGTTGTAATCCCCCTTATGTATGCTCTGGGAGGCAGTTGAACATTCTCGGCCCCTGACACTTTTTGTATGGTCTCTTACGTGCTAGTGACACCCCCTGCTTTTCATTGGGGGGAATGTTGCATCGTCTTCCAAATCTTTTGCTTTTGTAGTGAGTGATTTTCGTGTGCAAGTCCTGTACTAGTCCCTCTAGGGTTTTTCCAGGTGTATATACTCCTGCTCTCTCCGCCTGCGTTCCAGGAATACAGGTTCAGGAATCCTCAACACTCCCATAATTGAGGGTGTTTTTTATCTCCGATATGAGCGCCAGAAGATTTCTCTGTACATTTTCTAAAGTCAGCATTTAACCTGCCTTGAAATGTGCTGTTAGTGTGCAGCAATATTCCCTGCCTAGATAGAACAAGTGACCTGAAGAGTGTCATCCAAGGGCTTGGCCTATCTAGTTTTGTAGTTCTCATTATCCATCCTGTCATTTTACTAGCAGATGCGAATGATACAATGTTATGTCCTTGAAGGTGAGATCCCTCCGACATGATCATTGCCAGGTCTTTGACTTTGTGTATTTCGCTCTATTTTGTGGCCAGAATTTGTTTTGTACTCAGATGAAGATTTAAATTCCTCGTTATACCATATCTGAGTAATTGAATTTCTCATCGTTGAACTTCAATATTGTTATTCTGCAGCACACTGAAAGATATGGTTTATATCCGCCTGATCCTTTCAGTTCTGCAATGGAGACACTGTCATGCAGAGTCGGGTGTCATCCTGGCAAAGGAGACACGGTGCTATGGGCTGACATCCTTGTCTAAGTCAATATGAGGATGAGGAACAAGAAGGGAGCAAATACTGAGCCCAGTGGAACAGAGCTTATCACAGTGGCTAGCCTTCGGACTTTACTCAGTTGACCTAATTACTACTCCGTGTATCCGCAGTTTTTACCTGTAGTTTACTGGAGAGAGTTCCGAGGGTCACAACGCCCCCCGGCCCGGTCGTGTGACCACGCCTCAATGGTGGATCAGAGCCGTCATCTACCAGGCTGTTTTGGGTAGCTGGCTGCACGCAAACCAACGTAACGAGCCACAGCCCGCAGATAAGGAACCGACTTTAGGTGCTTGTCCATCCGCTTGAAGACTGCCAGGGGTCTGTTGGTAAACCCCCTTAGGTGTGCCTGGAGGCAGTTGAGCATCTCGAGCGCCCTGACACTTATTTGTATGGTCTCTTAACGTTGCTATAGTGACACCCCTGCTTTTCAATTGGGGGGATGGTGCATCGTCCCTGCCAAGTCTTATGCTTTCGTGGTGAGATGATTTTCGTTGCAAGTTCGGTACTAGTCCCTCTAAGGATTTTCCGTGTAATAATCATGTAATCTCTCCCTCCTGCGTATCCAGGGAATACAGGTTTATAACCTCAACCCCAGTAATTGAGGTGTTTATCTCAATTATGCGTGCCGTGAAAGTTTCCTGTACATTTTCTAGGCACGCAATTTCACCTGCGCTTGAAAGGTGTTGGGCTGTTAGTGTGCAGGCAATATCCAGCCAAGATAGAACAAATGACCTGAAGAGTGTCATCATGGTCTTGCCCTCCCTACGTTTTGAAGGTTCTCATTATCCCATTCCTGTCATTTTCTAGGCAGCATGCGATTGATACAATGTTTATGGTCCTTGAAGGTGAAGATCCACCCGACATATCACTCCCATGTCTTTGACATTGGTTTTCGCCTATTTTGTGGCAAGAATGTTGTTGTTGACTCTGATGAAGATTTAATTTCCTCATGTTTACCATAATCGAAGTAATTGAAATTTCCACTCATTCGTTAACTTCATATTGTTTTCTCAGCCCACCTGAAAGATTTTGGTTTCTGTTATCGCCTGAGCCTTGCAGAGTCTGCAATGAAAGACAACTCAAGCAGATTCGGGTGTCATCTGCAAAGGAAACACGGTGCTTTGCTGACATCCCTTGTCTATGTCGGTTATGAGGAATGAGGAACAAGAGGGAGCGAGGAACGTGCCTTGGAGGAACAGAGCTTTTTTCAGACCGTAGCTCTCTGCCTCCGGACTTTACTCTGATGACGACAACTCTCTGTGGTTCTGTTATTGAGAATTATAGATCCATCCAACGACCGACTTTTCCTGTATTTCCTTTACACGCATTTTGGCGCTTATTACCAAAAAAAAAAAGCCAATCACAACATTTTGTCGAAGGCTTTAGCAAAGTCCTGTATATATTAACATCTCATTCTTTTTGTCTTCTTAGTGCATTTAGGACCTAGTCGTATGAACCGATAGTTGAGACAGACAGGAAGCGACTGTTCTAAAAACCCTTGCTGCCCTGGGTTGTGTAACAGAGGGTTTTCTAGATGGGTTGGATCTTGCCTTCTTAGGGACCCATTCAAAGTTTTTTATGATACTGGATGTTAGTGCTATTGGTCTGTATTCTTTGCTGTTGCTTTACTGCCCCCTTTGTGAAGAGTGGGGTGCATATTCGTGTTGTTTTTAGTAACTGTGGGACGACCCCCGTGTCCAATGCTCCCTCTCCATAGGATGGAAAAGGCTCGTGGATAGGGCTTCATGCAGTTCTAGATATCACAGAGTTCCATGAGTCGGCCCTGGGGCAGAGTGCATGGCATGTCATTTCTCGGCCTGTTCGAAGTCATTTGGCGTCAGGATAACATCGGATTAGGCTTGTGTTAATCACATTTTGTGGCTCTCTCATAAAAAATTCATTTTTGATCTCGAACATCTCAGTCTGGTTAGCGGCTTGCAAAAAACTGAGATCTAGATTGGGACTTGAAGCTCACTCGCATTTCCTTGCTGTCATCTGTGATGACCCCACTTTTTAAGTAGGGGCCCAAACGGACCGTTGTTCTCGATTTTGATTTGGCCATAGATAAGAAAAACTTTGGGTTTCTTTCGATTTCATTAATGGCTTTTAGTTTCTTATCATTACCCGCGATTCCTGACTCTAACGGATTCGTTTAGGCATAAGTTCGATGCTTGCTATTTCTCTGACCAGTGTCTCCCTACGTATTTCAGATATATTGACCTCTTTTAGCCGCTCTGTTATTCTTTTCCGTCGCCTGTAAACGGGAGCGCCTGTCTCTTTCTATTTTACAACTATCTCCTCTCCTTTTTTCTCTTAAGAATAAGCCTTGTGCATACATCGAGTGCCCACCGAGTAATCTTGTTCTAGGCCATAAGTTGGGTTCTGTGTGCTTAGTATATCTTCCCAGCTTATATCGTTAGGACTTGGTTATACTTGTCCCACATTAGTTTTTGTTATTGATGTTGAATTTGGTGAATGGCTCCCTCGTGACTAGTCTCATACTGTCGGTCTGGGGCTCCACACATACATGTCTGAACCTCAATTCTGTTTGTGATATAGTATATTGCTTTTGATATGGAGACATTTCTTATCAGATCATCATTTGTTAGAGAAGATGAGGTCTAGTGTATTCCTCCAGTCTAGAAGGCTCTATATTTCTGGTTTAAATTGAATTTTGTTCAGAGTTTTAAAAGCTATTGTGTAATGTGAGTTTTCATCAGAGCTGCCTCCTGTGTTATTACTGCAACAATATTATTTGCTATATTCCTCCATTTTAGGTGCCTTAAGTTGAAATCCCCCAGGAGCATGATGAGTTGTGTGCAGGAGCTGGAAGATTCACGATAACAAGTGCCAATTTTTTAAACAGCAGTTTCCTTGTATTGCTGGATGTAGCATCTGGAGCTTGGGGGGGTAAGACTACCACAATGACTAGGTTTTGGTTCCTCGCCCTTTACTGCTAAAACTCCACTACATCATTTGTAGGCATAAGCATTCTGTGCAAACAAGTGACTCTGCAATGTTACAGGCCCACCCCCCCCCCCATTTCCTTTTCACTTCTGTCACTTCTGTATAGGTTGTAACCTGGGATCCATATTTCGTTGTCCAAGTGCTCCTTTATGTGGGTCCTCAGTGAAAGCCGCGAACATTGGCCTTTGCCCATGAGCCAAGCAGGACCACGGATGAAAAGGTAATTTGTTGTTTGTTGCTGGCTTTAGGACCCCCTGTATATTTGCAAAGAAAGAATGTATCGGACTGGTGTATTGTTTGGTACTGGGGGGATTTTTTTTTCCGGCATTAGTACCGATATACTGTAGGTTGGAGTTTGAGGGCCACGACTGTGGTACCACTCCAGAATACTGGATTAGTGTGTACGATTTCATTCTGCCATGTTCTCCAGTTTTTTTTTTCCTTCTTGGCACTAAAAAACCTCTCCCACTTGAGTGGCTGTGGCTACCCAGTTTTATCCATGGCCTGGATTATTGGTATCTTTTTGTCCGCCTTTAAGCTGGTATGCCTGGCAATGTTAGTTATAGCACAGTCTTTCCTGTACTGAAGAGGTACACAGTTTTCAGGTGAAAAAGTTTACAGAAAGGGAGTATCGCATTCTCCTGTTGTCAAAATGGGCATGGCATTTTCTAGGGAGGGTCATAGTTGCAACTCATATCTGTTTTTCCAATTCCCCCTGCCCAATTCCAAGTGGTGCACAGGCTTGGTTCCGTTCGCCTTGGGTTTGTGACGGTATTCCCTGTGGGTACATGTTCCGTTCCGTCTTACTTCAAATCCCTAAGCAACCAACAATGGAGCTCCCACCAGTTGTTTTTTGGTAAAATATCCTCAACTATGCTAGTGGAGTCCTCTTGTTTTGCTATTTCCCTGCGGTAATTCTAGTTTGCAAATTGGTTTTATCTTATCTTTGACTACACTTGTTTCCCAACTATGGCTCCTGTCCCTATGAGGTCATTTATATGTAATTCCTTCCTACTATAATTCCCGACTACTGGAAAAATCTCCAGCTTCATCCAGAACTGTCTCCCAGGACAAGCATCTCCAGCTTCACCATTACTGTCTTCCCCCAGGCCAGCAAACCGTCCAGCTTCACCATTACGTCTCCCAGGACAGCCCTCCAAGCTTTCACCATTTACTGACTCCCAGGACAGCACCACCAGCTTCACCATTACTGTCTCCAGAACAGCCACTTCAGCCCCACCATTTATGCGACTACCAGGACTTCATCTCCAGCCTTTACAGTATTCTGACAACATGGCCAGTATCAAGGAACAGTACCAATGATAGTAGCCCAGACTTTTTATGTTCCCTTCTGTTTGTAGAAAGCTTCCAGGTTTTTCTATGAAAAAAGCCAAGCTTTGATGTGTCCTCTTTTTAATACCCTTGTTGATTTTAAGTCCACAGATTTATCTCATTTGGGCATATCCAAAAATATTTCCAGTTTTTTAATACTGCATGTAGCTATTTCTTGGATATCTGCACAAGGGGATGGACACCAATTTCCACAAAAATGACACTTTAATATCCAGTGGAAGCCCGTTTGTTTGACTGACCACAGACTAACACACTAGCTTTCAAAATATTTAAATGGTTTTGATTTACTGCAATTCTACTAGCAACTCTTGAATATTGTTTTTTATTAATAACCTCATTAAATTGAAGCTCTAGCTATTTTGTATTTCTGTTTCTACTGTTTTTGTATATTGGACAGCTTACCCGTGCAAGTTCCTGATATATATTTTAAGTGTTTGGTGTTTAATCAGGGCCCTACACCGCCATCCATTTACAGTCTCTTTTATTTGTCCCAAAACGAAGACCGTTTTGAAACCAAGTCAAGGTTCGGTCCAGTCAAGGGTTCGACCAGTCAAGGTTCGGACTCAGTCAAGGGTTTTCTAAGCCAGTCAAGTTTCGGACCAGTCGATCTGATCTGATCAGTGGGTCGCTAATTTAAAAACATACTGGTCGGTGATTTGGGCTAACACATGAAGGATCGTACTGGAAATTAATCACCCGAGTAATATGTGAATTGATTGGATACAAAATATAACTTGCGTGTTGAAGAACAGGTGACTGCTGGCAGCTCCTACTATGACGAACGTCGACACTTCACCAGTTAATCATTCGCTGTAACTATCCTTTTCTATTTTTTTTTCCGTCTCCACCACAATAAATGCAATGTTATCACTATAGTTGATCTGGTGGAAATTTTGGATGAAGACTGCTTTTTCTGTAGTAAAATTGCTACTCGTTGTGGTATATTGCGACCGCTGGTAACTACAGGTTAAATGAAAATTCCACAGTAAACGTCTGGATATTTTCAAGAAAAAAGAAACTAAAGAAAGTCACTCCCACTCCACTAAGTACCATATAAATACTGTTAGTTTGCAACTACAAGACCACACCGCATTCTTGCTATTCACTGGTATCTACTAGATATAAGCGAGTACACTAGCAAGCCAGGAAGATTAATAAAACAGCTGGACCAGTGTAAGTTATCTGGCGACTTCTGCACCTGCCTCGATAGGCCTTTATCACTTTATTTACAAATTCACCTGTTTTCCAAATGACACTTTAGTCTCCTATTATCACAACTAAACTAGGGACCCACTGTATATACACTATACACTATGATACCTTCCAAAATGTTTATCAAGGGAGACGTTCCTTTCCTCTGACACTAAAAGTTCAATTATTATTATTTTTTTTCACACAACACAGCCTATGATTCCCGTCTGGCAGAAAACACTGCTAGGGTAGTGCACACTAATTCTCCTTTTTTTGACTCAGTATATAATGTTTTCCCGCCCAAGATTGGTTGTCCGAGGCGCTAGAGGGATTATCATATAGGATTATGACACAAATTAAAGTTCAGCACCGTAAGAGCGACCGTGAAAACAGAAACCACCGGAGCTGACACGCTGACACAGTGTGAGAAAATTAAAGATCCATCGACCGCCTTTATTCTGTTTATTCCTTTAGCACACATTTTGTGCCTATTACCCACATGTCACACTTGTCGAAGCTTTTGCCAAAGTCTGTATTATTACGTCTGCATTCTATTTTGTCTCTAGTGCATCTAGGACCTTGTCATAGTGTTCCAATAGTTGAAACAGGACAGGTGCGACCCTTGTTCAAAACCCATGTTGCCCAGTTGTGTAGCTTATGGGTTTCTAGATGGGTGTGATCTTCCTCTTAGAACCCTTTCAAAGATTTTTAATGATATGGATGTTAGTGTTATCGGTCTGTAGTTCTTTGCTGGTTGCTTTACTGCCCCCTTGTGGAGTGGGCTATGTCTTTATGTTTTTTTAAGTAACTTGGGACGACCCCCGTGTCCAAGCTTCCCTCTCCTAGGATGTAAAGGCTTGTGATAGGGGCTTCTTGTAACAGTTCTTGATGAACCACGGAGTTCCATGAGTCTGGCCCTGGGGCAGAGTGCGTGGGCATGTCATTTTCGCCTGTTCGAAGTCATTTGGCGTCAGGATAACATCAGAATAGGCTTGTATAACCAAAATTCAGTTGGAGTTCTCTCATAAAAACATTAATTTGGATCTTCGACTCGCAGTCTGTTCGCGCTTGCTAAAAACTGAGGTCATATTGGGACTTGAGTAGCTCACTCATATTTCCTTGCTGTCATCTTGTAGGACCCATCTTGTTTAATTAAGGGCCCAATACTGACTGTTGTTCACGACTTTGATTCGTGCATAGGAGAAGCAAATACTTTGGGTTTTACTTTAGATTTCATTTATGGCGTTTAGTTCTTCATCCACCCCACGATTCTGACTCCTATAAGATTCCTTTAGCTTAAGTTCGATGTTTGCTATTTCTCTGACCAGTGTCTCCCTAACGCATTTCAATATATTGACCTCTTTCTAGCCGATCTGTTATCTTTATCCGTCGCCTGTAAATGTGGTAGCGCCCTGTCTCTTTCTATTTTACATCTACTCCTACTCCTCCTTTTTCTTAGAGGATAAGCCTTGTGCATCTTCATTGGCCACCTGGCTTTTTTTTGGAAACTCCAACATTGGTATTTACATATCAACCATAAATTCTTTCCACCTGTTAACAATCCTCAGGTGGAGCCTCTATCCAAAGCACACTCACAAGCTTCCATGCTTCTGGTATTAACAATTTCCCTCTTATTGCAAGGTGTAACACTTAGCCTATACTCTCTTAGTTAATTTATGGGCATTCTGGAATTATCCGACATTAACAATGAAGTTGAAAAATGTTATGCTTAGATTCCACACCAAAGACAGGACAAAACTTAATTATTGCATCTATTAAAGTAAAGAAAGAGGTATACATAAACAGTGTCTTACCAAAAAAACGTCCAGAACCTCCTGTAATAGGAGTCAGAAAACTTAAGCGGGAGAATAATGACACAATACACCAATGGCTTCACACGGGATGGGAAAATTCTTGTCAAGAAAACAAATGTAGGTCAACTGACCCAATCACGAACGAGAAGATCTATCACTGATTTCTCAGGATACTAATCTTACAGAGATAACTAAACAATGTACCAACTTAAAGCCTAACGAGTTGTGGAAAAAATTTTTTAATTATTTTCCGAAACTATAGCGCCTAATTAAGGTGTTTTAATGTGCCGATATGAGTCAAAATGTATTTGAAAAATAGATAGAACCAAGAATTTTCCCTTTGCGCATGCGTCGTAATGGTGGCGGGGGGGAGAGGCGCGAAGGTTTTGAATGTGGTGAGGAAAGCTGGGAAAGCATGGAACCACGAAATTGGCAATTCCACGGCGGCCTAAGGATTAATATAGGCCTCATTTCATAAAAGGAAGTGTCGTAACTGATCCCTGGTGAGGGAGAGTGAGGGAACAGATTTACGGGACCACGGTAATAGAGTGGTAAACGTGTGAATAAGGGTAGGACCATTTACCAGACCGCCGTCCCTATGAACTGTGTCCTGGGGAAAATTACCCTTGGTTTCATCACTCATCGGTCCATCAGATCATAATGGAGTGGTCTCTAATGTGTAAAAATAATTTATTAGAACGTAAATCGTCTGTGAATGTTAATGTAATCAGTGATAATAACATTGTGAGTTAAGAGAATGCCGGGATGTGAAAATAAGTCGCCTTGCCCGAGTGAACACTTTTAGACCTTGTTGTTCCCGAGGCGAGGAAAGTGAAGCTCATTGATCCACGATTTCTAAACCGGGACAAACCGACGGATACCTCATCCTGCCGGAACGAGAACCGTGTCGGTGTAGCAGGACATCGAAAATGAGATGGTGAATGGAAGAAATAAGGAGTATCAATCACCCACAGTTAAGTAACCCTTCTAGTTATAACAAACTTATGCTGGCCAGTTGTGTTATGTTGTAATTAGATAGGTTATGAGTGATCCAGCCACATCAAGTGACCACCAGAGAACATCTGGTAAGTGTTGGGATTATGTACAAATGTTTTCCTTGATGGATGTATCCAGGTGTATCCTACCCCCCCCCCTTCATTCAGCTAAACTAATATAATCTATACAGTCCACAATTAATTAGTAGCACCGTACTTGTGGGTGCTATCCAATCCATACTGGTCTCGGATAGATATGGATAAGATTGTGAGGTCGAGGGGACCACTTGCCGCGACCAGGGGTGGTTAAGTTTTCTCACATGTCTACACGGGGTGACTACGGTAAACAATATGGTTGTCTCCCAATGAGATTACTGGTATGTATATAATGTTGAGGTACATACAGGTAAGCACCCTAGAAAATTTTCCACAGTAGTGTAGTGTATGTTTTGCTCTATTATTGTTCAAATTTCACAATTAAAGTACCAAAAGAATAATAGTAAAAAATAACAATGGTAATGTCTTGGTTATAATATGATAGTAAGATGGTAGACAGGTACACAGGTACCTGTAATCAACTACCTCATTTTGTGATTTTACTAGTAAGCATAAGTCACCTTATGTAATTTTCTTTTTTACTATTGTTTGCTTAAACATTAGCTGAATTGATACTTTCTCTGTCCATATTACTACCTCATATTTTTTTTAAATACTATCAATTGATATTACTTACTAAAATTAATAATTATCATTTTTACTATAATTTCAATTTACTCTTAACATTTTTGACATTTAATAACCATTACTTGTCTAATTACCTTTACCTGTTTTAATACCACATTTACTATCTTAGAGTACTCTTAATTACCTTGTACTGCCATATAACCTCAAGTATAACTACCAGTGCAATATTGAATGAAATAAACATTACTTTTTCAATTTTTTTTGTAATCATTATTACTTACTAAAATTTTATTAAACACCATATTTACTACCAGTCAATTTTACTTTTGTACTTTAAACATTATTTTATACTTCCCATAACATTTTGTTGCCAAATTTTCAAGTTTGTATATTCAACTCCAACCTTTATATTATCCTTTGTACCTGTGTACCTGTGTACCTGTCTACAATCTTACTTTCATATTATAACCAAGACATTACCATTGTTATTTTTTACTATTATTCTTTTGGTACTTTAATTGTGAATTTTATTTTGTCAATTTAAATCTAGTTATACTCTTGATCTTGTCAACAACCTATACCAGACTCTAGTGCAATTGCAAGTACCATTTCAATTTGTATTTTATATTATAAGTTTATATTATAATTCCTACTCTAAGATTGTTTTCATATCCTAGTGACTATATTGTGTGTGCAATTAGTGTATATTTCAATTATATTATTGTTCAAGGCCCTTAACTATCTTTTGCTAACTAGTACCAACTACCTCACATATCTTTTTTTGTCAATTGAAATCTAGTTATACTCTAATTCTTGTAAACATCTTATATAACACCTTAGTGCAATTACAACTGAGAGTCTTGTGCCTTTTTTATATTATTAGATTAAACTCAGTTGTACTATAGTCAGTACCAAATTCATTATATTAGACCATATTGCAATTACTAGTGAGAGACTGGTGCTATTTTTAATTTGTATTTTTATATTATTAGATTAAATCTAGTTGTACTATAGCTCATTCTAGCTCAAAACATAGACTCCACAAGTGCAATTACAAGTGAGAGTCTTGTTCTATTTTAAATTTGTATTTTTATATTACTAGTTTATACCTAGTTGTACTTTAGTTCATTCCAGCACAACACATAGACAACATCAACTTCATTATGTGTAGTAGTAACTATACTCTATATGACCAAAATACTCTAGCTATATACTTATCCAAGCTTCCCACCACTACAGATATCAGTACTAGAACTCAACACATAACTCAGGATATAAATAACCATAATTTAAACCTAGAAGATGATTGATCACGTTGACCCTGATCTAAACCTCCATAATCTGACACACAATCAAAACCTATTGGAAAGTAACTGCCTTTATTACACAGCATCACAAGCCAGCACTATCCTAAACAATGCTAAAAGTCTATCAGTACTTAACTACAACATCAGATCCTTAAGCAAACACTATGATGACCTCCTGGCACTCCTTGAATCACTAAAGACACCCTTCTCCTGCATTATTCTTACTGAGACCTGGCTTAAGCAGGACACAATAGATATCTACCCTCTACCAGGATACACAGCAATTCAAAACTGCAGACCAAACCAAGGTGGGGGTGGTATTGCAATCTATTACTCTAACCAATTATCTTGTATTAGCACTACTTGCTTTAGTGATGAATATGGGGAATACATTTTTGCTAATTTTACTGTAAAAAACCTTAAGACACCTATAACAATCGGTGCCGTTTACCGGATACCTCACACAAACATCCCAAATTTCAGTGAGAAATTAAAGTCACTAATAACAAACAGACAAATGAATAAGCACCACCTTCTCTTAGCTGGAGACTTCAACATCAACCTTGGCTTACTAGATGATCAGCCTGTAACTGATTTCATTAACAATATGAACAACACACTTCTCATACCAACAATAACTAAACCAACCAGGGTCACTGAGACAAGTGCAACCATAATAGACCACATATGGACCAATATACTAGCCCCCTTAAATCAGGGATAATCACAGATAGCACTACAGACCACTACCCTACCTTCCTCCTGACAAACATTAATAAACCACCACTTGAATACAACAAAGTCTCATTTAGACTCCATGACGAGGCCTCAATAAGGAAGTTCACAACTGACTTAGAGATTGTTGACTGGCCTACAGAATTCTCCAAGGCCAATGGTATTGATGACTGGACAGACATTTTTCTTGACAAATTATTTGGATATACAAAAACATTGTCCTATAAAAACAAAAACAGATCCAAAAAAACGGCTTGGTTCCCCTGGAAACCAGCACCATTTTTTAAAATCCATTGACAAAAAAACCCCCAAATATGAAAAGCAATATGGGCTTAATACAAAAGATATTTTTAAAAACTATTCATCGCCTCCCCAAAGTAATAAAAAAAGGGGCAAACAACTATATTTACTCTTGTTCAAGACACAGGACTAGACTTTTAAAAGAAAGTGGCAGCTCATGGCATTGGGGGAAAAAGTGTTCCGTGGAGAGTCTGGTCATGACGGAAAGCAGAGAGTGCCCCTAAAGGGGGTTTAAATCGATTGGGGATCGTAAAAGTGGCGTTCCACAGGGATCAGTTTTGGGGCCCCCTTGTTGTTTTAATATATATCAATGATTTTGATGGGGGGAATTATTTGTGATATGAGAAAAATTCGCGGACAAAAAGATGGGTTTGGATAATTGATTCAAAGTAGATGTTATAAAAATTCAGGAGGATTTAAACAAATCTATTCTTGGTCAGAAAAGTGGCAGATGCAGTTAAATGTGATAAATGCAAGGTTCTGAATTGGGGTGCCATCCCCTAGTCATATAAGTTAAATATGTAAAAACTTCCCATACAGATTGCGAAAGGACTTGGGAGTTATGGTGAGCGAAAACCTTAAACCAAGACAGCAATGCTAAGCATGTATAAGGAAATTTGATTATGGGATGAAGTTAAGACACATGTGAAAATTGGATATCTTTAAAGATATCCAGATGTTGACTTTTGGTTTAATTTTTTATTGTCGGTTTTTAACCTTTTTTGCACAGATTACTGGGATGTATAGTAAAAAGTGTAAGAAACAGAAGCCAGAGGTCTAGGCTTTATACAGCAACGCAATCAGAAATTACAATGAAAAATGGAGTGTACATAAATGAGGTTAAAAAAAAAAAAACGTCAAAATTTTCTGTTCAGGCTGAGAAAATTTAAAACGGAAAACAAAAATCCCAGTTTTTTACGCGAGAGGGGAAAAAATATGTAAGGAAAACATCAAAGGACAAAATATACCATCTCAAATGAACACGATTTCTTACCTTCCTTTGAAAAAGTGACATTTTTTAACAGTTAGATAGTGCCCTTAATACATATTAGTGGGTACAATAGTGTCGTTTCTTTATATTGTGATAATTATTTTATTTTTTTATCACTAGCTAATGCCCAAATACCTCCAATACTCTATACTTCTTTTTACTGCTATTAATTGCTCATAATTTTAAATACAAGTCAAAAATTTTCTCCAAAATTTAAAAATATTATTTTTTCCTGTCCATTTAAATTTTTTTTATCATACTTGTTTTTTTTTTCACTTTTTATTGTGTAGCAAAAAAGTTATATTTCCCAAATTTCTTTTTTGCAAGTACCCAAAAATTCTTTTTCTAGCTAGTACAACTACTCATTTTTTTTTTACTTTATTATGCAATAAATGCTCAATTTATTTAATTTACAAACGATCTTCCCTAAACCAATATTATTTCTAGTGACCACGCCATTTAACTTTGTTTACCATTACTTAAATTTAGTCCTTAATATTTTCTCCTTTTTTTTTGCTTATATAACTACCCCGTTTTTATATTCACAATTGTTTAATAATCAAGGTGCTATTCTCAGGTGCTAAAGTAGAATAAGTTCACATTTTGCCATTTATTCCAAAGCTATTATTTGATTACCACTTTATTCTTCACCACAACTTATATTAGTCCCTTTTTTATTATTATTTTATACTATAATTCTAACTTTTAAAAGGAATTACCTTTATGTTTACTACTATTCATATTCCCAAGCTCCTTATTAGATCATCACAATTTTGTATTAGTCCCTTTTATATTGTTCCTTTATTTTAGCTTAAAAAAAAAAAAAAAAAAAACTACTTAGCTCATTATTTTACATTTGTTTAAATAATTCAGGTCTTTTTTTAGTTAGACTATTTACTTTGTTTTATACTTAATTCTAACTATAGATTCATACAAATCTTATGATTACAAGCATTGATCCTGATACCAAACCTCCTTATTTAATGACTTAAATGAATTCAAACAGTTACTGTATTACTACACTGCAGAACAACAACGGCTCTTCTCAGTGACAACAAAAACATAAACTATCTTTACTACAATTTCAGATCTTTAAGCATGCATTACGATGACCTCATAGCATATACAAATTCTTTACATGCCATAGGTCCATCATTACACTAACTGAAAACCTGGCTAAAGCCTGATAGTACAGATGTCTATGCCATTTTGGTTACACCAGCATACACAACTGTGGCCAGACCAACAAGGGGGTCGGCACGCCATATACTACTCAGACCAACTAGATTGTATCCTATACTTGCACAAAGGGATGAAACTTGGGGAATAAATCCACTCCCCCCCAACCCCCCTCCCCCAAAATACCTACAAAAACCTCTCACATTGATAAACATATACAGGCGTTGCACAGTCAAACATTAGCCAATTTAGTCCAAAACTAGGAAGTATGATAAACTGAGGACGCCATGAACAAAGATCACTTTTACTTACTCTCAGGTGACTTCAATATAAAATCTCCTGCAAGACCGGGACCCACACGTTACTGAATCACAAAACATGAGTAACTGTATGTTGCTACCAACAGTAACCAAAAACTACAAAGAGTTATAGAGACTTGTGCTTTCCCTACTGCCACATCTGACCAACACCTATCCCCTTTTTAAAATCAGGCATAATTACAGATAATACCACACATGCCAACTACCCGACTTTCTCATAACAACTCTGGTAAATTACCCCAATGACACTACTAAAGTCACTTTCAGACTTCACCATTGACGGCAGCCATTAATAACTTCACAAACAGCTGTAGCAAACATTTGACTGGCACACTGAGCTAGACATCTATACAGATATTGACGATTGTAGTACTAATTTTCTAAAAAAGACCCAATACCTTATAACAAGCACTGCCTAAAAACTAAAACAGATGACTGCTAAGAGACTGGAACAGTCCATGGCTAACACCCAGCATTCTCAAATCCATAAATACAAAACACCAATATGAAAAAACAGTACAGAATGGGTTCACATAACCAGAGACCAAACAAAACGTACTCGTCAGTCTAACCAGCGCTGATAAGAGGACAAAAAAATTGTTTTTATTGAACGAGAAACAGATTATCCAACTTACGTTGGTGATATAAAAAAGACCTGAAAACCCTTCAGAAAAAAAAAAAAAAAAAATTCTAGGAACCAAAAAAGATATCCCGAAATAGCGAATAAAATTAGCAAAATCAGATGAACCCAACTCCCTACCAACAGAAGCAGCAAACAGACTCAATGATTTCTTCTCCACTATAGGACAAAAACCTTGCAATAAAATCCCAAGCTCAGATTTACCCCACCAAATGATACCTCACCGGACAACTAACCCGAAACACACTGTTCCTAGCTCCGGACTAACCCATACGAAGTCTCCCTTATAACCCCACCCAAACAAGGCAGGAGATAGAGTTAAATACCTTACAACCTTTATATACAAAGAAGTTGTCACAAGTAAGTGCTATCACCAATCATTGCAACACTCTTTAAACAAATCCATTGAATCCTCCCTTCCCTACAGTACTCAAAATAGCTAGGGTCACCCCGATCACAAAAGGAGAGTGGAGACCAAACTAGAGTTGAATAACTATAGGCCAATATCCAAACTTAAACCCTCTCTCAAAAATCTTCGAAGAAAATTTAATTTCAATAAAACGGAATCTACTCCTACCTTAATCTCCCAAAAACATACTCAAACCCTGCCAATTTGGATTAAGGCCTAATAAAAAATACTAATGATGATATTATACACATGTGAAGAAAATATATACACTTGCTATAGAGAAAACAGAGAAGTCCCCACTGGGGATTTTCTTTGACTTACGTAAAGCTTTTGATACAGTTGACCTGACTTGCACCCCGAAAAATTGTCACACTAGGTATAAGAGGCACCCCCCTCAACACCTAAGTCTACCTCAGCAAAGAAGCCAATATGTGTAGCAAATGGGCAAACCCCTTGCACAACCAATTACAGTTTGTCCCACAGGAAGGGTTTCCTTGGCCCTCTTCTCTTTCTCCTATCATAATGCCCTCCCAAAAATGCTTCGCAAAATCCAAAACCCCAACTTTTGCGATACACTCAACGTCTTCCCCCACCCGAGCCCAGTACGCTAGCCAATACTGTAAATACCGAATTACAGAAAATTCTCCCGGGATGAAACTAACAAACTTCCCTAAACTTTTAAAAAACCCTACTTCATTCATTTTGGGTAAACAGGCACAGTATCCCTTTAAAAATATAAAGGATCACCTATCACAAAGTAACAGAGGGAAAATTCTTAGGAATCCCCCTTTGAAATAGACTCAAATTTCATCCCTTTTATACAACAAATTTCTAAGAAAATTTCCAAGACGTAGGCATACTATCGAAGATAGGTACTATGCCCACGTCAGCCCCCGGCCCTATACACTTCTTTTTCCCCCTATCTACCTAGGAATTTGTGCAGGGGGTCAAAACAATAACCATCTCAGACCACTAATTACCCAAAAAAAGGTGCAGTTAAAATGAAAAACAAATTCTCACTAAGGCAGCACCTCCACCAAATTTTCAATACACTTAAACCCCTCCCCATACAAAACATCATACTTACTACTGCACCTTTAATCTGAACCAAACCTTTTTATTTTAACCCCTCCCTCAAACATCTCCTTGCCAAACCTCAACAGAACACATGCCTAATACAAGTCAGACACTCTTTGATTTTCCCTCGTGTCCATCTCCCTATGTAAAAATCAATGACATAAAAGGCCCAAAAAATCTGGAATTCATTACCTGTAAAATAAAAGAAACACTACTGTTTATAAATTCAGTCTCTTCTCAAAGATCACTTACTCACCCAAAAAAAAATAATACTGAAAAACTGAACCTTATAAAATTGTATATCTTAAATTTTCTCAAAATTTATCACATAAAGTTAAACCAAAACCCCCAATCTAACTTTTTTTTTTTTAAATCATACCTAACAAAATACTCCTTCTATGAATGTACAACAATGCATACAACCATATGACCTGTCTTTGTAAACTCACTTGTGCTTTTAGTAACCTGTTTACTTAATTTTTTATCATTTTTTCTCATTGCTTAGTTAATCTTAATTTAAATTTTAAGCCAGCCCGTAATGCATGCATAGTAAAAGTGGTTTGGGGTACTGCTCTTCCCTGTATTTGTTGTACCTCTGTAGTGTGCTCAAATTTTTTAAATAAAATAAATAAATAAAATAAAAAAATCATTAGAAGCCTCACCGATTATGCAGCTCATTCTGGTCCCCATATTACAAAAGGGACTAAATTCGTTAGAAAACATTTGTGGGATGACAAAATTAATAATGCTTTTGAATTTCCTTTGAAAAAAAATTTGAAGACTTAAGTTACATTCACTTGTTAGAAAAAAGAATGGGGGGGAAGACCTGTCGAATGTAAAAGTGGAAATAGGTTTTAATAAAGGGGATTTTAAATAAGGTTTGAGGATGTTTTCCCCAAGAGAGAACCCGCAGCAATGGTTTTAAATTAATAAGTTTAGATTTAGAAAGGAATGGGAAAAGTATTGGTTTGGAAATGGGGTAGTTGATGAGGGGGAACAGTCTCCTGTTGGGTTATTGGGCTGGGACTTTGGGTACTTAAATCAAAGTTGGAAAGTAATGATGGGGGGGGTTGGGAAATTTGATCGGATTTTCACATCAAGCTTATTTCTTGGGTGGCATTGAAAATTGGGTTTTGGGGAATGTTTTGTTTGGGATGAATTGTAAAGGATGCTAGTAGAGCCAGCAGGGCCCCCTGCAGTGTTCCTCCTTTTTTTGTTCTTTGTTCTTTATAAAAAAAAACCTGGAAAAACACTTCCAATTCTAGGGACCCCAAAAGAAAAAAAAACAAGAATATTGTCCCAAAAACCTAATAAACACCACTACATCCCCCTGACACAGCTTAAAAAAATAAAAATTCTTCCCCCCATAGGGTCTATTCGCCAAAAAAATCCCAATACTAAGCCCAGAGGGGGTACCTAGATGGGAATTTCCCAAAATTCCTTTTATTTTTTGACCCAAATGAGCCCTCGGAAAATCACCGGATTATAAAGTCACTTAAAAACAACTCAGGGAATTGTCAAAAGTCCCCCATTCGTACAAGCGAGCGGGTATTTTATTACTTTTTAACAAGTACTAGAACAGCCCTTCCGAAACTATCAAAATGGCAAAAGGGGTTTCACCAATACATAAAGGTGGTACCCCACAGACTTAAAAATATAGGCCAATAAAACTTTCCATTGCTTCCCAAAAACTTTTAGAAAAATCGTGCCAGGAGACTATATTCATTTATAACAGCACAAAAATACTCAAAACCCCGCCAAATTTTTGGGTTTAGGAAAAATAAAAGCACTCTGTGTTCTCAAGAACTGCAAGAAGCCCCCCTCACGCCCTTTTCTCCCATGGAGAGGGAGATGAAAACCGGGGGGGGTCCCTAGTTACTTAAAAAAACGACATAGCCCCCCTCCACAATGGGGCAGTAAAGCAACAGCAAAGAATACAGCCAATAGCACTAACATCCCCTATCATAAAAAACTTTCCCAAAAGCAAGAACACCACCCCCTTAGAAACCCCCCAGTTACCAACCAGGGCAAATGGGGTTTTGAAAGGCGCTCTTCGTTTTTAACTATTGGATCACTAGACAAGGTCCTAAAAGCCTAGAAGACAAAAAGAATGCAGATGTAATAATACAGACTTTTCAAAACCTTCGCAAGTGTGACATGGCGAATAGCGCACAAAAAAGCGTGCTAAGGAATAACAGGAAAAATTTGGTCGATGGTCTATAATTTCCTCACTAAAGAAACAGAGAGTAGTCGTCAAAGGTAAAGTCCGGGCAGCTACGGGGGAAAGCTCTGTTCCACAAGGGGACGTACTCGCTCCCATCTTGTTCTTCTCCTCAATCCCACATAGACAAGGAGTCAGCCCCGCACCGTGTTTCCTTTGAGATGACACCCGAATCTGCATGACGTGTCTTCCTTGCGACACTGCAAGGCCCAGGGGGACCAACCAAATCTTTTAGTGGGCTGCAGAAAACAAATGAAGTTAACGAGGAAATTTAATTTTCAAATATGGTAAACTGAGGAAATTAAATCTTCACAGAGTCAAAACAAATTCTGGGCCCCAAATAGAGCGAAACACCCAAATCAAAGCCGGGAGTGATCATGTTGGAGGGTCCACCTTCAAGGACCCCTAAAATTGTATCAAAGCTTGCTGAAAAATGACACAATGGATAATGAGAACCTTAAAATAGGGAGGCCCAAACCCCTGATGACCCTCTTCAGGTCACTTTTCTATTAGGCGGAATATTGCTGCCACTAACAGCACCTTTCAAGGCAGGTGAAAATTTCTGACTAGAAAAGTACAGAGAATCTTTACGCGCGCATAACGGAGATAAAAACCTCAATTACTGGGAGGCTTGAGGTTTCCCAAACCTGTATTCCCCCGGAAGCAGGAGGGGGGAGATAATGATTATATACACCTGGAAAATCCCAAGGGACTAGTCCGAAAATGCACACGAAAAAACCCTCAACAAAGCAAAAGACTTGGCAACGATGACCATCCCCCAAAGAAAAGCAGGGGTGTCACTAGCACGTTAAGAGACCATACAATAAGTGTCAGGGGCCCGAGACTGTTCAACTGCCTCCCAGCACACATAAGGGGGATTACCAACAGACCCCTGGCAGTCTTCAAGCTGGCACTGGACAAGCACCTAAAGTCAGTTCCTGATCAGCCGGGCTGTGGCTCGTACGTTGGTTTGCGTGCAGCCAGCAGCAACAGCCTGGTTGATCAGGCTCTGATACACCAGGAGGCCTGGTCACAGACCGGGCCGCGGGGGCGTTGACCCCCGGAACTCTCTCCAGGTCTCCAGGTAAACTAATGATGCAATCATAAAAATGCTAGATCTGCTTTACACAGCATTGGAAAATAAGGAATATCCACTAGGAATTTTTATTGACCTAAGAAAAGCTTTTGACACAGTAGACCACGACATCCTACTCCACAAACTTGACCATTACGGTATAAGAGGCCATGCGCTTGCTTATTTCAAATCTTACCTTACTAATAGGTATCAGTATGTTACCATTAAAGACACAGCATCAACAACACGGCCACTTGATACTGGAGTTCCACAGGGAAGTGTCCTTGGTCCCCTGCTCTTCCTCATATATATCAATTATCTTCCAAACGTATCCCAACACCTGAAACCCATTCTCTTTGCTGACGACACGACTTATGTCATCTCTCACCCTAATCTTGCCACCCTCAACACCATTGTTAACGAGGAGCTGATCAAAATATCGACTTGGATGACAGCCAATAAACTTACGCTTAACACTGACAAAACCTACTATATTATGTGTGGTAGCAGAGCAGGAGATGCACAAATTAACATTAAGATCGACAACACTCTAATTACCAGACATAATGAGGGCAAATTCCTAGGCCTATACCTTGACAACAACCTGAATTTCAGCACCCATATCCAAACATAACCAAAAAAGTATCCAAAACAGTTGGGATCCTCTCCAAGATAGGATACTACGTGCCGCAAAATGCCCTTCTCACACTATACCACTCACTTATTTATCCATACCTCACCTATGCTATTTGTGCTTGGAGATCAACTGCAGCAACACACCTAAAGCCAATAATAACCCAACAAAAAGCTGCAGTAAGAATAATCACTAAATCCCATTCCTGGCAACACCCCCCCCCCACTCTTCATAGATCTAAACTTACTCCCTGTTCAGTACATCCACACTTACTACTGTGCAATCTACATCTACAGGACCTTAAACTCCAATATCAACCTTGACTTAAAACGCTTTCTTGATAGTTGTGACAGAACCCACAGGCATAACACCAGACACAAACATCTCTACGACATTCCCCATGTCCGAGTAAACCTTTACAAAAATTCAATGTATGTCAAAGGCCCTAAAATCTGGAACACCCTACCTGAGAACTCTAGAACTGCAGACACATTCATCTCCTCCAAAACTACCATTAGAAAACATCTTATCTCCCTGATAAACCCTATCAACTAACTACACGAATACCACCTGGTGGTTCACACTTACACTCACTCACCCATTTGACCATAAACAGAAATATTAATCTCAATCTTAGTCACTTAGCCATAATACCACAGTCTCGGCTGAGTGGTTGAGGGGAGTAGACGTGTGCTGGGGATCTGGACCTACTAATTCACGGGCCTACCCATTTCTCCAGACTGATAAGTCATCATTAAAACTCCTATGTTGGAAGCCAGCTACCGAGTTGTGAGAACTTATGTGCGAGCATTGACTAAGGATATACTAGTCACACCTGGAACAAGGTTTTCCTTTTTGCAAAGGCCTCACAGACTCTGCTCCCTCTGCCTTTCATTTGACCTCAGTTTCGCCTCTCTCAACAAGAGCATAGAGGCGAATTTGCTGGTCCACTGGTACACGTGCCTCTCAAAATGCTCACAAACTATCGCTTTACAAAACCTGAGGAATAAACGCTGGAGTGTGCATGCACGTCCTCGTGGTTGGTTAACCCAGGTGTCCACACACTGAATTGTCTTACAACTCCAAGACACGTTTGCTAGAAGTTCTGCAAGTTTGGAGAGTACCAAATCTTCCGATATTGCCGTGTGTGGTAACTTTGAGACGTGGCCTCAGCCTGTGACCTTGAGCGAGGCCTGCATCACCTGCCTGAGACTTTCGCCCATATTGACTAATGTGAAGAAAGGCGAATGTGCGTGCTCAGTTACTCTGCTGTCTCCTGTATCCCAACTCTCTTTAACAACTCAGCCGTTCGCCTCTATCAACGACGTGCAGTGTCGAGGTGTATTTTGCTGCCCCACTGGGTACTCGCATTTGTGAGTCAATTCCGCAAGTGCTGCATATTTGTTGTAACTATTTGCATGAGTGGATTATGTGACTTGGGACATTGTGCTACATCAGTACCTAGTTAGGGCTTAACAGATGTGCAGGATGTCTGGCTTGCTGGGTGACCTTGACAAAGGCCCTATAAGCCCCGCAAGCCACATCACCCATACTGCGGTGTGTCTGTGAGGTGAATGTACCTTCCTCGACTTTCATACGGTATCCCTTAACTCGTCGTCCATTATCTACATATGGGATACGCGAGTTTAGGCTCTCCCAGGCCACAGCGCTCAAGCCCAGCCAGTTGAATGCCAAGGTACCATCTGTTCTGGAATCCCAGAATGCTTTGTGAACGTTCTTACAGTGTTCCGGCCGTACCTTCGGTGTTGATGGAGAAGCTAGTTCTTAAGTAGTGAAAATTTGTCTGTCATTCCAAGACAGTGTGCTAGATGTGTTAAGTGCGGGCGGGTTTGGCGTTAACCGTAGTACAGGGTTGGTAACTACGAGGACGGACTGTGGGCCCAGTGAATGACCTTGAAAATTGCATGCGACCTGCAGGACCACTACACCCCTATTGCTGTGTCTAGCGAGGTGAATATCCTTTCATTGTCCATTCTCCTTCCCGATTTGGAACTCGCCATTGCCTCTAATTTTGGCTTGTGGTCTAGAGGCCGGTTTTTGTGCCAGACACATGGGTGCTTGAGTGCCCGTGTCCTCTGTGCAGCACTCCGCTCATCTTGCGAGTGTTCTGTGTGCCTGCTGCTGCCTGCTGCAAGCAGTGTCGGGTGGTGGGGGCGGGCTTGGTGGCCCAGTCACGCAGTTGAGGTGCCGCCTAAAGTAGCCAGAACCCGGCTAAGTGCAGCCTGTATAATAGCTGTCCTAGGACCAGATATTTTTGGTCTGTCTTACGTTTGCAGTGCTGCTGGATACCAGTTGTTTCTGTAGTGGGCTGAGCCCAATTTGACGCGCCTTGCAGTGCTGAATTTGAGTGGGACATGCAGAGGGTCACTTATAACATAGTAAGCTCCTGTGGTGATGGCTTGTACACCGTGAAACATTCATCTGTTCATAGTGTGTAGATAGTGTTCAGTGCTGCTTTCCCAACCGTTAATGTCTTTGTAAGCATGTATTACGACTTTAAAAGGTCAGAGTGTGCCTTCATAGTAGCGGATCCTTCCATTGATTAAATCCGTGTAATACATGCTCTGTCAGAGTAACTAGAACTATTAAACTCGGTTACATAATTAAATTGCTTGTCTAGTGTCATTGCTGTGTTGTCTAACCTATTCTCGTTCAGCTGAAACTTTACTGCTAAATTCCAGTCATTTTTCACATTGCAGTGTTCAATCTTGTGATGTGATTGTGTAACTTATGCTTTGTATTTTTCTGAGACACACGTTATGCCTGCATAATGTTCAGTTTCCTGAATACTTTTTATTGAGTAATTCAGTTACCTTTCAACTGTGTTACGAAGAGTCAGCCTGATACTCTTGTCCTTGCCATCGCATCTAGTGGGTCTAGCGCTCCGTTCAAATTGTAATAGTAACTATTTGCCAAACATTAGTATTCTAGTATCATTGTGTAAATTGTTATAGCTATTTGATCAAATGGATTGTAGTGTTTAACCTTCTGATACATTCAATTTAGTGACTGCAGACACGCACTGACACATAATAAACACATTAAAACGCTGGTAACTCCAGAAGCGGCCTAGTGTGTGACCTTTGCGAAGTGAGAGAGTTTATTCGCCCAGGCGGTGTACACTCTCCCTATATTTACTCACAAAAGTGTATTTAAGTGATAAAGTGTCACTAGGTGTACTTGGTCACACTTGTTCTTACATCATAACAGTGTGTGTAAGTGAGATTGTTTAGGTATGGTTCATCTATCTACAAGCTGCACACTTATGCTTGCATACATGTATACATAGTACGTGTGAGTTACCCGGATGGCCAAGGAATGCGACCCAGAGTGATTTATCTTCATAGTCATTGTAACATTACCAAGTTTTTTTTTTTTTTTTTTTTTTTTTGTAATACTGTTTACAATCTATGGTTGGGGTAAGGAGGTTGTTTCAGCTTCATTGTGATGTCTACATATTATTATTTCAGTGGGTACATTAGGTGGCAGTGCTGAAAATAAATCAAGTGGAAGTTATCATTGAATTCTGAACCTCATGTTTAATGTGAAGTATGTCAGATTTTAATTTTATGTCAATATTACCTACTTTCTCTCTCTCTCTCTCTCTCTCTTCTCTTTTCTCTCTCTCTCTCTCTCTTCTCTTTTTCATCTTTGTACTTTGTGATTTGGTTAAGGCCCTGCCTGTACCAACATTATATCCATTATATGTCCATCTTATTAACCCCCTCAAGAGGTCTCTGAGTGTGTTTTGGTGGGGTGTGTGTGTATTGAGTGGTGGTGGTCTGGGTTGAGTCTGGTTGGAGGTGTTCATTGACTTGAGCATTGTGATCTTGTGATTCTCTTTTGGACTACTGATATGTAGGTGAAAATTTTGCTTTGCCTAAGCTATAAGGGAAAGATAAGGATAGGAATTCTTGTGTTGTGAGTCTTACACAGATTTCAACACTGGCAAACAGGCCACTGTTATAGAGGCGAACCTATTTCTGCAGGTGATGGACAATGCTGATCGTTCCAGACCTTTAAACAGTAAACAAAAGCGAAAAGTGAGCCGAGAAGGCTAGAGCGTCGACGTAGTCGACTCATTGACTCGTATTACACAATGTGTTACTCACCGTCCTTGGTGCACAGGAGGGTGCAGAAGTCTTTCTTCACAGGACGAATGGTGTTAAGCTGACTTCCTGACAAAACACCCCGATGCATGCTAAGTGTGCATGGTAATGGAAGCTGTACAGCCTCCTAACCCAGGATCCAATTAGGAAAAAACAACCACAACTTTGTGTGTGTAACCGAAAAAGAGGCTGATCAATGATACTTCGTACACCTTATGGGGGTTTAGCTGCTCCGACTCCCATCAGACACTACCACTTTACAAATGGGTCAGTATCATAATCTTTGGATACCTCTCTCATGGGACCATCCCATCAGACTCTAAGTGCGATATCATTCAGCCTCAAGAATTAAAGAAAATCCAACTTATTGCAGTTGGGTAGGTCCAGTGCCCCTCCCCGGAATTTGGGTGCATGGTTTACGTTTCCTTAAATCGAAGTGTACCTACCTAACGTAGGTGTTACAAATGCAGCACTATGGCCATGTTGCAGTAGACTGAGGACTACTACAATTTGGTGTGGTAAGTGGGCAGGGAAACATTCCACTAGAGAATGCCCAGTTGGCCTGACTGCGAAAATTTTAAGTGTATTAACTGTAAAGAAGTTGGGGTTACAGTTACCACCAGGACTGCAGTTCAGAAACCAAACACCTTCGATGTACATGATAACAGTTTTAATTGTAATGAGGATGGGGATCTCAGTCTACCACAGCCCAGATCTAAGACTCACCTCTGCACAAAGTGTGCAAGAACCCACCTCAACTGCATAGGATTTGGTGATACCAGAATGCCATCACCCACACCGTGTGAGGAGCTAGCCATCCTGCTCGCACATATGGAATACTGGTCTGCACTACAGCTATATGGTACCACCTGACTATGGAGAAGGTTTGTATTTTACCAAAACACACTACAAACAGTCAGACGGAGGCCCCAAGGTCACCTCCCTGCATTGGAGATGGTCAGAAGACAGGACCTACCTGCAATGAAGCTGACCAGCGAGTAACCTACTGTAACTGGTACCTGTTAAGGTGATAGGTGTTAAAGAAAGCATAACCCAGAAGTGCCATCATCGGGAGAGGCATGGCTTTCGCCTGACCTTCCTCTTATTCTAACAATTTCCAGAAAACAGTTGAGCATTTGACCAGATTGAAGCATTGATTAATCTTGTACTCATGATGATGCTCTTGAGCATGGTGATGATGTCCAACGAGCAGCACTCTCGTTCAGCTTCCAGCATTGTAGAGGAAAGAAGGGCCCATCACCTATGCCCTTCAAGGACTTGCCTTGGAGTGGCTGCCCATATGCCGACAAAATGCTTAACCCTAAAGGTCTGAGTAACGAGTACAAAACCTATGCTATTTGCTCTTAAGTTCTGCACAAGTAGCCAAAGATACTCGTTTTACCATTTCAGAGCAAGAGATCTGAAATAAACTCACTACCATGGATCCATTAACATCTTTTCCTGGCCCATTGCTTCCTCCGGAAGCGGATGGCTGCCTTACATATCTTTAGTGCAACCAGACATTGATGTCATTGTTTGCAGTCTGTAGATGGAAGATGGCGCCACCTCCACCACACTTTGCAGGATATGCGCTTATCACTAAGGTCACACCAACTGTTGTGTGTGTATGTCAGAAAGAGCTTGCCACATTCATCTTTCTTGAGCGTCGAGATAACCTGCAGTCTATGGTGTCAACGTACCTGGCGGGATTTTTCATAAACATTTTTAACTTCTCTGCCCCAACGCAACAGCTTGACCTGATCGCTTTAAACAGATCGCATCACTAGTGAACTATCCATCATTCTTGGCGATTTTAATGCCAGACATAGAATATGGAGGGGTCTAACACAACACACCAAAGGACTTAACTAGTGAGATTGCTAAATGAGCATGATAATGTTCGCAAATTGTGGGCACTACTGAGGCAATCCCTACTCACCTATATGGTGGCATTACTAGAACTGTGTCTTGATATAAAACTTCCTCTCGCTGCATGCCTTTTTCAAGTTGAGATCTTCTATTGCTCCCTTCCCACGTCCTCCCACCTGTCAAAAGAAACATCACCAGGCCAACAAGGCGCTAACATACGACGGAGGGCACACTTATTTACTCAAACAGCCCCGCGACCACCCATATTCACACTTGGATCAATGGTATAAGGAATTACGAAGCCATTGGCGTCACACAAAATTAATGATGATTTAATTACACAAATGAGAGTGTTTCACAGATCAAGTGGGCAGGAAATAGGAAACAAAAACCTCTCCACTATAAATAACAATAAAACAATGTAAAAACTATAATGATCCACAGCTGCGCAATCTCTCTAACACATGCAGCTAGGAGGCATTGGTAAAGATACGTGAATGTAGAACCCCAGACTGTCAGAAGTTCCAAGTGCACTAACAAATGCAAGGAATAGAAAGGAGAACTTATGGCAACAGGATGGGAAACATTGTTTGTGGCTTTAATAGGTCCACCCCTTTGAGTTTTGCTTGGCAAGGTATAAATAACATAACCAGAAAAGATGGCAAATGGATGTCATCCCTTTTCCTCTTGAAAAAGCCAAATGCCCTCATAAATGGATGGTCCAAAACATCCAGGCATGAAAGCTTCATTCTATTAGCAATACATTTAGAGAGTACTTCTGAGACTGTTGAAACTGATTAATTTTATGAGCCAAACTATGATGCAGGCGTGATTGCCTCTTTTCCGAGTAAGACTTAGAGAATGGCATTAACCAAAGGACGCTCAACTGCTCTGGAGAGGATGGTTATCACTTATGATATTCTCAGAACCCCTCTTAGGCAGTGCCTGATAACCCTTGTTGGCACTGATAATCTCAGTTACCTTGAGGGCGTTTTCCTCATCCTGGACATTAGTCTCATTGTGCTATCCCTAAGCCCCACAAGTGCACATTTAGGCGATCTCCTTAACTAGTTGTCTTTGTAAACTTGAAGAATGGATGCTTAACATACTTACTACAGATCAAACCACCAACCTTCCCTACCTCTATGGGTTCAGGAAGGTAAAAGTGTGCCGAACTGAATTTCCCCTTCTCACTGCCCACACCTCTACTAGTGTTACCACTTTTCTTGATCTAAAATCTGCCTTTGATATTGCGAACAGAACCGTTATACTTACATGAACTAGCCAAATGAATATTGGTGGTAGCTTACTCTGCTGGGCTATAGGTTACTGTCAATTGCGCATCCTCTGTCCTTTACCAAGGCTTTCAGTAGTGGTCTAGAAATGTCATTAGGTACACCGGCAGGGCGGGTTCTTAGCCCAGAGCTATTTAATATTCTGCTTAATTGCTCTCTAAATGTCTCTACCTGCCTCACCCAAAAATATAGCTATAAGCTATGCTGATGTTTCATGATCATACAAAGGGCATAAGAAGATGAATACATTTTCATGCAGTTCAAGCAATTTGTATCGACTAGGCCTCATATATCTTCCTCTATACACAAATATAATTAACAAGCAACCGACCTCCCCACCATCTATTTGCAGGGTGAAACATTAGCTACGTTAAAACTTAGATATCTTGGTGTCGATGTACCCTTTAAAAATCCACTATCCACAACTAAAAAAGAAATGTAAAGTCGGTAAAGGGGGTTTTCAGGTGCTCAGCTCGAACGCAAATATTTTTTCGAAAAAATTCACAAACTGAGTTATCATATAGAAACATAGCTTAACTTTGGCACCACACTGGAAAGAATCATTGTTCTAGACCTTCTACAGGGGAATTATGGTCATTTAATACACGAGGGTGACGTTCCACGCGGAGGTGTGTCACCCGTCGTCAAATTTATTTTTTTTTTTCCGTATTTTTTTCGTGTATTTACTGTCTTCTTTTGCTACGATAATAATTGACCGAATTGCTCATAATACCGTGGGGTGGAGATTATAGTGAGTTCCAACAACCGGACCCCTTCTGGCCACCTTTTGTAGCGTCCTGGGAACATTCCAATTCTGGGGGGCCGGGGAATATGGCTAAATATAACGCTAAGATAGCTTCCGGCTTATTTACAACTCAAATTGATTAATATGAACCTAATAAAAACCCTCTACATCCACAAGAAGAATGGTAACTCCACCAGAATGATAATATATGGCATATTCCCAGAGCGCTCCATCGGGAATAATAGATTCCCATTCTCAGAGAGGGGCTTCCATTCTCTTTCTCTCACCTCCAGGGTCCTTATATTAAAGAAAACGAACATGGTTAACTATGATATACACTCGTAATGCAGTATAAGACTGAGAAAAATGTTATTTTCTCGAAAAAAAAAAAAAAAAGGTGGTCCGGCTGTTTCGCGGATTATCTCGGAAGTAAGTTATTCACATATATGAGCAAGTACCTTCGTTAATAATAGCAGGAATGTAATGAAATTCACAGAGAACATAAAGGAAAGATTGTTTTACAAGCTAGTGGATCGCTTTTTGAGATATCATAATTTGTTTTTTATTTATGTGAGGGCAAAAGTCAGATATTTGGCTGAAAGTCAAAAAACATACAAAATTTATTTTTTTTAAGAATGAAGAAAGGATAAATTACAGAAAATCTAACCACTAGAGATACAGCTTAGCATTGTTTTATGCGTAGATAATGCCAAAACAACTTCTCCAAGTCCCACTTCGACGGTACCTTGCAATATGTATGATTATTAGTAAATAATTTTTTTCTCAGTTGTTTTTTGAGCTATCTTATTGAAACTTGGTCACGTTACTATTGAAAGGTGCTTCTTTACGTACAAAAAAAATGAAAGAAATCGAACGAAAAATAAAAAAGTTCATGTGTTGGCCTTGATATCCCCCTCTCAAAGCTCTCAAAGCTGTTGCTGGCTACAATCCCAACTATGGTGCAAATGTGAGAATCGTGAGAATGATGTACATAGCCTATGTTAGGTCCTTAATTGATTATGCTGCTCCCATGTTGATATTAGCTAGAGAAAGTTCTCTCCGACCCTTGGAGTTAATGCAAAATGAAGCTCTCAGGATTATTCTTGGCTGTCCCAGATCTACAAAAGTTCTTAACATGAGGAAGGAGCTTGGTATTTCTAGTATCAGTGATAGGATTGTTGAAATTAACACTGTACTCGGTATTAGAATGTTGAGAAACGAACCAGACACTGTCACAGTGAATCTTACCAAGTGTCTAGAGGTAAATACACACAGATCTAAATGGTTTGTGAAAACGTGCAATTGCTTTAAGTTTTATAACCGCATAAAAAGTACACTGTAGGCAAAAAAAGCATTTCCCCCCCTTCCAGGAAGATGTGTTCTTTAATACACATACCACAAGCCCTCCCAAAAGCTCTTTGCTATAACCCCTTCCTTAAATTTCCTTTTTTAGAGCAACCCAAGAAAAATTTTTTTCGCCAGCGGTGTAACAAGTTTTCACAAGTTATATACACTGTGGATCTAAACGGGATCTTTGGCGGGGCGCATCGCTCTTGTTCCACCTCCCTTAAGAACGAAAAATAAATTTGTTATTGGGGCAAAAGAATTAACAACGGGGGCGTCTACAATGCAAAGTAATGTTTGCAATCCAAAGGGCGCTAAAGAACCTAGACACTGAGTTTGACTCTATCATCTTTACTGATTTTATTTTTTCATGAAGGCTCTTGATCATGTAATGACTCCCAAAAACATCTCATTGGGGAAGCCGGTATAGATACTCAAAAATTAGGGACAAAGGAATTAAGACAAATTTCTATGGATTTCCCCTCACAATTGGATTACCCTTCATGATAAGTTATATGTTACCCAAAAAAGATATCGGAAGGGGAATTAGAATATAACTTTTGGAAACTGTGCAGCATTAGGAATAATATTAGAGAGAAGTAAATAATGAAAATGATTGTTATAGGAATGCAGTTAGAAGCCTGAGTAGATCTATAACCCACTATGATAACATGAACGTAGATAAGTATGTTTATGGAGCAACTTGCAATGTGAACAGACTGACTGATGTTGTAGTGGCCAGGCTTAGGCTTGGTTACAAGTACTTCTGGCAGTTTGGGAGACACACAGATGATGATCAAACTAAATGTAAATTATGTGATCAGGCATATGGTCACTCTCTTGAACACTATGTGCTTAATTGTCCACTTATTGAGGAATACAGAGACAGACAGTATAATAACCTATGTGACATGTCAAGATATCTATTAATGAAAATAAGATACCAGATATACTAAGCAAATTTCCTAAATTTGCTTGTAACAGATAAGTGAACTATAGATATGTAGATATAAATCCATATGTATTCCTGTAACCCTTTGGGCCTAGTTCCTAGACCTTTTGTGTATCCATATGCTCTCGCGCTACCGTCCACAGGATGGATATGGGGTGCACAATAAACTAGCCACTTCGGTGGCAAAATCTAAAAAAATCTAATCCATAATACCAACTTACCTCATAATTTGAAATATTTTAAAATAAAGAATTAAACTAAGTCTGCCCGAAATGCCTAGCCATGCTAGGCGTTTTAGTGGTACACTCTGTAATCATTATTTAACACATGTAAACCACACAACAACCAAATTCTGTAAATTCAACATTGTAATCTTTATAGAGAATAAACAAGTATCTCTCAGTAATCCCAAGTCAGCCCCAGCACATTACTTCATATAGGCACTTCAACTCCAGGGCTATCCATATTTATTGATCCCTCAAAATGCACTAATTACTGTTCCATTCCCTCAGGAGCATCCTGCACCTTGCATTATTTCATTAACCCCTTCTCATATCCTCATTAGTTCCCTTCAGTTGACGTCACACCCGGAAATTGTCCACAAAACATTATTTACCCAATTACTTAGCCTCAGTGGATCACCTGTGCACTTAAGGCGTGCATTTATCGTCGCCTGAAGTAAGAACAATTTATTATTTAACTGTTTATTAATTATATCATTATAAGCAGTCAACAATTCTGGTGTCTTGCTCAGTTCACAGAGTTGGGCCCATTAACTGTCCATAACCCCATCCAATAATTAGTAGATAATACTGGACGGTTTAGCTTCCACGGAAGTCGCACCTAGTAATGTCCAGAGTCAAATTTAACATCCTTCAGTATTGTTCCTGAGTAAAGGAATCATTTGGACTTTCCTCATTTATATTAATCCCTATACTGTCCAGCTTCCACAAATTAGACTGGTTCAACATCATTCTCGATAGAAGAATACTTGTACTGGGTTGACCTTTATGAGTAAGACACCGTGACTGTATTTACTACTTCCTCTAGGCATTATTACTAGGCGGTAGTCTACCATATATTACATGGCCCGTACCAGTTGTTGAGGAGAGTGATGCCGCATAGTTTTGGATTCATGCCCTTTATCCTGAATTATTATATCCAACACCGGCAAGGCTACCTCAGCTAGGCCATCATTATTGCCATTAGCTGCAACCTTTACATCAGTCACTGTAGTGTCAGGGTTATTAACATTATCATTATTGTCACCATTATTATAAGAATTACATACAACCCTGCACAAAAACTGTATGGTGCCTTCCCTTGTTGCATTGATAGCAACTGTTCAATTTGGTATGACAATCTTTAACATTTTGATTGTCTAGACATCTGATAAATCTGTCAAGTTCTTTCATGTTCGTGTCAGTGTACTCACCTATTGTGGTTGCAGGGGTCGAGTCATAGCTCCTGGCCCCACCTCTTCACTGATTACCTGGAGTTTACCTGGAGAGAGTTCCGGGGGTCAACGCCCCCGCGGCCCGGTCTGTGACCAGGCCTCCTGGGATCAGAGCCTGATCAACCAGGCTGTTGCTGCTGGCCGCACGCAAACCAACGTACGAGCCACAGCTCGGCTGATCAGGAACTGACTTTAGGTGCTTGTCCAGTGCCAGCTTGAAGACTGCCAGGGGTCTGTTTTGGGAATCCCCCTTATGTATGCTGGGAGGCAGTTGAACAGTCTCGGGCCCCTGACACTTATTGTATGGTCTCTTAACGTGCTAGTGACACCTCTGCTTTTCATTGGGGGGATGGTGCATCGTCTGCCAAGTCTTTTGCTTTCGTAGTGAGTGATTTTCGTGTGCATGTTCGGTACTAGTCCCTCTAGGATTTTCCAGGTGTATAATTGCTACTAGGTCCTCTCTCTCCCTGCTCCATGAGCTTTATCATACCTCGCCTTAAAACTATGTATGGTTCCCGCCTCCACTACTTCACTTTCTAGGCTATTCCACGGCTTGACTACTCTATGACTGAAGAAATACTTCCTAACATACCTTTGATTGATCTGAGACTTCAACTTCCAATCGTGACCTCTTGTGTCTGTGTCCCATCTCTGGAACATCCCGTCTTTGTCCACCTCGTCCATTCTGCGCAGTATTTTATATGTTGTTATCATGTCTCCTCTGACCCTTCTGGCCTCCAGTGTCGTCAGGCCGATTTCCCTCAACCTTTCTTCGTAGGACAATCCCCGTACTCTGGTACTAGTCTTGTTGCAAACCTTTGCACTTTCTCTAATTTCTTGACGTGCTTGACTGGGTGTGGATTCCAAACTGGTGCTGCATACCCCAGTATGGGCCTGACGTAAAATGGTATAAAAGAGTCTTGAACGAATCCTAACTGAGGTATCGGAACGACTATCTGTAGGTTTGCCAGGCGCCCGTATGCTGCAGCAGTTATCTGATTGATGTGTACCTCAGTAGATATGCTCGGTGTTATACTCATCCCCAATCTTTTTCCTTGAGTGAGGTTTGCAGACTTTGGCCATCTAAACTATATTGTGTCTGCGGTCTTCTTTGCCCCTCCCCAATCTTCATGACTTCGCATTTGGCGGGGTTAAATTCAAGGAGCCAGTTGCTGGACCAGGCTTGTAGCCTGTCCAGGTCTCTTTGTAGTCCTGCCTGATCCTCATCCGATTTTATTCTTCTCATTAACTTCACATCGTCCGCAAACAAGGACACTTCTGAGTCTATCCTTTCCGTTATGTAATTCACATATACCAAGAGCAGCACAGGTCCTAGGACTGACCCCTGTGGAACCCCGCTTGTCACAGGCGCCCACTCTGACACCTCGTCACGTACCATGACTCATTGTTGCCTCCCAGTCAGGTATTCTCTGATCCAATGCAGTGCCTTTCCTGTTATGTGTGCCTGATCCTCTAGCTTTTGCAGTAACCTCTTGTGAGGAACTGTGTCGAAGGCCTTCTTGCAGTCCATAAAAATGCAGTCGATCCACCCTTGTATTCCCTGGAATGCAGGCGGGAGAGATACATGATTATATACACCTGGAAAATCCTAGAGGGACTAGTACCGAACTTGCACACGAAAATCACTCACTACGAAAGCAAAAGACTTGGCAGACGATGCAACATCCCCCCAATGAAAAGCAGGGGTGTCACTAGCACGTTAAGAGACCATACAATAAGTGTCAGGGGCCTGAGACTGTTCAACTGCCTCCCAGCATACATAAGGGGGATTACCAACAGACACCTGGCAGTCTTCAAGCTGGCACTGGACAAGCACCTAAAATCGGTTCCTGACCAGCCGGGCTGTGGCTCGTACGTTGGTTTGCGTGCAGCCAGCAGCAACAGCCTGGTTAATCAGGCTCTGATCCACCAGGAGGCCTGGTCACAGACCGGGCCGCGGGGGCGTTGACCCCCGGAACTCTCTCCAGGTAAACTCCAGGTAATACTTCAGAGTCATTGTTATATCCTTAGAACTTCTTGGCTGACTGGTCTGCAATTGAAAAAATTATTCTTGCGACCTAGTCTGATTTCCCCCTACCGGCTCTGGAGGTTTTGGG
>NC_069448.1:33345024-33364325 GCF_026875155.1 Cherax quadricarinatus | reverse complement strand
TCCCGGAGGATGAGGTATCCGTCATTTTTGCCTGGTTTAAAAAACTCGTGACTCCATAAAAACTTCACTATCCTTTGGACGGGAACACGAGGACTAACGTGTTCACCAGAGCAAGGCGACTTTTTTCACTTCCCGCATTCTTTTAAAATTAATGTTATTATCACTGATTACATTACCATTAACAAGATGATTCATGTCTCATAATTATTATACACATTAGATGTCACTCCAATAAGATCTGAGACCAATGAGTGATGATTAAATCACGGTATTTTCCCCAGGACACTCCATGGCGATGCGCCAGTCTCCCACCGGTCCTGCCATTTTTTCACTAATTTTACCACTTTATTACGGTGGTCCCGTAAATCACTTTCCCCTCACGCTTCACCAGGAACAGTTACGACACTTCCTATTATGAAGTGAGGCCTATATTAATCCTTAGGCTGACGTGAATGCCAATTTCCTTGTCCAATGTTTTCAGAGCCTCCTCACTACAAACAAACCACTCCCACTAACCCCGAAGCCCTGTGTCGACCTCTTCCTCCGCACATCCGTGCAGGTGCATTGGGAACTGGTTGGTTTTATTCAAAATACAATTTAGAACAACAGAATGCTTAATTATATATTTTTATTATAAAAATATATAGTATAATTATGGGAATTTATTTTCCAAACTGCGGCGGGCGGAGGTCGTTGTTGACGACTTAAATAACGTGTTTCCTGGATTTTTACCTGGAGAGAGTTCGGGGGTTTAAACGCCCCCGCGGCCCGGTCTGTGACCAGGCCTTTGGTGGGATCAGAGCCTGAATCAAACAGGCTGTTACTGCTGGCTGCACGAAAAAAACCAACGTACAAGCCACGGGCCCGGCTGATCAGGAACCGACTTTAGGTGCTTGTCAGTGCCAGCTTGAAGACTGCCAGGGGTTGTTGGTAATCCCCTTTTGTATGCTGGGAGGCAGTTGAAACAGTCTCGGGCCCCTGACACTTTTTGTATGGTCTCTTAACGTGCTAGTGACACACCTGCTTTTCATTGGGGGGATGTTGCATCGTCTGCCAAATCTTTTGCTTTTTTTAGTGAGTGATTTTCGTGTGCAAGTTCTGTACTAGTCCCTCTAGGATTTTCCAGGTGTATATAATCCTGCGTCTCTCCCGCCTGCGTTCCAGGGAATACAGGTTTTAGGAACCTCATGCAACTCCCCGTAATTGAGGTGTTTTTTCTCCGTTTGAGCGCCATGGGAAAATTCTCTGTACATTTTCTAGGTCAGCAATTTCACCTGCCTTGAAAGGTGCTGTTAGTGGGGCAGCAATATTCCAGCCTAGATAGAACAAGTGACCTGAAGAGTGTCATCATGGGCTTGGCCTATCTAGTTTTGAAGGTTCTCATTATCCATCCTGTCATTTTATAGCAGATGCGATTGATACAATGTTATGGTCCTTGAAGGTGAGATCCTCCGACATGATCATTGCCAGGTCTTTGACGTTTGTGTTTCGCTCTATTTTGTGGCCAGAATTTGTTTTGTACTCGATGAAAAATTTTTTTCCCTCGTGTTTACCATATCTGAGTAATTGAAATTTCTCATCGTTGAACTTCATATTGTTTTCTGCAGCCCACTGAAAGATTTGGTTGATATCCGCCTGGAGCCTTGCAGTGTCTGCAATGGAAGACACTGTCATGCAGATTCGGGTGTCATCTGCAAAGGAAGACACGGTGCTATGGCTGACATCCTTGTCTAAGTCAGATATGAGGATGAGGAAAAGATGGGAGCAAGTACTGTGCCCTGTGGAACAGAGCTTTTCACAGTGGCTGCCTCGGACTTTACTCTGTTGACTATTACTACTCGTGTCCGCTATTTTACCTGGAGTTTACTGGAGAGAGTTCCGGGGGTCAACGCCCCCGCGGCCGGTTGTGACCACGCCTCATGGTGGATCAGAGCCTCATCAACAGGCTGTTGGTGCTGGCTGCACGCAAACCAACGTAGGAGTCACAGCCCGGCTGATCCGGAACCGACTTTAGGTGCTTGTCCAGTGCCAGCTTGAAGACTGCCAGGGGTCTGTTGGTAATCCCCTTATGTGTGCTGGGAGGCAGTTGAGCAGTCTCGAGCCCCTGACACTTATTGTATGGTCTCTTAACGTGCTAGTGACACCCCTGCTTTTCATTGGGGGGATGGTGCATCGTCTGCAAGTCTTTTGCTTTCGTGGTGAGTGATTTTGTGTGCAAGTTTCGGTACTAGTCCTCTAGGATTTTCCAGGTGTATATAATCATGTATCTCTCCCTCCTGCGTTCCAGGGAATACAGGTTTAGGAACCTCAAGCACTCCCAGTAATTGAGGTGTTTTATCTCTATTATGCGTGCCGTGAAAGTTCTCTGTACATTTTCTAGGCCGGCAATTTCACCTGCCTTGAAAGGTGCTGTTAGTGTGCAGCAATATTCCAGCCTAGATAGAACAAATGACCTGAAGAGTGTCATCATGGTCTTGCCTCCCTAGTTTTGAAGGTTCTCATTATCCATCCTGTCATTTTCTAGCAGATGCGATTGATACAATGTTATGGTCCTTGAAGGTGAGATCCTCCGACATGATCACTCCATGTCTTTGACATTGGTTTGTTTCGCTCTATTTTGTGGCAAGAATTTGTTTTGTACTCTGATGAAGATTTAATTTCCTCATGTTTACCCAATATCTGGGGAAATTGAAATTTCTCATCTTTTAAAACCTTCATATTGTTTTCGGGCGGCCCCGGGAAAGATTTGGTTGCTGTATCCCTGGACCTTGCAGTTCTGCAATGAAAGACATTCAGGGCAGATTGGGTGTCATTGAAAAGGGGGAAAAACAGGGGTGTTTGTGGCTGACACCCTTGTCTATGTCGGATATGAGGATAAAGGGAAAAAGTTTGGGAGCGAGAAAGGTGCCTTGGGGAAAACAAAATTTTTAAACCGTAGCTGCCTCGGACTTTCTCTTTTGGGGACGACTACTTCTGTGTTCTGTTATTGAAAAAATTTATAGATCCACCCACGACTTTTCCGTTTTTCCTTTAGCACCTTTTTTGTGCGCTATTACGCCATGGTCACACTTGTCGAAGGTTTTTAGAAAAGCCCTGAAATATTTACATCTGCATTTTTTTTTGCTTTTTGTGCTTTGGGAAACCTTTTCGTAGTGATCCAATAGGTTGAGACAGACGGGAGAACCTGTTCTAAACCCATGTTGCCCGGGGTTTTGTAACAGATGGGTTTCTAGATGGGTGGTGATTTTTGCCCTTTTTAGGGCCCTTTCAAAGTTTTTATGAGACGGGATGTTAGTGCTATTGGGCTGTAGTTCTTTGCCCGTTGCTTTTTGCCCCCCCTTTTTTGAAAAAGGGGCTATTCCCGTTGTTTTTTTGTAACTGTGGGGCGACCCCCCTGTCCATGCCCCTCTCCAAAGGGTGGAAAAAAGGGTCGTGATAGGGGCTTCTTGCAGGTCTTGATGAACACGAGTTTTCCCGACTGGCCCTGGGGCAGAAAGGGAATGGCCCTGTCAATTTTTCGCCTGTTCGGGAAATCATTTGGGTCAGGAAAAAATCGGATAGGCTTTTTTTAATCAAATTTTGTGGCTCTCTCATAAAAAATTCATTTTGATCTTCGACTCTCAGTCTGGTTAGCGGCTTGCTAAAAACTGAGTCATATTGGGACTTGAGTAGCTCACTCATTTCCTTGCTGTCATCTGTGTAGGACCCATCTTGTTTAAGTAGGGGCCCAATACTGGACGTTGTTCTCGATTTTGATTTGGCATAGGAGAAGAAATACTTTGGGTTTCTTTCGATTTCATTTATGGCTTTTAGTTCTTCCCGCGATTCCTGACTCCTAAAGGATTCTTTTAGCTTAAGTTCGATGCTTGCTATTTCTCTGACCAGTGTCTCCCTACGTATTTCAGATATATTGACCTCTTTTAGCCGCTCTGTTATTCTTTTCCGTCGCCTGTAAAGGGAGCGCCTGTCTCTTTCTATTTTACATCTACTCCTCCTTTTTCTTAGAGGAATAAGCCTTGTGCATACATCGAGTGCCACCGAGTTAATCTGTTCTAGGCATAAGTTGGGGTCTGTGTTGCTTAGTATATCTTCCCAGCTTATATCGGTTAGGACTTGGTTTACTTGGTCCACTTTATGTTTTTGTTATTGATGTTGAATTTGGTGAATGCTCCCTCGTGACTAGTCTCATTTATGTCGGTCTGGGCTCCCACATACATGTCTGAACCTCAATTATGTTGTGATCTGAGTATATTGCTTTTGATATGGTGACATTTCTTATCAATTATCATTTTCAGGACTGATGGAATGAATTCTCCAGCAGAGGGACTATATTTCTTTAAATTGAATTAAGGGTTCGGAGTGATTTAATCGCTTTACATGTTCTGATTCCTGCCTACTTCTGTATTGCTGAAGAAGCCTTACTGTGTAGCCAAATCGTTTGCCTAATAAAGTTGTCTCAAGTGCAGATGTGTAGACTAACAACATTGAGAAGATGAGGTCTAGTGATTTCCAGTCTAGTAGCTGGATTTGCTTTGGGGTTTAATACGAATTTTTAGGTTTTGAATTGCGCTGAGTGTGAGTTTTCTAACTCCACTACCTGGTGTTATGCATAACATATTATTTGCTAATCCCATTTTAGATGCTTAATGAACCCATCCCCCAGGATGCAAGATGTTGGGTGCAGGAGCTGGAAGATTTTGAGACAGTGGAATTTTTAACACGTTGTTCCTAGATTGCTGGGATGTTGCATCTGGAGGTGTAGACTACCACAAAACTAGGTTTGCTGTTCTCGCCCTTATGAAGTAAAACTTCACTACATCATTTGAGGCATTAAGCAGTTCTGTGCAAACAAGTGACTCTGCAATGTACAGGCCAACCCCCCCCCTTTTGCCTGTTCACTCTGTCACATCTGTATAGGTTGTAACCTGGGATCCATATTTCGTTGTCCAAGTGCTCCTTTATGTGGGTCTCAGTGAAAGCCGCGAACATTGCCTTTGCCTGTGCAAGCAGTCCACGGATGAAAGGGTATTTTGTTGTTTGTTGCTGGCTTTAGACCCTTATATTTGCAAAGAAGAATGTTATCGGACTGGTGGTATTTTTGGTACTGGGGGGGATTTTTTTTCCGGCATTAGTATCTGTATCTGTTGGTTTGGAGTTGAGGCCATCGACTGTGGTTCCACTCCAGGAATGACTGGATTTGGTGTACGATTTCTGCCATTTTCTCCCAGTTTTTTTTTTCCTTCTTGGCACTAAAACCTCTCCCTCTTGAGGGGCTGTGGCTACCAGGTTTATCCATGGCCTGGATGTTTTGTTTTCTTTTTGCCCCCTTTAGAGGGTATGCCTGGCAATTTAAGTTATAGCACAGTCTTTCCTGTACTGAAGAGGTACACAGTCAGGGTGAAAAAGTTTACAAAAAGGGAGTTTGCATTCCCCCCTGTTGTCATATGGGCATGGCATTTTCTAGGGTGGTCATAGTTGCACGTCATATCTGTTTTTCCAGATTTCCCATGCCAGCAGTTTCCCAAGTGTGCACAGGTTTGGTTTCCGTTCGCCTTTGGGTTTGTGTGACTGTATTTCCCTGTTGGTACATGTTTCCCTGTCTTACTTCTAACATCCCTAGCACCAAAAATGGAGCTCCCACCAGTTGTTTTTGGTAATATATCCTCCTATTGCTAGTGGAGCCCTCTTGTTTGCTTTTTTCCCTGCGGTATTTCTATTTTGCAATATTGGTTTTATCTTATCTTTGACTACACTTGTTTCCCTACTATGGCTCCTGTCCCCTATGAGGTCATTTATATGTATTCCTTCCTACGTATAATTCCCGACTCCCGGGGACAAAAATCTCCAGCTTCACCAGAACTGTCCCCCAGGACAGCATCTCCAGCTTCACCATAACTGTCTCCCAGGACAGCACCTCCAGCTTCACCATTACTGTCTCCCGACAGCACCTCCAGCTTCACCATTACTGTCTCCCAGGACAGCACCTCCAGCTTCACCATTACTGTCTCCCAGGACAGCACTATCAGCCCCACATTTACTGACTACCAGGACTTCATCTCCAGCCTTACATTTTTCTGACTACATGGCCAGTATCAAGGACAGTCCCATTTAGCCCAGACTTTTTATGTTCCCATCTGTTGTAGAAAGCTTCCGGGTTTTTTCTATAAAGCAGCTTTGATGTTGTCCTTTTTTAAATTTACCCTTGTGATTTTAGTCCACAGATTTATCTCATTTGGGCATATCCAAAATATTTCCCTGGTTTTAATACTGCTTGTAGCTAGTTTTTGGATATCTGCACAAGGGGAGTGACACCAATTTCCACAAAAATGACAATTTATCCATGTGGAAGCCCGTTTGTTTGACTGACCACAGACTACACACAGCTTCATAAGATTTGAATGGTTGATTTACTGCAATTCTACTAGCAACCTCTTTAATATTCTATTAATAACCCCCTTAAAAAGAAGCTCTAGCTATTTGTATTTCTGTTTCTAACTGTTTTTGTATATTGGACAGCTTACCGTGCACGTTCCTGATATATATTTTATGTTTGTGTTTATAAGGGCACCTACAACCCCATCCATTTACAGTCTGCTTTATTTTTCCAACGAAAAACCCTTTGAAAAACCCGTCAGGGTTCGGTCCAGTCAAGGGTTCGGACCAGTCAAGGGTTCGGACCAGTCAAGGGTTCTAGCCATCAAGGGTTTCGGACCAGTCGATCTGATCTGATCAGTGGGTCGCTAATTTAAAACATACTGGTCGGTGATTTGGGCTAACACATGAAGGATCTACTGGAAATTATCTACCGAGTAATATGTGATTTGATTGATAAAAAAAGTATAACTTGCGTGTTGAAGAACCGGTGACTGCTGGCAGCTCCTACTATGACGAACGGTCGACCTCAACCCTTGTTTATCATTCGCTGTATCTAGCTTTTCTATTTTTTTTTTTTTTCCGTCTCCACCACAATAAATGCTATTTATCACTATAGTTGACTGGTGGAAATTTTTGGAGGAAGGACGCTTTTTTCTGTAGTAATAATTGCTTCTCGTTGTGTATATTGGGGACCGCTGGTAACTACAGGTTATATGAAATTCACAGTACGTCCCGGTATTTCAAGAAAAAAGAAAACAAAGAAAGTCACTCCACTCCACTAAGTACCATTATAATACTGGTTAGTTGCTACTACAAAAACTGCATTCTGCTATTCACTGGTATCACTAGATTATATGCGAGTACACTAGCAAGCCAGGAAGATTATTAAAAACAGCTGACCTGTGGTAAGTTTCTGGCGACTTCTGGCCCTGCCTCTATAGGCTTATCACTTTATTTACAAATTCACTTGTTTTCAAATGACACTTTAGCCTTTATCATCAACATACTAGGGACCACTGTTTGTATACACTATACACTATGTATACTCATGTTATCAGGGAGACTTTCTTTCCCCTGACACGAAAAGTTCAATTATTATTATTTTTTTCACACAGGGGCACAGGCCCATGATTCCCGTCTGGCAGAAAATCGCTAGGTAGTGCACACTAATTCTCCTTTTTTTGACTCAGTATATAATGTTTTCCGCCCAAGATTGGTTTCCAGGCGCTAGAGGATGTATCATATAGGATTGATGACACAAATTAAAGTTCTAGCACGTAAGAGCGACCGTGAAAACACAGAAAACCCGGAGCTGACACGCTGACACAGTGTGGAGGAAATTATAGATCCATCGACCGACTTTTCCTGTTATTCCTTTAGCACACATTTTGTGCGCTATTACCCCATGGTCACACTTGTCGAAGGCTTTTGCAAAGTCTGTATGTATTACGTCTGCATTCTTTTTGTCTTCTAGTGCATCTAGGACCTTGTCATAGTGATCCAATAGTTGAGACAGACAGGTGCGACTTGTTCTAAACCCATGTTGCCCTGGGTTGTGTAGCTTATGGGTTTCTAGATGGGTGGTGATCTTGCCTCTTAGAACCCTTTCAAAGATTTTTATGATATGGGATGTTAGTGTTATCGGTCTGTAGTTCTTTGCTGTTGCTTTACTGCCCCCTTTGTGGAGTGGGGCTATGTCTGTTGTTTTTAGTAACTGTGGGACGACCCCCGTGTCCATGCTCCCTCTCCATAGGATTGTAAAGGCTTGTGATAGGGGCTTCTTGCAGTTCTTGATGAACACGGAGTTCCATGAGTCTGGCCCTGGGGCAGAGTGCGTGGGCATGTCATTTATCGCCTGTTCGAAGTCATTTGGCGTCAGGATAACATCAGATAGGCTTGTGATAACCAAATTCTGTGGTTCTCTCATAAAAAATTAATTTTGATCTTCGACTCTCAGTCTGGTTAGCGGCTTGCTAAAAACTGAGTCATATTGGGACTTGAGTAGCTCACTCATTTCCTTGCTGTCATCTGTGTAGGACCCATCTTGTTTAAGTAAGGGCCCAATACTGGACGTTGTTCTCGACTTTGATTCGGCATAGGAGAAGAAATACTTTGGGTTTCTTTAGATTTCATTTATGGCTTTTAGTTCTTCCCACGATTCTGACTCCTATAAGATTCCTTTAGCTTAAGTTCGATGTTTGCTATTTCTCTGACCAGTGTCTCCCTACGCATTTCAGATATATTGACCTCTTTTAGCCGCTCTGTTATTCTTTTTCCGTCGCCTGTAAATGGAGCGCCTGTCTCTTTCTATTTTACATCTACTCCTCCTTTTTCTTAGAGGAATAAGCCTTGTGCATCTTCATTGGCCACCTGGCTTTGGAACTCCAACATTGGAAATTTAACATAATCAACCATTAATTTTTTCCCACCTTTTTAACCCTCCTCAGGTAGGGTTTCTATCCAAAGCACACTCAAGCTTCCATGCTTCTGGTATTAACAATTCCCTCTTATTGTAAGGTTAACACTTAGCCTATACTCTCTTGGTTAATTTATTGGGCCATTCTGGAATTATCAGACTTTAACAATGAAGTAAAAAAGTGTTATGCTTAGATTCCACTAAACATGACGGGAAAAAAGACTTAATTATTGCATCTATTAAAGTAAAGAAAGAGGTACATAAACGAGTGTCTTACCAAAAAAACGTCAGAACCTCCTGTATAGAGTCAGAAAACTTAAGCGGGAGAAAAATGACACAATACACCAATCTTCACACGGGATGGGAAAATTCTTGTTAGGAAAACAAATGTAGGTCAACTGTAAAACAATCACGAACGAGAATGATCTATCACGATTTCTCAGGGATACTAATCTTACAGAGAATAACTAAACAATGTCCAACTAAAAGCCTACGTATTGTGGAAAATTTTTTTTTTTCCCCGAAACTATAGCGCCTAATAGGTGTTTTTATGTGCCGATATGAGTCAAAATGTATTTGAAAATAAGTAAAAACCAAGAGTCCCTTTGCGCATGCGCGGATGTGGGGGGAGGAGAGGGCGCGGATTGTTTTGAAGTGGTGAGGAAGCTGGGAAAGCATGGAAAACCACGAAATTGGCATTCACGGGGGCCCTTTAAGGATTAATATAGGCCTCATTTCAAAAATAAGAAGTGTCGTAACTGTTCCTGGTGGAGAGTGAGGAACATGATTTACGGGAACACGGTAATAGAGTGGTAAACGTGTGAATAAGGGTAGGACCAGGTGACTGACGCGTCACTATGGACTGTGTCCTGGGAAAATTACCCTTGGTTTAATCATCACTCATCGGTCTCAGATCTTAATGGAGTGGTCCTAATGTGTATAATAATTATGAGACTTTAAAATCTCTTTGTGAATGTTAATGTAATCAGTGATAATAACATTGAGTTAAGAGAATGCGGGATGTGAAATAAGTCCCCCTGCCTCCGAGTGAACACTTTGACCTTGTTGTTCCCGAGGCGGGGAAAGTGAAGCTCATTGATCCACGATTTCTAAACCGGGCAACAAACCGACGGATACCTCATCCTGCCGAACGAGAACCGTGTCGGTGTAGCAGGACATCGAAAATGAGATGGTGAATGGAAGAAATAAGAGTATCAATCACCCACATTTAAGTAACCCTTCTAGTTAAAAACAAACTTATGCGGGCCAGTTGTGTTATGTTGTAATTAGATAGGTTATGAGTGATCCAGCCACATCAAGTGACCACCAGAGAACATCTGGTAAGTGTGGGATTATGTACAAATGTTTTTCCTTGATGGATGTATCCAGGTGTATCCTACCCCCCCCCCCCCTTCATTCAGCTAAACTAATATAATCTATACAGTCCACAATTAATTAGTAGCACCGTACTTGTGGGTGCTATCCAATCCATACTGGCTCGGATAGATATGGATAAGATTGTGAGGTCGAGGGGACCACTTGCCGCGACCAGGGGTGGTTAAGTTTTCTCACATGTCTACACGGGGTGACTACGGTAAACAATATGATTGCCCTCCCAATGAGATTACTGGAAAGTATATAATGTTGAGGTACATACAGGTAAGCACCCTAAAAAAATTTTCCATGTCTGCCCGTGGTCCTTCGTGAACCGGATGCAATCAGTGAAAAAATTAATTGATTAATTATTTTAATAATTAAGTGACTGATTGAAGGAAGTGGGTGTAGGGTGCACGATTTTAACGATCGGGTGATGGATGATAATTAGCCAATAAATTGCTAGCACATGGGTGGCTAGGTTTTAATACAAGAGTAAAGTGCAAGAATTACTCTTATAAGGCGTCTACTTAAGTAGTATAACGGGTGATTTTTAATTCCCTAACCATGGCGGGGTCTGAGGAAGTTAGTGCGACTGGCAAGTCCATGGATGCCAAAGCAAAGAAAGCGTCACAAACAAGCTCGGAAGGGTCATGTTACTAATCATACAAAAAAGTGTATGGAGTTAATGAGACAAGAAACGGTTAACCCTGATGAATTAAAGCTACACCTAGATGCCTTAGGAAATAGACATGATCATATAGATTGTGGTTTAAAGACTATGAAAAAGAAGCTGCTAGAGAATTTTTGCAGATGATGCTGAAAGGAGCGGCTGCGGGATCAAAAATTATGAAGTAGAGGAAAACATTGTGTCCTGCAAAACTAAGGCTTTAGAGAAGGTAAAGGTTGTAAACAATGTTGTTGGTCAACCTAGTAAGGAAAGTCAGAGGCGTCTACCAAAAAACTCCCAGAATTATGTATCCGGGTTTTTTAATCCGGAGAACGCTGGGAGGATTTTTGGGTCTATCTTTAAAGCAGTCGTACATGATAGGAGTGATCTTGCAAGTGTTACCAAATTATGCTATTTAAAGGGACAAGTAAGGGAGATGCGCTGTTCTCATACAAGCATTCCCAAAGGGTAGATGACTCCTATAGTGAGCAGTTGACTTGTTGGAGGTCACTTACGGTAATTTTGTGAGAAAAAGTGGGCTGGACCTAGTAGCTAATTTGGCTAATTTGAAGACTCCAGATCACAACCGCAACAGCTTACAGCAATTTAGGATAAAACTAGAAAGCGCTCTTAAGACCTTGATAATAAATATGATCTGGAGGGAGCAGAGTGGTTGTTGAGTGCCTTGATTCAAAATAAATTGAACCACAAGACCATAGAGTGGTTATCTAACAGATATCACAAGGGTTACTTCAGGTGGAAGAAATAAGAGTGGGAACTGCAAGAGCTAATTGTCCAACTGCAGACCAGCCAACCCATTACCTCTAGGAATACCACGTCTACAGACCCCAGTGCACCTGCCAAGTTCCACAAAGGGAAAACTTATCCTAATATCAATAATCCTAAGCCACCTACTACAGGGGGTTACGTAGGCACGTATCAAGTGACAGGTGCCAGTTTATAGTGGTTCTCCACCTCCAAGCAAGAGGAGGAAGTACCACAATAAGGGTACCCAGTTGATAAGAGGTCAGGCAAAGAAAGAGAGATTGTATCTTCTGCAATGGTACTCATTTCTCTAAGAACTGTAATGCCTATAATTCATGGGATGTTAAAGTGGAAAGATTGGAAGAGCTTGCTAGATGTATCAGGTGTTCTAGGAAATCATAATGTAAGGGATTGCGTGCTAACTTGCACTATTGTTATCAGTGTAACAAGGAAGACACCACATACTATGTGTAAGGGCAATCTAATCGTAATGATGGTAACAATGGTACTGATAGTGATAAAAACCCGGACACAACAGTAGCCCACGTAAAGATTGCAGCTAACGTCGGTAATGATGGCCCCTAGCTGAGGTAGCTTTGCCTGTGTTGGATATGGTGATTAATGATAAAGGGCATAAATCCAAACTGTAACAGCATTACTGGATCAGGGATCACAACGTACCTTCATAAAACGTAACTGCCTTAAGGGGAAATGAAGGTACAAATGGGAGATCCTGCTATACTCAAGCTATCTGGCTTTCTCCCCGAATAAGAGGCCCAGTCAAAACGATACTTTTTTATGTAACTGTCCGGCTGGCCAATGAGAGAAAACGTATTAATGCCGTAATTGTGGATAGGCTCCCAGAAAAAATATCTACAATAGGGCTTGGTAACGCTACTGAAAGGCTTTCGAGAAGGTAAATTTGGCACCTTGTATAATAATGATTCTGTGGGGCCAATAGATATTTTAAATAGGTATGACCATTATCCCACCTTTGTAAAGGGTATGACAAAGAAATGCGGAGTCACCCTTCTAAGGACCGCAGGTCACGTGATGTATGGCAGGCTTCCTCGTACTGATAATGAATGACTGGAGAACCCAAATAAATACAGTTACGGTGTGTCTTACTCATGAAGTATCACCCCAGTATAAATATACTTCAATAGAGGATGAAGTTAAAACCTGTGTATAAATTATGGGAATTGGACAGCATAGGGATCAATGTAAATGAAGAAAGTCCAGATGATTCCTTTACTCAAGAACAATACCAGAAGGATGTTAAATTTGAATCTGGACAATACGGGTGAGACTTCCGTGGAAGCTGAACCATCCAGACCTACCAACTAATTACCGGATGGCGAAATGGACAATTAAAGGCTCAGCTCCACGAATTGAGCAAGACACCAGAACTGTTGACTGCCTTACGATGTATAAATTAATGAGCAGTTAAATAATAAATTCATAGAGGAGGTACCTCCCGAGCAAACCCAGATTTATGGTCACTATTTGCCACACCACGGAGTGAAGAAGGATTCTAAGACCACTCCTCTGAGGATTGTGTTTAATTGTAGTGCCAGGAGTAATAAAGGTACTAGTTTGATGACTGTTTGATGACAGGTCCGTCGTTGACGGAAAAAACTGGGAGACATACTATTAAACTTCAGGTTAAGAATTATGCCTTTACGGCAGACATAAGTAAAGTTTTCCCCTGAAGTGGGTCTGCAGGGGGCTGACCGGGATTGCACTAGGTTCTTATGGCCCGAGAATCCTAGTGACCCACTTAGTCCCCTGAAGACTTTTCGCTTCAGGAGTGTATTGTTTGGTGCTACTTCCAGTCCGTCCTACTCCAGGCAACGATAAATGCACACCTTAAGCGTACGGGTGGTCCACTGAGGTGGAGTAATGGGTAAACAATTTTTTGTGGACAATTTCCTGGGGTGATGTCTACTGAAGGGAACTAATGAGCATATACGCAGGGGTAATGAAATAATGCAATTTGCAAATATCCCCTGAGGGAATGGGAAAAGTAATTCGTCCAGTTTAAGAGTATCAAATAAATAAAGACAACCCTGGGGGTTGAAGTGTCCAAATATAGTAATGGCTGGGACTGACTTGGGGCACGAGGGAGACTTGTTATCGTTTAAAATCTAATGACTACAGCATGCCCAATAAATTAACCCAAAAGAGTCTTGCTTGCAGAAGTTTCCAAATGCTTTCGATCCACTAGGGTTAGTGTCCCCACTTACCATAAGAGGAAAATTGTTGATACAAAGCAGGAAGCTTAAGTGTGCTTGGGATGAAACCCTACCTGAGGAATTTGGTGAAAAGGTGGGAAGAACTAATAGGGGAATATGTAAAATTTACCAAGTTGAAGTTCCCCCGTAATGTGGCCAGTCAAGATGGAGAAAATGTACTCCACATTTTTTGCGATGCTTCGAAATTAGCATATGGAGCAGTCGCTTTTCCTTCAATGTAATAGGGCCATTTCTCTTGTTATGTCTAAGGCTAGGGTGGCTCCAATCAAATCACGCACCTTTACCTCAGTTGGAATTAACGGCCATTTATGTAGGTGTTCAAATTAGCCAATTATATAAGAAATAAATTGCGAGAGATAAATATCAGCGAAAACCGTAATTTGGTCTGATAACGAGGTATCCTTACAATGGATTTGTAATGGTGGCAGTAAGATTGTGTACGTACTAAACAGAGTCGCTGAAATCAATCAAATGCAGAGAAATATAACAGTTTGGGTCAGCATATGTTAACCTTTAATCACATTTCCCGGTGACGAGAACCCAGCTGACTTCTTGTCTCGAGGCTTGACTTATGAAAAATTTGTGAGTGCTTTATCGTGGTTTAAAGGGCCAAGTTGGCTGGTGGACAAAATTAACTGGCCGGTGCAAAAGGCACATATTGCTCCTGTCGAAATTACGGTGAGCACCGCTCCGGTCAGTAGTCCCTCCTTAGCCATTGATTATGAACAGGGATTCTTCCTTACCTAAGCTGATTAGTGTGACCAGGTTAGTGTTTAAATTTATAAGTAAGATGAATATCTCACATAATTTTCCCCATCCCCCGAAATACTGGCTACAGAGGGTACAAGAAGAAACCTACAGGATGAGATTAAATTCATGATGGACGGAAAAATTGTGAAAGGCTCAATAATAGAAAAGCTGGGGCTGTATTTAGAGGATGATGTAATTAGGTGCAGAGGCAGGTTACAAAAAAGCTGAATTGGGGGAATATGCTAAGCACCCTGTCTTGCTGCCCAAAACCCATCACCTGACAACCTTGATTGTCTTTTATGCCCATAAAAACGTGATGCACAGTGGGGTACAGGATTACCTTAAACTGTATTCGGGAAACCTTCTGGATTCCACAAGGACGGCAAAGTGGGAAAAGGGGTTATCAAGTCATGTGTAATATGTCGCCGGGTGGACGCCCCAAACCACATGTACCCAGGTCCTCCACCATTGCCCAAGGAACGCGTGCAGTTGGTAAAACCATTTGATGTGACCGGGAGGACTATAGTGGCCAATCATTTTGACAGGTACTTCAGTGGTGTCCCCTTGAAGGTGTATGTATGTCTATTTACTTGTACAGCACTAGGCGTTTCATCTAGAAGTGGCTCAGGACTTGTCTGCAGAACAGTTCATACAGCTGTTCCGGAAATTTGCAGCTAGACGATCCTGTCCAAGATTGATGATCCCCAGATAAAGCCACCAATTTTGTAGCGGGTGCTCAACACTTGATGAAATTAAATAAGAGTGATGATGTACAGTCTTTGTTTTACCCAGTGAGGGTGTGTCTGGAATTTATTACTCCCAGAGCCCCTTTGGCAGGGAGGACTGTACGAAAGAATGATAGGTACAGTGAAAAGATGTCTTCGTAAGGTGCTACACAGGAAGAGAATTGATTTGGAGGTTTCTGGGCAGTGTTGGTGGAGGCAGAGAATCGAGTGAAAAAATCGCCCTCTGTCATACATGAGCGACACTCCCCGACGCGGAGATACTGACTCCCCTCTCACCTAATATGTGGACAAAGGTTAGAAGCTGCACCTATTTTATAGAGATAATCCCGAGGGAAAGTGATGAGGATTACAATAACGTGACTGTGTTTAGAGACAAGTTCAAGATGTTAAATAGGTAATTATTCATTGGTCTGATGTGTGGCGTAAAGAATATCTTCTTTACACTAACGTGAACACTTTTATGGTGCGCCAGAGGCCGTAAACCGACAGAACATTCAACCAGGTTTACATTGTGTTAATTGATACTGAACAACAATCGAACATTGTGGCCTCTGGGCAAGGTAGTTTCATTATACCCAGAGCACAAGGTGTTGTCAAAGCGTCAAAGTGTTGTGGGCGTGGTCAGGAAAGTTTGCGTACCATTAATAAATTAATTCCCTTAGAATTAAATGGTGTTCAATCCAGTGCAGATGGAAACCTAAGGAAAGTGACACGAGTGATATTTAAGACACTGACCGGGTAATGCAAGAAAAAAACGTAGTAAGACCCACTAGGAAACAGCAGCGCAATCTAGAGAAGGGGTGGAATCGTCTACTGGAGGAAGACGCAATTTAAGTCGTCTAACAACGACTTTCCGCCCGGCCGCAGTGTGGAAAATTTTTAATTTTCCCGAAACATAGCGCCTAATAGGTGTTTAAAGTGCCCATATGAGTCAAAATGTATTTGAAAATAGAGTAGAACCAAAAGTTCCCTTTGCGCATGCGCGGGTTGTTTTGTATGTGGTGAGGAAGCTGGAAAGCATGGAACCACGAAATTGGCATTCACGGCGGCCTAAGGATTAATATAGGGCCCCATTTCATAATAAGAAGTGTCGTAACTGTTCCAGGTGGAGAGTGAGGGAACATGATTTACGGGAACACGGTAATAGAGTGGTAAAAAGTGTGAATAAGGGTAGGGCCAGGTGACGACGCGTCACTATGGACTGTGTCCTGGGGAAATTAAACCCCTTGGTTTAATCATCACTCATCGGTCTCAGATCTTAAAGGAGTGGTCTCTAATGTGTATAATAATAAAGAGACGTTAAATCGTCTTGTGAATGTTAATGTAATCAGTGAATAATAAAATTGATTATGAGAATGCGGGATGTGAAATAAGTCGCCTTGCTCCAAGTGAACACGTTAGACCTTTTTGTTCCCGAGGCGAGGAAAGTGAAGCTCATTGATCCACGATTTCTAAACCGGGGCAAACTGACGGATACCTCGTCCTGCCGGAATGAGAACCGTGTCGGTGTAGCAGGACATCGAAAATGAGATGGTGAATGGAAGAAATAAGGGGTATCAAAACACCCACAGTTAAGTAACCCTTCTAGTTATAACAAACTTATGCTGGCCAGTTTTTGTTATGTTGTAATTAGATAGGGTTTTGAGTGATCCCCGCCACATCAAGTGACCACCAGAGAACATCTGGTAAGTGTTTGGGATTTTGTACAAATGTTTTCCTTGATGGATGTATCCAGGTGTATCCCACCCCCCCCCCCCCCCCTTCATTCAGCTAAACTAATATAATCTATACAGTCCACAATTAATTAGTAGCACCGTACTTGGGGGTGCTATCCAATCCATACTGGTCTCGGATAGATATGGATAAGATTGTGAGGGCGAGGGACCACTTGCCGCGACCAGGGGTGGTTAAGTTTTCTCACATGTCTACACGGGGTGACTAAAGGTAAACAATATGGTTGTCTCCCAAAGAGATTACTGGTAGTAATAATGTTGAGGTACATACAGGTAAGCACCCTAGAAAATTTTCCACAGTAGTGTAGTGTATGTTTTTGCTCTATTATTGTTCAAATTTCAAAAATTAAAGTAAACCCAAAAAAATAAAAGTAAAAAATAACAATGGTAATGTCTTGGTTATAATATGATAGTAAGATGGTAGACAGGTACACAGGTACCTGTAATCAACTACCTCATTTTGTGATTTTACTAGTAAGCATAAGTCACCTTATGTAATTTTCTTTTTTACTATTTTTTGCTTAAACATTAGCTGAATTGATACTTTCTCTGTCCATATTAACTACCTCATATTTTTTTAAATACTATCAATTGATATTACTTACTAAAATTAATAATTATCATTTTTACTATAATTTCAATTTACTCTTAACATTTTTGACATTTAATAACCATTACTTGTCTAATTACCTTTACCTGTTTTAATACCACATTTACTATCTTAGAGTACTCTTAATTACCTTGTACTGCCATATAACCTCAAGTATAACTACCAGTGCAATATTGAATGAAATAAACATTACTTTTTCCAATTTTTTTTTGTAATCATTATTACTTACTAAAATTTTATTAAACACCATATTTACTACCAGTCAATTTTACTTTTGTACTTTAAACATTATTTTATACTTCCCATAACATTTTGTTGCCAAATTTTCAAGTTTGTATATTCAACTCCAACCTTTATATTATCCTTTGTACCTGTGTACCTGTGTACCTGTCTACAATCTTACTTTCATATTATAACCAAGACATTACCATTGTTATTTTTTACTATTATTCTTTTGGTACTTTAATTGTGAATTTTATTTTGTCAATTTAAATCTAGTTATACTCTTGATCTTGTCAACAACCTATACCAGACTCTAGTGCAATTGCAAGTACCATTTCAATTTGTATTTTATATTATAAGTTTATATTATAATTCCTACTCTAAGATTGTTTTCATATCCTAGTGACTATATTGTGTGTGGCAATTAGTGTATATTTCAATTATATTATTGTTCAAGGCCCTTAACTATCTTTTGCTAACTAGTACCAACTACCTCACATATCTTTTTTTGTCAATTGAAATCTAGTTATACTCTAATTCTTGTAAACATCATATATAACACCTTAGTGCAATTACAACTGAGAGTCTTGTGCCTTTTTATATTATTAGATTAAACTCAGTTGTACTATAGTCAATACCAAATTCATTATATTAGACCATATTGCAATTACTAGTGAGAGACTGGTGCTATTTTTAATTTGTATTTTTATATTATTAGATTAATATCCAGTTGTACTATAGCTCATTCTAGCTCAAAACATAGACTCCACAAGTGCAATTACAAGTGAGAGTCTTGTTCTATTTTAAATTTTGTATTTTTATATTACTAGTTTATACCTAGTTGTACTTTAGTTCATTCCACACAACACATAGACAACATCAACTTCATTATGTGTAGTAGTAACTATACTCTATATGACCAAAATACTCAGCTTATATACTTATCCAAGCTTCCCACCACTACAGATATCAGTACTAGAACTCAACACATAACTCAGGATATAAATAACCATAATTTAAAACCTAGAAGATGATTGATCACGTTGACCCTGATCTAAACCTCCATAATCTGACACACAATCAAAACCTATTGGAAAGTAACTGCCTTTATTACACAGCATCACAAGCCAGCACTATCCTAAACAATGCTAAAAGTCTATCATACTTAACTACAACATCAGATCCTTAAGCAAACACTATGATGAACCTCCTGGCAACTCCTTGAATCACTAAGACAACCTTCTCCTGCATTATTCTTACTAGACCTGGCTTAAGCAGGACACAATAGATATTCTAAAAACCCTTACCAGGATACACAGCAATTCAAAACGCGACCAAACCCCAAGGGGGGGGTGATTGCAATCTATTCTTAACCAATTTTATTC
>NC_069448.1:33327589-33344524 GCF_026875155.1 Cherax quadricarinatus | reverse complement strand
TTAGTGTAACAAAGTGTCTCATAAAACACAATAAACACTTAAAAATGGATCAGCTTCTTTAGTGATAAATTGTGAACAATAAAGACAAATTTTGTGGAACACAGTGTACCAGTGTGCGTATTCCTAGACTATGGAAGACGTGGACATCCAAGGACACTTCAGCTTCTATCAAGTCACCGATATGTGTCGAAGGTGTGAAGAACACCATAGCTCACGCTACAAGATCAAGGTAGGTTACGAATTTCTTGTAGTACGGGGGACTGCGCAGTTCTTGAGTCGCAAGGAGTTTGTAATCAACCTATAGTCGGCAGTTGGGTGCGGACCTTTGAGTCCACACAAGTAAGTTTGTCAGCCATCAGTGAATGAAATATGCTGACATAACACCCCCTAGGGGTAATTTATAATCTTACAAATTATAACTCTTTACAACCATTGATTAAACCTTTCTGATCTACCAGAATGGAAAGGAGTTAGAAGTTAATTGGGGAAGCCAGACTGTGAAGTGAGATGGAAGGGAGTGTGTAATAAGGGGTTAACTGTAAGGGGTTTGTGAAGTTAAGGGAAAAGTGAGCAGTGAAGAGGGTTTTGAAGAGGAAATTTTACTAGTAATTCAGTGGTGATTGCTAAAGCAGATACTAAGTGTACTAGGGACTGGAAAAGAGAAATAAATATTATTGTATATGAGTAAAAGAGCGAAGAGTGAAAATGGCAGGCATTAGGGGGGTACAGGCTGCCATAATTATATTTATATTTCTTTTTCAATTCCATGAAGAAAGAAATCAGTCAGGGGGGCGGAAAAGGAGACTGGGGGTAACAGCGCCCCTGGACATAAAAGCCCAACAGTTGCCATCCTTCCAGAAAAGTAAAATATCACTATCGCTGCAAGGTATGGCAACACCGCATACCCAAACAAAAACAGTGGCACCAGCTCTTATTGTAGCGCTCTTAAGTGGTGATATCCAAATTAATCCAGGACCTCAAACTATTGTGCAAGGCAAAACAGACAGATAAATGACGGCGATAATGACGTCTAGTAGCTAGGAATGATAACCTTAACTCCATATGTAATGCTGCATAGGTCAATGTGAGACAATACACCATTATTATCTCAAACACCACCAAACAGTTGCATACACTGTACTAAAGTACGCATAAAAAAACAGAAAAGGCACCTTAATTAAAATGTGTAAGGGGTGGGTGCATGATGGATGTATGTAAAATTATAGTAACGGTGCCAGAATTCATTTTGTGTGTAACAAATTCACTTTGGCACAGTTACCCCTTTAGCAGTGATGTAATTGATTTACCTAATTTTAATACAAATGACCCATTGTCATATATTGATGATTATGATTGTTTTATAAAAACAGGCCTTCACTTTATTCATGTCAATGCAAGATCACTTTTTCCTAAATTGGCAGAGATTAGGATTCTAGCAAAAACAAAATTAGGGCGGCAGTTAAAACCATCTCTGAATCTTGGTTGGATGATACAGTGACTGACACGAGGTCAAAATAGAGGGTTTTACAATATAAAACCTTAGATGGGAACAGAAAGGGGGGTGGAGTATGTGCCTACATTAGAAATGACTTAGCTTACAACCCAAGCCCCTGATTTTAAATAACAATAAACTGGAGATTTTATGGTTTGAAGTGCTGATTCCTAAGACCAAACCCATCTTAGTAGGAACTATTTTACCGCCCTCCTACCCAGGACCATTCTTAGAAGACTTTTCCCAGTCTTGTCCGGAGTTAAAAAACAATTGCGAGACAATAATACGGGCGATTTTCAATATCTGTTTTCAGCAGCAAAATAACGGGCAAATGCAAAAGGTATAACCCAAATTCTAGGATTAAATAGTTACACTCAACTAATTAATACTCCAACCCGGATCACACAGTTCTCAGCCACCCTAATTGACCAAAAACTTTATAACCGCGCTGAGAACATTAGTCAGTCAGGCGTCATTACCACAGGTCTTAGTGATCATTTCATCATTTACTGCACCAGGAAAATCACTAGGGATAGGATAGGCCTACACAGGACAATAAAAATGAGGTCAACTAGAAACTAGAGTAAAGAAACACTGGTAAATAGGCTACACAATTGTGAGTGGACAGAGATAACAAGTTGCACGGACGTAAACGATGCCTGGGAAAAATTCAGAACAATGTTCACTACCATCCTTGATAATACACAAATAACCTGCACATAAAAGAGAGAAGCTTACGACGACGTTTCGGTCAGACTTGGACCATTGACAAAGTCACTGACAAAGTCATTGACTTTGTCAATGGTCGAAGTCGGACCGAAACGTCGTCGTAAGCTTCTCTCTTTTATGTGGGGGTTTTATTTGTGTATTGTTCCAGTCACGGAAATTGGTGCCTTTTTTTTTATTTATTTATTTATTTATTTATCCTGATAATATTCACCAGTTAAAGGGGTTAGGATTAAAACGAAGAACTGAACCCTGGATGACTACTGAATTTTTAGATAATATGAAATTCAAGACAAGCTGCAAAAAAATTTTAAAGCAAACAAACAGGGTATTGCAGCACTAAAATGAATTCCAAAGGGTGAGGAACAAGTACAGAGACTTATAAAAGGAGCAAAGGCAAAGCACATACTGCTCAAAAATTGAAGAGTATAAGCAAACCCCAGAAAGCTCTGGCAACAGCTAAAACAGTTGGGGGATAGCCATAACCAGTTTGATCTAACATAGTACTCACTATCGAAAATGAGGTAGCCCCCAAACATCTAAGGTGGCAAATTGCTTAATTCATACTACACATCTGTTGCATTTAACACTAGTAAGTAAACTACCAGCTGCATCAAATACCTTTAACATAGACTCTGATAAATTTTTAAACATACTATAACCAATAAAGGGGTAACCCCAAACATTGTCAACTAGTAAGTGTATCTCATACTTTATTCAAAAAGAACTAAGCAGGTTAAACCCAACTAAGCACAGGCCCTGATAAACATCCCGTCTAAGTTCCTAAAAGATGGTGCTTCTGAACTGTCAATCCCTATTGCTCACATAATAAATCTATCAAATCACCACTAAACCGTACCGGAGGGGTTCAAGGAGGCCAGAAATTACTCCTGTCTTCAAAAAAAATAGTAGGTCTGATGTAAGCAACTATAGGCCTATTAGTATACTCCCGTATAATATCTAAAATTCTAGAGAGGGCGGTGTATTCTCCAAATAGTTAAGTACCTTAATGACAACAACATTCTCCATAGCTACAATCGGGCTTTAGAAGATCCTACTCAACCGACACCTCCCTTATTAAATCTGATGGATTACCTGAGAACTGAAATTCAAAGGGGAACCTAAAAGGATGGTAACCTTAGACCTGCAAAAGGCCTCGATACGTCAACCACAATATATTATGTAATAAACTTCAAGCTATCGTAAAAGGTTTTTGTAACTGGTTTAAGTCGTACCTTAGCAACAGGGGACAAATAGTCAAAATCAACAAATCAGAATCAGAACCCCTGCCGATAACATGTGGAGTTCCCCAAGGTAAATATTCGGGTCCCTTATTATTCTTATGTTATGTCAATGATATGCCTATCAGAGTCAAGTGCAAACTCCTACTGTATGCAGATGACAGTGCTCTGTTAGTGTCAGGGAAAGACCCACAAGATAATTGCTAATGTTTTTACAACTGGAACTGGAGTCCTCAGCAAATGGTTTTGTAACAACAAACTATCATTACACCTAGGGAAAACTGAAGCCATTCTCTTTGGCACGAAACATAAACTGAGAAGGGTTTAAAAAATTTTAATGTTCAATGTAATGGGAGCCCATCACTTTGGTTTCATCATAAAATATTTGGGAATCCCCTTTGACCCATGCATGTCAGGAGAATTGTTAGGGAACAGTGTAGTAAAGAAAGCGAATGCCAGACTGAAGTTCCTGTATAGACAACACAGTGTCTACCTACTGAGGCTCGCAGGGCCCTAAAGTCTAGCCCTTATACAATGCCATATGGATTAGCTTGCTCTTCTTTGGGACTCTGCCTTGACAAAAAAAACCTGAAAGATTGACTGCAAATCACCCAGAACAAAATTTGTAAGATTCATCCGGGGCTGGACCAAGAAATATGTAGGCCAGGATGAATTACAGCAGTTGGATATGCTAATTTGAAGACAGAGTAAAACAACTGAAAATAAATCATGTTTATAAAATTGCCACAAACAATGTCCAGAATATCTTTCTGTCAATTTTGTCAAGGGTTTGGGAACCAAAGCAAAACATAGTACTAGGGGGGGAGAGCACAACTTTTTAGTACCCACAGTCATTGCCAGGCTTCAACAAACCCTTTTAAATTTTACAGCAATAAAGGAATGGAACAGACTGCCAGTACATGTCAAAGCCAGTCATAGCATGAACCATTCAAGAAGATGCCAAAAGGTGTCTGATGAATGTAGCTACAGAAAGGGAGGGGAATGATTTTTCTATTTTTTAGCTAACACACGTGTAAATTTTACCTTATTCCTAGTAATGACCCTCGTATTGTAGATAGTCTTAATGACCTTGGTGTAGTAGATAGTCTTTTTAGTATTATAATAAGATGTTATCTTCATTGTAGAATAATAAGAAAATATTATAACCTTTATATTATAATAATAAGGTAAAAGGACCCCAATGGAAATAAGTCACTCTGTCTGACTTTTTTGTGTTATCCCAGGTTCTCTACACATATGCTGCTATGTATAATAATTCTATGTAACTGTATTTGTGTATACCTGAATAAACTTACTTACTTACTTACTAGCCCGTTGAGAGATGACTTCGACAGCTTCTCAAGACCTCGTCTGCAGGGGCGGATGTGCAGGCGATTTGTCTTTCTAAGTTAAGTACAAACTCTTTAAACTTAACTGGTAATGCCATTTCTCAACATATTGGTCGTGCTCGAACCGGATAAAGGCCACACTGTGGTCCAAATACGTTGCACTACAGTGAACAAATAACCTATGACCCAAGGTCCTTCGAAAAAAGCTGTAAAACTAGCGTTTTACAATTTAAATCAGTATAAATGAGTCCCTCCAGACTCAATCACAGAGAATGGGCAGCCAAAAGAAAACGGGCGCTCACCCAGCGTTCACCCCCAAAGAAAACGGGAGCTGGGTGACTCACCCAACAAGAAAACAGGGAATGGCACCCGGCATCCACTGCTCCAAACTAGAAGAAGTGCTGATTAAGACAACAACCCAAGTGATGTTCGGTTTGTCTGAGTGTATATACACATAGTGTTTATAATGTTTGTAGACAGAAATTAAGAGACAAGATTGTGTTAAAGTTTGTTTCTTATAGATATAACTGTTATATTACAGGAACTTATATATAAAGTGTAAGCTTTCAAATATATATTAAACAGTGACATTTTTTTAATGTGTAAGTTATGTTCACGTGTGATTTACAGTTATACAGTGACATTATAGTGTATAGTGAATGAAGGTATAACGTTTTTTTTACGATTAATCACCGTGGTCAGGCTGACATGGCAAACTCAACCCCATAAACACCAGCACATATACTGTGTACCCTTCATGGTCATGACCCTGAGGTTAAGCTTAGTGGGTCAGTAGTGTCTGACTCGATTATTGATGACTTAAGCATAACAAAAACTCAGCTGCTTATACAGAAACAGTGTTTTTTTTAAACACTCTAAGTGGGTGCAAAATTTTTTCAGTATACCATTAAAATGGCTTGTTTGAAAACTCAGTTTCAGTCTTTACAGACTAAGATTACAAAATTTAGAAAATCTAATTTCAGTCTGTATAGGATTAACTCAAGATAACAAACATAGATTTTGATGATCTTGAGGTCAAATTTGAATTACTTACACGACGTCCTGGAAAATAATTAATTCAGACTATACACATTATAAAAATAAATTTCTTGAACCCAGACCTATCTGAGGATGAAATTAAAAATGTTTTGGATACTTTTAGCAATCAACAATTAAGGTGGACAGGAGTACAGGTTTATCTGCCGCAAAACTCGGTCACAGAGACCTACAGTAACAGTGGTCAAAACACCTGTAACAACAACAAGTGTCCCAATTACAACTTACCTACATTGCCCATTACCTATTTTCCAAGGTCATAATTAAGAAAATTTTCATTAGTGGTTTTCAATCCATAGTAAATTCACGAACTGACATAGATGAGATTGCTAAGTTCAATTCCCTTTTAAATGTCTTGTGAAGGGAGAACCCTAATGAACTGATTAAGTAAATTTCCGGTGGTTTAAAGGTAATTATCAAATAGCCTTACTGCCCTTAGCAGACAATTTAAACTTCGATGCTGACAAGGCCAGAGTTAGACATGCAGTCTTAATATCAAGCTTAGCCACCCAAAACATTGTTTTTCAGACTTACAGGCATTTAAATCACATAAAACAATAGTCTCAGATCTCTGGGTGCAAATATGACCTAAGACATGTGATTGGTTTATCATGGTATTGTACAAGATAAGTTGTCACCACAAACTATTGAACGATTAAATATTATTTTTCAATAAACGCTTTTCACTTGTGAGGAAATTAGCAATGGTTTACAAACAATAGTTTCATTCAGCAAGCAACGAGACAAGATAAAAATCCACAAATCCAGGGGATAAAAAACCTTCAACTCAGTAAAAAGAGTAAAACCCTACTCCCACTAAAACACAGAATGGGAAATCCCATATGGGCATTTATCAAGCTGTGAATACAACAGACAGTAAACAGACTGTCATACATAAACGTATTTCCCAAAATGTGTACTTTGTATGGAAAAACATTGGGCACAGTATTGTATTCAATACACAAAATGGAGGCACGTAAACAACGTGTTCATCACTGAAAAGGGCATCAAGTGTTAGGTGAACACAAGGGGTTTAAATGCTCACTGAAGAAGTTTTTTTTAAAATGCAAGGGTATGCATCATTCAGCATTATGCATAAATTTTTTTTGCTGAACAGCAGCAGACTTCCACAGAATCAGGAAGTCAACAAGCAACAGCATTAAATGTGAGAGATAAGTTTAAAGCAACTTGCTCTCTCCCCCCGATAGCTCGAGTTGAGTTAACTAATAAATTACCAAAAACCAATGTCCAACACTATTTGATCAAGGCTCAAAAAGGTCCTTCATAAAAGAAAGAGTGTTGCAGAAACTGAATAAACCAACCCTATACCAAAAAAAACATTTTAGATATAGCTGTTTTTTTTTTTTTTTCCACAATTCTGGTAAACAGACATATGACCTAGCCAAAATCACTGTTGGTCTGGGAAACAGGAAAAAGACAGTAAAAAGCTTTTGGTAGAAAGATGATTTGCCTAAGTCTGTGCAGATCCAGGATTAAAAGAAACAGTTGAAAGCACGAAAGCAGCAAAAGGCAAGTTAGCCTGTCCTGACATACAGACGAAAACAATAGTCCAATTTGGGATTTAATCATTGGAAGTGATTATTAACATTTTTTGTTCAAAATAAGTAATAAACATGATTTTTCACTTGCTGAAAACAGCAGGAGGCCACATGATATGTGGTCCCATTCCCCTCTCTAAGTGGGAAAGAAACTGATATTGATTCAGTGGAAAATGTACTATTACGAGAATAACCGCTGATCATGTACCACAGAAAAAATTATCATTACGGGAAAAATGAATGAACCAGTTGATAAGTTGTGGGATTTAGATGCGATAGGTATTGATGTAAATAAACCAAGCCCACAAGAGTCTCAGATTTTATAACCAAAAATTTGGACACTGCAAATATAAAGAGGACAGTATTGGGTTAGGTTACCATGGAAATTAAATCCACCACATCTGCCTAGCAATTATCGCATGGCTTTTCGGACAAGATGAAAGCACAAATACATGAGCTCAGGAACAAACCAGAGCTACTGACTGTTTATGATAATTTTTCATACAAGAACATTTTGGACAATAAATTTATTGAGGAAATAGTCGAAGAAAAATTGAAGACAGACGCTCATTATCTCCCGCACCATGGAGTCCGAAAAGATTCTGAAAACCACTCCATCTACGTGTTGTAATAATTGCAGCGCACTGCAAAATAAAGATGTAGCAAGTCTTAATGACTGTCTGATGACCGGACCCTCACTAACTGAGAAGCTTGGAGACGTTTTAAAGAAATTTCGCAAAAATTTCATATACCTACACGGCCTGATATTTCCAAAGCTTTCTTAAGAGTAAGGACTACAAGAAATAGATAGGGATTATACTCGATTCTTGTGGCCTAAAAATCCACAAATCCTCAAAGTCCTGTGAAAACTTATCGTTCAAATCAGTATTATTTGGTGCAACATCCTCTCCATTCTTACTAGAAGCTACTCTAAATACAAAATTTGAAGAAATCGAAAGTCCCTTCAAAGAAATCTTAAAGAAAAGTTTTATGTGGACAATCTTCAAGGTGCTGTGAAAAAAGAGGAGTTTTTTGAAATCCTTATACAGAGAAGCTAACAAGGAGATGAAAGAACAAATATGCCTCTAAGGATGTGGAATACAAATTCAAAGCAATTAAGGGAACTTAACAAAGAAGATTTCGCTGAAGCTGAAATTCCTGATTGCAACAATATGCTGGGACTTAATTGGAACACACGGGAAGATACTTTGAGCCCTCAAAAAGAAAAAACAAATAATCATGCAGTCACTCACTAAACGTAGTTTACTGTAAAGGGGTATCACATTGTTTTTGATCCTCTAGACTCGTCCTCACCAATTACCATAAAGGGTAAAATGCTTATGCAAGATGCATGGAAGCTCAAAATTGGATGGGGAGAAATTGCCTCTAAGAAATGAGTCAAACATGGGATGAAATATCCATGGGATTAAGCAAATTCATCAAATTAAATTTTCCCAGACAAATGGGCAAGAGGAAACAAGTACACAAATTTCATGTGTCTGTGATGCGTCAACCAGAGGTTATGGCGCTGTAGCTTTTCGGAGTAATACTGAAAGGGAAGTACACTAAATTTCTTCAAAGGCCGGGTAACCCCCCTTGAAGGTCAAACAGTACCCCCAATTGGAACTGACAGCACTCTATGTAGGTACAAAATTACTGTCTATCTCAACAAAGTACTTGATCATCTCACTATTGAAAAAACCGTGATCTGGAGTGATAGTGAAGCAGTTCTCCAGTGGTTAAGAAATAAAAAGTAAGTTGGTCTATGTACAGAACAGAGTAGCAAAATAAAAGAGATGCAGAAGATTATCTCTTTCTTCACGTCTCTACCCAAGAGAATCCAGCTGACATGTTTCACGTGGTGTCCCACTCAAGAAATTTGGGATAAAAAATTATGGCTCCACGGACCGAACTGGCTCCCTAATGAAAATAACTGGCCTCAGCAAAAAAAGCTCACATTGTGCCAGAAGAAACAGTCTGCTTGAACACAGCAGAAATAAGTTGTGTAAAAATACTGCAGACACAACAGAAAGAGTCACTGATGGATCTAAATACTCATTTTGGGTAAACTCTTAAGATTACAGCTCTTGTCTTTAAATTCATTAAAGGAATAAAACCTGATTTTGAAATATCTTGAAACCATTAAAATACTGGGTGGAACTTAAACAGAAAGATGTTTTCCTCCCACAGAATATAAATTTCTAGAAACACAAGATAAATCCCCAAAGAAACCTGTCATGATTAATTCTTTAGGACTTTATCTCGACTCAGAAAAGATTATAAAGATGTCGAGGAAGAATTCATAATTTCTTCACTACCTAAAGAAGCCATACATCCAATATTGATCCCCAAGAATCATTGGCTAACAAAACTGATTGTGCAAAACGCCCACGGTAACGTTTACATGGTGGGGTAAACTGACACACATTGTCATATACGACAATCCTACTGGATACCTCAAGGTCGACAAACTGTGAAAAAACAAATAAAAAGGACTGTATTACTTGTCGTCACTATGAATATGCGAGTATATCAATATCCAGGTCCACCTCCAATATCCCCTGAAAGAGTCGTCATATCACTCCATTTGAGGGGACAGGTGTAGATTACACTGGACCAATAATTTTAACCAAAACAGTTGACAAAGTTTTCCATCAAGGTTACATCTGTTTGTTCAACTTGTGCTACAACTAAGCAGTACATCTAGAAGTAGCCCCTGACAAAGTCTGCTGAAACCTTTAAACAAATTATTCAGAAAAGGTTTTTCAGCCAAAGGGCATGTCCCAGACTGATGATTTCAGATAATGCAACTAACCCTTTTTTTCTGGGCTGCTCATATAAGCAAATCTTGATCAACCAGAATACAAACAGATGCTGAATCAACGCAGTTGTCGTTGGAGATACATTCCTCCTAAATTTTCCATGGCAAAGGCGGATTTTATGAAAAAATGATCGGCAAATTGTAAAACGTTGTTTAAGGAAACTCTTCATTGTCAAAAATCGACTTAGAAGAATTCCGTACAGTTTGTGACTGAAATAGAAAATAGAGTCCAACAACAGACCTCAACTTATGTTACCGATGATCCGGGACAATTTAAAGTTTAAGGGCCATCTCCCTTTACTCCATGGCAGAAGGCCGAACCTGTTCCCTCCCATGAATAATAAAAGAAATCATAGAGGACCTTTTTTTTCGAACCTGAGCAACTCAGAAAAGTAAATTCAAACACCTTAATAAAGTGATTGAACGTTGGGAGAAAATTTGGCGAGAAGACATCTCACCTCATTAAGAGAACACTTCTGTGGAAACTGGTGTTTTTCCCGAAAATCATAATCCTTAAACCTGTGACATAGTGATTATTGACAATGATGGGCCGAGGTCCCAATGGCCACTTGAAAAAAATTTTGACCATATATCCCCGAGCAAAGGGAATCATCAGGACAGTTTTATGTTTTTTAGCAAAGGTGTAGTGAATAAGGGACATAAATAAACTAGTACCGTTAGAATTACACAGTGTTGAAACAAAATTAAGTGATTCTCCAGAAACCACACAGACTAAAGCGTTCAGAAAAGACAAGCAGCAGTGGGGCGAGTGAGAAAATTAAATTAATGTTAAGGATGAATAGTTCACCTGCAGCGAACCCCCCTGCCGCCCCCCAGTGTGGAGAAATTTTCTCCGGGGGAGATATCAGCCCCCTTCAGCCCCCTTCAGCCCTTTCAGCCCTGAGGGGCCCAGCCCTCTCAGAAGGGGCAAGCGTCCCTTTTTTACTGCTACAGTGAGTAATTGATCACAGATGCCCCTACGATATGACGTGGTCCCAAACACCGCTTTCTCCTTGCAGTCCAGTATTGCAGAGTGTATTAAATAAAGACAGTACACTCCCTTTCTTTAGCAGGACAATTAAGGAAAAACCCTGCTCCCACTTTATTACCATAGTAAAGATGGAATTTGTTGTCTATGCTTAAGAAAAGCAAGATTCAAACATTCTGCTTTACCCTTTTATCGAGGAAGTGGGGAAGGAAGCAAAAGTACTATGTCAGCTTTTTTTTGTGCAAGGGCAGCAATGGCATGGGGTGCTGTGGCGTCTTCAGATTACTTTTGACTCTACTGAGAGTGACAAATGATGCCAGGATAAAACCCAAAAAAGAACGACGTGCGTTATGTGAACAAGTGTCTCATAAAACACAATAAACACTTAAAGAAAATGTGATCAGCTTCTTTAGTGGATAAATTGTGAACAATAAAAACAAATCTTGTGGAACACAGTGTACCAGTGTGCGTATTCCCCAGACTATGGAAGACGTGGACATCCAAGGACACTTCAGCTTCTACAAGTCACCGTATCTGTCGAAGGGTGTGAAGAACACCATAGCTCAAACAAAAAGAGAAGGTAGGTTACGAATTTCCCTTTTAGTACGGGTACTGCGCAGTTCTTGAGGTTCGCAAGGAGTTTGAAAAAACAACCTATAGTCGGCAGTTAGGTGCGGACTTTTGAGTCCACACAAGTAAGTTTGTCAGCCATCAGTGAATGAAATATGCTGACATAACTCCCCCTAGGGGTAATTTATAATCTTACAAATTATAACTCTTTACAGCCCGTTGAGAGATGACTTCGACAGCTTCTCAAGACCTCGTCTGCAGGGGCGGCTGTGCAGGCGATGAGTTGTCTTTCTAAGTTAAGTACAAACTCTTTAAACTTAACTGGTAATGCCATTTCTCAACAGTCATGATTTAATGATTCAGTCAAGAGGTAATGATTCAGTCATATGGTAATGATTCAGTCATATGGTAATGATTCAGTCAAGAGGTAATGATTCAGTCAAGAGGAAATGATTCAGTCATATGGTAATGATTCAGTCAAGAGGTAATGATTCAGTCAAGAGGTAATGATTCAGTCAAGAGGTAATGATTCAGTCAAGAAGTAATGATTCATTCAAGAAGTAATGATTCAGTCAAGAGGTAATGATTCACCAAAGAGTAATGATTCAGTCCAGAGGTAATGTTCATCAAAGGTAATGATTCAGTCATGTGGTAATGTTTCAGTCATGATTTAATGATTCAGTCAAGAGGTAATGACTCAGTCATATGGTAATGATTCAGTGATATGGTAATGATTCAGTCATATGGCAATGATTCAGCCAAGAGGTAATGATTCAGTCAAGAGGAAATGATTCAGTCATATGTTAATGATTCAGTCAAGAGGTAATGATTCAGTCAAGAGGTAATGATTCAGTCAAGAGGTAATGATTCAGTCAAGAAGTAATGATTCATTCAAGAAGTAATGATTCAGTCAAGAGGTAATGATTCAGTCCAGAGGTAATGATTCAGTCAAGAGGTAATGATTCAGTCACAGAGGTAATGATTCAGTCAAGAGGTAATGATTCAGTCAAGAGGTAATGATTCAGTCAAGAGGTAATGATTCAGTCAAGAGGTAATGATTCAGTCAAGAGGTAATGATTCAGTCAAGAGGAAATGATTCAGTCAAGAGGTAATGATTCAGTCAAGAGGTAAAGATTCAGTCAAGAGGTAATGATTCAGTCATGGTAAAAAAAAAGGGAATAGAAAAAGCGAAATAAGATTATGAGGTTAAATTTACTAGGAATTCGAAGACTAACACAGCAGGTTTCTTTCAGGTATAGTAAAATTAGGGGCAAGACGGACCCACTCAGAAGCTACTTGAGTCAACTCACTGACAATGTTAAAGAAATTTGTTGAGTTTTAAACACTAATTTCCTCTCAATTTTTTAGCAGGAAGTCACTAGCAAATTTCCAGAAATAATAAATTATTTAGAAAAGGAGGAAAATATGTTATGCACGATCAAAGTCACTAGTGACAGCATTCTCAGACAAATAGATAAATTAAAACCTAAAATTTCCCTGACCCTGATAAAGTGTTCTCAGAGGTTTTAAAGGAAAGAGGAACTTAGCTAACCTTTGGGTATTTTTTTCAACATATCACTACAAACTGGTATAGTGACAGATAAGTGGAAATTGGCAAATATGATACTCATCTACAAAGCAGGTGACAGGTCCTTAGCTTTGAACTTTAGACCAATATACCTAACGTCTATTATGGAAAATTGACGGAATCAATAATACGAAAATAAGAACATAAGAATGGAGGAACACTGCACAAGGCCTACTGGCCTAGACTATTTGAAGCCACATTGAAAACATAAATTGATTAATGAATCTCAGCACAGTTTCACAAAGGGGCGTTCCTGCCTTACAAATATACTAATTTTTTCACTAAGATATTTGAAGAGGTAAATCATGGTAATGAATATGGTATTGTATTTATGAACTTCAATAAGGCTTTCGATAGAGTTCCACATCTGAGGTTATTGGGGAGGGTAGAGGCTCATGGAATAGGAGAATTATTTCCTGGATAAGGTGTGGTTGACAGGCTACAGTGTGTTTATATTAATGGGGAGAAACCAGAGTGGGGGCTCATCACAAACGGTGTTCCACAGGGGTCAGTTTTGGGACCTTTGTTGTTCACAATTTACATAAACGACATTTATGAGGGAATAAATAACGACATAAGCAAGTTGCCGACGACACCAAAATAGGTCGTCTAACTCATTCTAATGAGGGCATCAGTGCACCCCCTTCCCTCAAGGGAGGTTCCTTGAAGCTGCTGAGGGGCTCTGCTCTAGGGAACTGGATCTGTGCTTCGGTTCCTTGAACTGAACCTGAATACCTTCCATTCCCCCACATGCGCTGTATAATCCTACAGGTTTAGCGCTCCCCCATACTTATAATAATAATAATAATAATAATAATAATAATAATAATAATAATAATAATAATAATAATAATAATAATAATGATAATAATAATAATAATGATAATAATAATAATAATAATAATAATAATAATAATAATAATAATAATAATAATAATTATAGCACCCCAGGAATATTTGAATAGACTGATGTAGTGGATGGAAAAGTGGCAGATGTGGTTTAGTATAGACAAATGCAAAGTTCTCAACGGTGGACATAAAAATAACCATGCCACATATAAACTAAATATAAATGATTGTGAAAAAAATTTAGGAGTTCTGATTACCGTTGTTATGGTTAAAATTGTTAGATGTAGAGATAAGTAACAGATGTCCAAAAGTTATTTTACTGTTCCAAACATCACTAGTGAGACCTTAGATTATGTCGCTCAGTTACAGTCTCCCTACTACAGGATTAACATAGATTCATTGGAGAACATACAGAGAAGAATGCATACAATGATTTATTGTGTAAGGAATCTCCTGTATGAAGATAGACTTAGAGCCTTGAATCTCCACTCTCTGGAGACACGTAGAATGAAGGGAGATATCATCTTGGAGTATAAGTAGAAGGTGAGTATAAACAAAGGAGATATTAATAAAGTACTGAGGGTGTTGAACCAGGTAAGAACCAGAAATAACCGATTTAAGTTAGGTAAATATAGACTTAGAAAGGACATACTAGGTAAGTGTTGGTTTTCAGAGTTTTGGATGTGTGGAACAGACTTCCTAGTAGGGTAATTGAGGCTAGGACCTTGGGTAGCTTGGCAGCGCCAAGCTACCCAAGGTCACGTGAAGGATTCAGGTGACCTTAACTGTGTCACGGATCTCGACATGAGTGATAAGAAGCTGACAAGTTTCAACTTGACTGTCTCATTCACCACTGTTCCAGTTGATCAAGCCATTGATCTTCTTCACAGGGTGATTAACGATGATACAGAGTTACTTGTACCTCGCCAGGATTTTGTGAGCCTTGTCGAGCTATTTTTTAGGTTCGAAGATAACAAGTATTAAAAAAGTGTTGAAGCTTCCCATGGGCTCACCTCATAGCGCAGTATTATCCAATTTATATATGGAGGATCCAGAATCCTCCAGTTGCATGTCAGTTACATGGATGCTGTGCGTTGATGATATTTTGGTCGTACCCAAAAATCTAACACACATCAACACTCTGGAACCTGAACATCAAAATGGTATACAATACCAACAGGTTGGTAGGTAAGACACATAGGCAACAGTTAGGCAACTTTATTCCGAAACGTTTCGCCTACACAGTAGGCTTCTTCAGTCGAATACAGAAAGTAGGAAGGAACAGTAGAGATGTGAAGACGATGTAATCAGTCCATCACCCTTGAAGTCGTAGAATTTGAGGTTGTCAGTCCCTCAGCCTGGAGGGACTATGGAACTGAACTTCTCCAGGCTGAGGGACTGACAACCTCAAATTCTACGACTTCAAGGGTGATGGACTGATTACATCGTCTTCACATCTCTACTGTGCCTGCCTACTTTCTGTATTCGACTGAAGAAGCCTACTGTATAGGCGAAACGTTTCGGAATAAAGTTGCCTAACTGTTGCCTATGTGTCTTACCTACCAACTCCGGAACCTCCTATTAAATTTACACTAGAGGAGAAGGACAACCAATTACCTTTTCTCGATGTTCTCCTACTCACTGGTGAAAACAGACTTTCTTTTAAAGTCTACCGTAAACCTACCTACAAGAGCGATCTTCTACGTTTCTTCTCTCACCATGACACCAGAACTAACAGATGGGTAGCTATACTTTTCTTTTTGAAAACTTACAAAATTTCAAGCCCGCAGTTCCTTGAGGAAGAATGCACATACATTATACAGTGTTGACGTGTACTTAGCTCTGTGAAGACCTGTTTGCCCGCTCTCTACGAATTGAAGCAAGATGCCCTCCATCGAGCAACTTTACCAACAGCTTAAAGAAGAATTGAGGATGGCGAAGGTGGAGATTCGGCGACTGACCGAGGAAAACAAGAAGATTAGTAGTAGTCCTCCTGTTTTGAGTCCTCAGGTCAAGAAGGGAAACTGGTTAGTGGCTGGACAGCAGGGAACGAAGTTGACGATCAAGAGGACGAATGGAAAGGTAGAAACGATGAAGAAGAAAGAGACTGCCGTGGAAACTGTTGTGGAAACATCTAATACATTCTCAGTGCTACCGACGAATGTGAGTCGACTACTGGGAACAACACGACGAACGACACCAAGGAAGGTAAGAATATTGTTGTTGTTGGGGATAGCCAAGTTAGGTATATGGATAGGGCGTTCCGCTTGAAGGACAGGAGTAGGAGACAGAGAGTTTGCTTTCCTGGGGCTGGGATGGAGGATATTGTTAGCCGTCTGGATGACATCATGAGAGGTAATGGGAGCAATCCTATTATCTGTCTCAGTGCTGGAGGCAACGATGTTGGCAGACGTAGGAGTGAAGACCTGATTAGCAGGTATAGGTCAGCAACAGAAATAATTAGGAGGAAGGGTGGGAACCCTGTCATATGTGGTATTTTGCCAAGGAGAGGAGTTGGAAATGAATAGCTGTCCAGGGCAATTGGTGTCAATTGCTGGCGGGACAAATACTGTAAGGAAAACGCGGTAACATTCATTGACAACTGGGACCTCTTCTATGGCGGAAATGACATGTTGCCAGGGATGGGGGTTTACTTATTTGGTTGGGGGGGAGCATGGCAATGCTGGAGGGAGAGT
>NC_069448.1:33211556-33327089 GCF_026875155.1 Cherax quadricarinatus | reverse complement strand
CCTGATCCTTCGAAAGCCCTCCCTAATTCCCCTCCAATCATACATTGGGTAGATATCTACTCCTTGTACCACTGCCGCCTGCCTACCTACCCTCCTGAGTCTGATTACCTTTACCTTCCTTGCATCCCGTCCAACAAATTATGCACCATATCTTCACACACCAATAACTCCTTCCTCACCCACCATTTCCTCATATCCTCCATGACCACTCCTACTTGAATGCCCCTCTCCCCTCTCTCCCTTAGGTAACGCTGTTTCACGTAAACTGCCTTCACATGTGTCCCCAGCCCTCCCTGCCTTATGCTCATCATCACCACCTCCTTCCATAGCCACAGCCTCCCATAACCCAACACATAATGCAACACCCTCCTCTGCAGTTCCTCTATATTGTCCAACCTCAGGGGATATACCTCTGCCACTTCCCACACCTTACTATACACAAGGGTGTTTGTCACCACTACCCTCTGCTGCAACGTTACATCACTGGCCCCTCCAACCTTGCATCCTACCCAACACCCTTCCTAAAACCTACCCTGAATTTACTCTCTGCACCTCCCCATCATCCATCAAGTACACAATCCCACAGTTCTTAATATCTGTCCACACCGTTCTACCCATACGCATCCCCCAAACCTCCTCCCACCCACATACCCACCTCTGATAACTTAGACTTTGCCCCATTAACCCTCATCTCAGTTGCCATACCGAAGATCTCAATCATACATCCCACGTTCCCCAAGCCGACCTCCCCTCCAACCAAAACCGTGGTATCATCCACATATCCCACTATCCCTGTGCTGCTAGCCCCCTCCCTCCCCTTTCCCTCACCCCTTCCTCTATAAGCCTTTAAAAGGGATCTTGCATGCAAGCAAAGAGGATTTGAGACAAGGGACATCCTTGTCTCAAACCCCTCCCCAACTGCACCGGCAACCCCAACTTACCATTAACCTGAACCCTAACCCTTGCAGGCAAATACAAAGTTGTCACCCACTGTGCAATCTCATCCCCAAAACCCTGTCTATGCAAAATAACCCTCAATATACATCTACCTACACTACACGGTCATATGCCTCCTTCCAGTCGATCCCCAAGACTTCCTTCCCCCTGTCTGCCCTCCAAAAAATCCCTAATCCTCCCATGCCCCTCATGCATACTTCGACCTGGTATCCCATACTGTCCTCGGTGAATAACTAAGTCAATCACCCTCTTCATGCAATTACCTAAAACCTTTGCATAAATTTTATAATCAGAACACATGAGGGAGGTCGCCCTATAGGCACCCAGGGTCTTCACCCCCCCTTCCTTTGGGAACCCAAATAACTACCCCCATGCCCTGCATCTCCCCAATCACTCAACCTTCCTTCATACAATTAAGTAACGACACCAGACAATCTTTCATACAATCCCAATTTACAGTACAGAAATCATTAGGGATCCCATCAATCCCAGGCACCTTTCCCTTACTCAGGCTGGTTACCGCCTCCCCCACCTTCTGCTCACTGATCCTACCCCTTAGCCCTGCTCGCTCATCCTCTCCTAAATCACCCAGAATTCCTTCCCCAATAATCTTCCCCTCCCTTCCCCCACCCTCCCCCTGCATTAATTTCTCCCTGAACCAATAATCCGCATAGTCGCTCATTCCATCAGTGGTACACAAAACTTGTCCTTCCCTATATCCTCCCACCCCTTTACACACCTCTAATCCCATGACAGTGGTCATCAGCTGCCTTCCCTGAACCTCTGCAATACACAGCCTGACAGTCTGTCTCCCCATAGAACCTCCTCTATCCCTCCCCTCACGCGTATCGCATCAAAGTGATCGTTTTGTATTTCCTTCAATCTTTCCCTCAGGTCCCCAATGTTCCCATCCCATACCTACCACCTCCCTCCTCCTTCATAACAATCATTCAGCTGTCCCTCAAGGTATTTCTGTAAACTAAACCTCCACCATGCCTCCTTCCTTCCTCTTATTCTGATAATACTCCTTAATCCCTGGTTTAGCACACTTCTCCCACCATCCCAAAACATCCTCCTCCTCACATTCATTTTCCAATAACTAGTGTACCAGTGAACCACACCATCCCACTCCACCTCTGCCATAACCGCATGATGGTCCTAAAACCCAATGTCTATCATCATCACACGTCCCATCGTAATCCCCCGAGTTATATAAATGTGATCTAATCTAGCAGCATAACCCCATCACCCCTGCCTCCCACAACGTATCCCTCAATGCCCCAAGCACACACCGTGCCCCTCGCGGCTCCACATCCTTATTCCTGATTACACAATTCCAGTCACCACCCACCCAGAATAGAAACCATGGGTAAACCCTGGTAGTGAAAAAGCAAAATCTCCCGTACAAAATCCACTTTTACTCTTCTGTTACTATCTGCTGTCGTGGCTACCACTACAATCCCCATCTACCAAAGACTTCTTCCCAGGCCACTGCACCGCCGTCAGGATATCTGAATCTGACGCCGCAGCCCGCTGCCTCGTAACGATCTTCTCCTCCATGCCATCATCCTGGGAGGTCGCACAATGGACCTCTACCTCCACTGTATGGTGTTCCACTGAACAGGGTGAAGTCGCAAATGCACTGTTAGTCTCAGGCTCCCCAAGGTGCTCCTGCTGCTCACTCTCCACAGCTGGCAGCTCAGTACCAGCCACCTTCTCAGGTACATCTACCTCCTCTGCAGGCTGTGTCAAGATCTGCAACACCTTAACTAGTTCCTCCTCGAGCACCAGTACCTCCGCCCATACCTGCGCCTCATCACTTGCCACTGGTGAAGGGCCATTAACTCTTCAAGCACCCCGCCCTCTCCCGACTCAACAGGTGTCTCCTCCACCACCTAGCCCCACAGGCGACCATGCCCTCCATTGTGCCGTTGTGCCTTTATTAATAGCCACCTCCCTCACTGGAACAGGTGAGTTTCCTGCCGGGCCATGCGCCCGTTGCTGCTTAGCACACACTGCTGCCATTGTGAATATAAACTCCTCTGCCTGGTGTATGACACCATGATCTGTTTTAAAATTCACCAGGTATACATAGGATAGTATTGGGTGCCACAAAGTCATTTTCAGGGCAAAGGTGCCTTCCAGTAGATCCACATAAGCACCTGACACCCACTTACCGTGTTGGGCCATATGAACATTCCCAAATGCATCACATACACATCCGATGTCTGCTTCATCCGCCTCAAATGGGATGTTGTGAAGCTTTTCCCATGTAAAATGACGTGAAACATCAATCATCTGCACACAAACAGAAGGAGTAACATCAATACTGACGTCCTGAAATGAGTCACCAATGACTCTTACAATGTGGAGGAGAGTAACTTCACAATGTACGCTCCATTCAATGCAACTCCATATAACTCGTCGTCCTGAATGCCATACGTCTCATGGATGATGGTAGGAAGTAATACTTGTGCTGAAGCAGGCGATATTGCCCCATGGAGGAGCTCAATCCCCACTGTGTTGACACGACGTCGTACACTGAGCGCCACATTGACTTAAGGTAGCTCTCCTGGTAGAACAGCAGAGGGGTGCAAAGCACAACTGCACTCCACCGCAGCCAGGCAGCGAATTGATGTGGATTGTGTTGTTTGAAAAGAATAGCGCCATTATGAAGGAAATGGAGTTGTACCTGTAGACATTTCTGTTCCATGTAACCATATGTGTTTCCCTACTTATTTATATGTATTATGTGCATAATATTAAATAAACAATGTACCATTATCGCAATAGTGAGGTTTTATTAACTATTTATTTTTTGTTTATTTATTTATTTATTTATTTATTTGAACATGATACAGTGAAGTACAAAGGAATACAGTTATTACAGTGCAACATGCCAAAGCCCCTTGTATGCAGAGCATTATGAGCAGGCTTAAAATTAACTTAAGATTAACTAAGCAATGATATATTCAGTGGTAAAAGCATTAATGTAAACAGACAACAATTTAGCACAAATGAGTATTACAAAGACAGGTTATATGGTCATTTACTTGTTGCTGAGCATTCAGTAGAATGGAGTATTCTGCTAGGTAATGTAATTAAAAAATAAAGTTTGATTGGGTCACAGGTTAGACATTTATGAAATACAATAATGAGACACATTTACGAGATACAATTTATGAGATACAATTATTCAGTATTTATTTAGTTGTGGGTGAGTAAGTGATTTTTGAGAAGAGACTTGAATTTATAAACACAGTGTTTCTTTTACATTCACAGGTAATGAATTCCAGATTTTAGGGCCTTTATGTGCATTGAGTTTTTGCATAGTGTGAGATGGACACGAGGAACATCAAAGAGTGATCTGTGCCTTGTGTTATGGTCATGTGTTCTGTTGAGGTTGGTAAGGTGACGTTTGAGGGGAGGGTTTATATCAGAATTAAGTTTTCTATGAATGTAGTAGGTGCAGTAATAAGTATGGATGTTTTGTATGGTGAGTAGGTTTAGAGTTTTGAATATTGGTGGAGTGTGCTGCCTGTAGTGGGAATTTGTTATCATTCTGACTGCAGCCTTTTGTTGGGTAATTAATGGTCAGAGATGACTTATTGTTGTTGAGCCCCATGCACAAACATAGCACAAACATAGTACCGTATCTTCGATAGTACGCCTACGGTCTTGGATTTTTTTTTGGAAATTTGTTGTATATGTGTTTGAAATTTGAGTCTATTATCAAGGTGGATTCCTAAGAATTTTCCCTCTGTGAGTTTTGTTATAGGTGATCCGTTTATCATTATGTTAAGAGGGACGTCTGTAGCTATGTTACCAAACTGAATGAAGTAGGTTTTGTCAATGTTTAGAGTAAGTTTGTTAGTCCTCATCTAGGTAGATATTTTCTGTAATTCGGCATTTACAGTATTGGCTAGCATGACTGGGCTCGGGTGAGAGAAGACGTATGTAGTGTCATCTGCAAATAGTGTGGGTTTGAGTAGTTGCGATGCATTTGGTAGGTCATTTATGTATATGAGAAAGAGAAGAGGGCCTAGGACACTTCCCTGTGGGACACCAACTCTAATTGGCTGTGCTGAAGAGTTTGCCCCGTTTGTGTACACATATTGGCTTCTGTTGCTGAGGTAAGACTTGAGATAGTTGAGGGAGTGCCCTCTTATACCATAGTGTGACAATTTTATGTGGAGCAAGTCATGGTCAACTGTATCAAAAGCTTTACGTAAGTCAATGAAGATCCCCAGTGGGACTTCTTTTTTTCTCTATTGCAGTGTATATATGTTCTAGCATGTGTATAATAGAATTGTAGTATTTTTATTAGGCCTGAACCCAAATTGGAAGGGTTGAGAATGTTTTGGGAGATGAGGTAGGAATAGATTTGCTTATGAATTAATTTTTCGAAAATTTTAGAGAGAGGGTGTAAGTTGGATATTGGCTATAGTTATATCAAGTCTGTTTGGTCGCCTCCTTTATGGATCGGGGTGACTCTTGCTATTTTGAGAAATGTAGGGAAGGTAGAGGATTCTATGGATTTGTTAAAGAGTGTTGCAATGACTGGTGACAGTACTTGTGATGCATTTTTGTATATAAAGGGTGGTAAGGTATTTAAATCTATTGTCTTGTTTTTTAGTGTGTTGATAATAAGGGAGACTTCAGTAGGGTTAGTCGGAGCTAGGAACAGTGTGTTCGGGTAGTTGCCAGTGAGGTAGTCATTGGGTGGGGTATCTGAGCTTGGGATTTTATTGGCAAGGTTTTTTCCTATATTGGAGAAGAAAATATTGAGTCTGTTTGCTGTTTCAGTTGGTGGGAGTTAGGGTTCAACTGGTTTTGTTAATTCAATTTCGCTATTTCGTGATATCTTTTTTGTTCCTAGAATTTCTGATAGGGTTTTCCAGGTCTTTTTTATATCACCTCGTAAGTTGGATAATCTGTTCTCATAATACAGTTTATTAGCCCTTCTTATCAGGCTGGTTAGGATTGACGAGTAACGTTTTGTTTGGTCTCTGGTTATGTGACCCATTCTGTACTGTTTTTCGTATAGGTGTTTTGTATTTATGGATTTGAGGATGCTGGGTGTTAGCCAGGGACTGTTCAGTCTCTTAGCTGTCAACTGTTTAGTTTTTTGGGGGCAGTGCTTGTTATAAAGGTATTGGGTCTTGTTTAGAAAATTATTAATACATTCAATATGTGTATAGATTTCTAGCTCAGTGTGCCAGTCAATGTTTGTCACTGCTGCTGTGAAGTTATTAATGGCTGCCTCATTGTGAAGTCTGAAAGAGACTTTAGGTAATTGGGGTAATTTGCCAAGGTTTGTGATGAGGAAGGTAGGGTAGTGATCTGTGGAATTATCTGTGATTATGCCTGATTTTAAAGGGGATATGGTGTTGGTCCAGATGTGGTCAAGTAGGGAAACACTAGTTTCTGTAACTCTTGTAGGTTTTGTTACTGCTGGTAGCAACATGCAGTTACTCACAGTGTTTGTGAATTATCAAGTAGTGGTATGTTTAGGTATTGTATACATAGTGTCAGATGTTGACTGGGTTTTTTATTGTTTATATATTGTTACTGATGTTATCAATGTTACATTCATTATACATGTGTAAGTGAACGAGTTTTGGATATTGTGAAAGTGGGTATTGTGAAAGTGGACAGTTTTTACTTGTGGAGGGTAAAAGAGTAAGCATTACTGTGTTTGTACCATTATATTATGTTTTGAAACCCTTTGTACTTGAGTAACATTGTACTTAGCACCAGTGTGTAGGTTGTGTAATTGTGTAACACTGTACTTAAGCAGCAGTGTGTAGGTTGTGTACTTGTATAACACTGTTCTTAGCAGCAGTGTGTAGGTTGAGTACTTGTGTAACACTGTACTTAGCAGCAGAGTGTAGGTTGTGTACGTGAGTAACACTGTACTTAGCAGCAGTGTGTAGGTTGTGCACTTGTGTAGCACTACTTAGCAGCAGTGTGTTTACCTGGAGTTTACCTGGAGAGAGTTCCGGGGGTCAACGCCTCCGCGGCCCGGTCTGTGACCAGGCCTCCTGGTGGATCAGAGCCTGATCAACCAGGCTGTTACTGCTGGCTGCACGCAAACCAACGTACGAGCCACAGCCCGGCTGGTCAGGAACCGACTTTAGGTGCTTGTCCAGTGCCAGCTTGAAGACTGCCAGGGGTCTGTTGGTAATCCCCCTTATGTATGCTGGGAGGCAGTTGAACAGTCTCGGGCCCCTGACACTTATTGTATGGTCTCTTAACGTGCTAGTGACACCCATGCTTTTCATTGGGGGGATGTTGCATCGTCTGCCAAATCTTTTGCTTTCGTAGTGAGTGATTTTCGTGTGCAAGTTCGGTACTAGTCCCTCTATGATTTTCCAGGTGTATATAATCATGTATCTCTCCCGTCTGCGTTCCAGGGAATACAGTTTTAGGAACCTCAAGCGCTCCCAGTAATTGAGGTGTTTTATCTCCGTAATGCGCGCCGTGAAGGTTCTCTGTACATTTTCTAGGTCAACAATTTCACCTGCCTTGAAAGGTGCTGTTAGTGTGCAGCAACATTCCAGCCTAGATAGAACAAGTGACCTGAAGAGTGTCATCATGGGCTTGGCCTCCCTAGTTTTGAAGGTTCTCATCATCCATCCTGTCATTTTTCTAGCATATGCGATTGATACAATGTTATAATCATTGAAGGTGAGATCCTCCGACATGATCACTCCCAGGTCTTTGACGTTGGTGTTTCGCTCTATTTTGTGGCCAGAATTTGTTTTGTACTCTGATGAAGTTTTAATTTCCTCGTGTTTACCATATCTGAGTAATTGAAATTTCTCATCGTTGAACTTCATATTGTTTTCTGCAGCCCACTGAAGGATTTGGTTGATGTCCGCCTGGAGCCTTGCAGTGTCTGCAATGGAAGACACTGTCATGCAGATTCGGGTGTCATCTGCAAAGGAAGACACGGTGCTGTGTCTGACATCCTTGTCTATGTCGGATATGAGGATGAGGAACAAGATGGGAGCGAGTACTGTGCCTTGTGGAACAGAGCTTTTCACCGTAGCTGCCTCGGACTTTACTCTGTTGACGACTACTCTCTGTGTTCTGTTAGTGAGGAAATTATAGATCCATCGCCCGACTTTTCCTGTTATTCCTTTAGCACGCATTTTGTGCGCTATTACGCCATGGTCACATTTCTCGAAGGCTTTTGCAAAGTCTGTATATATTACATCTGCATTCTTTTTATCTTCTAGTGCATTTAGGACCTTGTCGTAGTGATCCAATAGTTGAGACAGACAGGAGCGACCTGTTCTAAACCCATGTTGCTCTGGGTTGTGTAACTGATGGGTTTCTAGATGGGTGGTGATCTTGCTTCTTAGGACCCTTTCAAAGATTTTTATATGGGATGTTAGTGATATTGGTCTGTAGTTCTTTGCTGTTGCTTTACAGCCCCCTTTGTGGAGTGGGGCTATGTCTGTTGTTTTTAGTAACTGTGGGACGACCCCCGTGTCCATGCTCCCTCTTCATAGGATGGAAAAGGCTGTGTAGCTTGTGTACGTGTGTAACACTGTACTTAGCAGCAGTGTGTAGGTTATGTACTTGTGTAGCACTGTACTTAACAGTAGACTGTAGGTTGTGTTCTTGTGTAACACTGTACTTAGCAGCAGTGTGTAGGTTATGTACTTGTGTAGCACTGTACTTTGCAGCAGTGTGTAGGTTGTGTACGTGTGTAACGTTGTACTTAGCAGCAGTGTGTAGGTTGTGTACTTGTGTAACACTGTACTTAGCAGCAGTGTGTAGGGTGTGTACTTGTGTAACACTGTACTTAGCAGCAGTGTGTAGGGTGTGTACTTGTGTAACACTGTACTTAGCAGCAGTGTGTATGTTGTGTACGTGTGTAACACTGTACTTAGCAGCAGTGTGTAGGTTGTGTACTTGTGTAACACTGTACTTAGCAGCAGTGAGTATGTTGTGTACGTGTGTAACGTTGTACTTAGCAGCAGTGTGTAGGTTGTGTACTTGTGTAACACTGTACTTAGCAGCAGTGTGTAGGTTGTGTACTTGTGTAAACTGTACTTAGCAGCAGTGTGTAGGTTGTGTACTTGTGTAACACTGTACTTAGCAGCAGTGTGTAGGTTGTGTACTTGTGTAACACTGTACTTAGCAGCAGTGTGTAGGGTGTGTACTTGTGTAACACTGTACTTAGCAGCAGTGTGTAGGTTGTGTACTTGTGTAACACTGTACTTAGCAGCAGTGTGTAGGTTGTGTACTTGTGTAACACTGTACTTAGCATGCACAGTATAAGTGTGTAGGGTGTGTACTTGTGTAACACTGTACTTAGCAGCAGTGTGTATGTTGTGTACGTGTGTAACACTGTACTTAGCAGCAGTGGGTATGTTGTGTACGTGTGTAACGTTGTACTTAGCAGCAGTGTGTAGGTTGTGTACTTGTGTAACACTGTACTTAGCAGCAGTGTGTAGGGTGTGTACGTGTGTAACACTGTACTTAGCAACAGGGTGTTCGTTATTAGGTTAGTTTTGGTATCATTATGCATAATGGAATTTGATTATATAGTAAGAATGTTGATTTCGTGTTCATCACCAGTATCATTGTTATGTATGTTCCTACCTATGTATGATTGTTATGTATGTTCCTACCTATGTATGATTGTTATGTATGTTCCTACCTATGTATCATTGTTATTTATGTTCCTACCTATGTATGATTGTTATGTATGTTCCTACCTATGTATGATTGTTATGTATGTTCCTACCTATGTATCATTGTTATGTATGTTCCTACCTATGTATCATTGTTATGTATGTTCCTACCTATGTATGATTGTTATGTATGTTCCTACCTATGTATCATTGTTATGTATTTTCCTACCTATGTATCATTGTTATGTATGTTCCTACCTATGTATCATTGTTATGTATGTTCCTACCTATGTATCATTGTTATGTATGTTCCTACCTATGTATGATTGTTATGTATGTTCCTACCTATGTATGATTGTTATGTATGTTCCTACCTATGTATGATTGTTATGTATGTTCCTACCTATATATCATTGTTATGTATGTTCCTACCTATGTATCATTGTTATGTATGTTCCTACCTATGTATCATTGTTATGTATGTTCCTACCTATGTATCATTGTTATGTATGTTCCTATCTATGTATCATTGTTATGTATGTTCCTACCTATGTATCATTGTTATGTATGTTCCTACCTATGTATCATTGTTATGTATGTTCCTACCTATGTATCATTGTTATGTATGTTCCTACCTATGTATCATTGTTATGTATGTTCCTACCTATGTATCATTGTTATGTATGTTCCTACCTATGTATCATTGTTATGTATGTTCCTACCTATGTATCATTGTTATGTATGTTCCTACCTATGTATCATTGTTATGTATGTTCCTACCTATGTATCATTGCTATGTATGTTCCTACCTATGTATCATTGTTATGTATGTTCCTACCTATGTATCATTGTTATGTATGTTCCTTCCTATGTATAATTGTTATATATGTTCCTACCTATGTATCATTGTTATATATGTTCCTACCTATGTATCATTGTTATATATGTTCCTACCTATGTATCATTGTTACATATTAACATATGTACCTGCCTATGCATATCTACACATGCAGTTTTAAATAAGATATAAAATATTTTTTGGTAAGTTAACTCGTTTGAGTAATATCATCTCAAGTGATACACCTCGAACTAACTTTGTTACATTCTATGTTGGTGAGTTATAAGTTGGTAAGTTACACGGTAAATTATTAAATAATTAAAAGTACCCAATGTGAAGTAAAGTTATATTTTACAAGTAAGTACAAGTTATGCAAGGCCTAAGTTATTCTAAGTAACTACAAAAAATTACTCCCCAAATAGAAAGCACAAGTTACAATAAGATATACAAGTTACGTCTGCACTAGTAAATGAACCCTAAAGTTTTTTACTTACCTTATAAGTTACCTTATAAGTTCTTTCTTTCTTCTTTCTTTGTTTGGTTTATGAGGGCCCCTGACAGCACAAGCCGGAGTATCGAGCCCGACTTCTTTAAGGTACCAGGAAAAATTGTTGTCCAAGGCTGGGCGATGACAGAAAAGAAACAAAAGTTCCTTTGTAGAGGTAGAACCTTGAAGTTTCAATTAGACCCGGTGGACGCCCTTGCCAAGCCCCAGCAAAGTGGGACGCCAACACTCCCACCTGAGTTCAGTAATCAACTTCCCACCAAAGACCGTTAAAAAATTATCCTCAGAGCGGAAAAAATGGAGCTGACTACAGTAAGCCGATGTGCAGGTGCCCCTCCTGTAGAATGCCCGGCGGGCAAAATAAATGAGGACAAGCATCCTAGAGAGAACGGTTAATATTTGTGACTGATACTCAGGTGAGAGAGAGACGTCCACACCCGACGAAGGCTGGCGCAAAAGTCCAACTTACTTATTATACTAGCAATTCTACCTTATAAGTTACCAAGCACTTCTCTCGACTCTAGCAGTTAACAGTTTCCAGTCATCATGTACTTCTTGCACTTCTTCTTTATTCATTTCTTCTCTAACAACTATTGTCTGAACAACGTGCTCTGGTGGCCTGGTGGTTAAAGCTCTCGCTTCTCACATGGAGGACCCAGGTTCGATTCTCGGCGGGTGGAAACATTTCGACGCGTTTCCTTGTACCTGTTCACCTAGCAGCAAGTAGGTACCTGGGTGTGGGTGGCATCCTGGGCTGCAAAATTGAGGAACACAATGCAAATAAGGCACAGTCCTCGATGACGCACTGACTTTCTTGGGTTATCATGGGTGGCTAACCCTCCGGGGGTAAAAATCCGAAGAAAATCTTATCTCTTATCTACTTCCTTCAATTTCAGAGACATATGTTCTAGTGTGGACTTGTAATGGCAATCCAAGATTTTTTTTTTTCCCCAACAAGTCGGCCGTCTCCCACAGAGGCAGGGTGACCCAAAAAAGAAAGAAAATCCCCAAAAAGAAAATACTTTCATCATCATTCCATACTTTCACCTCACTCACACATTATCACTGTTTTTACAGAGGTGCTCAGAACACAACAGTTTAGAAGCATATACGTATAAAGATACACAACACATCCCTCCAAACTGCCAATATCCCAAACCCCTCCTTTAAAGTGCAGGCATTGTACTTCCCATTTCCAGGACTCAAGTCCGACTATATGAAAATAACCGGTTTCCCTGAATCCCTTCACTAAATATTACCCTGCTCACACTCCAACAGATCGTCAGGTCCCAAATACCATTCGTCTCCATTCACTCATATCTAACACGCTCACGCACGCTTGCTGGAAGTCCAAGCCCCTCTCCCACAAAACCTCCTTTACCCCCTCTCTCCAACCCTTTCGAGGACGACCCCTACCTCGCCTTCCTTCCCCAATAGATTTATATGCTTTCCATGTCATTCTACTTCGATCCATTCTCTCTAAATGACCAAACCACCTCAACAACCCCTCTTCTGCCCTCTGACTAATACTTTTATTAACTCCACACCTTCTCCTAATTTCCACACTCCAAATTTTCTGCATAATATTTACACCACACATTGCCCTTAGACAGGACATCTCCATTGCCTCCAACCGTCTCCTCGCTGCTCCATTTACAACCCAAGCTTCACATCCATATAAGAGTCATATAAGAGTGTTGGTACAACTATACATTCATACATTCCCTTCTTTGCCTCCATAGATAACGTTTTTTGACTCCACATATACCTCAACGCACCACTCACCTTTTTTCCCTCATCAATTCTATGATTAACCTCATCCTTCATAAATCCATCCGCCAACGCGTCAACTCCCAAATATCTGAAAACATTCACTTCTTCCATACTCCTCCTCCCCAATTTGATATCCAATTTTTCTTTATCTAAATCATTTGATACCCTCATCACCTTACTCTTTTCTATGTTCACTTTCAACTTTTTACCTTTACACACACTCCCAAACTCGTCCACTAACCTTTGCAATTTTACTTTAGAATCTCCCATAAGCACAGTATCATCAGCAAAAAGTAACTGTGTCAATTCCCATTTTGAATTTGATTCCCCATAATTCAATCCCACCCCTCTCCCGAACACCCTAGCATTTTCTTCTTTTACAACCCCATCTATAAATATATTAAACAACCATGGTGACATTACACATCCCTATCTAAGACCTACTTTTACCGGGAAGTAGTCTCCCTCTCTTCTACACACCCTAACCTGAGCCTCACTATCCTCATAAAAACTCTTTACAGCATTTAGTAACTTACCACCTATTCCATATACTTGCAACATCTGCCACATTGCTCCTCTATCCACTCTATCATATGCCTTTTCTAAATCCATAAATGTAATAAAAACTTCCCTACCTTTATCTAAATACTATTCACATACATGCTTCAATGTAAACACTTGATCTACACATCCCCTACCCACTCTGAAGCCTCCCTGCTCATCCGCAATCCTACATTCTGTCTTACCTCTAATTCTTTCAATTATAACCCTACCATACACTTTTCCTGGTATACTAAGTAAACTTATTCCTCTATAATTTTTACAATCTCTTTTGTCCCCTTTCCCTTTATATAAAGGGACTATACATGCTCTCTGCCAATCCCTAGGCACCTTCCCCTCTTTCATACATTTCTTAAACAAAAGTACCAATCACTCCAACACTATATCCCCCCCCCCCTGCTTTTAACATTTCTGTCATGATCCCACCAGTTCCAGCTGCTTTACCCCCTTTCATTCTACGTAATGCCTCACGTACCTCCCCCACACTTACATTCTGCTCTTCTTCACTCCTAATAGATGGTATACCTCCCTGGCCAGTGCATGAAATTAGCACATCCCTTTCTTCCTTAACATTTAAAAGTTCCTCAAAATATTCTCGCCATCTACCTAATACCTCCCTCTCCCCGTCTACTAACTCCCCTACTCTGTTTTTAACTGACAAATCCATACTTTCCCTAGGCTTTCTTAACTTGTTTAACTCACTCCAAAATTTTTTCTTATTTTCATTAAAATTTCTTGACAGTGCCTCTCCCACTCTATCATCTGCTCTCCTTTTGGACTCTCTCACCACTCTCTTCACCTTTCTTTTACTCTCCATATACTCTGCTCTTCTTATAACACTTCTGCTTTGTAAAAACCTTTTTCTCTTTTATCACACCCTTTACTTCATCATTCCACCAATCACTCCTCTTTCCTCCTGCCCCCACCCTCCTATAACCACAAACTTCTACCCCACATTCTAATACTGCATTTTTAAAACTATTCCAAACCTCTTCATCCCCCACTACTTATCTTTGCACTAGCCCACATTTCTGCCAATAGTCGCTTATATCTCACCCGAACTTCCTCCTCTCTTAGTTTATACACTTTCACCTCCCTCTTTCTTGTTGTTGCCACCTTCCTCTTTTCCCATCTACCTCTTACTCTAACTGTAGCTACAACTAAATAATGATCCGATATATCAGTTGCCCCTCTATAAACATGTACATCCTGGAGCCTACCCATCAACCTTTCATCCACCAATATATAATCTAACAAACTACTTCCATTACGTGCTACATCATACCTTGTATATTTATTTATCCTCTTTTTCATAAAATATGTATTACTTATTACCAGATCTCTTTCTACACATAGCTCAATTAAAGGCTCCCCATTTACATTTACCCCCGGCACCCCAAATTTACCTACTACTCCCTCCATAACATTTTTACCCACTTTAGCATTGAAATCCCCAACCACCATTACTCTCACACTTGATTCAAAACTCCCCACGCATTCACTCAACATTTCCCAAAATCTCTCTCTCTCCTCTACACTTCTTTCTTCTCCAGGTGCATACACGCTTACTATAACCCACTTTTCACATCCAATCTTTATTTTACTCCACATAATCCTTGAATTAATACGTTTATAGTCCCTCTTTTCCTGCCATAGCTTATCCTTCAACATTATTGCTACTCCTTCTTCAGCTCTAACTCTATTTGAAACCCCTGACCTAATCCCATTTATTCCTCTCCATTGACACTCTCCCACCCCCTTCAGCTTTGTTTCACTTAAAGCCAGGACATCCAGCTTCTTCTCATTCATAACATCCACAATCATCTCTTTCTTATCATTTGCACAACATCCACGCACATTCAGACTTCCCACTTTGACAAGATATCATCGTTTAAAGTTCCTTATCTTTCAATACCTTCCGGGAAAATAACCTTTCTTATATTTATATTGTCTTCTGCACTATCAATAAATCTCTGAATCTTTATTGTAGACGTTTCGCCATCCAGTGGCTTTATCAATACAGATTCTAGGACATAATTGGAAGACAGTAGAACTATATACAAAAGATGAGGTAATCAGTCCTTAGAGTTAGTGTTCACAGCATCGTGGTGGAGGAGAATCTGGAGCAAAGGCAAGAAGACTGGCGGTTATATAGGCTTCAGTGGAAAAGGATGTGCAGCAGACGAGGGCATAATCACTGGTAGGCAGGATTCCCCAGTGGAAGTAGGTCCTTCCCAAAGAGATGGGTCCTAGAATCCAAAGCCTTCTGGAACTTTATCAAAAAAAATCAGAGGCACCACTCCCGCCAACAAATTCAAACACATCAACCACAACAACACACACATCTCAGACCCGCAGGCTGCTACTAACATCTTCAAACACATCTGGGAGAACATCTTCCACCCTCACCCACCCCACCCTAACGTTATTCAACACATTCAGAACATAGAACACTGGAACACTACACACACACACGAAACAACACCAGACAGCCACATCCATCTGGACTCTCTTACCTCCTCCCATGAACTTGACACTCCTTTCACCAACACAGACGTTAAAACTCTCCTCAGACACCTTCCTCCCAAGGCCCCTGGTGCCTCTGGCCTAAACCATATTATCCTGAAACACCTTCCTGACTCTTTCATTACTGCCGAAACAAACCTCCTCAATGCCTCCCTTGCCTCTGGATACTTCCCTTCCCTCTTCAAAGCTGCTACTGCTATCCTCCTTCCTAAACCCAATAAAGACCACTCTGACCCTAGAAACTATCGCCCTATCAGCCTCCTCGAAACTTTAGGAAAACTCTTTGTAAAACTCATCAATCATCGCCTTCGCAGATACCTGGAACACAATTCTCTACTTTCTGATGGCCAGTTTGGCTTCAGAACACACAGGTCCACACAGGATGCCATTAACATCATTCTCAACTACATCCACATCAACACAAAACAAAGAAACAGGACAGCCCTGGTTGCAAAGACGTTGAAAAAGCCTTTGACACTGTCTGGCACGAAGGGCTCAAGTACAAACTCTGCACTAACTTCAACCTGCCTCTCAATACTCGTAAACTCCTCTGCAACTTCCTAGACGGCCGTACTATGAGAATCAAATTCCAAGGCTGTTACTCTGACTACTTCATATTAAATGCCGGAGTACCCCAGGGATCTGTCCTCTCCCCTACCCTCTACATTTTATACACTAACGACATTCCAACACCTGTATACCACAACTCCATCACACTAGCCTATGCAGACGACATTACACAACTTATCACTCATGCCAATATAGATACACTCATACACAAAACACAAAATGAGGTCGACAGGATAGCCATCTGGGAACAAAAATGGAGGCTCAAAACCAATGCAGCTAAATCCAGCATTACGTATTTTAACTACAGGAAACGTGATCCTCCATTACCTGTCGAGCTCAGAACAGCTGACACCCGCACTTACATCCCCATCACACAATCTGTCACTGTCCTTGGCGTTAATCTTGACTACCTTCTTCATTTACACGGACACATTCACTCAAGGCATGCAATAGCTAGTAAGGCCCTTGCGGGCCTCTACAAGCTGAAACATGCCTCTCAACGCACCAAACTACACCTCTACATATCCCTAATACGTCCTCTGATAACTTACTCTCCTCTAGCCCTCTCTCTTGCAGCAAAAACAAACTTACTTAAACTGCAGCGTGTCCAGAACAAGATGCTGCGCTGGGTGCTTGATGTCAGATGGGCGGACTTCGCCACAAGCGAGTCTCTCCATGCCCAATTAGACATCCCTGCGCTGAATCTGTACTGGGAGATGCTCGGTGACAGACAGATAGACAAACTTGAGACACAACGTGACTACTGGACCTCTCTCCTTGACGAAGACTTTCGCAGACCCACAAATCAACACAACCTTTTCTACTCCTTGCATGATCCTGCTCCTAACCCAATTTACAAATAATCTTGGATTCGCTGACAGGTACCTTCTATGACGGGTACCATTCTCTGACCCACGTTTGCCTTAGCTTTTGGGTTAAGACATGGCCCAGTTCTACACTGCCCTCTAGCGCTAAACGTCGCATGTCCCTTCCTTCCCGCTCACGACACCAGAGTCCCATCAGAAGAGCCTGAATTTCTCTTCTCAGTGTCTGTCCTACGATCGCCTTCGCTGCTGGGTTAAGCCCTGGCTCTATTTCTACAACTAAGAACACTCCTCTCCAGCACTATTCTTCGTCTGTCCTGTCTTCCCCGCTCATCCCATTTGGGATCTTACCTGAACTTTCGTTCGTTCGTTCGTTCGCCTTTGCTCCAGATTCTCCTCCACCACGATGCTGTGAACACTAACTCCAAGGCTGAGGGACTGATTACTTCATCTTTTGTATATAGTTCTACTGTCTTCCAATTATGTTCTAGAATCTGTATTGATAAAGCCACTGGATGACGAAACGTCTACAATAAAGATTTCCAGATGTTGCACATGTGTCTTAACTTTCATATTGTCGGTATTTTATACCTTTCTTGCACAGCTTGTCAGACACTGCAACAACATGGAATCTTGGTTCAGAGGACATCTACAAGACCTTCTTCACGGCTGCTACAACTACCCATCTCTTTGGGAAGGACCTACTTCCACTGGGGAATCCCGCCTACCAGTGATTATGCCCTCGTATGCTGCACGTCCTTATCCACTGACGCATATATAACAGCCAGTCTTCTTGATTTTGTTCATAATGTACATTACCTTTTCATATAATTTTATATTGCTTATATTTGCGATAATAGCTAAATCGTAAATGTATTGCTCTATATTATTATTTGACTTAGTTACTTTTGTTAGGTAGGATGTAACATTCATATATTATTATTATGAGCTCATAGTTCAAGTCTTGATTGTCTAACTACTGTAATTATCGCTTGTGGCTCGTTACTCTGCCGGCTTCTGTGTTGCTGAGCAGCAACTGTCCACGGAGCTATCACGTGATAGAGGGGGGGGGGTGTTCACACCTCGCCTGAAGTAGTCAGTCTAGGCTAGACTCTCTTGGTGGTTGGACGTATTTCTGACAAGACGTGCCTAACTCTCCCTTATTGGCCCTTGTTGGGAGATCGTCTCTGTAGCTTTCTTGTTGGTTCTGTAGAACTCTGTTCACATAACACTGTCTAGACTAAGTGATTTTCGACGTTGTACTGAGGTTGTGTGTCGCATAGACACTCTGAGCAACTCAGGTCCTGAGCTGTAGCTTCTGACCTAACTTGTACTGGTATCTGTGCACTGTCACAGTTGGGGATTTTCTTATGCTGTTTCAGTAGTATGGGAGTTTTGTGACTTTTGTGGAGGATCTGCTGATGGTCCCTACTTAGTGTCGTTATATTATCCCCTTGTTCCTGAATCTGTGTCGCAGTTGCTTGTTATATTGCTGTTCGGCTTAGCAGTTGTTTTATTGTTCAAGCAAGCTGTTCTGAATGCCAGGTGATCAAGAAGTTAGTTAATGTGAGGACTTTGTCAGTCACTGGTTTAAGTCTAGTCGAGTCGTGAGACATAGCAAACTACTTAGAGCACTTACACACATACACACAAACTTATTTGTATATATATGTATTAGGTTGTTAAATGTTAACAATTCACCAGACGGTACTTAAGACATATAAATGTGATATGTGCCTTCACACAATATTTCTGTACACGAGAGAAGTGATTATTATTATTATTATTATTTTGATTTTGATTAATATAATATACTTCGAGCTTGTACCTTTAGACGTTATTAATAAACTTATTAAATTTTATTTTCTCTAGTTAGTAGCCTGCCAGTCATAATCCTGAAGCACTAATAAATCTTATTGCATTCCAATATGACTCAGTTTTTAGCGAGCCGCTAATCAGACTGAGAGTCGAAGATCAAAATGAATTTTTTATGAGAGAGCCACAAAATTTGATTAACACAAGCCTATCCGATGTTATCCTGACGCCAAATGACTTCGAACAGGCGATAAATGACATGCCCATGCACTCTGCCCCAGGGCCAGACTCATGGAACTCTGTGTTCATCAAGAACTGCAAGAAGCCCCTATCACGAGCCTTTTCCATCCTATGGAGAGGGAGCATGGACACGGGGGTCGTCCCACAGTTACTAAAAACAACAGACATAGCCCCACTCCACAAAGGGGACAGTAAAGCAACAGCAAAGAACTACAGACCAATAGCACTAACATCCCATATCATAAAAATCTTTGAAAGGGTCCTAAGAAGCAAGATCACCACCCATCTAGAAACCCATCAGTTACACAACCCAGGGCAACATGGGTTTAGAACAGGTCGCTCCTGTCTGTCTCAACTATTGGATCACTACGACAAGGTCCTAAATGCACTAGAAGACAAAAAGAATGCAGATGTAATATATACAGACTTTGCAAAAGCCTTCGACAAGTGTGACCATGGCGTAATAGCGCACAAAATGCGTGCTAAAGGAATATACAGGAAAAGTCGGTCGATGGATCTATAATTTCCTCACTAACAGAACACAGAGAGTAGTCGTCAACAGAGTAAAGTCCGAGGCAGCTACGGTGAAAAGCTCTGTTCCACAAGGCACAGTACTCGCTCCCATCTTGTTCCTCATCCTCATATCCGATGTCAGCCACAGCACCGTGTCTTCCTTTGCAGATGACACCCGTATCTGCATGACAGTGTCTTCCATTGCAGACACTGCAAAGCTCCAGGCGGACATCAACCAAATCTTTCAGTGGGCTGCAGAAAACAATATGAAGTTCAACGATGAGAAAATTCAATTACTCAGATATGGTAAACATGAGGAAATTAAATCTTCATCAGAGTACAAAACAAATTCTGGCCACAAAATAGAGCGAAACACCAACGTCAAAGACCTGGGAGTGATCAGTGATCATGTCGGAGGATCTCACCTTCAAGGACCATAACATTGTATCAATCGCATCTGCTAGAAAAATGACAGGATGGATAATGAGAACCTTCAAAACTAGGGAGGCCAAGCCCATGATGACACTCTTCAGGTCACTTGTTCTATCTAGGCTGGAATATTGCTGCACACTAACAGCACCTTTCAAGGCAGGTGAAATTGCCGACCTAGAAAATGTACAGAGAACTTTCACGGCGCGCATAACGGAGATAAAACCCCTCAATTATTGGGAGCGCTTGAGGTTCCTAAACCTGTATTCCCTGGAACGCAGGAGGGAGAGATACATGATTATATACACCTGGAAAATCCTAGAGGGACTAGTACCGAACTTGCACACGAAAATCACTCACTACGAAAGCAAAAGACTTGGCAGACGATGCACCATCCCCCCAATGAAAAGCAGGGGTGTCACTAGCACGTTAAGAGACCATACAATAAGTGTCAGGGGCCCGAGACTGTTCAACTGCCTCCCAGCACACATAAGGGGGATTACCAACAGATCCCTGGCAGTCTTCAAGTTGGCACTGGACAAGCACCTAAAGTCAGTTCCGGATCAGCCGGGCTGTGGCTCGTACGTTGGTTTGCGTGCAGCCAGCAGCAACAGCCTGGTTGATCAGGCTCTGATCCACCAGGAGGCCTGGTCACAGACCGGGCCGCAGGAACGTTGACCCCCGGAACTCTCTCCAGGTAAACTCCAGGTAAACTCCATTGGATAATTGGACCAGGATACTGGCTAATTGTTACAAAAACCCAGTAACAGGCTGTATGCTAGAAGAGCAGTCCTTTCTAGTATTCACTGGAGATCTCGAAGCTTATTAGAAATCGCGTTTTTTGTAACATTGACTCACTACTACTATTGTTGACTCACTACTACTATTGTTGCCACACTACTATTGTTGACTCACTACTACTATTGTTGACTCACTACTACTATTGTTGCCACACTTCTATTGTTGACTCACTACTACTATTGTTGACTCACTACTACTATTGTTGCCACACTACTATTGTTGACTCACTACTACTATTGTTGACTCACTACTACTATTGTTGACTCACTACTACTATTGTTACCACACTACTATTGTTGACTCACTACTACTATTGTTGACTCACCACTACTATTGTCACACTACTATTGTTGACTCACTACTACTATTGTTGACTCACTACTACTATTGTTGACTCACTACTACTATTGTTGCCACACTACTATTGTTGACTCACTACTACTATTGTTGACTCATTACTACTATTGTTGCCACACTACTATTGTTAACTCACTACTACTATTGTTGACTCACTACTACTATTGTTGACTCACTACTACTATTGTTGCCACACTACTATTGTTGACTACTACTATTGTTGCCACACTACTATTGTTGACTCACTGCTACTATTGTTGACTCACTACTACTATTGTTGACTCACTACTACTATTGTTGACTCACTACTTACTATTGTTGACTCTCTACTACTATTGTTGACTCTCTATTTCTATTGTTGACTCACTACTACTATTGTTGACTCACTACTAATGTTGACTCACTACTACTATTGTTGACTCACTACTACTATTGTTGACTCACTACTACTGTTGACTCACTACTACTATTGACTCACTACTACTATTGTTGACTCACTACTACTATTGTTGACTCACTAATGCTATTGTTGCCACACTATTACTATTGTTGCCACACTACTACTATTGTTGCCACACTACTACTATTGTTGACTAACTACTACTATTGTTGACTCACTTCTATTGTTGACTCACTACTACTGTTGTTAACTCACTACTGCTATTGTTGTCTCACTACTACTGTTGTTGACTCCTACTATTGTTGACTCCTACTATTGTTGACTCCTACTATTGTTGACTCACTACTTCTATTGTTGACTACTACTATTGATGACTCACTACTACTGTTGATGACTCATTTCTACTATTGATGACTCACTACTACTATTGATGACTCACTACTACTATTGTTGACTCACTACTACTATTATTGCTTCACTACTACTATTTTTGACTCACTACTGTTGTTGACTCAGTACTACTATTGTTGACTCACTACTATTGTTGACTCACTGCTACTGTTGTTGACTCACTACTACTATTGTTGACTCACTACTACTATTGTTGACTTACTACTACTATTGTTGACTCACTACTACGGTTCTTGACTCACTACTACTATTGTTGACTCACTACTATTGTTGACTAGCTATTACTATTGTTGCTTCACTACTACTATTGTTGACACACTACTAATGTTGACTCACTACTACTACTACTATTGTTGACTACTGCTATTGTTGACTCACTACAACTATTGTTGACTTACTACTACTATCGTTGACTCACTACTACTGTTGTTGACTCACTACTACTATTGTTGACTCACTACTACTATTGTTGATGCACTACTATTGTTGACTCACTACTATTGTTGACTCACTACTACTATTGTTGATGCACTACTATTGTTGACTCACTACTACTATTGTTGACTCACTACTATTGTTGATGCACTACTATTGTTGACTCACTACTATTGTTGACTCACTACTATTGTTGACTCACTACTATTGTTGACTCACTACTACTATTGTTGATGCACTACTATTGTTGACTCACTACTATTGTTGACTCACTACTATTGTTGACTCACTACTATTGTTGACTCACTACTATTGTTGACTCACTGCTACAATTCCACTTTTTAGTATTTGTCAAATGATATTGATTATTCATCTTAAGTAAACTCAAACTTGAGTTTTGTTGAGATAAACTGCCACAACTTAAGTGCCGGCATGTAGAGGATACTGTCAGGTGAACCAGGACAGCTGGGATAGACAGTGACACAACTGCCATTTTGTGAGGTGATGCCATGACGAGCAGCTGACATGTACCGCCATATCAACGAGTCATTACTCATGTCGACAGGACTGTAGACACGCCTGTGGATATAGAGATGATATAGAAATAGAGGTTAAAGTCCTCACCAACGGCTATAATGAAGACAAATATTGCAACTTCTTTATAATTCACTGGAACTATAAACCTTAAATCAGTCAACATCTGTGAATGTTAATTATGTTATTTAAGATAAGATTTCGTTCGGATTTTTAACCCCGGAGGGTTAGCCACCCAGGATAACCCAAGAAAGTCAGTGCGTCATCGAGGACTGTCTAACTTATTTCCATTGGGGTCCTTAATGTTATCCCCCACAGGATGCGACCCACACCAGTTGACTAACACCCAGGTACCTATTTGCTGCTAGGTGAACAGGACAGCAGGTGTAAGGAAACGTGTCGAATTGTTTCCACCCGCTGGGAATCGAACCCGGGCCCTCCGTGTGTGAAGCGGGAGCTTTAGCCACCAGGCCACCGGGCCACAACTCAGTCACTGCGAATTTACTAAGTGTCTAGAAGTATATACACATAGATCTAAATGGGTTATGAAAACACGCAAATATATTAAGTTTTATAACCTGCATGAACTGTATCACTGTAGACAACAAGGGCATTTCACCCCTCCATGGAAGATACTGGAGAATAGACAGAGCTTGCTACCACCTGCAGCTCACAAGACTGTCAGTCCCACGAGCCCCCTGGGGCGGGGAAGATGGCAGACCAGAGGCCTAGCTTCTCCCTATGAGCCCCGTGAGAGCGGGGAATGAGGCTAGGCCTGGGGACAGTTGGTCCCAAAGATGAGGAGGTAGTTGTACCTCCTCCCATGGGAGACATGGGTCTGAGACTCTCCCACAACAGGACACCAGCAAGACCCTCCTGGGAAGCTCATTGCTAGTAATCCCTTCCTTAATTCACTTGTTAAAGCAACTGATCAAGAAGAAATTTCTCGCTTAACTGTTAGTAATAATATATCACAAGTTATATACGCTAAAGGATCTAAGTAGGAGTTTACTGGCAGGGCTGCAGCTGCTCTTGTTGCCACCTCCTCCCTAGTTAAGAATAACTGGAATTTTGTTGAGTTAGCCACAAGAATTAACAACTGGGAGTCTACACTGCAAATTGAATTGCCTGCCATCCTAATGGCGATTAAGCTAAGTTATGACACTGAGCTTGACTCTATTTTCATTACTGATTTTAAGTCATCAATCAAGGCTAGTGACTCACATAATGATAGGTGTCCCGTGGCCTGATGGCTAAAAGCTCTCGCTTCACACGGCGATGTCTGGTTTCAATTCCCAGCAAGGGTAGAAACATTGGGCGTGTTTCCTCACATCGGTTATCTATGATCACCATCAGTAAAATGTGTACCTGGGAGTTAGTGGACTGGTGTGGGTCGCATCCTGGGATAAAATTGACCTAATTTGCGGGAAATGCTCAGCATAACAAGCGGCTTTTTATATAGTAGTATGTCACTGATGTCAGCTATGTTCTGTATACCTTGTACATGTACTGGTAGAAAAAAAAGTTTTTATTATTATAACATACGTAGAATCCATCACGACCTCAGAAAATTGACTATGGATATCTACACCCCAACAAAATATATGACGATAAAAAGACTGCCCTAAAAACTCAAACTCAGCCCCAAAATGTTATTAGACATAAGATAAACAACATAGAAACATAATACAGACCCACAAATGAATAAAAAATGACATATTCTAAGAAGCGGTCGTAACCGAGCGTACAAAGCGGTATATTGTAGTATACGCGTAAAATTATAAGGTTACGTCCTCTGTGGTGTACTGACACTAGAGAAAACGTGTGTATCACAGGGTTAACTACCCTCAATAACACTCATATGATATGACTCAGAAACTGCGTGATTTTTTCTCAATTTTTTTTTTTTACAAGTAATATGCTTGTGCACATTTTGGTCATTTATCCCGGAAAATATCACGTACCATTCTTTGTTGAATAATGGACACTAATGCTGTTTACAGAAGGAGTTTCTTAATTTTTAATAATAATTTTTAATAATAATGTGGAGACATTGTTGACATTAGATAAGATTTTATTCTGATTTTTAACCCCGGAGGGTTAGCCACACAGGATAAAACAAGAAAGTCAGTGAGTCATCGAGGACCGTCTGTCTTATTTCCATTGTGGTCCTCAATCTTGTCCCCAGGATGCCACCCACACCAGTCCACTATCACACAGATAAACATGACAACAGGTGTAAGGAAACATGTTGAAATGTTTCCACCCCACCGGGAACCGAACCCCGGCCCTCAGTGTGTGAAGCGAGAGCTTTAGCCATCAGGCCACGGGGGCACCATCATGCACCTGTTTCATTTTTGCAAGCAGAGTTGTGTGATAATGGACGTGTTTCCTTACACCGATTGTCTATGTTCACTCATCAGTAAAATGGGTACCTGGGTGTTACTTGACTGGTGTGGGTCGCATCCTGGGACAAAACTTGCCTAATTTGCCCCAAATGCTCTGCATAACAAAAAGGCTTTCTACATAGTAGTATGTCATTCATGTCAGCTATGGTCTATGTACCATGTACATGTATTTGTAGTAAATAAAAATATTATTATTAAATATTATATTAGTAATAATGGTGTAGCAGAGATAACACCAGGAGGCAGCTCAGATAAAAACTCTCACACACACGAGCTTTTAAATCTCTGCACCAAGTTCACCTTAAACCATCAAATAATAGAGCCTTCAAGACTGGAGAAATATGCTGGACCTCATCTTCACTAACAATGATGATCTGATACAAAATATTACTATATCAAAAACAATACACTCAGATCACAACATAACAGAGGTACAGACATATATGCACGGAGCCCCAGACCAACAAAATGTGATCAGTCACTAGGGAGCATTCACCAAATTCAACTTCAGTAACAAAAACATAATGTGGGACCAAGTCAACCTGGTCCTAAATATAAAACTGGGAAGATAACCTAAGTATCGCGGATCCAAACTGGTCAGAGAAATAGTAAACATTTATTTATTTATGTCTTTGCAAACAGTACATTGAGATTGTGTATATACAATAGTGGGTTGCAATGCAAAGAGAGCCTCTATTATGCCTAGGCATTATGGGCCAACTTAACATTATTGACTTACAGTCTACTTAATACTAAGTATTATATCAGTTGTACAGTAAGATAGTAATTATTTCATAGTTGTGCAGTAGATTATTAATTATAAATGAATCAAAATTTGTATAAGACAAAAGATATATTCATATATTCTAAAATGTTTTTTGTGAAAACAATGATTCAATTATATTCGTGTCAACAATGGATAAAAGGTTCAAAGTGATTTTTGAAGTTATGATGTGGGAGAACACAAGTGAGTAAGTGTGTACTGAGTATTTAGCATTTAGTCTAGGGTGATTAAGTGGCTCTTGAGAAGAGTCCTAAATTGATTTTCAGACTGGGTTACTTTAATATCTTCTGGTAATGAATTCCATATTTTGGGGCCCTTTATGTGCATAGAGTTTTTACAGTGTGATATGGACACGAGATATATAAAAAAAAGATCTGTGTCTTGTGTTGTGGTCATGTGTCCTGTTAAGGTTGGTGAGGAGAAGTTTGAGTGGAAGGTTTATATTTGCGTGTATTGTTCTGTGTATGTAGTAGGCACATGAATAAGTATGGATGTTCTTAATAGTGAGCAGATTTAGACTTTTGAAAATTGGTTGAGTATGCTGGCGGGAGTGGGAATTTGTTACATTATTACTGCTGCCTTTTGCTGGGTTATTAGAAGTCTTAGGTGATTTAATGTTGTAGATCCCCATGCACAAATTCCATATGTGAGATAAGGATATATGAGTGTATGGTACAGTGCCAGGAGAGTTGATTGTGGAACGTAGTACTGTATCTTTGATAGTATGCCTACAGTCTTGGAGATTTCCTTGGTGATTTGTTGTATGTGTGTCTGGAACTTAAGGCTACTGTCAAGGTGGATACCTACGAAATTTCCCTCTGCAAGTCTTGTGACTGGTGATCCATTTAGCGTTATGTTAAGTGGAACATTTGCAGCTTTGTTTCCAAACTGAATGAAATAGGTTTTATCAGTGTTCAGGTTAGTTAGTTTAATATGTTTATTATGCACCCCATACCCATCCTGTGGGCGGTAGTCAAAAGATTACAGAGGTACATAATGGGTCCAGGGACTGGGCCTCAAAGTTTTGATAGCTGAGCAAGTTACAGAGGTAATGAATTCACAATTTACAAAGGTAATGAACTCACAATTTACAAAGGTAATGAACTCCAGGTAGGTCTAGTCACAATCATTACAAGTTACAAAGGTATTTACAGATTACAGAGGTACACAATGGGTCCAGGGACCGGGCTCCAAAGTTTTGATGGCTGAACTAGGTACAAGGTAATGAACTCACAAGTTACAAAGGTAATGAACTCACAAGTTACAAAGGTAATGAATACTGTAAGAATGGTTACTTACGTTTATACATGGCTGCAATCATGAACAAATTTTAGAGTAATGAGCAATTCACACTTCCACACCCGGTCACAACTGTAGTGAATAAATAACAAAAAGGCACAATACCGTGACTGGAGCGATACACAAATAACCCGCACATAAAAGACAGAAGCTTACGACGACGTTTCGGTCCGACTTGGACCATTGACAAAGTCACTGACAACTGTAGTGAGTTATTGGTGCAAATGTTGATTGCTGAGTCTCTCTCTCACACACACACACACACACACATACAAATTCATACACACACACACATAAACACACACACACACACACACACACACACACAACACACACACACACACACACACACACACACAAACTCATACACACACACGCACACACACTCATACACACACGCGACAAGGTTAGTTCCAGAGCTAAGGGGAATGTCCTATGAAGAAAGATTAAGGGAAATCGGCCTGACGACACTGGAGGACAGGAGGGTCAGGGGAGACATGATAACGACATATAAAATACTGCGTGGAATAGACAAGGTGGACAAAGACAGGATGTTCCAGGGAGGGGACACAGAAACAAGAGGCCACAATTGGAAGTTGAAGACACAAATGAGTCAGAGAGATAGTAGGAAGTATTTCTTCAGTCATAGAGTTGTAAGGCAGTGGAATAGCCTAGAAAATGACGTAGTGGAGGCAGGAACCATACACAGTTTTAAGACGAGGTTTGATAAAGCTCATGGAGCGGGGAGAGAAAGGGCCCAGTAGCAACCGGTGAAGAGGCGGGGCCAGGAGCTAGGACTCGACCCCTGCAACCACAAATAGGTGAGTACAAATAGGTGAGTACACACACACTCATACACACACACACACTCATACACACACACACACTCATACTCACACACACACACACACCACACACACACACACACACACACACACCACACACACACTCACACACTCACACACATACACACAAACACACACACACACACACACACACACACACACACACACACACACACACACACACACACACAAGGAAAAAGATCTGGGGGTGAGTATAACACCGAGCATATCTCCTGAGGCGCACATCAATCAGATAACTGCTGCAGCATACGGGCGCCTGGCAAACCTACGGATAGCGTTCGATACCTCAGTAAGGATTCGTTTAAGACTCTGTACACCATCTACGTCAGGCCCATACTGGAGTATGCAGCACCAGTTTGGAATCCACACCTAGTCAAGCACGTCAAGAAATTAGAGAAAGTGCAAAGGTTTGCAACAAGACTAGTCCCAGAGCTACGGGGATTGTCCTATGAAGAAAGGTTGAGGGAAATCGGCCTGACGACACTGGAGGCCAGGAGGGTCAGGGGAAACATGATAACGACATATAAAATACTGCGCGGAATAGACGAGGTGGACAAAGGCGGGATGTTCCAGAGATGGGACAAAGACACAAGAGGTCACAATTGGAAGTTGAAGACTCAGATGAATCAAAGGGATGTTAGGAAGTATTTCTTCAGTCATAGAGTAGTCAGGCCATGGAATAGCCTAGAAAGTGATGTGGTGGAGGCAGGAACCATACATAGTTTTAAGGCGAGGTATGATAGAGCTCATGGGGCAGGGAGAGAGAGGACCTAGTAGCAATCAGCGAAGAGGCGGGGCCAGGAGCTGTGACTCGACCCCTGCAACCACAAATAGGTGAGTACAAATAGGTGAGTACACACACACACACACACATGCACACATGTGGTAATGCTTTATTTACAGCTAGCAAAGTCAGGGTATTTCTCCAGAATGGTCTGTAATATACCACTGTGGATAATATACTTAGCCATTTCTTGAACACTTCTGAGTGAGTTGTTTCTAAATTCATTAATTTTATCGCACTCCAGTACATAATGACGCAGGGTGTGACAATAATCCATCTGGCAAAGTTTACATTTCGTTTGGTAAGCTTATTAGTCATCATCCAGCAGATATTTTCTGCAGTTCGGCATTGACAGTGTTGGCGAGTATGACTGGGTTTGGGTGGGAGAAGACATATGTAGTGTCATCTGCAAATAATATGTGTTTCAGTAGGTGTGATGCATTCGGTAGATCATTGATGTAGATGAGAAAGAGGAGTGGTCCAAGGACACTTACTTGTGGGATTCCTACTGTGATTGGTTGGGTGAAAGAGTTTGTATCATTTGCGTATACATATTGAATTCTGCTACTAAGGTATGACTTCAGGTAGTTGAGGGAGTGGCCTCTGACACCATAGTGCATTAATTTGGAGTACAGCAGTTCATGGTCGACTGTATCAAAAGCTTTACGTAAATCAATGAAAATGCGGGACTTCTTTCTTTTCGAGTGCTGTATATATTAGTTCTAGCATGTGTATGATAGCATCATTTGTGCTTTTATTATTCCTGAATCCAAACTGACAAAGGTTTAATATGTTGTGTGAGACGAGGTAGGAATAGATCCATGAATTAATTTTTCAAAGATTTTAGAGAGCAGCGGTAAGTTAGATATTGGTCTATAGCTATTCAAGTCAGCTTGGTCACCTCCTTTATGGATCGGAGTGACCCTCGCTATTTTGACGATTGTTGGGAAGGTAGATGATTCAGTGGATTTGTTGAAGAGTGTTGCAATAATTGGTGACAATACTTGAGAAGTTTTTTTGTACACAAAAGCAGGCAAGTTGTCATGTCTCCTGCCTTGTTTTTAAGGGTGTTGATGAGTGAGACTTCTAGTGGGTTGGTTGGAGCTAGGAATAGGGTAGGTACCTATGAGGTCGTCTGATGGATGGGTGTTTGAGCTTGGTATTTTGTTCGGTAGATTTTTTCCTATGGTGGAGAAGAAAACATTGAGTCTGTTTGCTGTTTCAGTTGGTGTGAGTAGAGGTTCATTTGATTTTGTTGGTTTGATTGTTTTGTTTTTGGATAACTTTTAAGTTCCAAGAATTTCAGATATCGTCTTTTTATATCACCTTTGATGTTATGTAATCTATTTTCATAATACATTTTTTTTACCTTCTTATCAGGCTGGTAAGTGCTGACGAGCAACGTTTAGACTGTTCTCTAGCTATTTGACCCATTCTATACTGTTTTTCATATTTGTGCTTTGTGTTAATGGATTTGAGGATGTTTGGTGTTAGCCAAGGATTATTCAGTCTCTTTGCTGTGATCTGTTTAGTTTTTTGGGGGTAATGTTTGTTGTAGAGGTATTGGGCTTTTTTTAGAAAATTATTTATACATTCATTCATAACTGTATATGTTTCGAGCTCATTTTGCCAATCGATGTTATTCATAGCTGCTATAAAGTTGTTAACTGCTGCCTCGTTATGTAGTCTTAAGGTTACTTTAGTAATGTCTTGTGGTAGTTTGCCCAGATTAGTTATGAGAAAGGTTGGGTAGTGGTCTGTATGTATGCCTGATTTTAAAGGGGATATGGTGTTTGTCCAGGTGTGGTCTATTAAGGAGATGCTTGTCTCGGTGATTCTTGTAGGTTGGTAGCAACAGGCAGTTGCTCATATTCGGTTACTTGTGGGTCCTGGTCGTGTAGTAAGTTTATGTTGGAATATCCTGTTAGTAGCAGGTAGTCTTTATTCATGTGAGCATCAGTAATCATGTTTCCTAGTTTTTCACTAAAGGGGTAAATGTTTGACTGTGGTACTCTGTGGATTTTTATGACTGTGAGGGTTTTTTGCAGGTTTTTTATTTAAATTTGGCTATGATACATTCCCCATGTTCGTCCCATGTGCAAGATTTTTTGATACATTCGAGTTGATTTGAGTAGTATATAGCTGTTCCTCCCCCTTGATGGTATGTTCTACAGTTGTGTATGGCCCTGTAGCCAGGAATGGCATAGACATCTGTAATATCAGACTTAAGCCAGGAATCTTACATTAGTCAAGAAATGAGGGAAGAACTAAAAGCCATAAATGAAATTTAAAGAAATCCAAAATATTTCTTTTCTTATGTTAAATCAAAGTCTAGAACATCCAGTATTCTGCCCCTACTTAAACGTGATGGGTCTTACACAGATGACAGCAAGGAAATGAGTGGAGAGTCGAAGACCTAAATTATTTTTTTTTATCAGCGAGTCACAGAATTTGGTAGACTCAAACCTATCTGACATTATCCTGACGACAAATGACTTTGAAAAGGAGATAAATGACATGGCCATGCACTCTGCCCCAGGCCCAGACTCATGGAACTCTGTGTTCATCAAGAACAGCAAAAAGCCCCTGTAACGTGCCCACCGAAGTGGCTAGTTTATTGTGCAGCCCATATTCATCCTGTGGACGGTAGCGCAAGAGCATATGGATACACAAAAGGCCCCAAAGGGTTAACAGGAATACATATGGATTTATATCTACATATCTATAGTTCACTTATCTGTTACAAGCAAATTTAGGAAATTTGCTTAGTATATCTGGTATTTTATTTTCATTAATAAGATATCTTGACATGTCACATAGGTTATTATACTCCCTGTCTCTGTATTCCTCAATAAGTGGACAATTAAGCACATAGTGTTCAAGACAGCGACCATATGCCTGATCACATAATATGCATTTAGTTTGATCATCATCTGTGTCTCCCAAACTGCAAGAAGTACTTGTAACCAAGCCTAAGTCTGGCCACTACAACATCAGTCAGTACTTGTAACCAAGCCTAAGCCTGGCCACTACAACATCAGTCAGTACTTGTAACCAAGCCTAAGCCTGGCCACTACAACATCAGTGTTCACATTGCAAGTTGCTCCATAAACATACTTATCTACGTTCATGTTATCATAGTGGGTTATAGATCTACTCAGGCTTCTAACTGCATTCCTATAACAATCACTTTCATTATTTACTTCTCTCCTAATATTATTCCTAATGCTAGACACAGTTATACCAAAGTTATATTCTACATTCTCCTTCTGGGTACTCTTCTTGGCTAACATATCAACTTTATCATGAAGGAGTAATCCAATGTGTGATGGGATCCATAGCAATTGTTCATTAATTCCTTTGTCCCTTATTTTTGAATATCTATACCTGGCTTCTCCAATGAGCATGTTGTTGGAGTCATTATATGAGTCAAGAGCCTACAATGATGACACAGAATCAGTAATGATGATAGAGTCAAGCGTCATTAGGATTGTAAACAATTCAGTTTGCCCAGTTGTTAATTCTTATGCCTAACTCAACAAATTTATTATAGTTCTTAACTAGGGAGGTGGCAACAAGAGCAGATGCAGCCCTGCCAGAAGACTCCTGTTTAGATCCATCAGTGTATGTTACTTGTGATAACTTATTACTACCAGCTATGCGAGAAATTTCTTCTTGAGCAGTTGCTCTAACAAGAGATTTAAGGAAGGGATTACTAACAATGAGCTTCTTGGGAGGGACTTGTAGGTATGTGATATTGAATGAACACATCTTCCATGGAGGGGTGAAATGCTCTTGTTGCCTACAGTGATACAGATCATGCAGCTGTGGGCAGTGGGCAATGCACAGTAACTTAATTAATATATATGTACTAGTTTTGATCTTACCTGAGCTCATTCATGAAGATGTCACTGACAGGGTAGAAAGTGTCAGAGTGGGCACTGACTTCACATATAAAACGCTCCTGGCACCTCACTGTTGATAACTGTAAAAAACAATTAACAGAAATGAGGTGATGATTCATGCTTCAGGTAATGATCTATACTTGTGGAAATGATTCTTCAAAGAGTTAACGATTCATTTTTGTGGTAATGATTCATCTGTAAGGTGAAGATTTATTGATGGGATAATGATATCCATGAGGAAATGATTCATCTCTGATGAAATTATTCACTTTTGATGTAATGATTCATATTGAAGGTAATTCATTCATGATGTAATGATTCAGTCATAAAGTAATGATTCAGTCATAAAGTAATGATTCAGTCATAAAGTAATGATTCAGTCATAAAGTAATGATTCAGTCATAAAGTAATGATTCAGTCATAAAGTAATGATTCAGTCATGAGTTAAGAACATAAGAACATAAGAAAGAAGGAACACTGCAACAGGCCTACTGACCCATGCGGAGCAGGTCCATGTCCCCCCCGGATTAGTCCAATGACCCACCCAGTCTGATCACCTCCACTCAAGGATGGAGCACTGCACCAGACCCAGCAGCACAAGCTAGTCAGGTCCAACTCACACCCACCCACACCCACTCATGTATTTATCTAACCTATTTTTAAAACTACACAACGTTTTAGCCTCAATAAATGTACTTGGGAGTTTGTTCCACTCATCCACAACTCTATTACCAAACCAGTGCTTTCCTATATCCTTTCTGAATCTGAATTTTTCCAACTTGAAACCATTGCTGCGAGTCCTGTCTTGGCTGGAAATTTTCAGCACGCTATTTACATCCCCTTTATTTATTCCTGTTTTCCATTTATACACCTCGATCATATCCCCCCTAATTCTACGCCTTTCGAGAGAGTGCAGATTCAGGACCCTCAGTCTATCCTCATAGGGAAGATATCTGATACATAGGATCATCTTTGTCATCCTCCTTTTTACGTTTTCCAGAGCATTTATATCCCCTCAGTCTATCCTCATAGGGAAGATATCTGAAACATAGGATCATCTTTGTCATCCTCCTTTGTACGTTTTCCAGAGCATTTATATCCATTCTGTAATACGGTGACCAGAACTGAGCAGCGTAGTTTAAATGAGGCCTAACCAAGGATATATAGAGTTGAAGAACAACCTGAGGATTTCTATTATTTATACTTCTAGATATGAAGCCAAGAATTCTGTTAGCTTTATTGCGAACACTAATACACTGTTGTCTTGGTTTTAAATTACTGCTAACCAGAACTCATAAATCCTTTTCGCAATCAGTAATATTAAGATCTACATTATTTAGTTTATATGTGGCATAGTTATTTACCTGTCCAACTTTTAGAACTTTGCATTTGTCAATATTAAACTGCATCTGCCTCTTCTCCTACCATTGCATCAGTCTATTCAAATCATCCTGGAGTGCTCTAGTGTCCTCATTAGAATGAATTGGACGGCTTATTTTGGTGTCATCAGCAAATTTGCTTATGTCGCTATTTATTCCCACATCTATGTCGTTTATGTAAATTGTGAACAACAACGGGCCCAAAACTGACCCCTGAGGAACACCGCTTGTGACGTGCCCCCATTCTGATTTCTCCCCATTTATGCAAACTCTCTGCTGCCTATTTGTCAGCCATGCCTCTTCCCAGGAAAAAATTTCTCCTCCTATTCCGTGTGCCTTAAGTTTCCTCAATAGCCTCTGTTGTGGAACTCTATCGAAAGCCTTACTGATGTCCATATACACAATATCATATTCATTACCATGATCTACCTCCTCAAACACCTTAGTGAAAAAAGTTAGTAAATTCGTAAGACAGGAACGCCGCTTTGTAAAACCGTGTTGAGAATCATTAATCAATCTGTGCCTGTCAAGATGGCTACGAATTGCTTCGGCAATTATTGATTCCATAAATTTTCCCACTATGGAGGTAAGGCTTATTGGTACATGGTTCGAAGTCAAGGACCTGTCACCTGCCTTGTAAATAGGTATTACATTTGCCATATTCCACTTATCAGGCACTATGCCAGTTTGTAGTGATATGTTAAAAAGATTAGCCAAAGGAATGCTAAGTTCCTCTTTACATTCCTTTAACACCCTTGCAAACAGTTCATCAGGGCCTGGGGATTTGTTAGGTTTTAGTTTCTCTATTTGTCTGAGGACCATGTCACTAGTTCCCCCAAGCGTACATAGTTTATTATCATCCTGTTCTACATAATCTATTATTTCAGGAATATCTATAGTATTTTCCTGGGTGAAAACTGAGAGGAAGTAGGTATTTATAATTTCACACATATCCTTATCACTGTCAGTGATCTGACCAGAGTTACTCTTAAGTGGGCCAATCTTGTCCCTAATCTTACTTCTGTATACCTGAAAGAATCCTTTAGGGTTAATCTTTGAATCCCTTGCGACCTTAGCCTCATAATCCCTTTTTGCTTTTCTTATTCATTTCTTTATTTCTCTCTTTAATTGAATATATTGATTTCTTAAATGCCTATCCTTTCATTTGATACGCCTATATATGCCTCTCTTTTGACCAATGAGATGTTTTAATCTATTGTTATCCATTTGGGATCATTTTTGTTAGATCTAATTTTCCTACTCGGAACAAAAGTTGTCTGGGCAGCTAGAACTATGCTCTGAAAAACGTCAAATTGGCACCCAAGATCACCTACCTGGCCCAAAATCAGGACATCCCAATTTAGCGCAGCCAGGTAATTTTTCAGTCCCATGAAGTCTGCCAAGCGAAAATCTGGGACAGAGATTTGATTGCAGTTATCTGGGTAATTCCATGATATATTAAAACTAAGTGATTTGTGATCACTTTCCCCAAGCTCATCATTAACCTCAAGATTATTAATTAGTGAATCTTTGTTGGCAAGAACCAAGTCAAGCTGATTGTTTCCTCTAGTTGGTTCTGTCACAACCTGTTCTAAAAAGCAATCCTGAACCGTATCAAGAAAGTCACAAGACTCAAGATTTCCTGTCATATTGTTCCAATCAATATGTTTAAAGTTAAAATCTCCCATTATAACATTTTCATATCTATATGCCTTATGAATTTCGTCCCATAACAGCTTACTGCCCTCCCTATCAAGGTTCGGGGGCCTATAAATCACACCCAAAATTAATTTGTCATGACCCTCGAGAAACTGTAGCCAAACAGATTCTGTGTTCGATGTTTCTAATCTTATATCATGTCTAAGACAACAATTTAAATTTTCTCTGACATACATCACCACTCCACCACCCTTCCTGTTGACCCTGTCAGTGTGGAATGAGCTAATGATTCGGTCACAAGGCAATGATTCAATCAAGAGGTAATGATTCGGTCATTAGGTAAGGATTTAATCATGAGTAAATAATTCAGTCAGATAATAATCAGTAATGATATAATGATTCATTAATGATTTATTGATTCAGTCAAGTGGTAATAATTTAGTCATAAGAACATAAGAAAGAAGGAACACTGCAACAGGCCTACTGACCCATGCGGAGCAGGTCCATGTGACTCCCCGGATTAGCCCAATAACCCCCCCAGTCTGGTCACCTCCACTCAAGGAAGGAGCACGGCACCAGTCTTAGCAGCACAAGCTAGTCAGGTCCAACTCACACCCACCCACACCCACTCATGCATTTATCTAACCTATTTTTAATGATTCAGTGATAATTTATTGATTCAGTCATGAGGTAATGATTTAGTCATGATTTATTGATTCAGTCATGAGGTAATGATTCAGTCATGATTTAATGATTCAGTCAGGAGGTAATGATTCAGTCAAGAGGCAATGATTCAGTCATGAGATAATGAATCAGCCATGATTTAATGATTCAGTCAATAGGTAATGATTCATTCATATGATAATGACTCAGTCATATGGTAATGATTCAGTCAGGAGGTAATGATTCAGTCATATGGTAATGATTCAGTCACATGGTAATGATTTAACCATATGGTAAGGATTCAGTCGCATGGCAATTATTCAGTCAAGAGGTAATGATTCAGTTATATGGTAATGATTCAGTTATATGGTAATGATTCAGTCATATGGTAATGATTCAGTCATATGGTAACGATCCAGTCAAGAGGCAATGATTCAGTCAAGAGGTAATGATTCAGTCAAGAGGGAATGATTCAGTCAAGAGTTAAAGATTCAGTAATATGGTAATGATTCAGTCATATGGTAATGATTCAGTCAAGAGGTAATGATTCAGTCAAGAGTTAAAGATTCAGTAATATGGTAATGATTCAGTCATATGGTAATGATTCAGTCAAGAGGTAATGATTCAGTCATGAGGTAATGATTCAGTCATTGTGGAGAAATTTTCTCCAGGAGGGGAGTATCAGCCCGCTTCAGCCCCTTTCAGCCCTTTCAGCCCTGAGGGGCCCAGCCCTCTCAGAAGGGGCAAGTGTCTTGTTTACTGCTACAGTGAGTAATTGATCACAGATGCCGTACGAGTATGCGTCATATGGTAATGATTCAGTCACATGGTAATGATTTAACCATATGGTAATGATTCAGTCGCATGGCAATTATTCAGTCAAGAGGTAATGATTCAGTTATATGGTAATGATTCAGTTATATGGTAATGATTCAGTCATATGGTAATGATTCAGTCATATGGTAACGATCCAGTCAAGAGGCAAGGATTCAGTCAAGAGGTAATGATTCAGTCAAGAGGGAATGATTCAGTCAAGAGTTAAAGATTCAGTAATATGGTAATGATTCAGTCATATGGTAATGATTCAGTCAAGAGGTAATGATTCAGTCAAGAGTTAAAGATTCAGTAATATGGTAATGATTCAGTCATATGGTAATGATTCAGTCAAGAGGTAATGATTCAGTCATGAGGTAATGATTCAGTCATTGTGGAGAAATTTTCTCCAGGAGGGGAGTATCAGCCCGCTTCAGCCCCTTTCAGCCCTTTCAGCCCTGAGGGGCCCAGCCCTCTCAGAAGGGGCAAGTGTCTTGTTTACTGCTACAGTGAGTAATTGATCACAGATGCCGTACGAGTATGCGACGTGGTCAAGTGACCGCTGCTCCTTGCAGTGCAGTGTTGCAGAGTGTATTTTAATAAGAGACAGTACATCTCTTACTTTAGCAGGACAATTAAGGAAAATCCTGCTCCCACTTTATTACCATAGTAAAGATAATGGACATTGTTGTCTATGCTTAAGACAGCAAGATTCAAACATTCTGCTTTACTTCATCGAGGAAGTGGCAAGGAAGCAAAAGTACTATGTCAGCTTTTTTTTGTGCAAGGGGCAGCGATGGCATGGGGCGCTGTGGCGTCTTCAGATTACTTTTGACTCTACTGAGAGTGACACTGACGCCAGGATAACCAACAAAGAACGATCTGTGCGTTAGTGTGAACAAAGTGTCTCATAAAACACAATAAACACTTAAGAGAAGTGTGATCAGCTTCTTTAGTGATAAGATTGTGAACAATAAAGACAAATCTTGTGGAACACAGTGTACCAGTGTGCGTATTCCTAGACTATGGAAGACGTGGACATCCAAGGACACTTCAGCTTCTATCAAGTCACCGATATGTGTCGAAGGTGTGAAGAACACCATAGCTCACGCTACAAGATCAAGGTAGGTTACGAATTTCTTGTAGTACGGGGGACTGCGCAGTTCTTGAGTCGCAAGGAGTTTGTAATCAACCTATAGTCGGCAGTTAGGTGCGGACTTTTGGTCCACAAAAGTAAAGTTTGTCACCATCAGTTAAATAAAAATATGTGACAAAACCCCCCCGGGGGTTAATTTAAATCTTAAAAATTATAACTCTTTAAAACCCATTGATTAAACCTTTCTGAATCTACCGGGAATGGAAAGGATTTAAGAAGTTAATTGGGGAAACCCAAAACTGTGAAGTGGGGGGGGGAAGGGGGAGTTTGAAAAAAGGGGGTTTAACTGTAAGGGGTTTGTGAATTTAAAGGGAAAAGTGAGCGTGAAGGGGTTTTTGAAGGGGAAAAAATTTTACTAGAAATTTCCAGGGGGTGTTTGGGCTAAAGCAAAAACCCTAAGTTACTGGGGACTGGAAAAAAGAAATAAATATTTTGTATAGATTTTAAAAAAAGCGAAGGTGAAAATGGCGGCATTGGGGGGTACAGGTGCCATAATTATATTTATATTTCTTTTTAAATTTTCCATGAAGAAAGAAATCAGTCATGGGGGCGGGGAAAAGGAGACGGGGAAGTAACGCCCCCCGGACGTAAAAGCCCAACATTTTGGCCACCCTTTCCCAGAAAAGTAAATACACTATCGCTGAAAGGGTTTTGGCAACACCCCATCCCCAAAACAAAAACAGGGGCCCCAAGCTTTATTGTAGCGCTCTTAATTTGGTGATTTTTCCAAATTAACCCGGCCTCAAACAATTGGCAGAGGAAAAAACAGACAGAAAAATGACGGCTTAAGGGAGGGTCTAGGGGCTAGGAATGAAAAACCTTAACCCATATGTAATGCATGCATGGGTCAATGTGAACAATCAGCCTTTTATCTCAAACACCACCAAAAGTTGATACATTTGTACAAAATTTGCATAAAAAAACCAAAAAGGGCCCACCTTATGAAAAATGTGTAAGGGGGGGTGCATGATGGATGATGTAAAATTAAGTAAGGGGCCCCCAGAATTCTTTTTGTGTGAAAAAATTTTGCATTTTGGCCCCCATTACCCTTTAGCAGTGTTTGCCCTTTGATTTACCAAATTTTTTAAAAACCAAAATGACCCATTTCTTTTTTTGATGATTATATTGTTTTAGGAAAAACGGGGCCTTCCCCTTTTTTCAGTCAATGCAAGATCACTTCTTCCAAAATTGCAGAAAATTAGGTTTCTACCCTAACAAAATTAGGGGCGGCATTTTTAAAAACCATCTCTGAATTTTGGTTTGGGAATGATACAGGGGACTGCGACGAGGTAAAAATAGACGGTTACAATAAAAAACGCTTAGATGGGAACAAAAGGGTGGGGGGAGTAGGTCCCTACATTAGAAATGACTTAGCTTAAAAACCCCCAAAAGCCCTGTTTTAAATTTAACCAATAAACTGGAGATTTTATGGTTTAAAGGCTGTTTCCCAAGCCCCAAACCCATTTTATAGGAACTATTTACCCCCCCTCCAAACCGGGGACCATTTCTTAGAAGTTTTTCCCAGTTTTGTCCGGAGTTGAAAACAATTGCGAGACAAAATACTGGGGGGACTTCAATATCTGTTTTCAGAAAGCAAAAAACGGGCAAAGCAAAAGGTATAAGCAAATTCTGGAAAAAATAGTTACACTCAACTAATTAAAAATCCAACCCGGATAAACACATTTCTCGGGCCCCCCAAATTTGCCCAAAAAAACTTTATAACCGCGCTGAGAACTTTAGTCAGCCCGGCGCCCTTTTACCACGGGTCTTTAAATCATTTCCCCATTTACTGCCCCGGAAAATCACTAGGGATGGAAGGCCTACACAGGACAATAAAAATGAGGTAAAATAGAAACTAGGGGGTAAAGAAAACACTGGAAAAATAGGTTTACAAAATTTGTGATTTGGGACAGAGATAACAAGTTGCACGGCCCGAAAAACGATGCCTGGGAAAAAATTCAGAACAATGTTCATTTACCACCTTTGAAATACAAAAAATAACCTAAACCCAAAAAAAGAGAGAAGCAACAAACGACTTTTCCCGGTCAGCCCTTGGGGCCATTGACAAAGTCCCCCCCCCCCCCAAAGTCATTGACTTTGTAAAAGGGTTTTTCGAAGTGGGCCCGGGAAACTCTCGTAACTTCTTCTTTTAAAGTGGGGGTTATTTGTGTATTTTTTCCAGTCAGGGTTTTGGCCTTTTTGTTATTTATTTATTTTATTTATTTATCCTTGATAAAAATTGCACCATTAAAAAGAGGTTGGGTTTTAAACGAAGAACTGAACCCTGGATGACACTGGATATTGAAAAGGGAAATTCAGAGACAACTGCAAAAAAGGGTTTTAAAAGCAAAAAAAGACAGGATATTGCAGCACTAAATAATTAAAAAAGGGTGAGGAACAGAGTACGAGACTTAAAAAAAAGGAGAAAAGGGCAAAGCACACTGCTAAAAAATTGAAGGGGATAAGCATAACCCCGGGAAAGCTCGGGAAAACAGCTAAAAAGGGGGGGGTTATACCCCATAACCAGTAAAATCTAACATAGTACTCATTATCGAAAATGGGGTTTTGCCACGAAAATCAAAGGGTTTGGAAAATTTTGCTTTAATTCATACTACCATCTGTTGCATCAAAACTAGTAAGAACTACCAGCTGCATAAATATTTTTAAACATAGACTCGATAATTTCAAACATACTATCCCAATAAAGGGAAACCCCCAAAACATTTCAACTAGAAAGGGTATCTCATGATTTTATTCAAAAAAAAACAAAGGGCAGGTTAAACCCAACAAAGGGCACGGGGGCCCGAAAACCCTCCCTTCTAATTTCCCCTAAAAGAGGGTGCTTCTAAACTTCAATCCAAATTGCCCCAAATAATAAATCACCCTTCCCCAAATACCCCCCCCCCCCCCCCCCCCCCCCCCCCCCCCTTTAACCGGAGGGGTTTCCCAAGGGGAGGCCAGAGTTACTCCTGTTTTCCCAAAAAATTAGTGGGTCTGATGAAAGCAACTAAAAGGCCCTATTATATATTTCCATATAAAACCCAAAAAAACTAGAGGGGGGTGTATTCTAAAGTATTTAAGTACCTTAATGACAACAACTTCTCCATAGCTATCAATGGGCCCTTTAGAAAAACCTACTCAACCGAAAACCTCCCTTAAAATTTGAGGGGTTACCTGGGGGAACGAAATTAAAAGGGGGAAAAAAAAAAACCCCTCATAGGTAGGGGAAAACCTTGGGCCCTCCCAAAAAGGCCTTCGCCCCCGTAAACCCCCAAAATATATTTTGAAAATTAAACTTCAACAATGGGTTTATGGGTTTTTCTGTGATGGTTTAAGTCGTACCTTACAACAGGAGAAAAATTGCCCAAATCAAAAAATCAAATCGGGAAACCCCTGCCATAACATGTTGGATTCCCCAAGGTAGTTTTTGGGTCCCTTTTTAAATTTTAAAGTTATGTCAATGATAGCCTACGAGTAAAAGTGCAAACCCCTTTACTGTTGCAATGACAGTGTCTTTTAGTGTCGGGTTTAAAGCCCCAAAAAGTATTGCTAATGTTTTTAACAGGGAAAACTGGGGGTCCTGCAGCAAATGGTTAGTAGACAAAAAAACTATCATTACACCTGGGAAAAAAAAAAAACAAAGCCATTCTTTTTGGGCACAAAACATAAACTGAGAAAGGGTTAAAAAATTTTTAAGGGTTTCAATGTAAGGGGGGGCCCATCACGGGGGTTTTTAAACAGTAAAAATTTTGGGGAACCCCCCCTTGGGCCCCATGCATTCAGGAGAATTGTTAGGGAAACAGTGTAGTAAAAAAAGCGAATGCCAGACGAATTTCCTGTAAGCCCAAGAACAGTGTCTACCTACTGGGTCGCGGGACCCAAATGTCTAGCCCCTTTTTACAACCCATATGGTTAGGGTTGCTTTTTTTTTGGGTACCTGCCTTGAAAAAAAAAACCTGAAAGTTTGGACTGCAAATCCCCCAGAAAAAAATGAAAGATTCATCCGGGGGCGGGGCCCAAGGAATAGTGGGCCGGGGGAATTTAAAGCAGTTGGATATGCGGAATGTTGAAACAGATTTAAAACAACTGAAGTTAAATCATGTTTAAAAAGCTCACAAAAAAATTGCCCCAGAATTTTCTTCCCTTTTCCAATTTTGTAAAGGGTTTGGGGAAACCCAAAAGCAATCATAGTTCGGGGGGGAAAGAGAGCACAACTTTTTTTATCCCCCACAGTCGGGGCCCAAAGGCTTCAAACACCTTTTTTTGTACACCCAAAAAAGGAAGGGAAACGGGACGCCTACTTGTCAAACCCAAGTCTTTAGCATGAACCATTTCAAGAAGAGGCCAAAAGGTGTCTGATGAATTTTGCTACAAAAAGGGAGGGGAATGATTTTCTATTTTTTAGCTAACCAGGGGAAAATTTTTTACCTTTTTCCAAGTAATGACCCTCGTTTTGTAGATATTTTTAATACCGGGGTGTAGTAGATAGTCTTTTTAGTTTTTTAATAAGATTTTAAAACTTCATTGTAAAAATTAATAAGAAAATTTTTATAACCTTTATTTTTAAAAATTAAAAAGGGTTAAAAGGACCCCAATGGAAAAAAGGGTCACTCGTTGACTTTTTGTGTTATCCCCGGGGTTCCTACAATTGCTGTATGTAAAAAAATTTCTATGTAACTGAAATTTGGGGTTATCCAAAATTTAAACAAAATTACTTACTTACTACCCCTTTGAGAAGGGGCTTCGCAGCTTCCAAGACCTCGCTGCGGGGGCGGATGTCCCAGGCGATTTGTTTTCTAAGTTAAGTAAAAAACTCTTTAAACTTAACTGGTAATGCCTTTTCTCAACTTTTTGGGTCGGCTCGAACCCGGAAAAAGGCCAAAATGGGCCAAAAACGTTGCCCCTACAGTGAACAAAAAACCTATGCCCCAAAGGTTCCTTTTCAAAAAAAGCTTTTTAAAACTACTTTTTAAAATTTTAAAATCATATAAATGATCCCTCCAGATTTCAATCAAAGAGAATGGGCACCAAAAAGAAAAGGGCGCTCCCCCAGGGGTTCCCCCCAAAAAAAACGGGAGCTGGGTGACCACCCAAAAAGGGAAAACGGGGAAATGGCACCCGGCATCCACTGCCCCAAAACTAAAGAAGTGCTGATTAAAAAAAACCCCCCCCAAGTGATGTTGGGTTTTTTCCCTGAGTGTATAACAAAATAGGTTTATAATGTTTGTAGACAAAAATTAAGAGAAAAGTTTGTTTTAAAAAGTTTGTTTCTTATAGTTAAATGTTATATTCCCGGGAACTTATATATAAAGGGGTAAGCTTTCAAATAATATTAAAAAGTGATTTTTAATAAGGAAAAGTTCTTTTCCCACGTGGATTTACAGTTATACAGGACTTTTTATAGTGTATGGGAAATTTAAGGTAAAAACGTTGTTTACGTTTAAATCACCGGGCAGGCTGACGGGCCCAAAACTCAAGCCATAAACAAAAAGCCACATTTTATTTGTTTTCCCCTTTTCAGGTAAATTGACCCTGGGGTTTAAAGTTTAGTGGGTCGTAGTGTCTGCTGATTATTGAGGGACTTAAGCATAAAAAAAAAACTCAGCTGTTTATACAGTACAGTGTTTTTTAAACACTCAAAGGTGGGTGTTTAAATTTTCGTATACCTTTTAAAAGGGCTTTTTTGAAAATCAGTTTCGGGTTTTTTTACAGACTAAAAATTAACAATTAAAAAATCAATTTTATTTCTGTATAGGTTTAAAACTCAAGATACAAACTTAGATTTTGATGATCTTGAGGTAAAATTTTTGGGAATTCCTTACCGACGTCTGGAAAAAAATTAATTAAAGATATACACATTATAAAAAAAAAATTTTTTGAATCGACCTATCTGAGGATAAAATTTAAAAAAGTTTTGGATTTTTTTAGCAATCAACAATTAAGGGGACGGGAGTACGGGGCCATTTTCCCGGGCCAAAACTCTGTAAACAGGCCCCTACTTTTTAAAAATGGGCAAACACCGGAAACAACAACAAGTGCCCCTTTTAGAAAGCTTCCCTACATTTTTTTTTCCTTTTTTCCCAAAGGGTCATAATTAGGGAATTCATTAGGGGTTTTTCCCAATCCATATAAATTCACGAATGACTTTAAAATAAATTTTTGCTAATTAAAAATTTCCCTTTAAAAATGTCTTGTGAAGGGAAAAACCCTAAAAAACTGAAAAAGGCTTTTTCCGGGTGGTTAAAGGAAATTACAAATACCCTTACGGGCTTAGCAGAAAATTTTACTTCGATGCTGAAAAGGCCAAAAGGTTGGGCATGCAGTCTTAAAAATAAAGGGCTTGAACCCACCCAAACATTTTTTTTTCGGACTTACAGGCATTTAGAAATCACTTTTGAAAAATAGTCCAGATCTCTAGGGCTAAATATGCCCAAAAGACAATGGATTGGTTTTATCAGTGTATTGTACAAGTAAGTTGTAAACACAAACTTTTGAACGATTAAATATTATTTTAAAAAAAACCCTTTTTTTCACTTGTGGGGGGGAAATTTAAAGAAAGGGTTTAAAAAAACAATATTTCATGCAGGGCAAGGCAAGGGAGACAAGATAAAAAAAACCCACAAACCCAAGGGGGATAACAAACCTTAAAACCTCAGTAAAAAAGAGAAAAAACCCTACCCCAAAACTAAAACAAGAAGGGGGAAACCCCCTTTATAGGCATTTATCAAGCGTGTTTCAACAGCCCGTAAAACGCTGTCATACATAAACTTACCCCAAAAATTTTGTACTTTGTGTTGGAACACATTGGGCACAGTATTGTATTAAATAAAACATCAAGGGGGCACGAAAAACAACGTTTTCATCACAAAAAGGTTTTGCATAAAGTTTTTTTGGTGAACAAAAGGGGAGGTAAATGCTCATTTTAAAGAAGTTTTTAAAAATGCAAGGGTATGCACCATTCACCCTTTATGCATAAATTTTTTTGCTGAAAAAGCAGCAGACTTCCCCCAGAAAACAGGGAAATCAAAAGCAACAGCATTAAAAGTTTAGAGATAAGTTTAAAGCAATGCTCCCCGGGTAGCTCGAGTTGAGTTTTCTAATAAAAATTTCACAAAACCAATGTCCTAACCCCTATTTTATTTAAGGCCAAAAAAGGGCCTTCATAAAAAAGAAATGTTGCAGGGAAAAGAATTTAAACACCTAATTCCCAAAAAACAGTTAGATATAGCTGTTTTTTTTTCCACAATTCTGGTTAAAAAAAACAATGACCTAGCCAAAAACACGGGTTTGGGCTAGGGAAAAAGGGAAAAAAAACAGTAGAAGCTTTTGGTATAGATGATTTGGGGCCCAAGTCTGTTTCAGATCCAGGGGTTAAAAAAAACAGTTGCAGCACTGAAAGCAGCTAAGGGCAAGTTAGCCCTTTTCCTGGGCTACAGACGGACACAAATTTGTCCAATTGTTTAATCATTGGAAGTGATTATTTAAAATTGTTTTGTTCAAAAAAATAGTAAGTAAACATGATGTTCACTTGCTGAAAACAGCAGGAGGCCCCATGATAAGTGGTCCCTTTCCCCTCTAAGTGGGGGGAAAAAATGTTTTTGATTCAGTGGAAAATTAAATAGTTACGAGAAAAACCGCTTGAAAACAATTTTACCACACCCCAAAAAATTTTTCATTACTGGAAAAAAATGAATGAACCCGTTGATAATTTTGGGATTTAGATGCGATAGGGTTTTATGTAAAAAACCAAGCCCACCAAAAGTCTCAGACTTATAACCAATATTTGGGCACTGTCAAATATAAAGTTTGGAAAAGTTTGGGTTAGGGGTTTCCAAGGGGAAAATTTTAAATTTCCCCCACATTGCCTACAATTATCGCATGGGTTTCGGGGCCCGATGAAAGCAAAAATAAATGAGTCAGGAAAAAACCGAGCTACTGACTGTTTATGTTAAAATATACAAGAAAAAAGTTGGACAATTTAAAATTTTTTGAGGAAATAGCGAAGATAAGTTGAAGGGCAGACGCTATTACTCCCGCCCCATTTGGGGTCCGGGAAAAAATTCTGAAACCACTCCACTACGTGTTGTTTTATAATTGCAGCGGGACTTGCAAATAAAAATGTGCAAGGGTTTTTAATGATGTTTTGATGACCGGACCCCCCACTAACTGAGAAGCTTGGAGACGTGCTTATGAAAATTTTGCACAAATTATATACCCACACGGCCCGATATTTTTCCAAAAACTTTCTTTAAATAGGACCACAAAAAAATGTTTGGGGTTATACCGATTTTTGGCCTAAAAACCACATGATCCCCAAAGTCCTGTAAAAAATTATCGTTTCAAACAGTATTATTTGGGGGCAAATCCCTCCATTCTTACTAGAAGTACCTAAATAACATTTGAAGAAATCTAAAGTCCCTTTAAAGAAATCTTAAAAAAAAAGTTTTTATGTGGGCAATCTTCAAGGGGCTGTTAATAAAGAGGAGTATTTGAAAACCCCTTTTACAGAGAAGCTAACAAGGATGAAAAAAAAGCAAATATGCCTCAAGGTGTGGAATACAAATTCCCAAAACAAATTTAAGGGGAAATTAAACAAAGAAAAATTTCGCTGAAGCTGAAAATTTCCCGGGTTTCAAAAAATATGCGGGACTTTTAAATTTGGGAAAACAAGGGAAAATACTTTTAGTCCCCCAAAAAAATAAAAAATTAAACATTCAAATTCACTCACAAACGGTTTTGTTTACTGTGGAGGTATAAAATTGTTTTTATCCTTAAAGGGCTCGTCTCACCAATTTCCCAAAAAGGGGAAAATGCTTGCAAAATGCATGGAAAAACCCCAAAATTGGATGGGATAAAAATTGCCTCTAGAAAAGAGTCCCAAAAATGGGGAAATATCCCCTGGAGTTTAAGGGAACTTCACAATTAAAATTTTCCCCGACAAAAATTTGGGCAAAAGGGAAACAAAGTACCAAAAATTACATTGTTCTGTGGTGGTCAACCCCGAGGTTTTGGCGCTGTAGCTTACGTGAGTAAAAACTGAAGGGAAATACACTAATTAAATTCAAAAGGCCCCGGGTAGCACCCTTTAAAGGGCAAAAAGTAACCCCCAATTGGAACGCAGCCCCTCCCATGTAGGTACAAAAAATTGCTGTCTATTTTCAAAATGTTTTTTGATCCTCTCACTTTTAAAAAAACCCTTATCTGGAGGGTGTGAAACAAATTTTTTCCAGTGGGTTTAAAAAATAAAAAGAGTAAGTTGGGCTATGAAAAGAACAGAGTAGCAGAAAAAAAAAGAGATGCAGAGAGAAATTTTCTCTTTCTTCACTTTTCTACCCCAAAAGAATCCAGGGTGGGCATGTTTTTCACGTTTGTCCCCCTCCCAAAAAATTTGGGATAATAAATTATGGCTCCAAAGGGCCGAAAAATGGTTTTCTAATGAAAAAAAACTGGCCTCACAAAAAAACCCCCACTTTTTGCCAAAGAAACAAATTGCTTGAACACAGGCCCGAAATAATTTGGGGTAAATACCCGCAAAACACAACAGAAAGAGTCACTTTATGGGTCTAAATAAATCATTTTTTTGGGGAAAATCTTAAAAGTTACAGCTCTTGCCCTTTAAAAATTTTATTAAAGGAATAAATCCTGATTTTGAATATCTTAAACCCTTAAATACTGGGTGGAATTATACAGAAAGAAAGTTTTCCTTTTAAGAATTTAAAAATTTTTAGAAACACAAGAAAAAATCCCCAAAGAAAACCCGTCTGATTAATTTTTTTAGGGGGTTTAAACCCCCGACTCAGAAAAGAATTTTAAATGTCGAGGGAAAAATTCATTTAAATTTTTACTCCCTTTTAAAAAAGCCCCTACATCCAAAAAAAAAATTGATCCCCCAAAAAACATTGGCTAAAAAAATGTTGTGCAAAACGCCCACCGGTAACTTTTTTACATGGTGGGGTAGCTGACACACTTGTCATTTTACGACAAACCTACTGGATACCTCAAGGTCGAAAAAACTGTGAAAAAACAAATAAAGGGGCTGTATTACTTGTCGTCACTAAGATATGGGAGTATATATAAAACAGGCCCCCCTCCATATCCCTCTGAAAGAGTCTGTCCCTATCACTCCTTTTTAGGGGGAAGGGGTAGATTTCCTGGACCAATAATTTTAAAAAAAACAAATTGGGCAAAGTTTCCCTCAAGGTTGGGACATCTGTTTGTTCACTTGGGGTTTCTACAACTAAGCAGTAATCTAGAAGTAGCCACTGAATGTCCTGCTGAAACCTTTTTCAAATTATTTAGAAGGGGTTTCAGCCAGAAGGGCATGTCCCCAAAAGATGATTTTTTAGATATGCAAACTAAAATTTTTTGGGTTTTTGGTGCTGCTCTTTAAAAACGATCTTTGGGTCAACCAAAGTCAACAGATGCTTTAATCAAAAGCAAAATTGTCGTTGGAGAAACATTCCCCCCTTTAAAAACTCCATGGCACGGCGGGGTTTTATGAAAAAATGTTTGGCATTTTAAAACGTTTTTTTAAGGAAACCCCCTTTATTGTCAAAAAATCGAAATTAGAAAAATTCCGTTTTTGTTGTGACTGAAATAGAAAATGAGTCCAAAAACAGACCTTAACTTAAGTTACCGATGATTTGGACAAATTTTGGGAAATGTTTTAAATCCATCTCATTTAAATCCAAAAACAGGGAAAGGCTCGAACCTGTTCCTCCCATGGGAAAATTTTAAAAAAGAAATCTAGAGGTCCTTCTTTTTTTGAACCTGAGGGAACTCAGGGCGTTAAAATTTAAACACCTTAATAAAGTGATTGGAAAAAGTTGGGAAAAATTTTGGGGAGAAGACATCTCACCTCATTAAAGAGGGGAAAAAAAAAAATTCGTGGAGCTGGTTTTTCCTGAAAATCATAATTCCTTTAAAAAACTGGTGACATTTGTGAATTTAAAAATTTATGGTCCCGGGGTTCCAATGGCCAAAAAGGAAAAATTGTGACCAAATTTTCCCGATGCAAAGGGGGTTTATAAAGGGAAATTTTTTTTTTTTTGAGCAAAGGTGTAGTGAATTAACGGACAATAAATAAATAGTTTCCGTTTTGAATTTTCACAGTGTTGAAAAAAAAAATTTGTGATTCTCCAGAAAACCCCACAGGGGCTTAAAAATGTTTTAGAAAAGACAAGCAGCCGTGGGGGCGAGTGGGAAAAATTTAAAAAATGTTAAGTGAGGAAAAGTTCCCCCTGCCCGCGAACCTCTGCCCCCCCCCAGTGTGGAGAAAATTTTTCCAGGAAGGGGGTTATCAGGCCCCCCTTTAGCCCCCCTTCAGCCCTTTCAGGCCCCCGAGGGGCCCCAAACCCTCTCAAAAAGGGGGAACGCTTGGGTTTTCGCTACAGTGAGGGAATTGATCACAGGGTGCCGTACGAGTTGCGAAAGTGGTCAAGCCACCCCTGCCCCCTTGCAGTCCAGTATTGGGGAAAAAAGGTATTTAAAATAAGGGAAGTACATTCTTACTTTAGCAGGACAATTTTAAAGGGAAAAACCCCGCTCCCCCCCTTTTTTACCATAGTTTAAAAAAGTGGATATTGTTGTCTATCTTAAGAAAAGCAAGATTCCCAAAAAATTTTGCTTTTCTTCATCGGGAAGTGGCAAGGAAGCAAAAAAGTACAAAAGTCGCTTTTTTTTGTGCAAGGGGGAGGATGGCTGGGTGCTGTGGGGTCTTCAGATTACTTTTGCCCCTTTCTGGGGTGGGACAACTGAAACCAGGTAACCAACAAAGAAGATCTGTGGGGTTAGTGTGAAAAAAAGGTTTTTTCCCCTAAAACCCAAAAAAACACTTTAAAAGAAGTGGAATTCCCCTTCTTTTGTGATAAGGGTTTGAACAAAAAAAACAAATCTTTTGGAACACAGTGTACCAGGTCTTTCCTAGACTATGGAAGGGGCGTGGGCATCCAAGGACCTTAAACTTTTATCAAGTCACCGATATTGTCGAAGGGGTGAAGAACACCCAAAAACCAAAATTCAAAACAAGGTAGGTTTCGAATTTCTTGTAGTCGGGGTAATGCGCCGTTTTTGATCGCAAGGAGTTTGAAATTTAACCTATAGGGCGGCAGTTAGGTTCGGCTTTTGAGTCCAACAAGTAAGTTTGTTTAGCCATCAGTGAAAAGGGAAAAATGCTGGCATAACTCCCCCCAGGGGGAATTTAATAATCTTAAAATTAAAACTCTTTACAGCCCGTTTTGGGGATGACTTCGACCGCTTCTCAAGACCTGTCTGCAGGGGCGGCTGTGCAGGCGATGGTTTTTCTTTCTAAGTTAAGTACAAACTCTTTTAAAATTTTAAATGGTAATTCCATTTCCCCAACAGTCATGATTTAATGATTCAGTTTAAGAGGTAAAGATTCGTCATAATTTGGGAATGATTCAGTCATAGGGGGAAAGTTCGTCCCAAAAGGGGAATTTTTTCAGTCAAGAGGAAATGATTCCGTCCCCTTTTTGGGAATGATTCAGTCAAGAGGTAATGAAACTCCCCAGAGGTAATGATTCAGTTTAAGGGGGTAAAAGAAATTCCCGTCAAAAATAATGATTCATTCAAGAAGTTAATTTATTCGGCAAGAGGTAAGATTCAGCCAAGAGGTAATGAAATTTAGCCAAGGGAATGATTTTAGTCAAAGGGAATGAAATTTAGTCATTTTGGGGAATGTTTCCCGTCATGATTTAATGATTCCCGTAAAAAGGTTAAAAGACTCGTTTTATAGTAATTTATTTCAGTGAATTTTGGTAATGATTCGTCCCTAAGGCCCAATGATTCAGCCAAGAGGTAATGATTCAGTCAAGAGGAAATGATTCAGTCATATGGTAATGATTCAGTCAAGAGGTAATGATTCAGTCAAGAGGTAATGATTCAGTCAAGAGGTAATGATTCAGTCAAGAAGTAATGATTCATTCAAGAAGTAATGATTCAGTCAAGAGGTAATGATTCAGTCCAGAGGTAATGATTCAGTCAAGAGGTAATGATTCAGTCAAGAGGTAATGATTCAGTCAAGAGGTAATGATTCAGTCAAGAGGTAATGATTCAGTCAAGAGGTAATGATTCAGTCAAGAGGTAATGATTCAGTCAAGAGGTAATGATTCAGTCAAGAGGAAATGATTCAGTCAAGAGGTAATGATTCAGTCAAGAGGTAAAGATTCAGTCAAGAGGTAATGATTCAGTCATGGTAAAAAAAAGGGAATAAGAAAAGCGAAATAAGATTATGAGGTTAAATTTACTAGGAATTCGAAGACTAACACAGCAGGTTTCTTTCAGGTATAGTAAAATTAGGGGCAAGACGGACCCACTCAGAAGCTACTTGAGTCAACTCACTGACAATGTTAAAGAAATTTGTTGAGTTTTAAACACTAATTTCCTCTCAATTTTTTAGCAGGAAGTCACTAGCAAATTTCCAGAAATAATAAATTATTTAGAAAAGGAGGAAAATATGTTATGCACGATCAAAGTCACTAGTGACAGCATTCTCAGACAAATAGATAAATTAAAACCTAAAAATTTCCCTGACCCTGATAAAGTGTTCTCAGAGGTTTTAAAGGAAAGAGGAACTTAGCTAACCTTTGGGTATTTTTTTCAACATATCACTACAAACTGGTATAGTGACAGATAAGTGGAAATTGGAAAATATGATACTCATCTACAAAGCAGGTGACAGGTCCTTAGCTTTGAACTTTAGACCAATATACCTAACGTCTATTATGGAAAATTGACGGAATCAATAATACGAAAATAAGAACATAAGAATGGAGGAACACTGCACAAGGCCTACTGGCCTAGACTATTTGAAGCCACATTGAAAACATAAATTGATTAATGAATCTCAGCACAGTTTCACAAAGGGGCGTTCCTGCCTTACAAATATACTAATTTTTTCACTAAGATATTTGAAGAGGTAAATCATGGTAATGAATATGGTATTGTATTTATGAACTTCAATAAGGCTTTCGATAGAGTTCCACATCTGAGGTTATTGGGAGGGTAGAGGCTCATGGAATAGGAGAAATTATTTCCTGGATAAGGTGTGGTTGACAGGCTACAGTGTGTTTATATTAAGGGGAGAAACCAGAGTGGGGGCTCATCACAAACGGTGTTCCACAGGGGTCAGTTTTGGGACCTTTGTTGTTCACAATTTACATAAACGACATTTATGAGGGAATAAATAACGACATAAGCAAGTTGCCGACGACACCAAAATAGGTCGTCTAACTCATTCTAATGAGGGCATCAGTGCACCCCCTTCCCTCAAGGGAGGTTCCTTGAAGCTGCTGAGGGGCTCTTGCTCTAGGGAACTGGATCTGTGCTTCGGTTCCTTGAACTGAACCTGAATACCTTCCATTCCCCCACATGCGCTGTATAATCCTACAGGTTTAGCGCTCCCCCATACTTATATAATAATAATAATAATAATAATATAATAATAATAATAATAATAATAATAATAATAATAAATAATAATAATAATAATGATAATAATAATAATAATGATAATAATAATAATAATAATAATAAAATAATAATAATAATAATAATAATTATAGCACCCCAGGAATATTTGAATAGACTGATGTAGTGGATGGAAAAGTGGCAGATGTGGTTTAGTATAGACAAATGCAAGTTCTCAACGGTGGACATAAAAATAACCATGCCACATATAAACTAAATATAAATGATTGTGAAAAAAATTTAGGAGTTTCTGATTACCGTTTGTTATGGTTAAAATTGTTAGATGTAGAGATAAGTAACAGATGTCCAAAAGTTATTTTACTGTTCCAAACATCACTAGTGAGACCTTAGATTATGTCGCTCAGTTACAGTCTCCCTACTACAGGATTAACAAGATTCATTGGAGAACATACAGAGAGAATGCATACAATGATTTATTGTGTAAGGAATCTCCTGTATGAAGATAGACTTAGAGCCTTGAATCTCCACTCTCTGGAGACACGTAGAATGAAGGAGATATCATCTTGGAGTATAAGTAGAAGGTGAGTATAAACAAAGGAGATATTAATAAAGTACTGAGGGTGTTGAACCAGGTAAGAACCAGAAATAACCGATTTAAGTTAGGTAAATATAGACTTAGAAAGGACATACTAGGTAAGTGTTGGTTTTCAGAGTTTTGGATGTGTGGAACAGACTTCCTAGTAGGGTAATTGAGGCTAGGACCTTGGGTAGCTTGGCAGCGCCAAGCTACCCAAGGTCACGTGAAGGATTCAGGTGACCTTAACTGTGTCAACGGATCTCGACATGAGTGATAAGAAGCTGACAAGTTTCAACTTGACTGTCTCATTCACCACTGTTCCAGTTGATCAAGCCATTGATCTCTTCACAGGGTGATAACGATGATACAGAGTTACTTGTACCTCGCCAGGATTTTGTGAGCCTTGTCGAGCTATTTTTTAGGTTCGAAGATAACAAGTATTAAAAAAGTGTTGAAGCTTCCATGGGCTCACTCATAGCGCAGTATTATCCAATTTATATATGGAGGATCCAGAATCCTCCAGTTGCATGTCAGTTACATGGATGCTGTGCGTTGATGATATTTTGGTCGTACCCAAAAATCTAACACACATCAACACTCTGGAACCTGAACATCAAAATGGTATACAATACCAACAGGTTGGTAGGTAAGACACATAGGCAACAGTTAGGCAACTTTATTCCGAAACGTTTCGCCTACACAGTAGGCTTCTTCAGTCGAATACAGAAAGTAGGAAGGAACAGTAGAGATGTGAAGACGATGTAATCAGTCCATCACCCTTGAAGTCGTAGAATTTGAGGTTGTCAGTCCCTCAGCCTGGAGGGACTATGGAACTGAACTTCTCCAGGCTGAGGGACTGACAACCTCAAATCAAACGACTTAAGGGGATGGGGGACGGTGGTCACGGGGCTCACATCTCTACTGTGCCAGCCTACTTTCTGTAATTCGACTGAAGAAGCCTACTGAATAGGCGAAACGTTTCGCAATAAAGTTGCCTAACTGTGCTATGTGTCTTACCTACCAACTCCGGACCCTCCTATTCAATTTTACAACTGAGAGGAGAGGACAACCAATATACCTTTTTCTCGATGTTCTCCTACTCACTGGTGAAAACAGACTTCTTTTAAAGGTCAACCGTAAACCTACCTACAAGAGCGATCTCTACGTTTCTTCTCTCACCATGACACCAGAACTAACAAGATTGGTAGCTTATATACTTTTTCTTTTTGAAAACTTACAAAATTTCCAAGCCCGCAGTTTCCTTGAGGAAGAATGCACATACAATTATACAGTGTTTTGACGTGTACTTACTCGTGAAGACCTGTAAGGCCCGCTCGCTACGAATTGAAGCAAGAGGCCCTCCATCGAGCACCTTACCAACAGCTTAAAGAAAATTGAGGATGGCGAAGGTGGAGATTCGGCGACTACCGAGGCAAACAAGAAGATTATTATATCCTCCTGGTTTTGAAGGTCCTCAGGGGTCCAGAAGGGTAACTGGTTAGTGCTGACAGCAGGAACGAAGTTGACCGAACAAGAGGACGAATGGAAAGCTAGAAACGATGAAGAGAAGAGACTGCCGTGGAAACTGTTGTGGAAACATCTAATACAATCTCAGTGCTTACGACGAAGTGTGAGTCGCTACGGGAACAACACGACGAACGACACCAGAAGTAAGAATAATGTAGTTGTTGGGATAAGCCAAGTTAGGTATTATGTATTAGTGCGTTTCCGCCTGAAGGACGGAGTAGGAGACAGAGATTGCTTTCCTGGGGCTGGATGGAGGAGATTGTTTAGCCGTCTGTATGACATCATGAGAGGTTAATGTGAGCAATCCTAATACTGTCACAGTGCTGGAGGCAACGATGTTGCAGACGTAGGAGATGAAGACCTGATTAGCAGTATAGGTCAGCAATAGAAACAATTAGGAGGAAGGGTGGGAACCCTGTCATATGTGGTATATTGCCCAAGGAGAGGAGTTGGAATGAATAGCTGACCAGTGGCAATTGGGGTGTCATGTGGGGCGCGGGACAAATACGTAAGGAAAACGCGGTAACATTCATTGACAACTGGGACCTCCCCCCCCCTTTTTTTTAATTTTTCTATGGCGGAAATGACATGTAATCCAGGGATGGGTTCACTTATCTAGGTCTGGGGTGGGGAGCACTGGGCAACTGCAGTGGAGGAGCAGTTAGGACTTTAAACCTAGGAATAGATTAGTGGTATGGGTTTTTGGCAGGAAAATAGTGAAGTCCCAGTGTAGTAACATTACGATTCTAGGGGAAGTAGTAATAATCAAACGAGATTAGATTGAAAAGCCAGGAACTTGGGTGAATAAGGACAGTAATAGATTTAGTAAAAAACAGATAAGGCAGGAAGGGTAAAGGAGAAAGGAAGTCTTTCAAGGTTTATTATGCTAATTGCCGTAGTTGCTAGAATAAGAATGGACGAGTTTGAGATTAATTGCTAATATAACATTGATGTATTTGCCTTAACTGAGACTGGTTTACATTCAATAAGTCGAACATCCCTGCGGAATGTCATATTTCAGGTTTTAAATTGTTCCAAGTAGATAGCAGATCGGAAGGGGGTGGGGGTGGCAAATGTATGTCCGAGATCGCTTGAACTGTTCATAAAACCGGTATTAATCTGAATAAACACATACAGAGTACTGTTTGATAGAATTTTCAGAGGGGCATAAAAAAACTGAATTTAGGAGTGAATACCGTCCCCCAAACTTAGATAGGGACCAAGGGAGACTACTATGGGAGGAAATTGTTAAGGCCACAGAGGCACGATTAATGTAGTAATTCTAGGAGACTTTAACTTTAGTCAAATGAATGGAATTTCTTGACTGGAATTTTAGAATCATACGACTTCTTAGAAGTAGTTCAGGATTGTTTTTTTGAAGCAGTTTGTGAAGAACCTACAAGGGGAAATAACCTGCTTGACTTAGTTATGGCAAAACAATGAATCCCTTGTTAATAAATAGAAATTTCAGAGGAAAATGGATGCAGCGACCACAAATCAAATACATTAGCATTGAATGGAAGTATGATAAGAAGGATAACTCAGATAACAGTCCCAATTTTTCGCTTAGCAGATTTGGCAATGGGCCTTAGAGGAACACTTATCATCTGTTGACTGGGGTAACGAGAAGCTATCAATATGACAGTTTTACTGAACACATACATGGCTGCTCAAAGTACGTTTATCCCATATAAAGAAATTAGATTCAAATAGAAATGACCCAAAATGGATGAATAATAGGCTCATATAATCTACTATGGCATAAGAAAGGAATTTATAGGCTATCAAAAGAGATGAGGGGTCCCATCTTATGAAATCAGTATATTGACATTAAGAAGGACATTAAAAGGGGAAAAGAAAAGCTAAAAAGGGATATGAAATTAAAGTTGCTAAGGGATTCTAAAACTAACCCAAAAGTTTTTTACCAGTCTATCGAACAAAATAGAGATAAAATAGGTCCCCTTAAAAATAACTATGGCACCTAACTGACAAAGAGAATGGAAAATGTGCTCGATTTTAATAATTATTTCTCCTCAATTTTTACAACAGAAGACACTACAATATTCCAGTAAATTAATTTTTATAGTGGGCTAGAAGAGGATAAATTAATAACATCACAGTCACTAGGTGAATGGTTGTGAAACAGATAGACAGACTGAAAAGCAAAATAAGTCTCCGGGTCCTGATGAGGTTTTTTCAAGGGTTCTTAAGGAATGCAAAATGGAAGTCTGTGAACCATTTCTAATAATTTTTAATTTATCTCTCAAACAGGTGTATGGTTGATATGTGGAAGATGGCTAATGTAATTCCTAATTTTTATAAACAGGGGACAAAGTCGTTACCGTCAAATTACCGCCCAATAATCCTACCTCAATTGTAGCAAATTTACTAAGTCAATTATAGCTGAGATTATAAGAAGCCATCTCGATAAGCAAGCTTGATTAATGATACTCAAGCATGGATTTCCACAAGAGGCCGGCATGTCTAACAAATTTATTAACTTTCTTCAGAAAGCTTTTGAGGCAGTTGACCACGATAAGAATTTTGATATTATTTACTTAGATTTTTAGTAAGCTTTAGATAGAGTTTCCGCAACCATAGACTGTCAAAGAAAGTGGCACAGAGGTGCATTGGGGAAAAGTGCTCTCGTGGATCGAGTCAGGCTCAAAAAAAACTGACAGGAGCAGAAGTGTCCATAAAGGGGTTAAAACCGAGTGGGATCTGTAAACAAGTGCGTTTCCACAGGGAATCCAGTCTTGGGCCGTTGTGTTTTAATAAAAATCAATGATCTTGATGAGGAATTAACTAGTGATAAGAGCAAATTTCGCCGATGACACAAAGATAGGTAGGATAATTGATTCAAACGTAAGATTGTTATGGAACTTCAGAGGATTTAAACAAACTCTATTCTTGGTCAGAAAAGTGCAGATGCAGTTTCAATGTAAGATAAAAATGCAAGTTCAGGAAGCTGGGAGTGCCATAACCCTAGTAACTTATTAAGTTAAATGATGTAGAACGTAGCCATGACAATTGCGAAAAGGACTTGGGGGTTATGTGAGCAGCAAAACCATAAACCAAGACAGCAAAGGCCTAAGCGTACTAAGAAGGCAAATAGATTACTGGTATTTATATCAAGAAGTGTAAGGAATAAAGTCCAAGGTCATACTGAAAGCTTTAAACATCATTAGTAGGCCTCACCAGATTATGCAGCTCAGATCTGTCTCCATTTACAGAATGGACATAAAATCTTAGAAAACATCAGCGTAGGATGACTAAATTAATAGCATAGCATTAGAAATATTCCTTATGAAGAAAGATTGAAGACTCTTAAGTTACATTCACTTGTTAGACGAAGATGAGGGAGACCTGATCGAAGTTATAAGTGAAGATAAGTATAAATAAAGTGGATATAAATAAGGTGAATGTATAGGAAGCCTTTGAACCCAGTGAGAGAGTATTTGTGGTAGGGGACCTGAATGCTAAAGTAGGAGAAACTTTTTAGAGAGGGTGTGGTAGGTAAGTTTGGGGTGCCAGGTGTAAATGATAATGGGAGCCCTTTGATTGAACTTTGTATAGAAAGGGTTAGTAAAGGTAATACATATTTTAAGAAAAAGAGGGATAAATTTCAGTCTATATTACAGCGATATGATGTAGGGCGAAATACAGTAGATTTGATTTGTTTGATATGATTATTGTAATGTAGAATAAAAGACTGTTTGAGGTAGACTTCAGATGTACATGTTTATCGATGGGCCACAGAAATATCAGACATCACTTCTAGTTGTAGCTACACTGAGAGTAAAAGGTAGAAGGGATACAAGGAGAATAGAAGCTCAGGGAAGTAGAGAGGTGAAGGTTTATAAAACTAAAAGAGGAGGCAGTTAGGGTAAGATATAAACACTATGGGAGATAGATGGGCTAATGAAGCATAAGGCAATGGGTCAAGAGGAATGGGTAGGTTAAAAATGTAGTGGTAGAGTGTTTCACAGAAGTTAGTGGTTACAGGAAAAAGTGGTGCAGAGGGAAGAGGAAGCGATTGGTGATGATGATTAAGAAGAGTAGTATGAGAAAAAGTTAGCATAATGAGAAATTTTTAACAAAGCAGAAGTGATGCAAGGAGGGAAGAGTATATGAGAGAAAAAAGAGAGAGGTTAAGAAGTGGTGAAGCAATGTAAAAAGAGAGCAAATGAAGAGTGGGTGAGATGTTATCAACAAAAAAAAAAAAATTTAATTTTTTTTTTGTTTGATAAATAAAAAAAGTTTGGAGTGAGATTAACAAGTTAAGAAGCCTAGAGAACAAATATTTGTCAGTTAAAAATAGGAGAGGAAGTTATTAATGGAATTAGAGTATTGGGAAATGGAGGAAATATTTTGAGGAATTTTAAATGTTATGAAGATAGGGAGCTGTGATTTCGTGTATAGGGCAAGGAGAATAACATCTTGTAGGAGTGAGGAAGAGCCAGTTGTGAGTGTGGGGAATTTCGGAGGCGTAGGTAAAATGAACGGGGTAAGGCACCGATTGAAGGGATAAAGATAGAAATGTTAAAAGCAGTGGGGAAATAGTTTTTGATGTGGTGCAATTTATTTAATAAATTATGGAAGAGGGTAAGGTACCTAGGGTATTGAGAGAGCATGCATAGTTCCATTGTATAAAGGCAAAGGGATACAAGAAGTTTCAAAAATATAGGGGATAAGTCTGTTGAGTGTACCTGTAAAGTGTATGGTAGAGTTATAATTGAAAGAATTAAGAGTAAGACGAAATAGATAGCAGATAACAAGGAGTGCTTTAGAAAGGTAGGGGTGTGTGGACAGGTGTTTACAGGAAACATATAAGTGAACAGTAATTTAGATAAGGCTAAAGAGGTCTTTGTGGCATTTATGGATATGGAAAAGGCGTATTACAGGGAGGGTGGATAGGGGGCAATGTGGCAGATGTTGCAAGTGTAATGGTGTAGGAGGTAGGTTACTGAAACAGTGTAGAGTTTTTATACGAGGATAGTGAGGCTCAAGTTAGAGTATGTCAAAAGAGGGATTTTTTCCCAGTAAAAAGGTAGGCCTTAGACAAGATGTGTGATGTCACTCCGTGGTTGTTAATTATGTATAGAGTGGGGTTTGTGAAAGAAGTAAATGCGAGGGTCTTGCAAGAGGCGTGGAGTTAAAAGATAAAGAATCACACACAGGTGGAGTTGTCTCAGCGCTCTTTGCTGATGACACTGTGCTCTGGGAGATTCTGAGAGAAGCGCAGAGATTGGTGGATGAATTTGGTATGGGTTTGCAAAAGAAGAAAATTAAAGGTGAATACAGAAAGAGTAAGGTTATGAGGATAACAAAAAAGATTAGGTGATGAAAGATTGAATATCAGATTGGAGGGAGAGAGTATGGAGGAGTGAAACGAATTCAGATATTTGGGAGTGGACTTGTCCAGCGATGGGTCTATGAAAAGATGAGAGTGAATCATAGAAGTGATGAGGGAAAAAGATGAGAGTGGTGCAACTTTAGGAGTCTGTGGGAGACAGAGAACTTTGTCCTTTGGAGGCAAAGAGGGGAATGTATGATAGTAATAGTTTTACCAACGCCTATATGGGTGTTACAGCATGTGATGGAATGGTTGCAGCGAGGATAAGGCTGAGGCAGTGGAGATGTCATGTCTGATGGCAAATGTTGGTGTGAATATAATGCAGAGAAATCGTAGTTTGGAAGTTAGAGGAAGGTGCTGGATTACCAAAACTGTTTGTCCAGAGGGCTGAGAAGGGTTTGAGGTGGTTCGAGACATGTAGAGAGAATGGAGCGCAAACAGAATAACTTCAAGAGAGTATCAGTCAGTATTGGAAGGAAGGCGGGGTAGGGGTCGGCCTAGGAAGGTTTGGAGAGGAGGGTGTAAAGGAGGTTTTTGTGTCGAGGGCTTGGACTTCCAGCGGCATGCTGAGCGTGTTAATAGATGATGGAGACAAATGGTTTTTAAATACTTGACGTGCTGTTTGGAGTGTGAGCATAGTAACATTTATGAGGGATTAGGCAAACCGGCAGGCCGGACTTGAGTCTGGAGATGGGAAGTACAGTGCCTGCACTCTGAAGTGAGGGTGTTAATGTTTGCAGTTTAAAACTGTAGTGTAAACACCCTTCTGGCAAGACAGTGATGAGTGAATGATGTGAAAGTTTTTCTTTTTCGGGCCACCCTGCCTTGGTGGGAATCGGCCAGTGTGATAATAAATAAAAATAATTAATAAGGTCTTGAGGATGTCTCTCCAAGAGAGAACCCGCAGTAATGGATTAAATTAGATAAGTTTAGATTTAGAAAGGACATAGGAAAAGTAATTGGTTTGGAAATATGGTAGTATGAAGAGTGAACAGACTACTATTGGTTATTGTAGGCAGGACTATTGGGTAGTTATTCAAATTTAGGTTGGATAAGTACATGAGTGGGAGGGGTTGGATTTGAGTGGGACTTTCACATCAGAGCTTATTTCTTGGGTGGCATTGAAAATTGGGTTGGGCAAATGTTTTGTTAGTGGGATGAATTGTAAAGGACCTGCCTAGTATGGGCCAACAGGCCTGCTGCAGTGTGCCTCCTTTCTTATTTTCTTATGTTCTTATGCAGACGTTATTTGGACACCCTTCTTCGTGCTCACAGCTATCGCAACAGACACAACTTCCTACAAGATTGCCTGGCAGAGAAGGTGATCCCTAAGTCTACTCCTGCACAACTCTCCAACTCCAAGCACCCCTTCTCTCCAGCTACCCAAGCTTACTTAACTGAATGTGCCGAAGAACTTTCTAACATCGCTAAGGAAACCTTTGAAACTGCAAGGAATATGAGGGCCAGTCTTCAGATTGACCAACACACTGCTGAGCATAATCTCACATCAGTCACCATACAGGAAACTCCACAGAAAGATCAAACTCAATCGCAAACTTCATTACCTCTGCACTACAGTCGATGGAAGGAACTGGGACCGCGAATCCCTATAAACAACTTATCGTCACGCACCTTAACCGACTACGAGAAGCAACTCTGAGTCTGGGACTCAAATTTACCACCAACATACGGCAAACCTAACTATCAACTCAATCTTGTACCTTAGGAACCTAGACAACATGACAGCAACTTCCAGAAGGTTATATACAGGCCTTCTCACTGCAGCTTTATGTGAGCCTCTTCCTTCTTCTAATCTTCCTAGAAGATACATCACTGCCCTTAAGGAGGACTCGCCAACGACCCCAATCATTATCGTCACCACCGCCGACAAAGGAGGTGAGTTCCGTCGATACTCAACACCAGTGACTACAACACTACAAGAATGGACCTTTTGAATGATCAATCACATACGAACCATCACACTCAACAGTGGAGACGCTCACAAAGACTTTCTATACAAAACCAGACAAAACTCAACGCACAGAGAAGGGAAGAAACTCTGACTTGTTTACCAAGCAACCCGTAACCAGCACACATTATGTTTACCCAAGACCCCTAAACACATATTCCTCTCAGACCAAACACGTCAGGAAAAGGCAGTGCTCCACACAAACTAGCCGGAGTTCTTGCACACACATCTTCCTGTTTCCTGCCTTCTGGGGGACACATCAGCCCCGCTATCTTAAACACTCAGGCGACCTTCTCAACCGCATCCGTAACCTCTCCATCCGTAACAAGAAACTAAGGCATTTGGATGTGAATTCCCTCTTCACAAAAGTATCTACCAAAAAAGCCATCCGAGGTCTAAGACGTAAAGTCAACCAGGACCTTAATCTTCCTTTACCCCTCCCGTTACCTCCCGGAGATTTGTTGACTTGATTGAACTCGGTGTAACTTCAACTGTTTTTTTCCTTCAATAACAAGCTCTACAAACAACCTACGGCATGGGAATTGGGTCCAGTAATTCCGTCCTACCCAACTTATACATGGAACACCTAGAGTCCGAACACTTCGCAACATCATCCCTTCAAGCGTCACTTGTTTACGTTACGTTCGATGTCCCTCCGTAATAACTCCAAAACGTTTTGATGTACGGATCTTCAGGCAAGGCTCAACGCAGTTGAACCAGCGATCCATTTACAACTAAAAAGAGTCCAATGAGCAAGCTACCTTCCTCGACGTCGCTCATTCACAAAGTCTAGAGACAACAACCTACAAATTTCAAGTTTATCGAAACCCACCAATAAAAATGATCTCACACAATCACTTTCTACCAGTTCAAGATACCAAGACCAAAAGAGGCATCATCATCGGGTTTTTCCTAAGAGCAAACCGAAATTTGTAGTCCTGAGTTTTCGTGACGAGGAATGTAACTTTACATTCACCAAACATCACAGATTACAATTTCCTCCTTTTTCATTCAAAGACTGCAAGAAAAGAGCTCTTCAGATCATAAATTCTCCAGCATCACCACCGCCCCAACAAAGTTATAATCTTCCCAACAGCCAAGTTGCTCTAAACGTCCTCAAAAGAGTACTTTCACAAGCAACACCAGAGTCGTCGCCATCGCTTCTACCACTCTAAAAGATCTAACCAAGGACAAAACCCAAGCAACACGAACCAGTCAATGCAGGAAGTTTCACTATACCCTGTGGAGGCTGTGACAAGATCTACTAGGTGAAACAGCAAGAAAACCACGACACACCGCCTCAATGAACACATATACGCATGTAGGAACGACAACTTAAACAACGGCTGTGTACAACACCGAAATTTCCACCAATCATCTTATGAAATTCAGAGACGCCCAATTAGTGATAAAAGAAAATAAATTTCCGCACACGCCAGTGCCTTGAATCAGCTCACTGATCGCTGTTTCGAATACATTAAACAAAACAAACGGCAGCTTCACCATCTCCGAAGTCTTAGCAAGAATCCTCCTGAAAACAGTAAACCCTGCTCACATATTCTCTCCTGTTATACTACACAAAGCACAGAGAGTGAACACTGAAACAAGAGCTGCCTCTTTCCCAGTTTTAATATATGTCCAACCTATTTTTATGTTACCCAAGTCAATAGCTTTTATATCCTTTTACTCATGTACGATTAATTGCATCTACCCATGATGAAGATTGAGACACTTATGCAGCTTATGGGTATCGTAATTCAGGAAACGTTTTCGCCATCACAGTGGCTCATCAGTCCAATACAAAGAGGAAGGCGTAAGAGAGGAGAGTAAAGAGGTAACCAGTCCCTCAGCCCATGAGTCGATGTGTTCAGTCCATCAATCTTGTAGAATGTACAGAATAGGGCCGTAGACGTGGGCTTAAATACTTTAGTGAGGTGGACTTGAGCAGACGGAGGCGGGATCAAAGTGGTACCATCCACTAGTCGAAGTAGGGATCTTTGTCCAAGGTTGAACAAGGCTGAAGAATTCTTTGTAAGAAGATCCCATGATGCTGCAGTTTCGACAGTTGTTATGAATGTTGTCCTCGAAAAACCGACAAGTTGAAGATTGAGACACTTAGGCAGCAATGGGAATCTCTATCAGGAAACGTGGCCCACACTGTGGCTTCAATCAGTCCAATACAAAGAGGAAGTCGTAAGGAGAGGAGGAGTATGAGGTAATCAGTCCATCAGGATCCTGGTAAGGTCGATTGTGTTCAGTCCATCAATCTTGTAAATGTACAGAATAGGCCCTAGACTGGCTTATATACTGTAGTAGGTGACTTGAAGCAGACGAGGCGGGATCATAGTGGTACCATCCACTAGTCGTAGTAGTCTTTGTCCAAAGTTGAACAAGGCGTTGAAGAATTCTTTGTAAGAAGATCCCATTGAGGGCTGCATGTCTGACAGTTATGGTGATGAATGGATTGAAAACCAGACAAGTTGAAGATTGAGACACTTATGCATCATATGAATCTTTATTCATGAAACGTTACGCCACAAGCAGTGGCTTCATCAGTCCAATACAAAAAGGAAGGCTAAGGAAGGAGAGTATAGGTAATCAGTCCCTCAGCTGATTCGAATGTGTTCAGATCGCACAATCTTGTAGAATGTACAGAATAGGCCGTAGACGTGGCTTAAAACTGTAGAGAGGTGACTTGAAGCAGACGAGGCGGGATCATAGGGTACACCCACTAGTCTAAGTAGGTCTTGTCAAAGTTGAACAAGCGTTGAAGAATTCTTTTGTAAGAAGATCCCATGATGCTGCAGTGTCCTGACAGTTGAGATGAATGGTTTGAAAAACCGACAAGTTTAAGATTGATACACTTATGCAGCATAAGGAATCTTTAATTCAGGAAACGATCGCCACACAGTGGCTTCAATCAGTCCAATACAAAAAGGAAAGGCGTAAGGAGAGGAGGATATGAGGTAATCAGTCCCTCAGCCTGGAGTCGATGTGTTCAGATCCATCAATCTTGTAGAATGTACAGAATAGGGCCGTAGACGTGGCTTATATACTGTAGTGAGGTGACATGAAGCAGACCGGAGGGCTGGATCATAGTGGTACCATCCACTAGTCGAAGTAGGTCTTTGTCCAAAGGTTGAAACAAAGCGTTAAGAATTCTTTGTAAGAGATCCATGATGCTGCAGTGTCTGACAGTTGTGCTGAATGGTTTGAAAAACCGACAAAAGAATTCTTCAACGCTTGTTTCAACCATGGACAAAGACCTACTTCGACTAGTGATGGTACCACAATGATCACGCCTCCGTCTGCTTCAAGTCCAAACCTCACTACGTATAATAAGCCACGTCTACGGCCCTATTCTGTACATTCTACAAGATTGATGGACTGAACACATCGACTCCAGGCTGAGGGACTGATTACCTCATACTCCTCCTCTCCTTACGCCTTCCTCTTTGTATTGGACTGATGAAGCCACTGTGTGGCGAAACGTTTCCTGAATAAAGATTCCCATATGCTGCATAAGTGTCTCAATCTTCAACTTGTCGGTTTTTCAAACCATTCATCACAACTGCTCTACCATATTGTATTACTTTTGTCACTACCACTACTACTACTACTACTACTACTACCACTAGTGAACATCGAAATGGTACCTCACTAGTATTCACCTCACTCTGAGCCTTTATATACCCTCTGTGTCCATGTATTGTTTGTAATGGCTTGATAAAGCTCCTGGAGAGCGAAACGTTGCCACAATAAATGTCACATTAGTTGCACTTGTGTCCTTTTACTTTACATTATTTTAGTTCACTAAACTCCCCCTACACTTCATGCGTGACAGAATGGAGCCGTATATACTGTCGCCCCCTGACAATACATAAGGCTGGAAATAAATGGTATAAAATACCGACACAATGGAAATATAACACATATGCAGTATAAGTGATCCTTTATTGACTACGTTTCGCCCACACAGTGGGCTTTTTCAAGTCACAAACAGTTCTGTTTGTGACTTGAAAAAGCCCACTGTGTGGGCGAAACGTAGTCAATAAAGGATCACATTATACTGCATATGTGTTTATATTTCCAATACATAAGGCTCCATACTGTCACCCCCTTACAATACATAAGGCTCCATACTGTCACCCCCTGACAATACATAAGGCTCCCATACTGTCACCCCCTGACAATACATAAGGCTCCCAAACAGTCACCCCCCCTGACAATACATAAGGCTCCATAGCTGTCACCCCCTGACAATACAAAAGGCTCCATACTTCACTCCTGACAATACATAAGGCTCCATACTGTCACCCCCTGACAATACATAAGGCTCCATACTGTCACCCCCTGACAATACATAAGGCTCCATACTGTCACCCCCTGACAATACATAAGGCTCCATACTGTCACCCCCTGACAATACATAAGGCTCCATATACTGTCACCCCCCCTGACAATACATAAGGCTCCATACTGTCACCCACCCCCTGACAATACAAAAGGCTCCATACTGTCACCACCCCCTGACAATACAAAGGCTCCATAACAGTCACCTCCCGACAATACATAAGGCTCCATACTGACACCCCACCCTGACAATACATATGGCTCCAAACTGTCACCCCCCCTGACAATACATCAGGCTTCCATACATTCACCCCCTGAACAATACATTAAGGCTCCATACTGACCACCCCCGACACTACATAAGCTCCATACTGTCACCCCACCTGACAATACATACGGCTCCATACTTACACCCCCCCTGACAATACATAAGGCTCCATACTGTCACCCCCTGACAATACATAAGGCTCCATACTGTCACCCCCTGACAATACATAAGGCTCCATTCTGTCACCCCCTGACAATACATAAGGCTCCATACTGTCACCCCCCTGAACCCTACATTAAGGCTCCATACTGTCACCCCCTGACAATACATAAGGCTCCATACTGTCACCTCAACTTCACATTGTTTCAGACTCAGGAAGAAATATTCTTCTCCAGGCTGAGGGACTGACCACCTCAAAACTAGATCTTCAAGGTTGGTGGACTGAATATATCGTCTTCACATATCTTCTGCTTCTGCCGACATTCATGTACTCGACTGAAGAATTAGACACATGTGCAACACTTGGGTATCTTTAATGAGAAACGTTTCGCCACAGAGTAGCTTCATCAGTCCATACAAAGGAGAATGGTGAAGAACAGGAGGAGTTTTGAGGTAATCAGTCCATCAGTCTTGAAAAGAATACAGCTGAATTGTTTTCAAGTCTGATGGACTGATTATCTCAAACTCCTCCTGTTCTTCACCATTCTCCTTTGTATGGACTAATGAAGCCACTGTGTGGCGAAACGTTTCGAATAAAGATACCTAACTGCTTCACATGTGTCTTACCTAACAACCTGTCGGTGTTTTATACTATTCTAATACAATGTTTTACCTGTTAGCGACGTAGCAAGTTATGTTTCAAGAATTGTCGACCGAAAACTAGCTAAAATATCCACCAACTCTTCAAGCACTATTAGAAACGTGTGGAAAAAGACACTTATGTACAGTTCAGGATATTTATTAGAGGAAACGTTTCGCCACGAGTGGCTTCTTCAGTCTGAAGAAGCCACTCGTGGCGAAACGTTTCCTCTAATAAATGTTCTGAACTGTACATAAGTGTCTTTTTCCACATCTTGTCGGTATCACCATACCATTTCCTCACTATTAGAACCCTTGTACCAAAAACGAAGAATTACTCTGGCACGAGCTTGGACTCTGGCCAGGAGCTTGGACTCGACCCCTGCAACCTCAACTAGGTGAATACGAGTGCAGGAATATACACTATATACCATAGAGTGTGATAAAAATATATCTGGAGGGAAACAGCCAGATCTCTGGATGTTAGGAACAGGGAACACAAAACGCTTGCAGTAACAATGACCGTAAAAACGAGTGTGTGCAACATACAGCATCTTGTTATGTATACCAATAACAGGCTATAATCTAGTTGTGATTGCTGCTTCTTTGGTAGATGTAATTAGTAACATCTATTATTTCCATGATCCTCTACAACATGTGACCATTACATTACAACTATATGACTATTACCCCCACCTTGGTTAACTTCTACCATTTTGGTCTACAACAACCATTCGATTACTATTGTTTTCGTTATCAACTTTGTCAGTAAAATAATTACCTCAAGATGAGCAAAGTAGATGTAGAGTTTCCTTAAGGATTGTTTATATGAAGGCTGCCATATGAGGTCCTCCGTCAGTATGTCGTCCTCTATTATACTGCTTAAGTGTGAGACTCATCCTTGTACTGAAGACAGGGCCACGTCACCACCCATGTTCCTTAACTGTAAGGTTGGTGCAGATGCAGGTCCAGGTCCTGGTACGAGGCTGGGCACTGCCACTGGGCACTGCCACTGGGCACTGCCACTCAGGTTGGCGTGTAAATATGAATGACTGGAAATCCGCAGCAATAATAACAATAGCATAGAACTATATTCTTTTTAGCAATTCTAAACTCGTAATGAGTATTAATCATTAATAGTGAAATAAATGGTATCAAATACCGACACAGTGGAAATATAAACACATATGCAGTATAATGTGATCCTTTATTGACAACGTTTCACCCACACAGTGGGCTTTTTCAAAGATCTGTGTGTGACTTGAAAAAGCCCACTGTGTGGGTGAAACGTTGTCAATAAAGGATCACATTATACTGCATATGTGTTTATATTTCCAAGCATTAATAGTACTAAAAACTTTATCCTCTGCTCGGTAGGATAATTGATTCAAACGTAGATGTTAGGGAACTTCAGGAGGATTTAAATAAACTCATAAAAGTGGCAGATGCAGTTCAATGTAGATAAATGCAAAGTTCTGAAGCTCGGGAGTGTCCATAACCCTAGTACTTATAAGTTAAATAATGTAGAACTTAGCCATACAGATTGCGAAAAGGACTTGGGGGTTATGGTGAGCAGCAACCTTAAACCAAGACAGCAATGCCTAAGCGTACGTAATAAGGCAAATAGATTACTGGGATTTATATCAAGAAGTGTTTGTAGATGAATGGTTCAGAGAACCGACATGTTGTTGAATTAGACACATGTGCAACTCTTGGGTATCTTTATTGAGGAAACGTTTCTCCACACAGTGGCTTCATCAGTTCATGCAAAGGAGAATCTTGAAGAGCAGGAGGAGAATGAGGTAATCAGTCCCTCAACCTTGAGTCGATGTGGTCAGTCCATCAAGATTATAGACTGACCACATCGACTCAAGGTTGAGGGACTGATTACCTCATTCTCCTCCTGCTCTTCAAGATTCTCCTTTGCATGAACTGATGAAGCCACTGTGTGGCGAAACGTTTCCTCAATAAAGATACCCAAGAGTTGCACATGTTTCTAATTCAACAATAATGTCTGATAACCAGAGCAGATCGTTAACCAGGACTGCACAGCATAATCTAAAGCCTTACTAAGGATATGTAAAGTTGAAGACTAATTTGAGTACTCTTGTTATTTATACTTCTTTGTATTGAAACAAAGAATTGCATCACCTATACTACAAACACTTGTAAACTGTTGACTTCGCTGTGGATTACTGACCAGAGGTCATAATTTTTTTTTTTCAAAGGGCGTGAAGGGGAAAAGTTCATTAGATAGGAGTGTTGTAAGTATGAATGAATGGTTTTAGTAGTCTGCTTGTTCAACTGGGGGGATGAATAGTTCCCACTACACCTTTCCCTTCTGCATCCTGTGGGAGGTGACGAGTGTCTCTCCGACTGGTGGTCAGTCACTTGACTTGCGGCTCCCATCAAATCTGTAAGTATTCATTGCACTCCTGTATAAATTATTATATGGTTGGATTAAGTTGGTTTCAATAAGAGTTTCACTCTTCTTTAGGGTTTTAGACTCCAATTTATTCCTGCCATGATTTTAATTTACACAGTGTTATGACATCTTTTAATCCTCACTATTTCTGTTAAAGGTTGTATGCCGATCTTATGAGTGATTTCTAGATTGTTGTGTAAATTTGTTTACTTTATTTTAGTCTTGATTGTCGGCTCGGGTCATTCAACACAAGCGAGATGCCCGAAGGTGAGCATACATCATGACACGATCTGAGAGTCAGTCTCTACCTACACTGGTCGCTCTTCCAGTCAGCTCCACACCATTCTAGCAGTCTTCTCGCAGTTATAACTCCACCAGTATTTCATGGTAGGTCTGTACTGGCGACTCACCTGCTTCATAAGTGTTATGGTGGTCAGAGGATCACAGTCAACCTCTGTTCATTAGAATCTCTACTCGTGATGGGAACACTGTCTTGTTTCAATAGTCACGTTTATCTGTGACTCCCCCCATCCCTTATCATCAACAACACTTTGGTGTTCCAAACCAGGATTCAGAGCTACGTGCCCAGAAAATCGGCACGGCACCATTCTCCACTACGTCATTGTGTACTTATTAGCTTTGAATCACTATGTATTTCATTTTTTCATTTTTTGCTTCAAGTTGGGTCAATTTCATATTATTGTTATATATTCTTTACTATTTTATTTATTAATAAAATTGTTTACCTTCTTATGTTATTATTTATTTTTCAATCTTTTTAATTCCATGAGGAGCCAAATTATTGTGGGGTTACTGAGCACCATGGTTTGCTCTTGTGGTGTTTTAGAAGGTTCTACTTCTCCAGGAGGAAAATGGGAGGCTGAAAATCCACCTAGATAGGTTTGAGATAGTTGTTAGGTAAGACACATAATAATAATAATAATAATAATAATAATAATAATAATAATAATAATAATAATAATAATAATAATAATAATAATAATCATTTTATAATCTTTATTTACTACAAGTACATGTACAAGGTATACAGCCCTAGCTGACATATTACTACATAGAAAGCCACTTGTTATGCTGAGCATCTCGGGCAAATTAGGTCAGTGTCCCAGGATGCGACCCACACCAGTCGACTAACACCCAGGTACCCATTTTACTGATGGGGAACATAGACAACAGGTGGAAAGAAACACGCCCAATGTTTCTACTCTGGCTGGGAATCGAACCCAGGCCCTCGCCGTGTGAAGCGAGAGCGTTAACCACCAGGCCATCAGAGCCCACTCGCAACATGCAACAGTTAGGTATCTTTATTTCGAAACGTTTCGCCTGCACAGTGGGCTTCTTCAGTCGAGTACAGAAAAGTTGATAGAAGCAGAAGAGACTTAAAAACGATGTAATCAGTCCATCACCCTTAAAGTTTTGAGGTAGTCAGTCCCTCAATCTGGAGAAGAGCATTGTTCCATAGTCTGAAACAATATGGAGTTGAAGTGACAGGATGGAGCCTTATATAGCGCCAGGAGGTGAGACGTAGGTCACTAGTAGAACGCAGATGTTGGGAGGTCAGGTCCCTCTCAAATTCAGCCGTTCTCACTAGTAGAGGTTGTCGAAGTTGATTTCAGGTCTGTACCAAGATACCCTTGTGTTGCAGTGTCTGACAGACCTCCCAACATCTGCGTTCTACTAGTGACCTACGTCTCACCTCCTGGCGTTATATAAGGCTCCATCCTGTCACTTAACATAAGAACGAAGGAACACTGCAGAAGGCCTACTGGCCCATACGAGGCAGGTCCAAGTTTCCTACCGGCTTAAGCCAATGCACCCAACCTAGTCAGGTCAGGTCACCTTGACTTAAGGGAGGAACACGGCAACCGTCCTGGTAGCACAAGCTAATCAGGTCCAACTCACACCCACCCACACCCACTCATGTATTTATCCAACCTATTTTTAAAGCAACACAACGTTCTGGCCTCTATGACTGTACTTGGGAGTTTGTTCCACTCATCCACAACTCTATTACCAAACTAATACTTTCCTATATCCTTCGTGAATCTGAATTTTTCTATCTTAAAACCATTGCTGCGAGTCCTGTCTAGGCTAGATATTTTCAGCACACTATTTACATCCCCTTTATTTATTCCCGTCTTCCATTTATACACCTCAATCATATCCACCCTAATTCTACGTCTTTCTGTAGAGTGCAGATTCAGGGCCCTTAGTCTATCCTCATAGGGAGGGTTTCTGATACATGGGATCAACTTTGTCATCCTCCTTTGTACATTTTCCAGAGCATTTATATCCATTCTGTGCAGCATAATCTAAATGAGGCCTAACCAAGGATGTATAGAGTTGAAGAACAACCTGAGGACTCCTATTATTTATGCTTCTTGATATGAAGCCAAAGATTCTATTAGCTTTATTGCGAACACTTATGCACTGTTGTCTTGGTTTCAGATTACTGCTAACCAGAACTCCTAAATCTTTTTTGCAATCCATAATATTAAGATCTACATTATTTAGTTTATATGTGGCATGGTTATTGTCCTGTCCAACATTTAGAACTTTGCATTTGTCTATTTTAAACTGCATCTGCCACCTCTCTGACCACTGCATCAGTCTACTCAAATCTTCCTGGAGTGCTCTAATGTCCTCTTCAGAATGAATTCGACGGCCTATTTTGGTGTCATCGGTAAACTTGCTGATGTCGCTCTTTATGCCTTCATCTATGACGTTTATGTATATTGTGAACAGCAGGGGGCCAAACACTGACCCCTGTGGAACACCGCTCGTGACGCTTCCCCACTCTGATTTCTCCCCATTTATGCAAACTCTCTGCTGCCTATTTGTCAACCATGCCTCTATCCAGGAAAAAATTTCTCCTCCTATTCCATGTGCCTTAATTTTCCTCAATAGTCTCTGATGTGGGACCCTGTCAAAAGCCTTACTGAAGTCCATATACACAATATCATATTCATTACCATGATCTACCTCCTCAAATACCTTAGTGAAAAAAGTTAATAAATTTGTAAGGCAGGAACGCCCCTTTGTAAAACCATGCTGAGATTCGTTGATTAATTTATGCTTTTCAAGGTGGCTACGAACTGCCTCGGCAATTATTAATTCCATAAATTTTCCCACTATGGAGGTTAGGCTTATTGGTCTATAGTTCGAAGCTAAGGACCTGTCACCTGATTTGAAAACAGGTATTACATTTGCCATTTTCCACTTATCTGGCACCATGCCAGTTTGTAGTGATATGTTGAAAAGATTAGCCAAAGGTTTGCTAAGCTCCTCTTTACATTCCTTTAGAACCCTTGCATACAGTTCATCAGGGCCTGGGGATTTATTAGGTTTTAATTTATCTATTTGCCTAAGGACCATGTCACTTGTGACCCTAATCGTGCACAGTTAATTATCGTCCTGTTCTACATAATTTATCATTACTGGAATATCGCTGGTATCCTCCTGTGTAAAAACTGAGAGGAAGTATGTGTTAAAAATTCTACACATTTCCTTATCACTGTCAGTGAGCTGACCCGAGGAACTTTTGAGTGGGCCTATCTTGTCCCTGATCTTACTTCTGTATACCTGAAAGAATCCATTTGGGTTAGTCTTCGAATCTCTTGCAACTTTAACCTCATAATCTCTTTATGCTTTTCTAATTCCTTTTTTTATTTCTCTCTTTAACTGAATATATCGATTTCTTAATTGCCCCTCTCCTCTTTTGAATTGCCTATATATGCCTCTCTTTTGACCAATTAGATATTTTAATCTATTGTTCATCCATTTAGGATCATTTTTGTTTGATCTGATTTCCCTATTTGGAACATAATTTGACTGAACAGCTAGAACTATGCCCTGGAAAGCGTCATATCGGCAACCATCACCACCTACCTGACCCTTAGTCAGGTCATTCCAGTTCAGCCCACCGAAGTAATTTTTCAGTCCTATGAAATCAGCCAAGCGGAAGTCAGGGACAGAGACTTGATTGCCATTATTAGGGGAATTCCATGATATATTAAAACTGAGTGATTTGTGATCACTTCTCCCCAAGCTCATCATTAACCTCAAGATTATTAATTAGTGTTTCCCTACTGGCAAGAACCAAGTCAAGAGGTTATTTCCCCTAGTTGGCTCTGTCACAAACTGTTTTAAAAAACAATCCTGGATCGTATCAAGAAAGTCACCTGACTCTAAATTTCCTGTCAAATTGCTCCAGTCTATCTGTCTATAGTTGAAATCTCCCATTAGCACACATTTTCGTATGTAGATGCCTTACGAATTTCGTCCCATAGAAGTTTACTGCACTCCCTATCAAGATTTGGGGCCCTGTAAATCACACCCAAAATTATTTTTTCCCTCGCCCTCGAGAAGCTGTAACCAAACAGATTCAGTGGCTGACGCTTCTAATTTAATATCTTGTCTAACACAACAATTTAATTGTCTCTGACATACATCGCTACTCCACCACCTTTCCTGTTGACCCTGTCAGTGTGGATAATTTATAGCCTTGTATGTGACATTCAGAGGGCATCTCTCTATCTTTCAGATTGAGCCAGGTCTCTGTTATAGCAATAATATCTGTTTCCTGCACTTGCAATTAATCTTAGCTCATCTATCTTATTTCTTACACTCCTGCTATTAGTATAGTAAACCTTAAGGGAGCTAGTCCCTTGCTGCCCTCTGCTGTCCCCCTTTGTTTGCTGACCTGATCTATTGTTTTTATTTATAACTTCATGCTGAATGCCTTTTATACATTTACTGTTTCCAACCCTAGTGTTGCAACCTGCTTGTTCCCCACACACACACTCATACCTCTATCTTCCATCAGTTTAAAATCATAGGCATTTCACCAATGGCCTTCTCAATCGAGTCTGCAAGTGCTACCACCCCAGCCCCAGAGAGATGTACCCCATCCCTTGCATACATATCATGTTTGCCGTAAAAGTTGTTCCAGTTGTCAATGAATGGGATTGCAAGTTCCTTGCAGTATCTGTCTAGCCAGCAATTTACACCAATTGCCATAGACAACCATTCATTTCCTACTCCCCTTCTAGGCAAGATGCTACATATGATTGGGATCCCTCCCTTAGACTTAATGAAATCTATAGTTGACCTGTACTTATCTAGCAGCTCTTCTCTCCTACCCTTCCCAATATCATTTCCACCAGCACTGAGACATATAATGGGCTTGTTCCCATTACCTGACATGATATTATCCAGCCTGTTGACTATGTCCCCAACACCAGCTCCAGGGAAGCACACTCTATCTCTCATCTTATTCCTATTACAAAACGCACGGTCAATATATCTTAACTGAGAGTCACCAACCACAAGAATGAGCTTACCTCCATTAGCAGGGTCAGTAGTACCCTCACCTTCACTGGCCACTGAAGTACATTCATCCTGAAGAACAGAGAAGCGATTTCCTACCTTCAGATCTTCACTCTTAACTTTTCTTACTCTGATGCGCCTCCCATTACGGTGAACCACTCGTCACTTGTAGCAGGTGCTGGGCTGCACCTCACTGCTGGTAGCCGTTGCTACCTCCCCACCTACAGCCTCCTCACAGCGAGAGACAAACTGCACCTCACTGCTAGAAGCCTCATTCCCCACAACTCCAGCCACCTCACACTCTCCCAGACCCACTGAGGTGGACCTTCAGCCTCCTAATCTCCTGGAGAAGCAAGACCTCCTCCTTCAACTCTCCAACCTCAATTTTTAAAACACTGCAGAAGCAAGCCATGCTTTGTAACCGTCCACGCTAATCCCCAAAGCAGCTCAGGGTCTGTGACCTCACGTGACGACTGACCACTGACGACAGACCACTGACCATATGCCAAACAAACTCCATATTGTTTCAGACTATGGAACAATGCTCTTCTCCAGACTGAGGGACTGACCACCTCAAAACTTTAAGGGTGATGGACTGATTACATCGTCTTCAAGTCTCTTCTGCTTCTATCAACTTTTCTGTACTCGACTGAAGAAGCCTACTGTGTAGGCAAAACGTTTCGAAATAAAGATACCTAACTGTTGCACATGTGTCTTACCTAACAACCTGTAGGTATTTTATACCATTTTAATGTTCAGGTTTGAGATAGGGTGTGATAGTTGTGATGAATGGTTTGAAAAACCGACAAGTTGAAGATTGAGACACTTATTACCTCAAACTTCTCCTCTCCTTACGCCTTTCTACTTTGTATCGGACTGATGAAGCCACTGTGTGGCGAAACGTTTCCTGAATAAAGATTCCCATATTTGGCATAAGTGTCTCAATCTTCAACTTGTCGGTTTTTCAAACCATTCATCACAACTGTCTGACATTGCAGCATCATGGGATCTGGTTACAAAGAACTCTTCAACACTTGTCCAACCTTTGGACGAAGACCTACTTCGACTAGTGGATGGTACCACTATGACCTCACCGCCTCCTGCTTCGCCTCAACTCACTACAGTATATAAGCCACGTCTACGGCCCTATGCTGTACATTCTACAAGATTGATGGACTGAACACAGCGACTCCAGGCTGAGGGACTGATTACCTCAAACTCCTCCTCTCCTTACGCCTTTCTACTTTGTATCGGACTGATGAAGCCACTGTGTGGCGAAACGTTTCCTGAATAAAGATTCCCATATGTTGCATAAGTGTCTCAATCTTCATCAGGGTCTGATAGGCTGCGTGAGCCATCAGAGGGACCGAGATCAACCTGATTCACTTCATAAGTGTCATGGTTACTCTTTTTTCCCAGACATAGAACCTTACTACATTAAACTGCATCTTCCACTTCTCCGACCACTGCACCAACCTAACCAGTTCTTCCTCTAGCACTCTAGTGTCCTCATCAGAAATAATATGGCGGTCTATTTTAGTGTCAACGGCAAATTTGCTTTTGTTGCTATTTATTCCCACATCTACGTCTTCAATGTATATTGTGAATAACAAAGGATCAAAAACAGATCTTCGTGGAGCACTGCTGAGGTCAGTGGCCACGAGTGGTCATTCTATCCTAAGCTGTCTCGGGGATTATTGTGGGGTTACTGAGCACCATGGTTTGCTCTTGTGGTGTTTTAGAAGGTTCTACTTCTTCAGGAGGAAAATGGGAGGCTGAAATTCACCTAGATTGGTTTGAGAGTGAGTGTGAGATGGCTGGAGTTGGTGAGGTTACCAGCAGTGAGTTGAAGAATGCAGCCACTTTAAGTGGGAAGTGGTTTACACTACAAGAAGAAGCATCAAGATAAGGAAGATTAATAGAGAAGATCTGAAGGTAACAAATCGATTCTCCGTTCTCCAGGACAAGAATGCTTCATTGGTTAGTGAGGTTAAGTACCCCTAACTCCCCTGCTAATAAAGTTAAGAGCATCATTGTGCTTGGTGCTTTCTGTAACAAGGATAGGAAGGTGACTGTTTCCCAGGTGCTGGTGTTGATGACAGTCAACAGGTTGTATAATATATCAGGCAATGGTGGAAATGATATCGGGAAGGGTAGAGGCAGAAGCTGCTAGAGAAGTACAAGTCAGCTATTGATTTCATTAGGTCTAAGGGACACTTCCCAATCTTGCCTAGAAGAAGAGTGGGTAATGAATAGATGTCTAGGGCAATTGATGCAAATTGCTGGCTAGACAGGTACTACAAGAAACTTACAATCCCATTCATTGATAACTAGGACAAATTTTATGGCAAACATGATATGTATGCAAGAGATAGGGTACATCTGTCTCGGGCAGGGCAGGAAGCATTAGCCAGTTCGATCGAGGGGGCCATTGCTGACTTGTCTAGGACTTTAAACTGATAGATTATAGAGGTATGGCTGTTTGTGGGAAACAAACAGGTTTCGGCATTTGGGATGAAAACAGCAGATATTACCAGGATACCTCAGGGATATGTTTAAAATATAATTTTCAAAATAGTTGATATTAAAGGCAAAGCAACTGGTCTGCAAAGAGACAGTAAAGAGCAGTCAACAGTGTGAGGGGAAAAGTTCAGTGAGACTGAATGAGTGGTGGAGGTAGTATGACTGGTAGTATGACTGGTAGTATGACTGGCAGTATGACTGGCAGCATGACTGGCAGTATGACTGGCAGTATGACTGGCAGTATGACTGGTAGTATGAGTGGTAGTATGACTGGTAGTATGACTGTTAGTATGACTGTTAGTCATTGGTAGTATGAGTGGTAGTATGACTGATAGCATGACGTGCCCCCATTCTGATTTCTCCCCATTTATGAAAATTCTCTGCTGCCTATATGTCAACCATACCTCAACACAGGAAAAAATTTGTCCTCCTATTCCGTCTACATTAAGTTTTCTCAACAGCCTCTGATGTGGAACTGTCGAAAGCCTTACTGAAGTCCATATACACAATATCATATTCAATACCATGATTTACCTCTTCAAGTACCTTAGTGAAGAAAGTTAGGAAATTCGTAAAACAGGAACGCCCCTTCGTAAAATAGTGTTGAGATTCATTAATCAATTTATGCCCTTCAAAATGGCTACGAATTGCTTCGGCAGCTATTGATCTGGTTGGCTAGCCTGGGTTTCATGGTGACCTGGTTGCCTAGCCAGGGTTTTATGGTGACCTGGTTGCCTAGCCAGGGTTTTATGGTGAACTGGTTGCCTAGCCAGGGTTTTAAGGTGACCTGGTTGCCTAGCCAGGGTTTCATGGTGATCTGGTTGCCTAGCCATGGTTTTATGGCGACCTGGTTGCCTAACCAGGGTTTCATGGTGACCTGGTTGCCAAGCTTGTTTTTTAATGGTGATCTGGTTGCCTAGCCAGGGTTTTATGGTGACCTGGTTGCCTAGCCAGGGTTTTATGGTGACCTGATTGCCTAGCCAGGGTTTTATGGTGATCTGGTTGCCTAGCCTGGTTTTTCATGGTGATGTTGCTGCCTAGCCTGGTTTTTTATGGTGATCTGGTTGCCTAGCCTGGGTTTTATGGTGATATGGTTGCCTAGCCTGGGTTTTATGATGATCTGGTTGCCTAGCCATGGTTTTATGGTGACCTGGTTGCCTAACCAGGGTTTCATGGTGACCTGGTTGCCTAACCAGGGTTTCATGGTGACCTGGTTGCCTAGCTTGTTTTTTTATGGTGATCTAGTTGCATAGCCAGGGCTTTATGGTGACCTGGTTGCCTAGCCAGGGTTTTATGGTGACCTGGTTGCCTAGCCAGGGTTTTATGGTGACCTGGTTGCCTAGCCAGGGTTTTATGGTGACCTGGTTGCCTAGCCTGGTTTTTTATAGTGATGTGGTTGCCTAGCCTGGATTTTTATGGTGATCTGGTTGCCTAGCCTGGGTTTTATGGTGATATGGTTGCCTAGCCTGGGATTTATGGTGATCTGGTTGCCAAGCCATGGTTTTATGGCGACCTGGTTGCCTAACCAGGGTTTCATGGTGACCTGGTTGCCAAGCTTGTTTTTTTATGGTGATCTGGTTGCCTAGCCAGGGTTTTATGGTGACCTGGTTGCCTAGCCAGGGTTTTATGGTGACCTGGTTGCATAGCAAGGGTTTTATGGTGATCTGGTTGCCTAGCCTGGGTTTTATGGTGATCTGGTTGCCTAGCCTGGTTTTTTATGGTGATCTGATTGCCTAGATTGGGTTTTATGGTGATCTGGTTGCCTAGCCTAGGTTTTATATTGATCTGGTTGCCTAGCCTGGTTTTTTATGGTGATCTGATTGATTAGCCTGGGTTTTATGGTGATCTGGTTGCCTAGCCTGGGTTTTATGGTGATATGGTTGCCTAGCCTGGTTTTTTAGGGTGATCTGGTTGCCTAGCCTAGGTTTTATGTTAATATGGTTGCCTAGCCTGGGTTTTATGGTGATATGGTTGCCTAGCCTGGGTTTTATGGTGATATGGTTGCCTAGTCTGGGTTTTATGGTGATATGGTTGCCTAGCCTGGGTTTTATGGTGATATGGTTGCCTAGCCTGGGTTTTATGGTGATATGGTTGCCTAGCCTGGTCGTGGACCGGGCCGCGGGGGCGTTGATCCCCGGAATAACCTCCAAGTAACCTCCAGGTAGCCAGGGTTTTATGGCCATCTGGTTGCCTAGCCTGGGTTTTATGGTGATCTGGTTGCCTAGCCTGGTTTTTTATGGTGATCTGATTGCCTAGCCTGGGTTTTATGGTGATTTGGCTGCCTAGCCTAGGTTTTATGGTGATATTGTTGCCTAGCCTGGGTTTTATGGTGATATGGTTGCCTAGCCTGGGTTTTATGGTGATATGGTTGCCTAGCCTGGTTTTTTTGGTGATATGGTTGCCTAGCCTTGGTTTTATGGTGATATGGTTGCCTAGCCTGGGTTTTATGGTGATATGGTTGCCTAGCCTGGGTTTTATGGTGATATGGTTGCCTAGCCTGGTTTTTTTGGTGATATGGTTGCCTAGCCTGGGTTTTATGGTGATATGGTTGCCTAGCCTGAGGTTTATGGTGATATGGTTGCCTAGCTTGGATTTTATGGTGATATGGTTGCCTAGTCTGGGTTTTATGGTGATATGGTTGCCTAGCCTGGGTTTTATGGTGATCTGGTTGCCTAGCCTAGGTTTTATGGTGATCTGGTTGCCTAGCCTGGGTTTTGTGGTGACCTGGTTGCCTAGCCTGGGTTTTATGGTGATATGGTTGCCTAGCCTGGGTTTTATGGTGATATGGTTGCCTAGTCTGGGTTTTATGGTGATATGGTTGCCTAGCCTGGGTTTTATGGTGATATGGTTGCCTTGCCTGGGTTTTATGGTGATATGGTTGCCTAGCCTGTTTTTTTTGGTGATATGGTTGCCTAGCCTGGGTTTTAAGGTGATATGGTTGCCTAGCCTGGGTTTTATGGTGATAAGGTTGCCTAGCATGGTTTTTTATGGTGATATGGTTGCCTAGCCTGGTTTTTATGGTGACCTGGTTGCCTAGCCTGGGTTTTATGGCGATATGGTTGCCTTTCCTGATTTTTTATGGTGAAATGATTGCCTAGCCTGGGTTTTATGGTGACCTGGTTGCCTAATCTGAGTTTTATGGTGATATGCTTGCCTAGCCTGGTTTTTTATGGTGATATGGTTGCCTAGCCTGGTTTTTTATGGTGATATGGTTGCCTAGCCTGGGTTTTATGGTGACCTGGTTTCCTAGCTTGTTTTTTTTTAGGGTGATCTGGTTGCCTAGCCTAGGTTTTATGTTAATATGGTTGCCAAGTCTGGGTTTTATGGTGATATGGTTGCCTGGCCTGGGCTTTATGGTGATATCGTTGCCTAGTCTGGGTTTTATGGTGATATGGTTGCCTAGCCTGGGTTTTATGGTGATCTGGTTGCCTAGCCTGGTTTTTTTTTAGGGTGATCTGGTTGCCTAGCCTAGGTTTTATGTTAATATGGTTGCCTAGCCTGGGTTTTATGGTGATATGGTTGCCTAGCCTGGGTTTTATGGTGATATGGTTGCCTAGTCTGGGTTTTATGGTGATATGGTTGCCTAGCCTGGGTTTTATGGTGATATGGTTGCCTAGCCTGGTTTTTTATGGTGATGTTGTTGCCTAGCCTGGTTTTTTATGGTGATCTGGGTGCCTAGCCTGGGTTTTATGGCGATCTGGTTGCCTAGCCTGGGTTTTATGGTGATCTGGTTGCCTAGCCTGGTTTTTTTTAGGGTGATCTGGTTGCCTAGCCTAGGTTTTATGTTAATATGGTTGCCTAGCCTGGGTTTTATGGTGATCTGGTTGCCTAGCCTGGTTTTTTTTAGGGTGATCTGGTTGCCTAGCCTAGGTTTTATGTTAATATGGTTGCCTAGCCTGGGTTTTATAGTGATATGGTTGCCTGGCCTGGGTTTTAAGGTGATATGGTTGCCTAGCCTGGGTTTTATGGTGATATGGTTGCCTAGCCTGGGTTTTATGGTGATATGGTTGCCTAGTCTGGGTTTTATGGTGATATGGTTGCCTATCCTGGGTTTTATGGTGATATGGTTGCCTAGCCTGGGTTTTATGGTGATATGGTTGCCTAGCTTGGGTTTTATGGTGATATGGTTGCCAATCCTTGGTTTTATGGTGATCTCGTTGCCTAGCCAGGGTTTTATGGCGATCTGGTTGCCTAGCCTGGGTTTTATGGTGATCTGGTTGCCTAGCCTGGTTTTTTATGGTGATCTGATTGCCTAGCCTGGGTTTTATGGTGATCTTGTTGCCTAGCCTAGGTTTTATGGTGATATGGTTGCCTAGCCTGGGTTTTATGGTGATATGGTTGCCTAGCCTGGGTTTTATGGTGATATGGTTGCCTAGCCTGGGTTTTATGGTGATATGGTTGCCTAGCTTGGGTTTTATGGTGATATGGTTGCCTAGCCTGGGGTTTATGGTGATATGGTTGCCTAGCTTGGGTTTCATGGTGATATGGTTGTCTAGTCTGGGTTTTATGGTGATATGGTTGCCTAGCTTGGATTTTATGGTGATATGGTTGCCTAGCCTGGGGTTTATGGTGATATGGTTGCCTAGCTTGAGTTTCATGGTGATATGGTTGCCTAGTCTGGGTTTTATGGTGATATGGTTGCCTAGCCTGGGTTTTATTGTGATCTGGTTGCCTAGCATGGTTTTTTATGGTGATATGGTTGCCTAGCCTGGTTTTTATGGTGATCTGGTTGCCTAGCCTGGGTTTTATGGTGACCTGGTTGCCTAGCCTGAGTTTTATGGCGATATGGTTGCCTTTACTGTTTTTTTGTGGTGATATGGTTACCTAGCCTGGTTTTTATGGTGATCTGGTTGCCTAGCCTGGGTTTTATGGTGACCTTGTTGCCTAGCCTGGGTTTTATGGTGATATGGTTACCTAGCCTAGGTTTTATGGAGACCTGGTTGCCTAATCTGAGTTTTATGGTGATATGCTTGCCTAGCCTGGTTTTTTATGGTGATATGGTTGCCTAGCCTGGGTTTTATGGTGATCTAGTTGCCTAGCCTGGTTTTTTTTAGGGTGATCTGGTTGCCTAGCCTAGGTTTTTTGTTAATATGGTTACTTAGCCTGGGTTTTATGGTGATATGGTTGCCTAGCCTTGGTTTTATGGTGATATGGTTGCCTGGCCTGGGTTTTATGGTGATATGGTTGCCTAGTCTGGGTTTTATGGTGATATGGTTGCCTAGCCTGGGTTTTATGGTGATATGGTTGCCTAGCCTGGGATTTATGGTGATATGGTTACCTAGTCTGGGTTTTATGGTGATATGGTTGCCTAGCCTGGGTTTTATGGTGATATGGTTGCCTAGCCTGAGTTTTATGGTGATATGGTTGCCTAGTCTGGTCGTGGACCGGGCCGCGGGGGCGTTGATCCCCGGAATAACCTCCAGGTAACCTCCAGGTAGCCTGGGTTTTATGGTGATATGGTTGCCTAGCTTGGGTTTTATGGTGATATGGTTGCCTAGCCTGGGTTTTATGGTGATCTGGTTGCCTAGCCACGGTTTTATGGCGATCTGGTTGCCTAGCCTGGGTTTTATGGTGATCTGGTTGCCTAGCCTGTTTTTTTATGGTGATCTGATTGCCTAGCCTGGATTTTATGGTGATCTGGTTGCCTTGCCTAGGTTTTATGGTGATATGGTTGCCTAGCCTGGGTTTTATGGTGATATGGTTGCCTAGTCTGGGTTTTATGTTGATATGGTTGCCTAGCCTGGGTTTTATGGTGATATGGTTGCCTAGCCTGGGGTTTATAATGATATGGTTGCCTAGCTTGGGCTTTATGGTGACATGGTTGCCTAGCCTGGGTTTTATGGTGATATGGTTGCCTAGCCTGGGTTTTATGGTGATATGGTTGCCTTGCCTGTGTTTTTTGGTGATATGGTTGCCTAGCCTGGGTTTTATGGTGATATGGTTGCCTAGCATGGTTTTTGATGGTGATTTGGTTGCCTAGCCTGGTTTTTATGGTGATCTGGTTGCTTAGCCTGGGTTTTATGGTGACCTGGTTGCCTTTCCTGGTTTTTTATGGTGATATGATTGCCTAGCCTGGGTTTTATGGTGATATGGTTACCTAGCCTGGTTTTTTATGGTGATATGGTTGCCTAGCATGGTTTTTTATGGTGATATGGTTGCCTAGCCTGGGTTTTATGGTGATATGGTTGAATAGCCTGGGTTGTATGGTGATATGGTTGCCTAGTCTGGGTTTTATGGTGATCTGGTTGCCTAGCCTGGTTTTTATGGTGATATGGTTGCCTAGCCTGGTTTTTATGATCTGGTTGCCTAGCCTGGGTTTTATGGTGACCTGGTTGCCTAGCCTGGGTTTTATGGTGACCTGGTTGCCTAGCCTGGGTTTTATGGTGACCTTGTTGCCTAGCCTGGGTTTTGTGGTGACCTGGTTGCCTAGCCTGGGATTTATGGTGACCTGGTTGCCTAGCCTGGGTTTGAATTACTGGTTGCTGATTTTGAGGTTTATTATTGAGGTAATTATTGGGATTTAAAGACTATTAAAAAGCTTTGATTACGTATATTTCCTGGAATAATTGTCTGAAAAGCAGTTGATTGGGTTTTGCTGAGGCGCACGAGTACTCACCCAAGGTGATGGGTTACTTACCCAAGGAGATGGGTGACTGAGGCGCACGAGTACTCACCCAAGGTGATGGGTTACTTACCCAAGGAGATGGGTGGCTGAGGCGCACGAGTACTCACCCAAGGTGATGGGTTACTTACCTAAGGAGATGGGTGACTGAGGCGCACGAGTACTCACCCAAGGTGATGGGTTACTTACCCAAGGAGATGGGTGGCTGAGGCGCACGAGTACTCACCCAAGGTGCTGGGTTACTTACCCAAGGAGATGGGTGACTGAGGCGCACGAGTACTCACCCAAGGTGATGGGTTACTTACCCAAGGTGATGGGTGGCTGAGGCGCACGAGTACTCACCCAAGGTGATGGGTTACTCACCCAAGGTGATGGGTGGCTGAGGCGCACGAGTACTCACCCAAGGTGATGGGTTACTTACCCAAGGAGATGGGTGGCTGAGGCGCACGAGTACTCACCCAAGGTGATGGGTTACTTACCCAAGGAGATGGGTGACTGAGGCGCACGAGTACTCACCCAAGGTGATGGGTTACTTACCCAAGGAGATGGGTGGCTGAGGCGCACGAGTACTCACCCAAGGTGATGAGTTACTTACCCAAGGAGATGGGTGGCTGAGGCGCACGAGTACTCACCCAAGGTGATGGGTTACTTACCCAAGGTGATGGGTGGCCGAGGCGCACGAGTACTCACCCAAGGTGATGGGTTACTTACCCAAGGAGATGGGTGGCTGAGGCGCACGAGTACTCACCCAAGGTTATGGGTTACTTACCCAAGGAGATGGGTGGCTGAGGCGCACGAGTACTCACCCAAGGTGATGGGTTACTTACCCAAGGTGATGGGTGGCTGAGGCGCACGAGTACTCACCCAAGGTGATGGGTTACTTACCCAAGGAGATGGGTGGCTGAGGCGCACGAGTACTCACCCAAGGTGATGGGTTACTTACCCAAGGTGATGGGTGACTGAGGCGCACGAGTACTCACCCAAGGTGATGGGTTACTTACCCAAGGAGATGGGTGGCTGAGGCGCACGAGTACTCACCCAAGGTGATGGGTGGCTGAGGCGCACAAGTACTCACCCAAGGTGATGGGTTACTTACCCAAGGTGATGGGTGGCTGAGGCGCACGAGTACTCACCCAAGGTGATGGGTTACTTACCCAAGGTGATGGGTGGCTGAGGCGCACGAGTACTCACCCAAGGTGATGGGTTACTTACCCAAGGTGATGGGTGGCTGAGGCGCACGAGTACTCACCCAAGGTGATGGGTTACTTACCCAAGGTGATGGGTGGCTGAGGCGCACGAGTACTCACCCAAGGTGATGGGTTACTTACCCAAGGTGATGGGTGGCTGAGGCGCACGAGTACTCACCCAAGGTGATGGGTTACTTACCCAAGGTGATGGGTGGCTTAGGCGCACGAGTACTCACCCAAGGTGATGGGTTACTTACCCAAGGTGATGGGTGGCTGAGGCGCACGAGTACTCACCCAAGGTGATGGGTTACTTACCCAAGGAGATGGGTTGCTGAGGCGCACGAGTACTCACCCAAGGTGATGGGTGGCTGAGGCGCACAAGTACTCACCCAAGGTGATGGGTTACTTACCCAAGGAGATGGGTTGCTGAGGCGCACGAGTACTCACCCAAGGTGATGGGTGGCTGAGGCGCACGAGTACTCACCCAAGGTGATGGGTGGCTGAGGCGCACGAGTACTCACCCAAGGTGATGGGTGGCTGAGGCGCACGAGTACTCACCCAAGGTGATGGGTGGCTGAGGCGCACGAGTACTCACCCAAGGTGATGGGTTACTTACCCAAGGAGATGGGTGGCTGAGGCGCACGAGTACTCACCCAAGGTGATGGGTTACTTACCCAAGGAGATGGGTGGCTGAGGCGCACGAGTACTCACCCAAGGTGATGGGTTACTTTCCCAAGGAGATGGGTGGCTGAGGCGCACGAGTACTCACCCAAGGTGATGGGTTACTTACCCAAGGAGATTGGTGGCTGAGGCGCACGAGTACTCACCCAAGGTGATGGGTTACTTACCCAAGGTGATGGGTGGCTGAGGCGCACGAGTACTCACCCAAGGTGATGGGTTACTTACCCAAGGTGATGGGTGGCTGAGGCGCACGAGTACTCACCCAAGGTGATGGGTTACTTACCCAAGGTGATGGGTGGCTGAGGCGCACGAGTACTCACCCAAGGTGATGGGTTACTTACCCAAGGTGATGGGTGGCTGAGGCGCACGAGTACTCACCCAAGGTGATGGGTTACTTACCCAAGGAGATGGGTTGCTGAGGCGCACGAGTACTCACCCAAGGTGATGGGTGGCTGAGGCGCACAAGTACTCACCCAAGGTGATGGGTTACTTACCCAAGGAGATGGGTGGCTGAGGCGCACGAGTACTCACCCAAGGTGATGGGTGGCTGAGGCGCACGAGTACTCACCCATGGTGATGGGTGGCTGAGGCGCACGAGTACTCACCCAAGGTGATGGGTGGCTGAGGCGCACGAGTACTCACCCAAGGTGATGGGTGGCTGAGGCGCACGAGTACTCACCCAAGGTGATGGGTTACTTACCCAAGGAGATGGGTGGCTGAGGCGCACGAGTACTCACCCAAGGTGATGGGTTACTTACCCAAGGAGATGGGTGGCTGAGGCGCACGAGTACTCACCCAAGGTGATGGGTTACTTTCCCAAGGAGATGGGTGGCTGAGGCGCACGAGTACTCACCCAAGTTGATGGGTTACTTACCCAAGGAGATGGGTGGCTGAGGCGCACGAGTACTCACCCAAGGTGATGGGTTACTTACCCAAGGTGATGGGTGGCTGAGGCGCACGAGTACTCACCCAAGGTGATGGGTTACTTACCCAAGGAGATGGGTGGCTGAGGCGCACGAGTACTCACCCAAGGTGATGGGTTACTTACCCAAGGAGATGGGTGGCTGAGGCGCACGAGTACTCACCCAAGGTGATGGGTTACTTACCCAAGGTGATGGGTGGCTGAGGCGCACGAGTACTCATCCAAGGTGATGGGTTACTTACCCAAGGAGATGGGTGGCTGAGGCGCACGAGTACTCACCCAAGGTGATGGGTGGCTGAGGCGCACAAGTACTCACCCAAGGTGATGGGTTACTTACCCAAGGAGATGGGTGGCTGAGGCGCACGAGTACTCACCCAAGGTGATGGGTTACTTACCCAAGGAGATGGGTGGCTGAGGCGCACGAGTACTCACCCAAGGTGATGGGTGGCTGAGGCGCACGAGTACTCACCCAAGGTGATGGGTGGCTGAGGCGCACGAGTACTCACCCAAGGTGATGGGTGGCTAAGACGCACGAGTACTCACCCAAGGTGATGGGTGGCTGAGGCGCACGAGTACTCACCCAAGGTGATGGGTTACTTACCCAAGGAGATGGGTGGCTGAGGCGCACGAGTACTCACCCAAGGTGATGGGTTACTTACCCAAGGAGATGGGTGGCTGAGGCGCACGAGTACTCACCCAAGGAGATGGGTGGCTGAGGCGCACAAGTACTCACCCAAGGTGATGGGTTACTTACCCAAGGAGATGGGTGGCTGAGGCGCACAAGTACTCACCCAAGGTGATGGGTTACTTACCCAAGGAGATGGGTGGCTGAGGCGCACAAGTACTCACCCAAGGTGATGGGTTACTTACCCAAGGTGATGGGTGGCTGAGGCGCACGAGTACTCACCCAAGGTGCTGGGTTACTTACCCAAGGAGATGGGTGGCTGAGGCGCACGAGTACTCACCCAAGGTGATGGGTTACTCACCCAAGGTGATGGGTGCGTGTCTATTGAAGTAAATATATCTCTTGTCCCTTCATGCTCCGTCAGCAGCACACCTGGCAGCAGTCAGCAGCACACATGGCAGCAGTCAGCAGCACACATGGCAGCCGTCAGTACCATCAACATGGCAGCCGTCAGCACCATCAACATGGCAGCCGTCAGCACCATCAACATGGCAGCCGTCAGTGCCATCAACATGGCAGCCGTCAGCACCATCAACATGGCGGCCGTCAGCACCATCAACATGGCGGCCGTCAGCAGCCTCAACATGGCAGCCGTCAGCACCATCAACATGGCAGCCGTCAGCACCATCAACATGGCAGCCGTCAGCAGCATCAACATGGCAGCCGTCAGCACCATCAACATGGCAGCCGTCAGCACCATCAACATGGCAGCCGTCAGCAGCATCAACATGGCGGCCGTCTGCACCATCAACATGGCAGCCGTCAGCACCATCAACATGGCGGCCGTCAGCAGCATCAACATGGCGGCCGTCAGCAGCATCAACATGGCGGCCGTCTGCACCATCAACATAGCAGCCGTCAGCAGCATCAACATGGCAGCCGTCAGCACCATCAACATATCAGCCGTCAGTAGCATCAACATGGCGGCCGTCAGCACCATCAACATGGCAGCCGTCAGCTGCATCAACATGGCAGCCGTCAGCAGCATCAACATGGCAGCCGTCAGCAGCATCAACATGGCGGCCGTCAGCAGCATCAACATGGCGGCCGTCAGCAGCATCAACATGGCGGCCGTCAGCAGCATCAACATGGCGGCCGTCAGCAGCATCAACATGACGGCTGTCAGCAGCATCAACATGGCGGCCGTCAGCAGCCTCAACATGGCAGTTGTCAGCACCATCAACATGGCAGCCGTCAGCACCATCAACATATCAGCCCTCAGCAGCATCAACATGGCGGCCGTCAGCACCATCAACATGGCGGCCGTCAGCAGCATCAACATGACGGCCGTCAGCAGCATCAACATGGCGGCCGTCAGCAGCCTCAACATGGCAGCCGTCAGCACCATCAACATGGCAGCCGTCAGCACCATCAACATATCAGCCCTCAGCAGCATCAACATGGCGGCCGCCAGCACCATCAACATGGCAGCCGTCAGCAGCATCAACATGGCAGCCGTCAGCAGCATCAACATGGCAGCCGTCTTCAGTATCAACATGGCGGCCGTCAGCAGCATCAACATTGCGGCCGTCAGCAACATCAACATGGCGGCCGTCAGCAGCATCAACATGGCGGCCGTCAGCAGCATCAACATGGCGGCCGTCTGCACCATCAACATGGCAGCCGTCAGCAGCATCAACATATCAGCCGTCAGCAGCATCAACATGGCGGCCGTCAGCACCATCAACATGGCAGCCGTCAGCACCATCAACATATCAGCCGTCAGCAGCATCAACATGGCGGCCGTCAGCAGCATCAACATGGCGGCCGTCAGCAGCATCAACATGGCAGCCCTCAGCAGCATCAACATGGCAGCCGTCAGCAGCATCAACATGGCAGCCGTCAGCACCATCAACATGGCAGCCGTCAGCAGCATCAACATGGCAGCCGTCAGCAGCATCAACATGGCGGCCGTCAGCACCATCAACATGGCGGCCGTCAGCAGCATCAACATGGCGGCCGTCAGCAGCATCAACATGGCAGCCGTCAGCACCATCAACATGGCGGCCGTCAGCACCATCAACATACTCGCCACCTCCACGTACATTCTCACCTGCAAAGGTGGATAACACAAATCTCATAGTATTAAATTACATAATTTTACTCGGAATGCCTTTGTTCAACATAGACATACATTCTTGTCCGTGTACAGTACACGAAGACCTGTATGTTTACGCGAACATGACTCAAATTTCTCCAACATTTGGGTTTATCGGCTAGTTATTGTTTTAATAATGATTATAAATCACTCATTCCGTGATTGCATTAATATATTATGTATATTACACATCAGCCGTCCCCACCAAGGTAGGGTAACCTGAAAAAGAAGAAACACTTTCGTCACCATTCATCCCATCACTGTCTTACCAGAGGAGTGCCGTTACTACAGGTAAAAAAAACTTTCAGAGTGCAGATACTGTACTTACCACCTCTAGGACTCAAGTCCAGCTAACCAGTTAACCTGAATCCCTTCATAAATGTTACTTTGCTCACACTCCAACAGTACGTCATGTTATGACGCTCATGCACTTTTGCTGGAAGTTCTAGCCACTCGCACACAAAACCTCCTTAGTCCCTCCCTCTAGCCTTTTCTAGGAAAACTTCTACCCCATATTCATTCCGCTACAGATTTATACGCCCTCCAAGTCATTCTATTTTGCTCCATCATCTTAAAGTGTCCAAACCACTCTTTATCTGCCATCTCGATAATATTTTTAGAAACCCAACGCCTCCTAATATCAAAGCTATAGATTCTCTGCATTATATTCACACCACACAATGGCCTTCGACACGACATCTTCACTGCGTCCAGCAATCTTCTTGTTGCAGCAATCACAACCCATGCTTCACACCCATAAAGGAGCGTTGGTAACACTATACTCTCATTCATTCCCCTCTTTGCTTCCATGGATAACGTTGTCTACACAGATTCCTCAGTGCACCACTCACCTTTTTCCCCCTAATCAATTCTATGATTCATCTCGTTTTTCAAACACCAATCTGCTGACAAGTCTATTCCCAAATATCTGAATACATTCTCTTCCCCTAGACTCCCTCTCTCCAATCTGATATCTTTCATTACCTAATTTTTTTGTTATCCTGATCTCCTTGCTCTCTCATATGTTCGCTTTTAATTTCCTTCTTTTGCATTCCTTACCAAACTCATCCACCAACCTCTTTAACTTCTCTTCAGAATCTCCCAAAAGCACAGTGTCATCAGCAAAGAGCAACTGTGACAACTCCCACTTTGTGTTAGATTCTTTATCTTTTAACCCTACACCTCTTGCCAACACCCGAGCATTCACTTCTCTTACAACTCCATCTATAAATATATCGAACAACCATGGTGACATCATATATCCCAGTCTAAGTTTAGTTTAATATTTTTATTATGCACCCCATGCCCATCCTGTGGGCGGTAGTCAAAAGATTACAGAGGTACATAATGGTTTTTGATAACTGAACAAGTTACAAAGGTAATGAACTCCAGGCAGATCTGGTCACAATCATGACAAGTTACAAAGGTATTAACAGATTACAGAGGTACATAATGAGTCCAGGGACTGGGTCCCCAAAGTTTTGATAGCTGAACTAGGTACATAAGACCTACTTTTACTAGGGAATAATCTCCCTCTCGCCTACATACTCTGACCTGAGCCTCATCATCCTCATAAAAACTCTTAACCACTTTCAGTAACGTACCTCCTATTCCATATATTTATATCTGCCACATTGCAGTCCTATCCACCCTATCATATGCCTTTTCCAAATCCATATGCAACGAAATCCTCGTTACCCTTATATAACGATGTTCACCTATATGTTTCACTCTAAACACTTGGTCTACACACCCCCTACCTTTCGTAAATCCTCCTTGTTCATCTGCGATCCTACTCTCCGTCTTTCAATAACTCTACCATACACTTTATCAGGTATACTCAAGAGGCTTGTTTCCCTATATTTTTTACACACTCTTTTGTCCCCTTTGCCTTTATATCTTCATATCTCTCTGTCAATCCCTAGGTACCTTACCCTCTGTCTTTATCTTATCAATCCTACCTGCTTTGCCCCCTTTCATTCTACGCACTGCCTCACGAACTTCCCCTAACCTATTAACTGGCTCTTCCTCACTCCTACGTGATGTTATACCTTCCTGCCCAATACACAATATTACTGCTTCCATATCCTCACCAGTATTTAATAGTTTCTCAAAATATTTGCTCCATCTTTCTGATACAGCTCTATTTAATAACTCTCTTCTCAAATATTTAACTGCCAAATCCATTCGTTTCCTAGGTTTTCTTATCTTATTAATCTCATTCCAATTTTTTTTTTTCTTTTTTTTTTTCAGGAAAATTTGTTGATAGCATCTCACCCACTCTTTCTTTTGCTCTCCTTTTACATTGCTTCACCACTCTCTTAACCTCTCTTTTTTTTCCATATACTCCTCCCTCTTTACATCACTTCTACTTTGTAAAAACCTCTCACATGCTAACTTTTTCTCTCTTTCTCTCTTTGCATCATCTTTCCACCAATCACTCTTCTTCCCTCCAGCACCCACTTTCCTGTAACAACATACTTCTGCTGAACACTCTAACACTACATTCTTGTAGATGAATGGCTCAGAGAACCTACATGTTGTTGAATTAGACACATGTGCAACTCTTGCGTATCTTTATTGAGGAAACGTTTCGCCACACAGTGGCTTCATCAGTCCATACAAAGGAGAAACTTGAAGAACAGGAGGAGAATGAGGTAATCGGTCCCTCAGCCTTGAGTCGATGTGGTCAGTCCATCAATCATATATGCCGTATTCTATTCAAGATTGATGGACTGACCACATCGACTCAAGGCTGAGGGCTGATTACCTCATTCCCCCTCCTGTTCTTCAAGTTTCTCCTTTGTATGGACTGATGAAGCCACTGTGTGCGAAACGTTTCCTCAATAAAGATACCCAAGAGTTGCACATGTGTCAAAATTTTACAACACTTTCTTTCTTAAATCTATCTCAAAACCTCTTCAACCTTACTACCCATACTCTCACTATCCCATCTTTCTTACAATAGTTGTTTATATTTTCCCCCTAACTGCCCCCTCCTTTAGTTTATAAACCTTCACCCTCTTTCTCACTTGTTTGATCCCAAATTTTCCCTTGTATCCCATCTCCCTTTTTAACTGTCATTTGAAAGTACAAAAAAAAACTTTTTTAAAATTTTACATGGGCCCCCCTCTTAAACACTGACACCCAAAGGTCTCCCCCATCAGTTTTTTTAAAATCCCATCACATAGTCCAAGAAACAAACGGGTCTTTAAACACTATATCAATTTTGTTACTTATTTTCCATTTTTTTTTCTTAAAATGGTATTCCCTATTACAAAACCCCCCTTTTCTCTAGAAAGTTCGCCCCAAACGTCCTATTATTTTTTTACACCGGGCCCCACCCCAAAATTTAACCTCCCACATGCCCCACCCATTTTCCCCTTCCCATTTTTTCCAACCCAAATAAAAACCCCCCATTTTGCTTCAAAATTCCCAAACACGAAACTAACATATATATATATTTTATATATATTTTTATTTTAAAATTTTTATATATTTTAAATAAAATTTTTATAAATATATATATATTATATTATATATAAAAATATATATAATATATAAGTTATATAAATTTTTTAAAAATAAAAAAATAAAATTTTAAAAAATTTATTTATAAAAAAATTATATAAAAAAAATATATTATAAAATATATATAAATATAAAAAAAATGCTTAGTGCGTGTTTATTAAATATATATATATATTTATATATTAAAAATTATAAATTTAAAAAATTATATATATTATATATAATAAATATATATATAAAATTATATATAAATAAATATTTATTTTTAAAAAATATATTATTAAAATTTAATATTAAACTTTATATATATAAAACATTTTATATATATATATTTTTAAATAAATATTTTATTTTATATATTTTTTATATTTTTAATATAATATAAATTTAAAATTTTTTTTTATTTTTTTACACCCCGGCCGTTTCCCCACCAAGGCGGGGGGCCCGAAAAAAAAAAAAACTTTCCCCATCTTTTCACTCCATCACTGTCTTGCCAAAAGGTGCTTTACACTACATTTTTTTAAACTGCAAAAAATTAACCCCCCCTCCTTCAGAGGGCGGGAAACTTTTCTTCCCATCTCCGGGGACCAAGCCCGGGCCCCCTTTCCCGGTTTTTCCCGAATCCCTTCATAAATTTTTAAATTTTTGTCACACCCCAAAACAGCACGTAAAAGTTTTAAAAAACCCAAATTTGTCCCATTCACTCCTATCAAACCCCGCTCACGCTCCCTGCGGGAAGTCCAAGCCCTGCAACAAAACCCCCCTTTACCCCCCCCCTTTCCAAAACCCTTCCAGGCCGACCCCAAACCCCCCCTTTCCCCTTCCACTACGGGACTGATACACTCTTGAAGTATTCTGTTTAGGCCCCATTCTCTTACATGCCCGAACCCCCTTTCCAAAACCCTTCCTCACCCCTCGGACAACATTTTTGGAAATTTCCCGCACCCCTCCTAACTTAAAAAATTACAAATTCTTTTGCATTAATTCACCCCCACACTTTTCCCCCTCAGAATGAAACCCCCACGGCCTCCACCTTCTCCTCCTGCAACATTCATCCCCCACGTTCAACCATTTTTAAGAGCGTTGGTAAAACTATACTTCATACTTTCCCCCTCTTTCCCTCCAAGGACAAAGTTCTTTGTCCCCCACAGACTCCTAAGTGCCCCCATACTCTTTTTCCCTCATCAATTCTATGATTCACCTATTTTTCCCATAACCCATCCGTGACAGGGTCCACTCCCAAAAAACTAAATTACGTTCACCCCCCTCCTTACTCTCTCCCCCCAAATCTGATTTTAAAATCTTTCACCCACCTAATCTTTTTGTTACCCCTTCATAACCTTTACTCTTTCCTGTATTCACCTTTAATTTTTTTTTTTGGGGCCCCCCTCCCCAAATTTAAATCCCCCAAACCCTTTTGGAAAACTTCTCTTCAGAATCTCCCAAGAGCACAGTGTAAATAAAGCAAAGACCCACGTGACAACCCCCCACTTTTTTGTGTGATTCTTTTTTTTTTTTAACTCCCACGCCTTTTGCCAAGACCCTTTCAAATTTTAATTTTCTCTTAAAAAACCCCACTAAAAAAAATATAAACAACCACGGTGACACCCAAACATCCTTTTTCTAAGGCCTATTTTTAAACGGGGAAAAAAATTTCCCTCTTTCCTAATACTCAAATTTGGGCCTCACTTCCCCCTTTAAAAAACTTTCACGGCTTTAAAGTAACCACCCCCTACCCCATACACTTGCAACATCTGCCACATTCCCCCCCTTCCCCCCTGCCCATACCCTTTTTTCCAAATCCAAAAATCCCAAAAAGACCTCTTTAGCCTTATCAAAAATCTGTTCACTTTATGTTTAACGAAAAACACCTGGTCCACACACCCCCTACCTTTCCTAAAGCCTCCTTGTTCACCCGCAACCCTATTCCCGTTTCTTTAATTTTTCCCCCAATTATAACTCTCCCATACATTTTTACCAGGAAACACTCAACAGCCTTACCCCCCTATAATTTTTCACTCTTTTTAAATCCCTTTTGCCTTTATAAAAAAGGAAAATGCATCCTTGCCAACCCCTGGGGGTCCCTTTACCCTTTCCATACATTTTTTAAAATTTTTTTTGGGAAACCAACCACTTCCAAAATACACCCCCAACCTTTTAAAAATTTCTATTTTTACCCCCCAAAAATCCCGGCGCCTTCCCCCCTTTCTTTTTAAAACCAACTGCCTCACGAACTTCCCCCACCACAAAACGGGCTTTCCCCTCACTCCTACAAGGGTTATTCCTCCTTGCCCAATAAACGAAATCCAGTTTTCCCTATCTTCACAACATTTAAAAATTTCCCTAAAAAATACCCTTCCATTTTCCCCAAATACCTCAACTCCCCCATTTAATAATCTCCTCTCCTTTTTTTAAACAGAAAATCCTTTTGTTCCCTAGGCTTTTTTTTAAAACTTTTTAACCCACCCCAAAAATTTTTTTCTTATTTTCAAAAAAAATTTTTTTGATAAAATCCACCCACTCTCTAAATTTGCCTCTTTTACTTTTGCTTCCCAAACTCTCTTATATATATATTTTTAATATATATATATATAAATTTATTTTATATATTAAAATATATTTTTATATATATATAAAATTATATTTTCTATATTATATTTATATATATATATATATTTAAAATATATTATAAAATATTATAAAATAATATAAATAATTCCCCTTACACTTTTTCTCTTCTCCATGTGCAGAAATTTTTATTAAAACCCAAACCTTTTTTCATCTGACCTTTATTTTAAATTCGACTTTAACCCTTTGAATTTTCATTTAATGGTTTATCACGGGCTAGGGGGGCAAACACAGCCACGAAACGTGGCGTGTTAACCATACCAGCCGATCAAAACCACAAAAGTGACTGGTTTACTTTCGGAACTAACTTCTTTCTACTCCGTTTGAAATCCCAAAGCCTTAAACAAAGCAGTACATTAATGCAGCCACAAAGGGGTTTTTTTTTAAGCAGTAAAACCACTTATCAAAGCCCTGGGCCACCCTCGAGTAACTTTTCCCCATGACAGAGGCTCTCACAACATTGCAACATACAGACTGAAAAAAAAGTGATAATTGCAATACCCTTTTCCGGGTTTGTCCCAATTTTCCTTTTCCCAAACATCCTCACGAAATCGAAAATGAAAAAAATTGCAAACAAACTCCAGACCAACCCCGTTAGCCACAGTCCCAGCAAAAAAACCCCGGGGGGGCCCCCTTTTTTTTTAAAAGGGGTCGGTCTGGGTTTTTTGACTCTCTGATGGGGGGGTTTTTCAAAAACCCCACCCCCCGGTAGGGTTTTCCTTTTCCCCTATTTGGTATTTTTTAAATTTTAAAAATTTATCAAAAGTCATTGATTTTAATAATAACACTGAAATTTTTTTGTGAATATATGTAAATTTCTTAGAGAGAAAATTTTATTTTGTTTGGTAAACATCACAGCACTGTACGTGGCACCCTTAAACTGGGTTTAAAAAAATTTAAAAACGCCATTACTGGGCCCTTCTCCAGAAATTAATGTAGCATGACCCGCAGAAAGCGGCGCTGGGTACAGAAATATGACTGCAGAGAAGCGGCGACTGAGGGGGCGTAGTAAAGACTCAGAGAGGCAGTGACGGGGGTACGTAGAAAAGACTACGAGGGCAGTGACCCAGGTTAAAAAAAAGCATGACTACTTTAGAGGCCCGTGACTGAGGTACTGTAGTTGACTGCAGAGAAGCGGGAGGGGGTACAGTAGATGACTACCCGAGAGGGAGTTTTTACCTTTTTTAGGGACTGTTAAAATTATGGGCTATGAGAGGCCCGTGAAGAAAGGGCTTGTATTGACTACTTGAGGAAATGATGAGTCAGTAGCATTTTACTACTGAGAGGCAGTGACTGAGGTACTGGTAACGACTGCAGAGAAACGGTGACCCGAGGTCCCGTATAAGGGCTGCAGAGAAGCGGCGACTGAGGTATGTTTGTTTGCCCACTGAGAGGCCCGTGACTGAGGTACTGTAGTTTTGACTGCGAGAAGCGGTGACTGAGGTACTGTAGTAAGGGCTTTTGAGAGGGGTGACTGAGGGATGTTTGTATGACAAATGAAAAGGGAGTGACTCAGGGACTGTAGTATGACTACTGAAAGGGCAGTGAAAAAAAGAGGTTTCTGAAATAAAGACTGCAGAGAAGCGGCGCCCGAGGTACCCTTTGAAAGACTACTGGGGAAAAGGGAGTGACTGAGGACTGTAGGATGAAAAACGAAAAGGGAGTTTACTGAAAGGTTTCTGTATTACTACTGAAAGGCATGATGAGGGACTGTAGTATGACAAAATGAAGGCAGTGACTGGGGGTTTCTGTTTTGTATGACTACTGAGGGGGCCCGTGATGAGGTACTGAAATATGACTACGAGAAAGGGAGTGACTGAGGTACTTTTAGTAAGACACTGAGAGGGATGACTCCCGGAATGGATTTTACCTACGGGGAGGCGTGACCAGGTACGTAGTTGGGTACGGGACGCAGTGACTCAGGTACTGTATATCGCAGAGAACGGTGACTGAGGTACTGTAGTATGGGTACTGAAGGCAGTGACCAGGGACTGTAGTATGGGTACTGGAGGCCCGTTAATGAGGTAAATGTAGTATGACTAAATGAGGGCAGTGACTCAGGACTGTATAAGGGCTACTGAGAGGCGTGACTGAGGAAATGTAGTATGACTACTGAGAGGCAGTGACTCAGGTTTCGAGTTGACTAAATGAGAGACAGTGACTCAGGGACTGTATTATGGGCTGCAGAGAAGCGGTGACTGAGGTACTGTAGTATGACTACTGAGAGGCAGTGACTCAGGATGTATATGACTGCAGGAACCCCCCCCCCCTGAAGAGGTGCCCGAAATATGATACTGGAGGCCCCGTTTTACTCAGGTACTGTAAATATGACTACGAGAGGCAGTGACTCAGGGACTTTTATTTTGACTACTGAAGGCAAATGACTGAGGGGACTGTAGTATGACTACGAGAGGGGAGTGCTGAGGAAAAGTAGTAAGACTACTGAGAGGGAGGACTCAGGTAACCAGTATGGGGTACGGAGAGGGAGTGACTCAGGTACTGTAGTATGACTACTGAAGGGAGTACACAGGAAATTAGTAGACTACTGAAGACAGTGACTCAGGTAAATGTGTAAACTACTGAGAGGGAGTGACTCGGTTTCTGTAGTATGACTAATGAGAGCCAGTGACGGGGGGTCCGTAGTAAGAAATTCTGAGAGGGGTGACTGGGGGTACTGTTAGGGACAACGAGGGCAGGGGACCAGGGAAATGTTAAATACAAATGAGAGAAAAGTGGGCTCAGGTACGAGTATGACTACTGAGAGGCAGTGACGAGGTAAATGAAATATGACTACTGAGAGGCATTTACTGGGTACTGTAGTATGACTTTTGGGGGGATGACTCAGGGACGTAGTTGAAATACTGAGAGGGGGTGACCAGGACGTAGTATGGGCTACTGAGAGGCCCGTGATCATTTACTGTAGTATGCCCACTTGGGGGCCCGGGGTGAGGTACTGGGTATGACTACTTAGAGGCAGTGACTGAGGGGACTGGGAGGATGGGCTACTGAGAGGCATGACTGAGGTACTGTAGTATGACTACCCGAGAGGCAGTGACTGGGTACTGTAGTATGATACTGGGGAGGCATGACCAGGGACTGTATATGATACGAGAGGCAAAGACTCCGGGACTGTAGTAAAGACTACTGAGAGGCATGACGAGGTTCTGTAGTATGACTACTGAGAGGGGGGACTGAGGTCTGGGAGTATGACTACTGAGAGGGAGTGATGAGGTACTGTAGTATGACTACTGGGGCAGTGACTGAGTTACTGTTTGTATGACTACTTTAGAGGGCAATGACTGAGGTACTGTAGTTTGACTATTAGAGGGGTGACTGAGGGACTTTTAGTATGATTTCTGGGGGGCATGACTCAGGTACTGTAGTAAGACTACTGAGAGGCAGTGGGCTCAAGACTGTTTGTATGGGCTACCCAAGGGAGTGACTCAGGTACTGAGAAAGGGCTACTGAGAGGCGTGACCCGAGGGACTGTAGTATGACTACTGAGGGGGCATTTAAATCAGGTACTGTAGTATGACTACTGAGGCATGTTGAAGGGGTTTAAAAAAAAAGTAGTATGACTACTGGGGAAAGGGAGTGATCAGGTACGTAGTATGACTTTCTGGAAAGGGATTTACTCGGTACTGTAGTATGACTACTGGGGCAGTGACTTTAGGTACTGTAGTATGGGCTAAATGAGACGCAGTGACTCAGGGGAAATGTAAATATGGGTACTGAGAACAGTGGACTGGGGGACCTTTTAGTATGACTACTGAGGGGGCAGTGATGAGGTTTCTGTAGTATGAATACGGGGAGGCATGCTAGGTACTGTAGTATGGGCTACTGAGAAGGGGGAGTGACTAGGTTTCTGTAGTATACACTGAGAGGGGAGTGACTCAGGGACAGGAAAAGATACTGAGAGGGAGTTGGGCTCAGGTTTCTGTGTATGACTACTGAGAGGAGTGGCTCAGGAAATGTAGATGACTACTAAGGGCAGTGAATAGGTCTGTAGTAAGACTACTGAAAAGGCGTGATGAGGTACTGTAGGAAAGACCCTTGGGGAGGCATGATTCAGGTTTCGGGATATGACCTGAGAGGGAGTGACTGAGGTACTGTAGTATGGCACTGGAGGCAGTGATTCAGGTTTCTGTAGTTGACTACTGAGAGGGAGTGGGCTGGGTACTGTAGTAGGGTTTTCTGAGAGGCAGTGACTCAGGGACTGAGTAAAGACTACTGAAGGCAGTGACGGAAAGGGACTGTTTTATGGGCTAGGGGAGGCATGACTCGGGAATGTAGTAGGCAAATGAGAAGGGGGAGTGCTAAGGTACTGTAGTATGACTACGAGGGCAGTGACCCCATTTTCTGTAGAAAACCTGAGAGGCAGGACTGAGGGAATTGAGTAAAGACTATGAGAGGCAGTGAAGGGGGTTTCTGGGAGTATGACTACTTTAGAGGCAAATGAATCAGGGGACTGTAAATAAGGGTTACTGAAGGCCCGTGACTGAGGTACTGTAGTAAAAAAATACTGAGAGGGAGTGACTGAGGTACCCGGGAAATATGACATGAAGGGGTGACTCAGGGCTGTAGTATGACTACTGAGAGGCAGTGACTCAGGTACTGTAGTATGACTACTGAGAGGCAGTGACTCAGGTACTGTAGTATGACTACTGAGAGGCAGTGACTGAGGTACTGTAGTATGACTACTGAGAGGCAGTGACTGAGGTACTGTAGTATGACTACTGAGAGGCAGTGACTCAGGTACTGTAGTATGACTACTGAGAGGCAGTGACTCAGGTACTGTAGTATGACTACTGAGAGGCAGTGACTCAGGTACTGTAGTATGACTACTGTGAGGCAGTGACTCAGGAACTGTAGTATGACTGTAGAAGCGGTGACTGGAGATCCTTCCTCTACGGCGCCACCAACACCACTGACTTCACCACTATACACTGATGACACTTTCTTTAATTTAATTCCCACGTAACATACCCAGTTTCTCCCATAAATTCTTTCAAACACTAATCAAGTTCCCACAAAAGCCATTTTCTTCCACTATGGATATTTCATATTTTTGTTGATATTTACCACCCAGAGGAAAGTCAACTGTTTTATCCTTCAGTAACACTTTGGTGTTCTTGTCTAGTGTTAGCAGCGTCTCTGTTGGAACAACTTCATCTATTTGGTACTCGTTAGTTAAGAACATAAGAACATAAGAAAGACTGCAGCAGGCCTACTGACCCATGCGGAGCAGGTCCATGTCCCCTCCCCCCGATTAGCCCAATGATCCACCCAGTCTGGTCATCTCCACTCAAGGAAGGAGCACTGCACCAGACCCAGCAGCACAAGCTAGTCAGGTCCATCTCACACCGACCCACACCCACTCATGTATTTATCTAACCTATTTTTAAAACGACACTACGTTTCAGCCTCAATAAATGATGTACTTGGGAGTTTGTTCCAGTCATCCACAACTCTATTACCAAACTACTGCTTTCCTATATCCTTCCTGAATCTGAATTTTTCCAACTTGAAACCATTGCTGCGAGTCCTGTCTTGGCTGGAAATTTTCAGCGCACTATTTACATCCCCTTTATTTATTCCTGTTTTCCATTTATTCACCTCGATCATATCCCCCCCTAATTCTACACCTTTCTAGAGAGCGCAGATTCAGGGCCCTCAGTCTATCCTCATAGGGCCTCAGTCTATCCTCATAGGGAAGATATCTGATACATAGGATCATCTTTGTCATCCTCCTTTGTACGTTTTCCAGAGCATTTATATCCCCTCAGTCTATCCTCATAGGGAAGATATCTGTAACATAGGATCATCTTTGTCATCCTCCTTTGTATGTTTTCCAGACATTTATATCCATCTGAAATACGGTGACCAGAATGAGCAGCATGTCTAAATAGGCCTAACCAAGGATATGTAGAGTTGAAGAACAATCTGAGGACTTCAATTATTTATACTTCTAGATATGAAGCCAAGAATTTGTTAGCTTTATTGCGAACACTAAGCACTGTTGTCTTGGTTTTAAAATTACTGCTAACCAGAACTCATAATCCTTTTGAAATCAGTATTTAAGATCTACTCTTTAGTTTATATGTGGCATAATTATTTACCTGTCCAACATTTAGAACTTTGCATTTGTAAATATTAAACTGCATCTGCCACTTCTCCGACCATTGCATCAGTCTATTCAAATCATCCTGGATGCTCTAGTGCCCTCATTAGAATGAATTGGACGGCCTTTTTTGGGTGTCATCAGCAAATTTGCTTAGGGTCCAAATTATTTCCTCATCTATGTCGTTTATGTAAATTGTGAACAACAACGGGCCCAACACTGACCCTAAGGAACACCGCTTGTGACATGCCCCCATTCTGATTTCTCCCCATTTATGCAAACTCTCTGCTGTCTATTTGTCAGCCATGCCTCTACCCAGGAAAAAATTTCTCCTCCTATTCCGTGTGCCTTAAGTTTCCTCAATACCCTCTGATGTGGAACTCTATCGAAAGCCTTACTGAAGTCCTATACACAATATCATATTCATTACCATGATCTACCTCCTCAAACACCTTAGTGAAAAAAGTTAGTAATTCGTAATACAGGAACGCCCCTTTGTAAAACCGTGTTGAGATTCATTAATCAATCTGTGCCTGTCAAAATGGCTATGAATTGCTTCGGCAATTATTGATTCCATAAATTTCCCACTATGGAGGTAAGGTTATTGGTCTATAGTTCGAAGCCAAGGACCTGTCACCTGCCTTGTAAATAGGTAATTCATTCATTCATTAGAGATTTGCCGGTAATTCCGGCCCGGGTCTTCTCCAGATGGTGACCCGCGGTGGCCCCCGGGGGCGGGGGGGTGTCGTTCGTCTTCTTCATTCTTCTATCTTCCTCTTGGCCCCCGGTTGGAGGTAACTTCTTCTATCTTGCACTGACTCCCCAAGGGGGAAGTGTCTTCTTGCTTGGGATCTTCAGTGTCACATTTGGGCAGAGACAGAAAACCGGGTCCCATTGGAGCCACACCCCAGCTTTAGCAGGCAGCAAAGTGCTGGGGAAAACTTGTCTTGATGTAGGCTAGAGGGGAACCGTCGCAGCAAGCTGATTAAACTGTTCCTCAGTGCTTCGTGGTCGATTCCAGCATTGTTGAGGGGGGAAAGGTAGAAACGGTGGCAAAGTTTCTAAGTTGGTTTCACAATGTCGTTGATTCCTGCTCACATTCTGGAATTTGCATTGGGTTCTTCTTCTGGTTAGTTGTGCAGGTCCACCCACTCTTGCCCTTGGCTTCTTGTTGCCGTGGGGGATTGGCGGTGGCCTGGGGAGCTGCAGCTCTTGGTTCTTGAGTTTTTGGGATCTTGACCTTGGCTCCTTGTTGTGTGGAGCAGTTGTAGCGGTGTGGGGAAATTGCAGCCCTTCTTTTTGTGTTTTAGCTTTCTTGGCTGGCGGTTGAGTTGTCCGAAGGGAAGGCCCCGGCTTGGATAGTTGCGGTGGCGTGGAGGCAGGAGGTTGGTGGACTCTCATTGGTGGGATTTGCCGACGTATCAGTGGTCTCAGACTGGTCCATCTCTATGTCGAGTGGAAGTTGTGTCAGTGTGGCCCCAGCAGTTAAGCTGGCAATATTTGCAGTGGTTTGTAGGATCTCACTGGAAAGTGGTGTTCAGGGAATGTGGTTCAGGCATGTTGTTGAGTTTGAATACTTCGTTGATGGTGGTTTTTGAAGGGGCCAGGCTCACTGCATTGTGTACAAAGAGCATACATGATGCAACATAGGATCTTGGTGGGATCGGCAGCAGGTGGTGTGAGGAAGGTGGTAGGAGCAGCTTGCGTGGCTTTTTAGGATCTTGGGTAGTGTCTGCTTGACTTGGGAATAGCAGAATATGTGGGTGCTTGTGGTTTGGACTTCTGTTGTTGCTGTTGTTTTTTGAGTATGCCCCTTCTGATAGGCACCTTGCAGCAAGAGTATGATGGTCATCCTTGCAGTTCAAGCATTGCGGTGAGGAAGCAGTGGTGCAATTCTTGAAATCGTGGCCCTCAAGGCCACAGGTGGAGCAGTACTCTTGTCTTTGGCAGGGCAGTTTTTGGTGATATTTTGGTATGAGTAACAGTTAAAGCATGTGGGGTTTGTTGGTATTTTTCTGCTTCAGTGAAGGCTGGATTTTATATAGAAGTAGTGTATAAACCAGCCCTCAGCGAGGGCTCTGGCTGCCATGTTGACGTCACTGAAGGTGACCTTCAGCATGGAGGAGGCGTTGGGTATCTTGGTAAGAAATTCCACCTTGGCCCAGGGAAATTTTTTCTTCCCAAAGGGCAAACTTGATCTCTTCAGTAGTTGTGTAGTGATGAGTCTGTCGAATCTCTTTTAGGAACACAGTTTTCTGGTCCCAGTGCTGGGGAAACAGAACAGAGAATCCATGATCTTGTAGAGTGGACACAGCAGTAGTTGTGAGTATTTGCCATTTTCCACTTATCAGGCACTATGCCAGTTTGTAGTGATATGTTAAAAAGATTAGCCAAAAAGGGATGCTAAGTTCCTCTTTACATTCCTTTAACACCCTTGCAAACAGTTATCAGGGCCTGGGGATTTGTTAGGTTTTAGTTTCTCTATTGTTTTGAGGACCATGTTTACTAGTTACCGCAATCGTACATAGTTTATTATCATCCTGTTCTACATAATCTATTATTTCAGGAATATCGCTAGTATTTTCCTGGGTGAAAACTGAGAGGAAGTAGGTATTTAGAATTTCAGACATATCCTTATCACTGTCAGTGATCTGACCAGAGTTACTCTTAAGTGGGCCAACCTTGTCCCTAATCTTACTTCTGTATACCTGAAAGAATCCTTTAGGATTAATCTTTGAATCCCTTGCGACCTTAGCCTCATAATCCCTTTTTGCTTTTCTTATTCCTTTCTTTATTTCTCTCTTTAATTGAATATATTGATTTCTTAACTGCCCATCCCCTCTTTTGATACGCTTATATATGCCTCTCTTTTGACCAATGAGATGTTTTAATCTATTGTTCATCCATTTGGGATCATTTTTTCATCCATTTGGGATCATAGAGGAATAAGTTTACTGAGTATACAAGGAAAAGTGTATGGTAGGGTTATAATTGAAAGAATTAGAGTGAAGAATGTAGGATTGCAGATGAGCAAGGAGGTTTTAGAGTGGGTAGGGGATGTGTAGATCAAGCTTTTACATTGAAGCATATATGTGAACAGTATTTAGATAAAGGTAGGGAAGTTTTTGATGCATTTATATAGTGGATAGGGGAGCAATGTGGCAGATGTTGCAAGTGTATGGAATAGGTGGTAAGTTACTAAATGCTGTAAAGAGTTTTTATGAGGATAGTGAGGCTCAGGTTAGGGTGTGTAGAAGAGAGGGAGACTACTTCCCGGTAAAAGTAGGTCTTAGACGGATGTGTAATGTCACCATGGTTGTTTAATATATTTATAGATGGGTTGTAAAAGAAGTAAATGCTAGGTGTTTGGGAGAGGGATGGGATTAAATTAGGGGAATCAAATACGAAAGGGGAATTGACACATTTGCTTTTTGCGATGATACTGTGTTTTGGGGAGATTCTAAAAAAAATTTTGAAAAGGTAGGGACGGTTTGGGACGTTGAAAAGGTAGAAGTTGAAAGTGAACATAGAAAAGAGTAAGTGATGGGGGTGTCAAATGATTTAGTAAAAAAAAATTGGTAAATTTGGGACGGGGATAGGGAAGAAGTAATGTTTTCAGATATTTGGAAGTTGACTGTCGCGGAGGATTTATGAAGGATGAGGTTAACTAAAAACTGTGGGGGGAAAAAAAGGCGAGTGGTGCATTGAGGTATATGTGGAGTAAAAAAAACTTACTAGGGCAAAGAAAGGAATGTAAAAAATTTATTTGACAACACTTTTATGGGGGTAAAGCTTGGGTTGTGAATGCATTAGCGGGGAGGCATTTGGGAGGCAGTGGAGATGCCCTGTTAAGGGCAATGGTGGTGTAAATATTATGCAGAAAATTCGGAGTGTGGAAATTGGTAAAGGTGGGGGTTTAATAAAAGATTAGCAGGGGGCTGAAGGGGGTTGTTGAGGGGTTTGGTCTTTTTAGGAGAAGGGATCGAAGTAGAATGACATGGAGAGCATAAAAATTTATGGGGGAAGGAAGGCGGGTTTTAGGGGTCAAAAAGGGTTGGAGGGGGGGGGGAAAAGGGAGGTTTGTGGGCGGGGGGCTTGGGATTTCCCCAGCAAGCATGCGTAGGGTTAAATAGGATGAAGGGAGACGAATGGTTTTGGGAATGAGAGCTTTTGGAGCGTAAGCAGGGAATATTTAGTGTAGGGATTCAGGGAAATTGTTATTTTATATAGCCAGACTTGATTTGGGAAAATGAGAAGTAAAATGCCTGCACTTTAAAGGGAAGGGGGTTTGGATTTTTGCATTTTGGGTTTTGTTTTGATTTTGTCGTTATACTTTAAGCTGTTGTATTTGAGTACCTCTGCAAGAACAGTGATTATTGGAGTGAGGTGAAGTGTTAAATGTGATGAAAGCATTTTTTTTTTGGGTTACCGCCCGGGGGGAAAGGGGGGAGACTTGTTAAAAAAAAGATAGGGAATTATAGGATATGAGAAAATTTCGCTATGACACGAGGAAAAGTTAATTTTGATCAGTGTAGATATATTTCGGGAAAGATTAAAAAAACTCAGTTTATTTCAGAAAAAGGGGCAGTGCGTTCAATGTATATAAATGAAAATTTTTTCAAAGTGGGGAAATTTTCATAACTCACCCTTATAACAAAAAAATGTTAAAATTAGCCAACAGAATGGAAAAGGGTTTGGGGTTTTGGTGAGCAGCAACTTTTTAAAAAAAGCAGCAGTGCCAAAACGTATTTAATAAGATAGTTTCGGGATTTAATCAAAAAGCGTAAGTAACAGAAGTCCACAGTTATATTTCAGCTTTTTAAAAATATTAGTAAAAGCCCCCTAATTATAGCTCAGTTTGGTCTCCCTATTTCAGATGGATTAAATTCGTTTGAAAAAATTCAACGAAGAATGACAAAATTTGTACTAGCATTAGAATTTCTGTAGAATGAAGATTGAAATCTCTTAAAATTACTTTCACTTGTGAGACGAAGAAAGAAGGAGACATGATCGAGGTGTAAGTGGGAAAATGTTATTAACGGAGAGGATAAAATAAGGGCTTGAGGATTCTCTCCAAAAGAACCCCAATAAGGGGTTTAAATTTGAAAATTTAATTTAGAAAAAAATGTAAGTTACTGGGTTTGGGGAAATTGATGAGTGGAACTCAGCCCTTTTAGGGTAAAAGAAAACTAAAACCTTGGGAAGCTTCAATTTAGGTTTGATAAGTACATGAGGAAAGTTGTTAGATTTGAGGGGACTTGCACATGAGTAAATAGATTTACCAAAAATTTATGCTTGGCTAGCACTGACAAAGGGTTGGGCAATATTTGTTAGTAGGTGGATTGGAAGAACCCGGTACCCATAACGGCCAAAATTCCCATGCAGTGTTTCCTCCTTTCTTATGTTTTAAACGAATTATGAAAAAAAAAGGCTTAAAAAATTCCTTGTGGAACCCCACTATTTACGGGTTTCCCCTTTAGATTTGATCCCCTTTTAAAGGAAAAATCTTTGCTTGCTGTTAGTAAACCCTTTCCCTGTTAGAAATTTCCTCTTATCCCCGAGCTGAACTTTTTTTTTAAGAATGTTTTGTATGACTCTGTCAGTCTTTACTGAAATCCAAATAAACATTTTCCCTTTTTAGTTTTTTTTTCTGGCTCAAATTTTTATTTAAGAACTCTTTACTCTGGAATTCCGGGGTTTAGTAGCCCTGAATATTTTCATTTAGTGTGAGCACCTGGGACACAAAATGCGTCTCCAGGGTGGAGCTTCCACGCTCACCACTCTTCAGTACCAGGCTGGAGCTTTTCCACCTCACCATCTCTCTCAGTACCAGGCGGAGCTTCCACACTCACCATACTCTCAGTCCAGGTGGAGCTTCCACACTCACCACTCTCTCAGTACCAGGTGGAGCTTTCCCCACTCAATCTCTCTCATTACCTTTAAAAACCCAAAAACTTCTCAACTCGTCATTGCTCTATTATTTTCCAACCTGATTTTAGAGTTCCATAAACCTCTCTTTCTTAAGTACATTTTTTCTTACAAAATTTTTAAATTTTTTTTTTTTGCTGTGTTTTAAATTACTGAACTTTGAAAAGATTCTCTCATACTTCCCCAGTCTCTAAAAAATACTCTTTCCCTCCACACAAAAAAAAGGGCATTCATTGACTTAAAAAACTACAATCTTCTTTAAGTTATCCCTCATTATGGCCTTGTTGGCTCACCTCCCCTGTTTTTAGTGATCCAGGTCATTTTGGGGATACAAGTGACATGGAAAAGTTCAGGTGAGTGTCTATATTTTTAAAAATTATTTGCAATTTTTAAAACAAGTATTAAAGAAGAAAATCTTGAAGTTCAGGAAGATTTAGGCAAGGTAATATCGCTGTCCGAAACTAGCTGATGCTGCTCTAGGTTAAGAAGTTCGATGGCCTGATCTTGGGGAATGAAAATAGTTCTCTTGCCATAAACTAGTTGATATGGAACTTCCTATTAGATAATACGAAAATGGTAAGTTAGGTATAATGTTTGTTAGGAAACAGCACGTGTTTCCTGATGCAGATCTTAGTGATATGATGACCCACAGCTGGAACTTTTGGTCATCTGACCGAGGACTTCAGCTGGCTTACGGTCAACCTCTTCAAAAATCATGGTTGTGATTATAGAAATTAGTTGATATTAATATTACAAAAAAGACTTAGGAGCCATGGTAAACAAAAATTTTAGCAAAGATAGTGCAAAAGCTTGAGTATAAATAAGACAGTTGCAACACGACAACACAAGTGGAGAGGGAATTTTGAAGTGTTTAATTCAGTAGTCTAGAATGAACATCCTCAGTATATTAACCTAATACACATACACACACACACCCACACACACACACACACACACACATACACACACCACACACACACACACACACACACACACACACACACCACACACATACACACACAACACACACACACACACACACACACACACACACACACACACACACACACACACACACACACACACACACACACACACACACACACTGAGCCAAGATGATGGATGTGGTACTTGAAAACCTCATGCATCAACATGTCAGGGACACAACCAGAGAGAGAGGGGAGGATGAGCCAGCAAGACTGGATCTTGTGTTCACCCTGAGCAGTTTCAGACATTGAGGACATCACTTACGAGGGGCCCCCTTGGAGCTAGCGATCATGTGGTTCTGAGTTTTGACTATATAGTAGAGTTACAAGTGGAGAAGGTAACAGGAACTGAAGGGACAGGCCAAACTATAAAAGGGGGGACTACACAGGTATGAGAAACTTCCTGCAGGAGGTTCAGTGGGACAGAGAAATGGTAGGAAAATCAGTAAACGAGATGATCGAATATGTGGAAAACAAAGTGCAAGGAGGCAGAGGAAAGTTTGTTCCAAGGGAAACAGAAATAATAGGAAGACCAAAACGAGTCCTTGGTTTACCCGAAGGTGTAGGGAGGCAAAAACTAAGTGCAACAGAGAATGGAAAAGGTACAGGAGGCATAGGACCCAGGAAAACAAGGAGATTAGTAGAAGAGCCAGAAACGAGTATGCGCAGATAAGGAGGGAGGCCCAGCGACAGTATGAAAACGACATAGCATCGAAAGTCAAATCTGACCCGAAACTGCTGTATAGCCACATTAGGAGGAAGACACAGTCAAGGACCAGGTGATAAGCTGAGGAAAGAAGGTGGAGAACTCACAAGAAACGATCAAGAGGTATGTGAGGAGCTCAACACGAGATTTAAGGAAGTATTTACAGTAGAGACAGGAAGGACTCTGGGGGGACAGACACAGATGGGGACACCAGCAAGGAATACACCAACAAGTGTTGGACGACCACACATACAGAGAGGAGGAGGTGAAGAAACTGCTAAGGGACATCGATACCTCAAAGGCAATGGGACCCGGACAACATCTCTCGTGGGTCCTTAAGAGGGAGCAGATATGTTGTGCGTGCCACTTACCACAATCTTCAACACATCCCTGGAAACTGGGCAACTACCTGAGGTATGGAAGACGGCAAATGTAGTTCCCATTTTCAAAAAGGAGACAGAAAAGAGGCACTAAACTATAGACCTGTGTCATTGACGTGTATAGTATGCAAAATTATGGAGAAGATTATCAGGAGGAGAGTGGTGGAGCACCTGGAACTGAACAGGAGTATAAATGCCAACCAGCACGGATTCACGGAAGGCAAATCCTGTGTCACAAACCTTCTGGAGTTTTATGATAAAATAACAGAAGTAAGACAAGAGAGAGAGGGGTGGGTTGATTGCATCTTCTTGGACTGCATGAAGGCCTTTGACACAGTTCCTCACAAGAGATTAGTGCAGAAGCTAGAGCATCAAGCGCATATAACAGGAAGGGCACTGCAATGGATCAGAGAATACCTGACAGGGAGGCAACAACGAGTCATGGTACGTAATGATGTATCACAGTGGGCACCTGTTACGAGCGGGGTCCCACAGGGGTCGGTCCTAGGACCAGTGCTATTTTTGGTATATGTGAACGACATGACGGAAGGGTTAGACTCAGAAGTGTCCCTGTTTGCAGATGATGTGAAGTTAATGAGGAGAATTAAATCTGATGAGGACCAGGCAGGACTTCAAAGAGACCTGGACAGACTGGACACCTGGCCCAGCAAATGGCTTCTCGAATTTAATCCTGCCAAATGCAAAGTCATGAAGATAGGGGAAGGGCACAGAAGACCACAGGCAGAGTATAGGCTAGGTGGCCAAAGACTGCAAACCTCACTCAAGGAGAAAGATCTTGGGGTAAGTATAACACCGAGCATGTCTCCGGAAGCACACATCAATCAGATAACTGCTGCAGCATATGGGCGCCTGGCAAACCTGAGAACAGCATTCCGATACCTTAGTAAGGAATCATTCAAGACACTGTACACCGTGTATGTCAGGCCCATACTGGAGTATGCAGCACCTGTTTGGAACCCGCACTTGATAAAGCACGTCAAGAAACTAGAGAAAGTACAAAGGTTTGCGACAAGGTTAGTTCCAGAGCTAAGGGGAATGTCCTATGAAGAAAGATTAAGGGAAATCGGCCTGACGACACTGGAGGACAGGAGGGTCAGGGGAGACATGATAACGACATATAAAATACTGCGTGGAATAGACAAGGTGGACAAAGACAGGATGTTCCAGGGAGGGGACACAGAAACAAGAGGCCACAATTGGAAGTTGAAGACACAAATGAGTCAGAGAGATAGTAGGAAGTATTTCTTCAGTCATAGAGTTGTAAGGCAGTGAATAGCCTAGAAAATGACGTAGTGGAGGCAGGAACCATACACAGTTTTAAGACGAGGTTTTGATAAAGCTCATGGAGTGGGGAGAGAGAGGGCCTAGTAGCAACCGGTGAAGAGGCGGGGCCAGGAGCTAGGACTCGACCACTGCAACCACAAATAGGTGAGTACAAATAGGTGAGTACACACACAACACATACACACACACACACACACACACACACACACACAACAACACACACACACACACACACACACACACACACACACACATACACACAAATACACACACACACACACACACACACACACACACACTCACGGTTCAGGGAGAGTGACCTAGTAGCGACCAGTGAGAGGCGGGGCCAGGAGCTTGAACTCAAGCCCTGCAACCTCATCTAGGTGAGTACAACTAGGTGAGTACACACACACACACACAGCAATCAATGAATAGGCGGGGCCATGAGCTATGAATCGACCCCTGCAACCACAAACAGGGAGTACAAATAGGTGAGTACACACACACACACACACACACACACACACACACACACACACACATACACACACACACATACACAACACACACACACACACACACACACACACACACACACACAACACACACACGCACACACACACACACACGCACACACACCAGGAAAGACAGTTCACTGAGAATAGAAGTTTCAGATATGACAGGGACTGAAGGCAAGAACATGTCAATGGAAGGAAATAAAATGCCTCAAGAGGACGCAGATGGAGACTCAGTGGGAGGAGGAAAGGGCGAGGTCAGTTTTTGTGTACGGGCTCCAAGAAGCCAAGGGGGCCAACTTTGAAGAAATAAAACAGGAGGAGAAAAAAATGATTGAAGGCGTCATGAAAACAATAGGGGAGGGCAATATGACCCAGGTGACAAATTTTCAGAGAATTGGGTGGTTTGCGAGTGGAAGGATACGGCCTGTCAGAGTAACTTTCATGGAAGAATCAGTTCGAACCAGGATTCTGCAAGAGAAAGCAAGACTGAGGGACAAAGAGGGGTACCAGAGAGTATACCTCGACCGCGACAGAACACAAGAAGAAAGGACTACATTGAAAGAGAGGGTACAGAGACGCAAGGAGGAACGAGAAGCAATGAAAATGAGCAGGACCCAGACACAGGAGGAAGGGCAAACACACCCCACAGAATCTCCCACCAAAAGACTCCACCCGCGACATTCCCAACGCAACTGAGCAACCTATACTACAACCCACTCACTGTTCCCTCTGCCACCAACCCCCATATCACAAACCTCACCCCAACAGCTGTCCCTTATGGGCATTCTGACCCCACCCCCATCAACACAAACCCCACCTACACCACAGCCCCATATAGGCCCCCACCAAGGCTCTCGCTCACCCAACCCCAATATTCTTGCATGACCACAATGATAGAAAAGAAACTAAAGGTTTGGTACACAAACGCGGATGGAATAACGAATAAACATGAGGAGTGGAATGAAAGAATCAGTGAAAAATCCCCAGACATCATAGCAGTCACAGAAACAAAACTCGCTGAGACAATAACAACACAATCTTCCCAACAGGATATCAGATCCTGAGGAAAGATAGAAGGAGTAGAGGGGAGGAGGGTTGCACTGCTCATAAAACACCGATGGGGATTTGAGGAAATGGAAGGCATGGACACGATTGGAGAAAGAGACTACATTGTAGGTACAATTCAGTCCGGAGAACATAAAGTATCATTGGAGTGATGTATAACCCACCACAGAACTGCAGGAGGCCAAGAGAGGAGTACGAAGAAAACAACAGGGTGATGGTGGACACACTGGCTGAGGTGGCAAGAAGAGCTCACTCGAGCAGAGCAAAGTTACTGGTAATGGGCGATTTCAACCACAGGGAGATCGACTGGGAAAACCTGGAGCCACATGGGGGTCCCGAAACATGGAGAGCCAAGATGATGGATGTGGTACTTGAAAACCTCATGCATCAACATGTCAGGGACACAACCAGAGAGAGAGGGGAGGATGAGCCAGCAAGACTGGATCTTGTGTTCACCCTGAGCAGTTCAGACATTGAGGACATCACTTACGAGAGGCCCCTTGGAGCTAGCGTTTCATGTGGTTCTGATTTTTGACTATATAGTAGAGTTACAAGTGGAGAAGGTAACAGGAACTAAAGGGGGACAGGCCAAACATAAAAGGGGGGACTACACAGGTATGAGAAACTTCCTGCAGGAGGTTCAGTGGGACAGAGAAATGGTAGGAAAATCAGTAAACGAGATGATCGAATATGTGGCAACAAAGTGCAAGGAGGCAGAGGAAAGTTTTTGTTCCCAAGGGAAACAGAAATAATAGGAAGACCAAAACGAGTCCTTGGTTTACCCGAAGGTGTAGGGAGGCAAAAACTAAGTGCAACAGAGAATGGAAAAGGTACAGGAGGCATAGGACCCAGGAAAACAAGGAGATTAGTAGAAGAGCCAGAAACGAGTATGCACAGATAAGGAGGGAGGCCCAGCGACAGTATGAAAACGACATAGCATCGAAAGTCAAATCTGACCCGAACTGCTGTATAGCCACATTAGAGGAAGACAACAGTCAAGGACCAGGTGATAAGGCTGAGGAAAGAAGGTGGAGAACTCACAAGAAACGATCAAGAGGTATGTGAGGAGCTCAACACGAGATTTAAGGAAGTATTTACAGTAGAGACAGGAAGACTCTGGGGGACAGACCAGATGGGGACACCAGCAAGGAATACACCAACAAGTGTTGGAACGACATACATACAGATGAGGAGGAGGTGAAGAAACTGCTAAGGGACATCGATACCTCAAAGGCAATGGGACCGGACAACATCTCCCCGTGGTCCTTAGAGAGGGAGCAGATATGTTGTGCGTGCCACTTACCACAATCTTCAACACATCCCTGGAAACTGGCAACTACCTGAGGTATGGAAGACGCAAATGTAGTTCCCATTTTTAAAAAAGGAGACAGAAAAGAGGCACTAAACTATAGACCTGTGTCATTGACGTGTATAGTATGCAAAATTATGGAGAAGATTATCAGGAGAGAGTGGTGGAGCACCTGGAACTGAACAGGAGTATAAATGCCAACCAGCACGGATTCACGGAAGGCAAATCCTGTGTCACAAACCTTCTGGAGTTTTATGATAAAATAACAGAAGTAAGCAAGAGAGAGAGGGGTGGGTTGATTGCATCTTCTTGGCTGCAAGAAGGCCTTTTACACAGTTCCCCACAAGAGATAGTGCGAACTAGAGCATCAGGGGCCCTTAAAAAGGAAGGGGGCTGCAATGGATCAAGAAAACCT
>NC_069448.1:33162893-33211056 GCF_026875155.1 Cherax quadricarinatus | reverse complement strand
CTTTTTTTTTGGGTATGGTTGCCAAACCTGGGTTTTATGGTGATCCGGTGCCTACCTATTTTTTTTAGGGGGACTGGGTTTCCTAGCCTAGGTTTTATTTAATAAAGGGTTTCCACCTGGTTTTTTGTGATATGGTTTCCTATCTGGTTTTTTGGTGATATGGTTCCTAGCCCGGGTTTTATGGTATATGGTTGCCTAGCCTTTTTTTATGGGATGTGTTCCTACCTGGTTTTTTTATGGTGATCTTGGTGCCTAGCCTGGGTTTTATGGCGATCTGGTGGCCTAGCCTGGGTTTTATGGTGACCTGGTTGCCTCACCTGGTTTTTTTAGGGTGATCTGGTTGCCTAGCCTAGGTTTTATGTTAATATGGTTGCCTAGCCTGGGTTTTATGGTGATATGGTTGCCTAGCCTGGGTTTTATGGTGATATGGTTGCCTAGTCTGGGTTTTATGGTGATATTGTTGCCTAGCCTGGGTTTTATGGTGATATGCTTGCCTAGCCTGGGTTTTATGGTGACATGGTTGCCTAGCCTGGGTTTTATGGTGATATGGTTGCCTAGTCTGGGTTTTATGGTGATATGGTTGCCTAGCCTGGGTTTTATGGTGATATGGTTGCCTAGCCTGGGTTTTATGGTGATATGGTTCCCTAGCCTGGTCGTGGACCGGGCCGCGGGGGCGTTGATCCCCGGAATAACCTCCAGGTAGCCTGGGTTTTATGGTGATATGGTTGCGTAGCTTGGGTTTTATGGTGATCTGGTTGCCTAGCCTGGGTTTTATGGTGATGTGGTTGCCTAGCCTGGGTTTTATGGTGATCTGGTTGCCTAGCCAGGGTTTTATGGCGATCTGGTTGCCTAGCCTGGGTTTTATGGTGATCTGGTTGCCTAGCCTGGCTTTTTATGGTGATCTGATTGCCTAGCCTAAGTTTTATGTTGATCTGGTTGCCTAGCCTAGATTTTATGGTGATATGGTTGCCTAGCCTGGGTTTTATGGTGATGTGGTTGCCTAGCCTGGGTTTTATGGTGATCTGGTTGCCTAGCCAGGGTTTTATGGCGATCTGGTTGCCTAGCGTGGGTTTTATGGTGATCTGGTTGCCTAGCCTGGCTTTTTATGGTGATCTGATTGCCTAGCCTAAGTTTTATGTTGATCTGGTTGCCTAGCCTAGATTTTATGGTGATATGGTTGCCTAGCCTGGTTTTTTATGGTGATCTGATTGCCCAGCCTGAGTTTTATGGTGATCTGGTTGCCTAGCCTAGGTTTTATGGTGATATGGTTGCCTAGCCTGGGTTTTATGGTGATATGGTTGCCTAGCCTGGGCTTTATGGTGATATGGTTGCCTAGCCTGGGTTTTATGGTGATATGGTTGCCTAGCTTGGGCTTTATGGTGATATGGTTGCCTAGCCTGGGTTTTATGGTGATATGGTTGCCTAGCCTGGGTTTTATGGTGATATGGTTGCCTAGCCTGCGTTTCTTGGTGATTTGGTTGCCTAGCCTGGGTTTTATGGTGATATGGTTCCCCTACCTGGGTTTTATGGTGATATGGTTGCCTAGCATGGTTTTTTATGGTGATATGGTTGCCTAGCCTGGTTTTTATGGTGATATGGTTACCTAGTCTGGGTTTTATGGTGACCTGGTTGCCTAATCTGAGTTTTATGGTGATATGCTTGCCTAGCCTGGTTTTTTTATGGTGATATGGTTGCCTAGCCTGGTTTTTTATGGTGATATGGTTGCCTAGCCTGGGTTTTATGGTGATATGGTTGAATAGCCTGGGTTTTATGGTGATATGGTTGCCTAGCATTGTTTTTTATGGTGATATGGTTGCCTAGCCTGGTTTTTTTTAATATTGATATTTTTTGCCTAGCCTGGTTTTTATGTCTGGTTGCCTACCTGGGTTTTTGGTGACCTGGTTGCCTAGCCTGGGTTTTAGGGTGACCTGGTTGCCTAGCCTGGGTTTTATGGTGACCTGGTTGGCCTACCTGGGTTTTATGGTGACCTGGTTGCCTAGCCGGGTTTTAATTTACTGGTTGCGATTTTGAGGTTTATTTTTGAGGTAATTATTGGGTTTTAAAGACTATTAAAAAGCTTTGATTACGTATATTTCCTGGAATAATTGTCTGAAAAGCAGTTGATTGGGTTTTGCTGAGGCGCACAAGTACTCACCCAAGGTGATAGGTTACTTACCCAAGGAGATGGGTGGCTGAGGCGCACGAGTACTCACCCAAGGAGATGGGTGGCTGAGGCGCACGAGTACTCACCCAAGGTGATGGGTGGCTGAGGCGCACAAGTACTCACCCATGGTGATGGGTTACTTACTCAAGGAGATGGGTGGCTGAGGCGCACGAGTACTCACCCATGGTGATGGGTTACTTACTCAAGGAGATGGGTGGCTGAGGCGCACAAGTACTCACCCATGGTGATGGGTTACTTACTCAAGGAGATGGGTGGCTGAGGCGCACGAGTACTCACCGAAAGGTGATGGGTGCGTGTCTATTGAAGAAAATATATCTCTTGTCCCTTCATGCTCCGTTAGCAGCACACCTGGCAGAAGTCAGCAGCACACATGGCAGCCGTCAGCACCATCAGCATTTCAGCCGTCAGCAGCATCAACATGGCAGCCGTCAGCACCATCAACATGGCAGCCGTCAGCAGCATCAACATGGCGGCCGTCAGCAGCATCAACATGGCGGCCGTCAGCACCATCAACATACTCGCCACCTCCACGTACATTCTCACCTGCAAAGGTGGATAACACAAATCTCATAGTATTAAATTACATAATTTTACTCGGAATGTCTTTGTTCAACATAGACATACATTCTTGTCTGTGTACAGTACACGAAGACCTGCATGTTTACGCGAACATGACTCAAATTTCTCCAACATTTGGGTTGATCGGCCCAGTTTTTGTTTTATAATGATTATAAATCACTCATTCCGTGATTGCATTAATATATTATGTATATTACACATCAGCCGTCTCCCAGCAAGGTAGGGGGAACCTGAAAAAAAGAAGAAACACTTTCGTCACCATTCATCCCATCACTGTCTTACCAGAGGAGTGGGCCCTTACTACAGGCAAAAAAAAAATTTCAAGTGCAGATACTGTACTTTCCACCCCCTAGGACCAAGTCCAGCTAACCATTAAACCTGAACCCCTTTATAAATGTTACTTTGCTCACACTCCAACATACGTCATGTTATGACGCCATGCACTTTTGCTGGAAGTTCTAGCCACTCGCACACAAAACCTCCTTAGTCCCTCCCTCTAGCCTTTTCTAGGACAACTTCTACCCCATATTCATTTTCCACTACAGATTTATACGCCCTCCAAGTCATTCTATTTTTCTCCATCATCTTAAAGTGTCCAAACCCCCTCTTTATCCTGCCCTCTCGATAATATTTTTAGAAACCCAACGCCTCCTAATATCAAAGCTATAGATTTCTCTGCATTATATTTAAAAACCACACAATGGCCTTTGACAAGACATCTTCATTGCGTCCAGCAATCTTCTTGTTGCAGCAATCACAACCCATGCTTCACACCCATAAAGGAGCGTTGGTAACACTATACTCTCATTCATTCCCTCTTTGCTTCCATGGATAACGTTGTCTACACAGATTCCTCAGTGCACCACTCACCTTTTTCCCCTAATCAATTCTATGATTCATCTCGTTTTTCAAACATCAATCTGCTGACAAGTCTATTCCCAAATATCTGAATACATTCTCTTCCCCTAGACTCCCTCTCTCCAATCTGATATCTTTCATTACCTAATTTTTTTTTTATCCTGACTCCTTGCTCTCTCATATGTTCGCTTTTAATTTCCTTCTTTTGCATTCCTTACCAAACTCATCCACCAACCTCTTTAACTTCTCTTCAGAATCTCCCAAAAGCACAGTGTCATCAGCAAAGAGCAACTGTGACAACTCCCACTTTGTGTTAGAATCTTTATCTTTTAACCCTACACCTCTTGCCAACACCCGAGCATTCACTTCTCTTACAACTCCATCTATAAATATATCGAACAACCATGGTGACATCATATATCCCAGTCTAAGTTTAGTTTAATATTTTTATTATGCACCCCATGCCCATCCTGTGGGCGGTAGTCAAAAGATTACAGAGGTACATAATGGGTCCAGGGACTGGACCCCAAACTTTTGATAACTGAACAAGTTACAAAGGTAATGAACTCCAGGCAGATCTGGTCACAATCATGACAAGTTACAAAGGTATTAACAGATTACAGAGGTACATAATGAGTCCAGGGACTGGGTCCCCAAAGTTTTGATAGCTGAACTAGGTACATAAGACCTACTTTTACTAGGGAATAATCTCCCTCTCGCCTACATACTCTGACCTGAGCCTCATCATCCTCATAAAAACTCTTAACCACTTTCAGTAACGTACCTCCTATTCCATATATTTATATCTGCCACATTGCAGTCCTATCCACCCTATCATATGCCTTTTCCAAATCCATATGCAACGAAATCCTCGTTACCCTTATATAACGATGTTCACCTATATGTTTCACTCTAAACACTTGGTCTACACACCCCCTACCTTTCGTAAATCCTCCTTGTTCATCTGCGATCCTACTCTCCGTCTTTCAATAACTCTACCATACACTTTACCAGGTATACTCAAGAGGCTTGTTTCCCTATATTTTTTACACACTCTTTTGTCCCCTTTGCCTTTATATCTTCATATCTCTCTGTCAATCCCTAGGTACCTTACCCTCTTCCATACATTTAATAAATAAAAGCATTAATCATGCCAAAACTATATCCACACCTGCTTTTAACATTTCTGTCTTTATCTTATCAATCCTACCTGCTTTGCCCCCTTTCATTCTACGCACTGCCTCACGAACTTCCCCTAACCTATTAACTGGCTCTTCCTCACTCCTACGTGATGTTATACCTTCCTGCCCAATACACAATATTACTGCTTCCATATAGTCACCAGTATTTAATAGTTTCTCAAAATATTTGCTCCATCTTTCTGATACAGCTCTCTATTTAATAACTCTCTTCTCAAATATTTAACTGTCAAATCCATTCGTTTCCTAGGTCTTCTTATCTTATTAATCTCATTCCAATTTTTTTTTTCTTTTTTTTTCAGGAAAATTTGTTGATAGCATCTCACCCACTCTTTCTTTTGCTCTCCTTTTACATTGCTTCACCACTCTCTTAACCTCTCTTTTTTTTCCATATATCTCCCTCTTTACATCACTTCTACTTTGTAAAAAACCTCTCACATGCTAACTTTTTCTCTCTTTCTCTCTTTGCATCATCTTTCCACCAATCACTCTTCTTCCCTCCAGCACCCACTTTCCTGTAAAAAACATACTTCTGCTGAACACTCTAACACTACATTCTTGTAGATGAATGGCTCAGAGAACCTACTTTGTTGTTGAATTAGACACATGTGCAACTCTTGCGTATCTTTATTGAGGAAACGTTTCGCCACACAGTGGCTTCATCAGTCCATACAAAGGAGAAACTTGAAGAACAGGAGGAGAATGAGGTAATCGGTCCCTCAGCCTTGAGTCGATGTGGTCAGTCCATCAATCATATATGCCGTATTCTATTCAAGATTGATGGACTGACCACATCGACTCAAGGCTGAGGGACTGATTACCTCATTCTCCTCCTGTTCTTCAAGTTTCTCCTTTGTATGGATTGATGAAGCCACTGTGTGGCGAAACGTTTCCTCAATAAAGATACCCAAGAGTTGCACATGTGTCTAATTCTACAACACTACTTTCTTAAAACTATCTCAAAACCTCTTCAACCTTACTACCCATACTCTCACTATCCCATCTTTCTTACAATAGTTGTTTATATCTTACCCCTAACTGCCTCCTCCTTTAGTTTATAAACCTTCACCTCTTTCTCACTTGCTGATGCCACTTTCCTTGTATCCCATCTACCTTTTACTGTCACTGTAGCTACAACAAAAACTCATTTAATATATATGTGGCCCCTCTATAAACACTGACACCCTGAAGTCTACCCATCAGTTTTTTAACTACCATCACATAGTCCAAGAAACTACTGTCATTATACCCTATATCATATCTTGTATACTTATTTTCAATTTTTTCTTCTTAAAATGTGTATTACCTATTACCAAACCCCTTTCTCTAGAAAGTTCAGTCAAACGCTCCTATTATTGTTTACACCTGGCATCCCAAACTTACCTACCACACTGTCACCCACTTTGCCATTCATGTTTCCTAACCCATATATATATAACCCATATATAATATATTATATATATATATATTTATATATATATATATATATATATATATATATATATATATAAAATATATATATATATATATCTCCTCTACACTCTTCTCTTCTCCATGTGCAGAAACTTTATTATAACCACCTTTTTCATCTGACCTTTATTTCAATCGACATAATCCTTGAAATTATGCATTTAATGGCTTATCACACGGCTAGTATGGCTTAACACAGCCACGTACGTGGCTGTGTTAAGCCATACCAGCCGTATCACACCCACATACGTGACTGTGATACGTTCGGAACTAACTTCATTCTACTCTCGTTTGAAATACCAGCCTTCACGAGCAGTACATTAATGCAGCCAGAAACGAGTGTTTTTTAAGCAGTAAAACCACTTATCAAAGACATGGGATAAATCCTCGAGTAACTCTCTCATGACAGAGGCTCTCACAACATTGCAACATACAGACTGAAAATTAAGTGACTAATTGCAATATCTTGTTCCAGGTTGTACCAACTTCCTATTCCCTAACATGACTCACGAAATCGTAATGAAAAGATTGCAAACAAACTCCAGACCAACGCGTTAGCCACACGGCCAGCTAGCAACCCGGGGGCCCAGTGGTTAACGCGTCGGTCTGGAGTTTTGTGACTCTCTGATCGCGGGTTCTAACCCCACCCGCGGTATGGTTTCCTATTCCCTATTTGGCTATTTCTTAATTTTAAAATATCTAGTCATTGATTTTATATAATAACACTGAAATGTTTTGTGAATATATGTAAATGTGCCTAGAGAGAATTTGATTTAGTTTGTTAAACATCACAGCTCTGTGCGTGTCCCCCTTAAACTGGTAAAATAATAAACACGCCATTACTGTCATTCTCCAGCACTTACTGTAGTATGACTGCAGAGAAGCGGCGACTGAGGTACAGTAGTATGACTACTGAGAGGCAGTGACTCAGGTACTGTAGTATGACTACTGAGAGGCAGTGACTCAGGTAGTGTAGTATGACTACTGAGAGGCAGTGACTGAGGTACTGTAGTATGACTACTGAGAGGCAGTGACTGAGGTACAGTAGTATGACTACTGAGAGGCAGTGACTGAGGTATTGTAGTATGACTACTGAGAGGCAGTGACTCAGGTATTGTAGTATGCCTACTGAGCGGCAGTGACTGAGGTACTGTAGTATGACTACTGAGAGGCAGTGACATGAGGTACAGTAGTATGACTTACTGAGAGGCAGTGACTGAGTATGTATATGATTACTGAGAGGCAGTGACTGAGGTACTGAATATGCCTACTGAGAGGCAGTGGAACTGAGGTACTGTAGTATACTACTGAGAGGCAGTACTGAGGTACTGTAGTATGACTACTCAAGGCAGCGACTCAGTTCGTAGTATTACTACTGAGAAGGCAGTGACTCAGGTACAGTAGTAAATGACTTACTGATTAGGCAGTGACCTCAGGTACTGTAGTATGACTACTGAGAGGCAGTGACTCAGGTACTGTAGCACGATGACTACTGAGAGGCAGTGACTGAGGTACTGTAGTATGACTACTGAGAGGCAGTGACTCAGGTACTGTAGTAATGACTAATGAGTGGGCAGTAGACTGAGGTACTGGTAGTGTGACTCTGAGAGGCAGTGGAATGAGGTACTGTAAGAATGACTACTGAGAGGCAGTGACTCAGGTACGTAGTATGATTACTGAGAGTAGTGCACTGAGGAACTGTAGTATGACTACGAGAGTCAGTGACTGAGTACTGTAGTATGATTACTGAGAGGCAGTGACTGAGGTACTGAGTATGACTACTGACAGGCAGTGACTAGTACTGTAGTATTGACTACTGAGAGGCAGTGGACTCAGTACTGTAGTAAGACTACTGAAGGCAGTGACTGAGGTACTGTAAATATGACTACTGATGAGGCAGTGACTCAGGTACTGTAGTATGACAACTGAGAGGCGGTGACTCAGTAATGTAGTAATTGACTACTGAGAGGCAGTGACTCAGGTACTGTAGTATGACTACTGAGATGCATGACTCAGGTTACTGTAGTATGAACTAATGAAGGCAGTGACTCAGGTACTGTAGTATGACTACTAGAGGCAGTTGACTGAGGTACTGTAGTATGACTACTGAGAGGCAGTGACTCAAGGTACTGTAGTATGACTACTGAGAGGCAGTGACTCAGTACTGTATATGACTTACTGTGATGCAGTGACTGAGGTACTGTATTAGACTACTGAGAAGGCAGTGACTCAGGTACTGTAGTAAGAATCCTGAGAGGCAGTGCCTCAGGCACTGTAATATGACTAAAGAGAGGCAGTGGACTCAGTACTGTAGCCTGACTACTGAGAGGCAGTGACTCAGTACTTTAGTTTGACTATTGAGAGGCAGTGACTCAGGTACTTAGGTATGACTACTGAGGAGGCAGTGGACTCGGTACTGTAGTATGACTACAGAAGGCAGTGACTGAGGTACTGTATGTGACTACTGAAGCAGTGACTCAGGTACGTAGTAATGACTACTGAGAGGCAGTGACTCAGGTTACTGTAGTAATGACTACTGAGAGGCAGTGATTGAGGTACTGTAGTATGACTGTATAAGCGATGACTTAGGTACGGTAGTTTTGACTACTGAGAGGCAGTGACGAGATACTTGGGTAGTATGGACTACTGAAGGGCGTGACTCAGGTAACTGTAGTATTGACTATACAGAGAGGCATGACCAGGTATCTGTTATGACTACTGAGAGGCAGTGACTCAGGTACTGTATATGACTACTGAGTGGCAGTGACCTGAGGTACTGTAGTATGACTACTGAGAAGGCAGTGAATGAGGAACTGTACGAATGACTACATAGAGGCAGGTTGACTCAGGTACTGTATATGAATTACTGAGAGTGTGACTGAGGTATTGAGTATGCTACTGAAAGCAGTGACTCAGGTACTGTATTATGACTACTGAGAAGGCAGTGCTCAGGTACTGTATATGACTACTGAGAGAGGCAGTGACTCAGGTTACATGTAGAATGACTACTAAGAGGCAGTGACTCAGGTACTGTAGTAATGACTTCACTGAGAGCAGTGACTCCAGGTATGTAGTATGACTACTGAGAGGCAGTGACTCAGGTACTGTATATGACTGTAGAATCGATGATTTAGTACTTGTAGTTTAACTAATGAGAGGCAGTGGGACTGAGAATACTGTAGTATGACACTGAGAGGCCAGTGACTCAGGTACTGTAGTATGACTACTGAAGGCAGTGACTCAGGTCTGTAGTATGAACTCAGAAGAGCAGTGCTCAGGTACGTAGTATACTACTAAGACATGACTCAAGGTCTGTAGTATGCCCTACTGAGAGGAAGTGACTCAGGTACTGTAGTATGACTACGGAAGGCAGTGACTCAGGTACTGTAGTATGATCTACTGAGAGTGCAAGTGACACAGGTACGTAGAATGACTACTGAGAGGCAGTGACTCAGGTACTGTATATACTACTGGGGAGGGAGGCAGTGACTCAGGTACTGTATAATGACTAACTGAGAGGCATGTGACTCGGTACTGTAGTAATGACTACTAGAGTCAGTGACTGAGGTACTGCAATATGACTACTGAGAGCAGCGAACTGATGTACTGTAGTATGACACCGAAGGCAGTTACTCAGGTACTGTATAGACTACTGATAGGCAGAGACTCAGGTACTGTAGTAATGACTACTGAGAGTGCAGTGACCTCAGGTACTGTAGTAATGACTACGAGAGGCAGTGACTCAGGTACTGTAGTATGGACTACTGAGAGGTCAGTGACTCAGGTACTGTAGTATGATTACTGAGAGGCAGTGACTCAGCTACTGTAGTATGACTAACTTGAGAGGCATCACTGAGGTACTGTATTATGACTAATGAGAGGCATGACTCAGGTACTGTAAAGTATGACTATACTGAGAGGCAGTGACTCGGTACAGTAGTAATGACTACTGAGAGGCAGTGACTCAGGTATGTATTATGACTACTAAGAGGCAGTGACGAGGTACTGTCGTATGACTACTGAGAGGCGTGACTCAGGTACTGAAATATGATTACTGAGAGGCAGTGACTCAGGTAACTGTAATATGACACTGAGAGGCAGTGACTGAGGTACTGTAGTATGACTACTGAGAAGGCAGTGCTCAGGTACTGTAGTATAACTACTGAGGAGGCAGTGACTCACGTAACTGTAGTATGACTACTGAGAGGCCCGTGAAACCCTCCCAAAAAAGGGTAACTGTATATGACTACTGAGAGGCCAGTGACTCAGTACTTTAGTATGACTACTGAGAGGCAGTGACTCAGGTACTTTAGTATGACTACTGAGAGGCAGTGACTCAGGTAACTTTAGTATGACTACTGGAGGCTTGTGACTCAGTAATGTAGCAATTACTACTGAGAGGCAGTGACTAAGGTACTTTAGTATGAACTACTGAGAGGCAGTGACTCAGGTTACTTAGTATGACTACTGAGAGCAGTGACTCAGGTACTGTATATGCTACTGAGAGGCAGTGACTGAGGTACTGTAAGTATGACACTGAGAGGCAGTGACTCAGGTACTGTAGTATGACTACTGAGAGGCAGTGACTCAGGACTGAAGTTATGAACAACTGAGAGAGCAGTGACTGAGGTACTGGAAGTATGACTGTAGCAGCGATGACTGAGGACTGAAGTTTTGACTACTGAGAGGCAGTGACTGAGATACTGTAGTAGAACTACTGAGAGGCATGACCTCAGGGTACTGTAGTAATGACTACTGAAGAGGCAGTGACTCAGGTAACTGTAGTATGACTACTGAGAGGCATGAACTCAGGTAATGAGATGACTACTGGAGGCATGACTTCAGGTACTATAGTATGTAAACCCCTTTAACTAAGAGGCAGTGGACTCAGGTACTGTAGTATGCCACTGAGAGGCAGTGACTCAGGAACTGTAGTTGTACTGCTGAGAGGCAATGACTGAGGTACTTTAGTAATGACTACTGAGATCAGTGACTGAGTAATGTAAGAGTCAAGACTACCGATAGGCAGTGAGCTCAGGTATTGTAGTATTACTAACTGAGAGGCATGACTCAGTATTGTAAGTATGACTACTGAGAGGCAGTGACTGAGTACTGTAAGTATGACTAAATGAAGGCAGTGACTCAGGTAATTGGTAGTATGGACTACTGAGAGGCAGTGACTGGAGGTAACTGTAGTTTTGACTAACTGAGAGCAGTGAATGAGATACTGTTAGTATGACTACTGAGAGGGTCAGTGACCCAGGACTGTAGTAATGACTACTGAGAGGCAGTGACTCAGGTACTGTAGTATGACTACTGAGAGGCAGTGACTGAGGTACTGTAGTATGACTGTAGAAGCGATGACTGAGGTACTGTAGTTTTGACACTGGAGGAGGTAGTGACCTCGAGATACTGTAGTATGACTACTGAGAAGGCAGTGACTCAGGTACTGTAGTATGACTACTGAGAGGCAGTGACTCAGGTACTGTAGTATGACTACTGAGAGGCAGTGACTCAGGTACTGTAGTATGACTACTGAGAGGCAGTGACTTAGGTACTGTAGATGTGACTACTTAGAGCAGTGACTCAGGTACTGTAGTATGACTACTGAGGACGACATTGACTCAGGTACAGTAGTTATGACTACTGAGAGCATGACTCAGGACGTAGAATGACTACTGAAGGCAGTACTCAGGTACTGTATATGACTAATGAGAGGCAGTGACTCAGGTCCTGTAGTTGACTACTGAGAAGCCAGTGACTCAGGTACTGTAGTATGACTACTGAGAGGCAGTGACTGAGGTACTGTATATGACTACTGAGAGGCAGTGACTGAGGTACTGTAGTTGCTACTGAAGGCAGTGGACTCAGGTACTCGTAGTATGACTACTGATAGAAGGCTAGTGACTCAGGTAGCTGGTAGTATGACTACTGAGAGGCATGACTCAGGTACTTGTAGTGTGACTACTGAGAGCAGTGACTTAGGTACTGTAGTATGACTACTGAGAGGCAGTGACTCAGGTCTGTAGTATGATATGAGGAGCAGTGACTCAGTTACTGTTAGTATGACTACTGAGAGGCAGTGACTGAGGTACTGTAGATGACTACTGAGAGGCGGTGACTCAGGTACTGAAGTATGACTAACTACTGAGAGGCAGTGACTCAGGTACTGTAGTATACTACTGAGAGGCCATGCTGAGTAGCTTTTGTAATGACTACTGAGAGGCAGTGACTGAAGTACTGTAGTATGACTACCGATAGGCAGTGACTCAGGTACTGTAGTATGACTAGCTAGAGGCAGTGACTCAGGTACTACTGAATATGACTACTGCGAGGCATGACTGAGTACTTGTAGTATGACTACTGAGAGGCAGTGACTTCAGGTACTGTAGTATGACTACTGAGAGGCAGTGACTCAGGTACTGTAGTATGAACTACTGTAGCAGTGAACTGAGGTACTGTAGTATGCCTACTGAGACAGTGACTCAGGTACTGTAGTATGAATACTGAGAGGCAGTGGCTCAGGCACTGTAATTATGAACTACTGAACAGTGACTCAGGTACTGTATGCATGACACTGAAGGCAGTGACTCAGGTACTTTAGTATGATACGAGAGCAAGTGACTCAGGTACTGTAGTATGACCTAGTGAGAGGCAGTGACCTGAATGTAATGATTAGGGTGACTACTGAGAGGCATTAACTCAGGTACTGTAGTAGCTAACGATATGCAGTGACTCCGGTGACTGAAGTATGACTACTGTGAGCAGTGACTGAGGAACTGTAGTATGACTACTGAGAGGGCAGTGACTGAGGAACTGTAGTAATGACTGTAAAGCGATGACTTAGGTTACTGTAGTTGACTCTGAAGAGGCAGTGACTGAGATACTGTATATGAGACTACTGAGAGGCAGTGACTGGGTACTGTAGTATGACTACTGATAGGCAGCTGACTCATGTATGTTGTATGACTGAGAAGCGATGACGAGGTACTGTATGTTTTGACTCCTGAGATGTGAGGCAGTGACTGAGAGATACTGTAGTTTTGACTACTGAGAGGCAGTGACTGAATACTGTAGATATGACTACTGAGAGGCAGCGTCCTCAGGTAACTGTAGTATGACTACGAGAGGCAGTGACTCAGGTCTGTAGTATGACTACAGTAGAGGCAAGTTGACTCAGGTAACTGTAGTATGACCTACTGAAGGCAGTGACTCAAGTACTGTAGTATGTCTACTGAGAGGCAGTGACTCAGGTACTGTAGTATGTGACTACGAGAGGCAGTGACCTCAGGTACTGTAGTATGACTACTGAGAGGCAGATGACTCAGTAATTGTAGAATGTACTACTAAAGGCAGTGACTCAGGTACTGTAGTATGACTACTGAGAGGCAGTTGGACTCTCAGGTACTGGTATATGACTACCTGAGAGGCGTTACTTCAGGTACTGTAGTAAGTGACTACTGAGATGGCAGAGACTCAGGTACTGCAATATGACTACTGAGAGGCAATAGCGACTGAGGAACTGTTGTATGACTACTGAGAGGCAGTGACTCAGGTACTGTAGTATGACTACGAGAGGCATGTGACTCAGTTACTGTAGTATGACTACTGAAGGCACGTGACTCAGGTACTGTAGAAAAAGACTACTGAGAGGCAGTGACGCTCAGTTACTAGTAGTAATGACTACTAGAGTCAGTGTACTAGTACTTAGTATGATTACTGAGAGGCAGTGACTCAAGGTACTGTAGTATACTACTGAGAGGCAGTGACTGAGGTACTGTAGTATGACTAATGAGAGGGATGACTCCGGTACTGTAGTATGACTACTGAAGGCAGTGACTCAGGTACTGTAGTTGACTACTGAGGAGCAGCGACTCAGGTACTGTAGTAATGACACTAAGAGGCAGTGACTGAGGTACTGAAGTAGACTACTGAGAGGCAGTGACTGAGGTACTGTAGTATGTAACTGTAGAAGCGATGACTGAGGTACTGAAGTTTGACTACTAGAGCAGTAGACCTGAGATACTGAAGGTATGACTACTGAGAGGCAGGACTCAGGTACTGTCGTATGACTGTAAGAGCGATTACTGAGGTATCTGTAGTTTGACTACGAAGGAGGCAGTGACTGAGATACTGTAGTATGTACCTACTGAGAGCAGTGCCTCAGGTACTGTAGTAATGACGACTGAGAGGCTGTACTCAGGTACTGATATGACAACGAGAGGCAGTGACTCAGGTACAGTATATGACTACTGAGAGGCAGTGAACTCAGGTACTGTAGTATGACCTACTGAGAGGCAGTGACTCAGGTACTGTAGTAGACTACTGAGACGCAGTGACTCAGGTACAGCATATGACTACTGAGAGGCAGTGACTCCAGGTACTAACTGTAGAATGACCACTGAAGGCAGTGACTCAGGATACTGTAGTAAGACACTGAAGGCAGTGACTCAGGTACTGTAGTAATGACACTGAGAGGCAGTGACTCAGGTACTGTAGTATGACTACTTGAGTAGGCAGTGACTGAGGTACTGTAGTTGATCTACTGAGAGGCAGTGACTCAGGTACTGTTAAGTATGACTACTGAGAGGCAGTGACTCAGGTAACTGTAGTATGAACTACTGATAGGCAGTGACTCAGGTACTGTGTGTGACTACTGAGAGGCAGTGACTCAGGTACGTAGTATGATTACTGATGGAAGGCAGTGACTCAGGTACTGTAGTATGACTAACGGAGAGGCAGTGACTAGGAACTGTAGTATGACTACTGAGAGGCAGTTGACTCAGTACTGTAGTATGACTTACTGAGACGCAGTGACCATGGTCTTTAGTATGACTACTGAGAAGGCAGTGACTCAGGTACTGTAGTATGACTGGCTGAGAGGCAATGACTGAGGTACTTTAGTATGACTACTGAGAGGGCATTGATACTGAGGTACTGTAGTATGACACCGGAGAGGGCAGTGAAATCGGTATTGTAGTATTACTACTGAGAGGCAAGTGACTAGGTATTGTAGTTATGACTACTGAGAGGCAGTGACTGAGGTACTGTTGTATGAACACTGAGAGGCAGTGGACTCAGTATTGTAGTATGACTACGGAGGGCAGTGACTGAGGTACTGTAGTTTGACTTACTGAGGAGGCAGTGAATGAGATACTGTAAGTATGACTACTGAGAGGCAGTGACTCAGGTACTGTAGTATGACTACTGAGAGGCAGTGACTCAGGTACTGTAGTATGACTACTGAGAGGCAGTGACTGAGGTAATGTAGTATGACTGTAGAAGCGATGACTGAGGTACTGTAGTTTGACTACTGAGAGGTAGTGACTGAGATACTGTAGTATGACTACTGAGAGGCAGTGACTCAGGTACTGTAGTATGACTACTGAGAGGCAGTGACTCTGGTACTGTAGTATGACTACTGAGAGGCAGTGACTCAGGTACTGTAGTATGACTACTGAGAGGCAGTGACTTAGGTACTGTAGTATGACTACTTAGAGGCAGTGACTCAGGTACTGTAGTATGACTACTGAGACGCAGTGACTCAGGTACAGTAGTATGACTACTGAGAGGCAGTGACTCAGGTACTGTAGAATGACTACTGATAGCAGGTCTCAGGTACTTATTATGACTACTGAGAGGCAGTGACTCAGGTACTGGAGTATACTACTGAGAGGCAGTGACTCAGGTACTGTAGTATGACTACTGAGAGGCCAGTGACTGAGGTAGTCTGTAGTATGAACTACTGAGAGCAGTGACTTGAGGTACTGAGTATGACTACGAGAGGCAGTGACTCAGTACTGTAGTCTGACTACTGAGAGGCAGTGACTCAGGTACAGTTATATGACTACTGAAAGCAGGACTCAGGTACGTAGTGTGACGTTACTGAGAGGCAGTGACTTAGGTACTGTAGTAGGACTACTGAGAGGCAGTGACTCAGTACTGTAGTATGATCTACTGAGAGGCGTGACTCAGTACTGTAGTATTACTACTGGAGGCCAGTGACAGAGGTAACTGTAGAATGAACTACTGAGAGGCGGTGACTCAGGTACTGTAGTATGACTACTGAGAGGCAGTGACTCAGGTACTGTAGTATGACTACTGAGAGGCAATGACTGAGGTACTTTAGTATGACTACTGAGAGGCAGTGACTGAGGTACTGTAGTATGACTACCGAGAGGCAGTGACTCAGGTAACTGTAGTAATGACCTACTGAGAGCAGTGACCTCAGGGATACTGTAATATGACTATCTGAGAGCATGACTGAGTTCCTGTAGTATGACTCTGAGAGGCAGTGAATCAGGTACTGTAGTATCGACACCTGAGAGCAGTGACTACAGGTACTGTAGTATGACTACTGAGAGGTCAGTGAATGAGATACTGTAGTAATGACTACTGAGAGGCAGGGGACTCAGGGCACTGGGGATAATGACTACTGAGAGGCAGTGACTCAGGTACTGTAGTATGACTACTGAGAGGCAGTGACTGAGGTACTGTAGTATGACTGTAGAAGCGATGACTGAGGTACTGTAGTTTGACTACTGAGAGGCAGTGACTGAAGATACTGTAGTATGACTACTGAAGGCAGTGACTCAGTACGTAGTATATGACTATACTGAGAGGCAGTGACTCTGGTACTGTAGTATGACCACTGAGATGAAGTGACTCAGTACTGTATTATTGACTACTGAGTAGGCAGTGACTTAGGTACTGTAGAAAATGAACAGTACTTAGAGGCAGTGACTCAGGTACTGTATATGACTACTGAGAACGCAGTGACTCAGTACAGTAGTATGACTATCTGAGAGCAGTGACTCAGGTTACTGTAGAATGACTACTGAGAGCAGTGACTCAGGTACTGTAGTATGAACTACTGAGAGAGCAGTGGACTCAGGTACTGTAGTATGATTTACTGGAGGCAGTGACTCAGGTACTGTAGTATGACTACTGAGAGGCATGACTGAGTACGTAGAATGACTACTGAGAGGCGGTGACTCAGGTACTGTATATGACTACTGAGAGGCAGTGACTCAGGTACTGTAGTAGACTACTGAGAGGCAATGACTGAGGTACTTTAGTATGACTACTGAGAGGCAGTGGACTCAGGTACTGTAAGTATTGAATACTGAGAGGCAGTGAATGAAGGTACTGTAAATACTACTGAGAGGCGGTGACTCCAGGTACTGTAGTATGACTACTGAAGCAGTGACTCATGGTACTGTAGTATGACTACTGAGAGCAATGACTGAGGTACTTTAGTATGACTACTGAGAGGCAGTGACTGAGGTACTGTAGTATGACTACCGAGAGGCAGAGAACTCAGGTACTGTAGTATGACTACTGGGAAGGCATGACATCAGGTACTGTAATATACTACTGAGAGGCAGTGACTGGGTACTGTATATGACTACTGAGAGCAGTGACTTCAGGTACTGTAGTATGACTACTGCGAGGCAGTGACTCAGGTACTGTAGTAGACTACTGTGGAGGCAGTGACTGAGGTACTGTAGTTGACTACTGAGAGGCAGTGTCTCAGGTACTGTGTAAGTATGAATACTGAGAGGCAGTGGCCAGGCACTGTAATATGACTACTGAGAGCAGTGACCCAGGTACTGTAGCAAGGACTACTGAGAGGCAGTGACTCAAGAGGTACTTTAGTATGACTACTGAGAGGCAGTGACTCAGGTACTGTATATGACTAGTGAGAGGCAGTGGACTGAGGTACATGTAGTGTGACTACTGAGAGGCATTGACTCAGACTGTAAGTAATGACAACTGATAGCAGTGACTCAGGTACTGTAGTATGACTACTGTGAGGCAGTGACTGAGGTACTGTAGTATGACTACTGAGAGGCAGTGACTGAGGTACTGTAGTATGACTGTAGAAGCGATGACTTAGTACTGTAGATTGACCTACTGAGAGGCAAGTGACTGAATACTGTATTAAATATACTGAGAGGCAGTGACTCAGGTACTTAGTATGACTACTGAGAGGCAGTGACTCAGGTACTGTAGTATGACTGTAGAAGCGATGACTGAGGTACTGTAGTTTGACTACTGAGAGGCAGTGACTGAGATACTGTAGTTTGACTACTGAGAGGCAGTGACTGAGATACGTAGTAATGACTACTGAGAGGCAGTGTCTCAGGTACTGTAGTATGACTACTGAGAGGCCAGTGACATCGAGGTACTGTAGTATGACTACTGAGAGGCAGTGACTCAGGTACTGTAGTAATGACTACTGAGAGGCAGTGACTCAGGTACTGTAGTATGACTACTGAGAGGCAGTGACTCAGGTACTGTAGTATGACTACTGAGAGGCAGTGACTCAGGTACTGTAGTATTACACTGAGAGGCATGTGACTCAGGTACTGATAGAATGACTACTAAGAGGCAGTGACCTCAGGGTACTGTAGTATGATACTGAGAGGCAGTGACTCAGGTACGTAGTATGGACTACTGAGAGGCAGTGACTCAGGTACTGTAGTATGACACTGTATAGCAGTGACTCAGGTACGCAATATGACTACTGAGAGGCATCGACTGAGAGGTACTGTAGTAATGACTACTGAGAGGCAGTGACTCAGGTACTGTAGTATGACTACTGAGAGGCAGTGACTCAGGTACTGTAGTATGACTACTGAGAGGCAGTGACTCAGGTACTGTAGTATGACTACTGAGAGGCAGTGACTCAGGTACTGTAGTATACTACTGAGATCAGTACTCAGGTACTGTAGTATTATTACGGAGAGGCAGTGACTCAGGTACTGTAGTATGACTACTGAGAGCAGGGACTTGATGGTACGGTAAGTATGACTAATGAGAGGCATGACTCAGGTACTGTAGTGTACTACGAGACCAGTGACCTCAGGTACTGTAGTATAGACTACAGAGAGGCAGCGACTCAGGTACTGTAGTATGACTACTAAGAGGCAGTGACTGAGGTACTGTAGTATGACTACTGAGAGGCAGTGACTGAGGTACTGTAGTATGACTGTAGAAGCGATGACTGAGGTACTGTAGTTTGACTACTGAGAGGCAGTGACTGAGATACTGTAGTATGACTACTGAGAGGCAGTGACTCAGGTACTGTAGTATGACTGTAGAAGCGATGACTGAGGTACTGTAGTTTGACTACTGAGAGGCAGTGACTGAGATACTGTAGTATGACTACTGAGAGGCAGTGACTCAGGTACTGTAGTATGACTACTGAGAGGCAGTGACTCAGGTACTGTAGTATACTACTGCGAGGCAGTGACCTCAGGTACTGTAGTAATGACTACTGAAGGCAGTACTCAGGTACTGTAGTATGACTACTGAGAGGCAAGTGACTCAGTAGTTTTTTTTTCTGTAGTATGACTACTGAGACGCAGTGACTCAGGTACTGTAGTATGACTACTGAGAGGCAGTGACTCAGGTACTGTAGTATGACTACTGAGAGGCAGTGACTCAGGTACTGTAGTATGACTACTGAGAGGCAGTACTCAGTACTGTAGTATGACTACTGAGAGCAGTGACTCAGGTATTGTAGTATGACTACTGGGAGGCAGTGACTGAGGTACTTGGTAGTATGACTACTGAGAGGCAGTGACTCAGGTACTGTAGTATGACTACTGAAGGCAGTTGACTCAGGTACTGTAGTAAGACTACTGAGAGGCAGTGCTCAGGTACTGTAGTGTGAATACTGAAGGCAGTGACTCAGGTACTGTAGTATGATTACTGAGAGGCAGTACTCAGGTACTGTAGTATGAGCCTACTGAGAGCAGTGACTAGGTACTGGTAGTTATGCTACCTGAGAGGCAGTGACTCAGGTACTGTAGTATGACTAAGAACGCAGTGACTCAGGTACTGTATATGACCTAACTGAGAGGCAAGTGACTCAGGTACTGTAGTATGACTACTGAGAGGCAGTGGACTCAGGTACTTTAGATGACTACTGAGAGCAGTGACTGATTTACTGTAGATGACTACTGAGAGGCAGTGACTCAGGTACTGTAGTATGACTACTGAGAGGCATGACTCAGTACTTTAGTATATATACTGAGAGGCAGTGACTGATGTACTGTATAGACTACTGAGAGGCAGTGACTCAGGTACTGTAGAAAGACTACTGAGAAGGCAGTGACTCAGGTACTGTAGTGTGACTACTGAGAGGCATTGACTCAGGTACTGTAGTAATGAATACTGAGAGGCAGTGACTCAGGTTACTGTAGTATGACTACTGAAGCAGTGACTGAGGTACTGTAGTATGAACCTACTGAAGGCCTTGACTCAGGTACGTATATGACTACTGAGATGCAGTGGACTCAGTAACTGTAGTACGACTACTGAGAGGCACTGGACTCAGGTACTGTAGTATGACTACTGAGAGGCAGTGACTCAGGTACTTTAGGTATGACTACTGAGAGCAGTGACTGATGTACTGTAGTATGACTACTGAAGGCATTTGACTCAGGTACTGTAGTATGGACTAAGAGGAGCAATGACTCAGGGTAACTCTAGTATGACTACTGAGAGCAGTGACTCAGGTACTGTAGTATACTACTGAAGGCAGTGACTGAGGTACTGTAGTATGACTACTGAGAGGCAGTGACTCCAGGTACTGTAGTATGATTACTGAGAGGCAGTGACTCAGGACTGTAGTATGACTATGAGAGGCAGTGACTCAGGTACTGTAGTATGACTACTGAGAGATGAATCAGGTAGCTGTAGTATGAATACTGAGAGGCAGTGACTCAGACTGTAATATGACTACTAGAGGCAGTGACTCAGGTACTTGTAGCCATGACTGACTGAGAGGGCAGTGACTCAGTACTTTTAGTAATGACTACTGAGAGGCAGTGACTCAGGTACTGTAGCATGACTACTGAGAGGCAGTGACTCAGGTACTTTAGTATGACTACTGAGAGGCAGTGACTCAGGTACTGTAGTATGACTAGTGAGAGGCGGTGACTGAGGTACTGTAGTGTGACTACTGAGAGGAGGCAGTGACTCAGGTACTGTAGTAAATGACTACTGAGAGCAGTGACCAGGTACTTAGTAGACTACTGTGAGGCAGTGACTGAGGTACTGTAGTATGACTACTGAGAGGCAGTGACTGAGGTACTGTAGTATGACTGTAGAAGCGATGACTTAGGTACTGTAGTTTGACTACTGAGAGGCAGTGACTGAGATACTGGTAATACTACTGAGAGGCCGTGACTACGGTACTGTAGTATACTGTAGAACGATGGACTGAGGTACTGTAGTTTGACTACTGAGGATGCAGTGGACTGAGATACTGTAGTAAGACTACTGAGAGGCAGAGACTCAGGACTGTAGTATGACTACTGAAGAAGGCAGTGACTTCAGGTAACTGTAGTATGACTGTAGAAGCGATGACTGAGGTACTGTAGTTTGACTACTGAGAGGCAGTGACTGAGGTACTGTAGTATGACTACTGAGAGGCAGTGACTCAGGTACTGTATATATGACTACTGAGGAGCTGTGACCTCAGGACTGTTAGTATGACACTGAGAGGCAGTACATTCAGGTAACTGTATATGACGACACGAGAGCAGTGACACATGTGACTGTAGTATGACTACTGAGAGTCCGTGACTCAGGTACTGTAGTAGATTTACTGAGAAGGCAGTGACTCAGGTACTGTATATGACTACTGAGAGGCAGTGACTGAGTACTGTAGTAAATGACTAATGAGAGGGGCAGTGACTCAGGTACTGTAGGAATGACTTACTGAGAGGCAGTGACTCAGGTACTGTAGTATGACTACTGAGAGGCAGCGACTCAGGTACTGTAGTATGACTACTAAGAGGCAGTGACTGAGGTACTGTAGTATGACTACTGAGAGGCAGTGACTGAGGTACTGTAGTATGACTGTAGAACGATGACTGAGGTACTGTATTTGTCTACTGAGAGGCAGTGAACTGAGATACTGTAGTATGACTACTGAGAGGCAGTGACTCAGGTACTGTAGTATGACTGTAGAAGCGATGACTGAGGTACTGTAGTTTGACTACTGAGAGGCAGTGACTGAGATACTGTAGTATGAACTGAGAGGTGCAGTGACTTCAGTACTGTAGTATGACTACTGAGAGGCAAGTGAAATCAGGTACTGAGTATGACTACTTGAGAGGGCAGTGACTCAGGTACTGTAGTATGACTACTGAGAAGGCAGTGACTCAGTACTGTATATGACTACTGAGAGGCAGTGACTCAGAACTGTAGTATGACTACTGAAGAACGCAGTGATCTCAGGTACAGTAAGTATGACTACTGAGAGGCAAGTGCTCAGGGGTTCGTAGAAGACTACTGAGAGCAGTGACTCGGACTGTATATGACTACTGAGGGCAGTGCTCAGTTACTGTAGTATGACTAACTGAGAGGCAGTGACTCAGGTACTGTAGTATGACTACTGAGAGGCAGTGACTAGGTACTGTAGTATGACTACTGAGAGGCAGTGACTCAGGTACTGTAATATGACTACCACTGATAGGCAGTGACTTCAGGTAACTGAGTATGACTACTGAGAGGCAGTGACTCAGTACATAATGTGACTACTGGAGAGGCAGTGACTTAAGGTACTGTAGTATGACTATACTGAGAGGCGTCTGGGCAGTGACTCAGGTACTGTAGTATGATTACTTAGAGGGCATGACTCAGGTACTGTAGTATGACACCGAGAGGCAATGACTGAGGTACTGTAGTCTGACTACTGAGAGGCAGTGACTCAGGTACTGTAAAGAATGACTACTGAGAACGCCAGTGACGAGTCAGGAAGAGGCTCTCACAAACATTGCAACATACAGACTGAAAATTAAGTGACTAATTGCAATATCTTGTTCTCAGTTGTACTCAACTCCTATTCCCTAACATGACCACGAAATCGGTAATGAAAATATTTGCAACAAACTCCCAGACCAAACGCGTTAGCCACACGGCCAGCTAAGCAACCCGGGGGCCCAGTGGTTAACGCGTCGGTCTGGAGTTTTGTGACTCTCTGATCGCGGGTTCTAACCCCACCCGCGGGTATGGTTTCCTATTCCCGTATTTGGCTATTTCTTAATTTTAAAATATCAGTCATTGATTTTAAATAATCACACTGGAAAGTTTTTGTGAATATATGTAAATGTGCCTAGAGAGAATTTGATTTAGTTTGTTAAAATCACAGCTCTGTGCGTGTCCCCCTTAAACTGTTAAAAATAATAAACACGGCCATTACTGTCATTCTCCAGCACTTAAGCTGTAGTATGACTGCAGAGAAGCGGCGACTGAAGGTACAGTAGTATGACTCCTGAGAAGCACTGACGCAGGTACTGTAGTATGACTAGCTGAGAGGCAGTGACTCAGTAAGTGTAGTATGACTACTGAGAGGCCGTGACTGAGGTACTGTAGTATGACTACTGGAGGTCAGTGACTGAGGTACAGTAGTATGACTAATGAGAGGCAGTGACTGAGGTAATGTAGTATGACTACTGAGAGGGAGTGACTCAAGGTATTGTAGTATGCCTACTGAGCGGCAGTGACTGAGGTACTGTAGTATGACTACTGAGAGGCAGTGACATGAGGTACAGTAGTATGACTTACTGAGAGGCAGTGACTGAGTATGTATATGATTACTGAGAGGCAGTGACTGAGGTACTGAATATGCCTACTGAGAGGCAGTGGAACTGAGGTACTGTAGTATACTACTGAGAGGCAGTACTGAGGTACTGTAGTATGACTACTCAAGGCAGCGACTCAGTTCGTAGTATTACTACTGAGAAGGCAGTGACTCAGGTACAGTAGTAAATGACTTACTGATTAGGCAGTGACCTCAGGTACTGTAGTATGACTACTGAGAGGCAGTGACTCAGGTACTGTAGCACGATGACTACTGAGAGGCAGTGACTGAGGTACTGTAGTATGACTACTGAGAGGCAGTGACTCAGGTACTGTAGTAATGACTAATGAGTGGGCAGTAGACTGAGGTACTGGTAGTGTGACTCTGAGAGGCAGTGGAATGAGGTACTGTAAGAATGACTACTGAGAGGCAGTGACTCAGGTACGTAGTATGATTACTGAGAGTAGTGCACTGAGGAACTGTAGTATGACTACGAGAGTCAGTGACTGAGTACTGTAGTATGATTACTGAGAGGCAGTGACTGAGGTACTGAGTATGACTACTGACAGGCAGTGACTAGTACTGTAGTATTGACTACTGAGAGGCAGTGGACTCAGTACTGTAGTAAGACTACTGAAGGCAGTGACTGAGGTACTGTAAATATGACTACTGATGAGGCAGTGACTCAGGTACTGTAGTATGACAACTGAGAGGCGGTGACTCAGTAATGTAGTAATTGACTACTGAGAGGCAGTGACTCAGGTACTGTAGTATGACTACTGAGATGCATGACTCAGGTTACTGTAGTATGAACTAATGAAGGCAGTGACTCAGGTACTGTAGTATGACTACTAGAGGCAGTTGACTGAGGTACTGTAGTATGACTACTGAGAGGCAGTGACTCAAGGTACTGTAGTATGACTACTGAGAGGCAGTGACTCAGTACTGTATATGACTTACTGTGATGCAGTGACTGAGGTACTGTATTAGACTACTGAGAAGGCAGTGACTCAGGTACTGTAGTAAGAATCCTGAGAGGCAGTGCCTCAGGCACTGTAATATGACTAAAGAGAGGCAGTGGACTCAGTACTGTAGCCTGACTACTGAGAGGCAGTGACTCAGTACTTTAGTTTGACTATTGAGAGGCAGTGACTCAGGTACTTAGGTATGACTACTGAGGAGGCAGTGGACTCGGTACTGTAGTATGACTACAGAAGGCAGTGACTGAGGTACTGTATGTGACTACTGAAGCAGTGACTCAGGTACGTAGTAATGACTACTGAGAGGCAGTGACTCAGGTTACTGTAGTAATGACTACTGAGAGGCAGTGATTGAGGTACTGTAGTATGACTGTATAAGCGATGACTTAGGTACGGTAGTTTTGACTACTGAGAGGCAGTGACGAGATACTTGGGTAGTATGGACTACTGAAGGGCGTGACTCAGGTAACTGTAGTATTGACTATACAGAGAGGCATGACCAGGTATCTGTTATGACTACTGAGAGGCAGTGACTCAGGTACTGTATATGACTACTGAGTGGCAGTGACCTGAGGTACTGTAGTATGACTACTGAGAAGGCAGTGAATGAGGAACTGTACGAATGACTACATAGAGGCAGGTTGACTCAGGTACTGTATATGAATTACTGAGAGTGTGACTGAGGTATTGAGTATGCTACTGAAAGCAGTGACTCAGGTACTGTATTATGACTACTGAGAAGGCAGTGCTCAGGTACTGTATATGACTACTGAGAGAGGCAGTGACTCAGGTTACATGTAGAATGACTACTAAGAGGCAGTGACTCAGGTACTGTAGTAATGACTTCACTGAGAGCAGTGACTCCAGGTATGTAGTATGACTACTGAGAGGCAGTGACTCAGGTACTGTATATGACTGTAGAATCGATGATTTAGTACTTGTAGTTTAACTAATGAGAGGCAGTGGGACTGAGAATACTGTAGTATGACACTGAGAGGCCAGTGACTCAGGTACTGTAGTATGACTACTGAAGGCAGTGACTCAGGTCTGTAGTATGAACTCAGAAGAGCAGTGCTCAGGTACGTAGTATACTACTAAGACATGACTCAAGGTCTGTAGTATGCCCTACTGAGAGGAAGTGACTCAGGTACTGTAGTATGACTACGGAAGGCAGTGACTCAGGTACTGTAGTATGATCTACTGAGAGTGCAAGTGACACAGGTACGTAGAATGACTACTGAGAGGCAGTGACTCAGGTACTGTATATACTACTGGGGAGGGAGGCAGTGACTCAGGTACTGTATAATGACTAACTGAGAGGCATGTGACTCGGTACTGTAGTAATGACTACTAGAGTCAGTGACTGAGGTACTGCAATATGACTACTGAGAGCAGCGAACTGATGTACTGTAGTATGACACCGAAGGCAGTTACTCAGGTACTGTATAGACTACTGATAGGCAGAGACTCAGGTACTGTAGTAATGACTACTGAGAGTGCAGTGACCTCAGGTACTGTAGTAATGACTACGAGAGGCAGTGACTCAGGTACTGTAGTATGGACTACTGAGAGGTCAGTGACTCAGGTACTGTAGTATGATTACTGAGAGGCAGTGACTCAGCTACTGTAGTATGACTAACTTGAGAGGCATCACTGAGGTACTGTATTATGACTAATGAGAGGCATGACTCAGGTACTGTAAAGTATGACTATACTGAGAGGCAGTGACTCGGTACAGTAGTAATGACTACTGAGAGGCAGTGACTCAGGTATGTATTATGACTACTAAGAGGCAGTGACGAGGTACTGTCGTATGACTACTGAGAGGCGTGACTCAGGTACTGAAATATGATTACTGAGAGGCAGTGACTCAGGTAACTGTAATATGACACTGAGAGGCAGTGACTGAGGTACTGTAGTATGACTACTGAGAAGGCAGTGCTCAGGTACTGTAGTATAACTACTGAGGAGGCAGTGACTCACGTAACTGTAGTATGACTACTGAGAGGCCCGTGAAACCCTCCCAAAAAAGGGTAACTGTATATGACTACTGAGAGGCCAGTGACTCAGTACTTTAGTATGACTACTGAGAGGCAGTGACTCAGGTACTTTAGTATGACTACTGAGAGGCAGTGACTCAGGTAACTTTAGTATGACTACTGGAGGCTTGTGACTCAGTGTACTAGAGTAGTATGACTACTGAGAGGTCAGGACTCAGGTACTGGTAGTATGACTACTGAGAAACGCAGTGACTCAGTACTAGTAGTATGACAACTTGAGAGAGGCAGTGACACAGGTCACTGTAGTATCGACTACTGAGAGGTCAGTGACCCACTCAGGCTACTGTAAGTATGACTACTGAAGAGGCAGTGACTCTCAGGTACTGTAGTAAATGACTTACTGAGAGGCAGTGACTGAGGTACTGTAGTATGACTACGAGAGGCAGTGACCAGGAACTGAGTAGTATTACTACGAGAGGCAGTGACTCAGGTACTGTAGTATGACTACCTGAGAGGCCGTGGACTCAGGTCTCTTGCGTATGTGACTATGTGGAGAGGCAGTGACTTTAGGTCTGTAGTATGACTACTGAGTAGGCAAGTTGGGGGGGGGGGGGGAAAAACAACAACTCAGGTACGTAGATAATGTGTTTACTGAGAGGCAGATGAATCAGTGTACTTTAGTATGACTACTTGAGAGGCAGTGACTGATGTACGTAGCAGACTACTGTAGGCAGTGTGACTCAAGGTACTGTAGTATGACTACTTGTGGGACGCAGTGACTCAGGTACTGAGTAGTATGACTACTGAGAGGCAATGACTGAGGTACTTTAGTATTGACTACTGAGAGGCAGTGACAGAGGTACTGTAGTATGGACTACCGAGAGAGGCATGACATCAGTATTTATTAAGACTACTGAAAGGGAAGGCAGTGACTCAGGTTTTGGATAGTAGTATGACTACTGATAGGCAGTGGACTGAGGTACTGTATATGACCAGTAAAGAAGGAATGACTGAGGTACAGTAGTTTGACTACTGAGAGGCAGATGAGCTACTGTAGTAGACTACTGAGAGGCAGTGAACTCAGTACAGTAGTATGACTGTACAAGAACGATGAATGAGGGACTGTAGTTTGACCTACCTGAAGGACAGTGACAGATACTGGTAGTATGACTACTGATAGGCAGGCTCAGGTACTGTAGTAATACACTGAAGATGCAGTGACTCAGGTACTGGTATTATGACTACTGAGAGCAGTGACTCAGGTACTGTTATATGACTACTGAGAGGTCAAGTTGCACTTACAGGTACTGTAGTATGACTACTGAGATGCAGTGACTCAGGTACTGTATATGACTACTCGAGAAGACGCGTGACTCAAGGTAAGATAGTATGACTACTGAGAGAGGCAGTGACTCAGGTACAGTAGTATACTACTGAAGATGCAGTGGACTCAGGTACTGTAGTAATTGACTACTGAGAGGGCAGTGACTCAGGTACTGTAGTATGACTACTGCGAGGCAAGTGACTCAGGTACTGAGTAATGACTACTGAGAGGCAGTGACTCAGGTACTGATAGTATGACTACTGCGAGACGCAGTGACTCAGGTACAGTAGCTATGACTACCTGAGAGGCAGTGACTCAGGTACGGAGTACTATGACTACTGAGAGGCAATGTTGACTCAGGGTACTGTATTATGACTACTGAAGCAGTGACTCAGGTACTGTAAAAAAAATAATGACTACTGAGAGAGCAGACACTGAGGTACATTGTAGTAAGACTACTGCGAGTAGGCAGTCTCAGGTACTGTAGTATGACTACTGCGAGAGGCAGTGACTCAAGGTACTGTAGTTCATGACTACTGAGAGAGGTCAGTACATCAGGTACTGTAGTGTGAACTACTGAGAGGCAGTTGACTTAGGTACTGTAGTATGACTGACTGAATGGCAGTGACTCCAGTTACTGTAGTATGATTACTGAGAGGCAGTGAATCTCAGGTACTTATATGACTACTGAGAAGTGCAGTGACTGATGTACTGTATAGCACTACTGAAGCAGTGACTCCAGGAGAACTGTAGTATGAGCACTACTGAACGCAGTGAACTCAGGTACTGTAGTATGACTACTGATGAGGCAGTTGACTCAGGTACTGTAGTATGACTATACTGAGAGGCAGTTACTCAGGTACTTTTTAGTATGTACCTACTGAGAGGCAGTGACTGATGTACTGTAGTATGACTACAGAAGGCAGTGAACTCAGGTACTGGAGTAGTATGATACTGAGAGCAGTGACTGAGTACTGTAGTATGACTACTGAAGGCAGTGACTGAGGTACAGTAGTATGACTACTGAAGGCAGTGAACTCAGGCGTACTGTAGTATGAACTACTGAGAGCTAGTGACTGAGGTACTGTATTATGACTACTGAGAAGGCAGTGACTGAGGAACTTAGTATCTGACTAACTGTGAGGCCAGTGACTGAAGGTACAGAGTAGTATGACACTCTGAGAAGGGCAGTGACTCCAGGTACTGTAGATAATACTACTAGAAGGCAGTGACTAGGTACTGGAGTGTGACTACTGAAGAAGCAGTGACTTAGGTACTGTGTAGTATGACTACTGAGAGGCAGTGACACAGGTACTGGTAGTATGCTGATTACTCAGAGGCAGATGACTCAAGTGCTGTAGCTATGACTACTGAGAGGCAGTGACTGAGGATACTGTAGTATGTACTACTTGAGAGGCAGTGACGCCAGGTACGTAGTATGACTACTGAGAATACGCAGTTACTCAGGTATTTCTGTAGTATGACTACTGAGAGAGCAGATCTGACTCAGGTACTGTAGTATGAAACTTGAGAGAGGAGCAGTGACTCAGGCTACTTTAGATAGACTACTGAGACGGACAGTGACTGATTGTATCGTTAGTATGACTACTGAGAGCAGTGACTCAGGTACTGTATTATGATTACTGAGAGGCCGTGAACTTAGGTAACTGTAGTATGACTACTGAGAGGACATTGTACTGAGGTACTGTATATGACTACTGATAGGCTGTACTAGGTACTGTAGTATGACTACTGAGAGCAGTGACTCAGTACTGTAGTATGACTACTGAAGCAATGACTGCAGGTATCTGTAGAAGTATGACTACTGCGAGAGGCAGTGACTCAGGTTCCTGAGTATGACTACTGAGAGGCAGTGACTGAGGTAACTGTCGTATTGACCTAGCTGAGAGGACAGTGACTCAGTACTGTAGGTAGATTACTGAGAGGCAGTGACTCAGGTACTGAATATGACTAGCTGAGAGGCAAAGTGTGGGGGACAAGGTACCTGTACGTATAGACTACAGAGAGGCAGTGACTCAGGTACTGTATGTATGTTTACTGGATAGTCAGCGACTCAAGGTACTGTATATGACTACTGAGAGGCAAGTGACTGAGGTAACTGTAGTTATGACGATCTGAGAGCATGTGACTCAGGTACTGTTATGTATGACTACTTGAGAAGGCACGTGATCATCAGGTACCGTAAGTATGAACTAACTGAGAGGGCAGTGAGACTCAGGTACTGTGGTGACTACTGAGAGGTGTTGCAGGATGTAGCATTTCTAGGTACTGTAGTTAAAGACCTACTGAGAGAGGGCAGAGTAGCTCATTGAGTACTGTCATTAGATAGCTGAGTTAGGCAGTGAACTCAGGAACTGTATATGTACTACATAGAGCAGATCCAGGACTGATGGTACTGATAGTTTTATGACACTAGAGCAGGCAGTGTACACAGTGTACTGTGAAGAAATGTACACTGAACGCATGATGAGTAACTCAGGTACTGTAAAGTAGTTACTTAACTGAGATAGGCAGTGACTCAGTGTACTGTATATGACTACTGAGAGGCAGTGACTCAGGTACTTTAGTATGACTACAGAGTAGTCAGTGACAGATGTACTGTAGTATGACTAATCTGAGAGAGGCAGAGACTGCAGGTACACAGTAGTATGATACTGATAGGCAGTGATGAGGTACTAGTAGTATGAACTACTGAGACTTGCAGTGACTGAGTACTGTAGTAATGACTCCTCGAGATAGGCAGTGAGACCTCAGTACAGTAGTATGAATACTGAAAGGCAGTGACTGAGGCTACTGTAGTATGACTACTTGTAATTTAGGAGCAAGTAGGACCTGTGGGTACACTGCGAGTAGTATGACTACTGAAAGGTGCAGTTTGACTGAGGTACTGTAAGTATATGACTACTGAGATGGTCAGTTCGACTCAGGTACTGTAGTACATGACTACACGAGAGGCAGTGACTCAGGTACTAGTAGTGTAGACTTGACTGAGATATTAGGCAGTCTGACTTAGGTAACTGTATAAAGCGTACTACTAGAGGCAGTGACTCAGGTACTGTAGTATTATTACTGAGAGGCAGTGACTCAGGTACTGTAGTAAAGACTACTGAGAGCAGATGACTGAGGTGCTACATGATATATGACTACAGAGAGGCAGTGACTCAGGTACATGTATAATGACTACTGAACGCAGTTACTCAGGTACTGAGATAGACTATGGTATTAGGCAGTGACTCAGGTACTGTATATGACTACTGAAGGCAGTGACTCAGGTACTTTAGTAATGACTACTGCATAGGATGACTGATGTACTGTAGTAGAGCTACTAGAAGGGCAATATGTGAGACTCACAGGTACTGTAGTAAGTATATTATACTGAGAAGTGCAGTGATTTAGGAGGTACTGTAATATGACTACTTGAGAGGCATTGACTGAGGTACATGTTAGTATGACTACTGTAGAGGCAGTGAACTCAGGATACTGTAGTATGACTACTGAGAGTGCAGTGACTCAGGTACTGTAGATGCGACTTAAACTGAGAGGCAATGAGTCTCAGGTACGTAGTATGACTACTGAGAGGCCAGTGACTCAGGTACTGTAAGTAATGACTACTGAGAGCAGTGAGACTGAAGGTACTGTAGTATGACTACTGAAGGCAGTGAACTCAGGTACTGTATATGATTACTGAGAGTGCATGACTCAGGTACGGTAGTGATGACTACTGAGAGGCAGTGACCAGAGGTACTTGTACGTATGACTACTCTACTGAGAGGTCATGTCTGCGACTCAGTACTGTAGTATGTTTACTGAGAGGCAGCGACTCAGGTACTGTAGTATGTACTACTGAGAGCAGTGCGACCATTCGAGCGGTACAGTAGGTTGAAACTAACTGAAGAGGCAGTGACTCAGGTACTGTAGTATGACTACTGAGAGCAGTGAACTACAGCTACTGTACAAGAGTATGGACTAATGAGAGGTCAGTGACATGAGGTAACTGCGTAGTAATGACTACTGAGAGGCAGTGACTCAGTACTGTAGTATGATTACTGAGTAGGTTCTAAGTGACTCAGAAGTACTGTATATGACTACTGAGAGGCGTGACTGAGTTACTTCGAATATGACTACAGAGGAGGCAGTTGACTCAGGAGTACTGTAGTATGTTTACTGATAGGCAGTGACGTCAAGTACTGTAGCGTATGACTACTGAGATCAGTGACATGAGATAACTGTAGTATGACTACTGAGCGAGGCAGTGACTCAGGTACTGTAGTATTACTATTGAGAGGCATGAGACTCAGGTACTGTAGTATGACTACTGAGAGGTCAGTGCTCAGGTACTGTATGTAGACTACTGAGAGGCAGTGACTAAGGTACATAGTATGACTACTGAGAGGCCGAGACTGAGGTACTGTAGTATTGCTACTGAGAGGCAGTGGACTCAGGTACTGTAGTATGATTACTGAGAGGTAGTGACTCAGGTACTGTATAGACTACTGAGAAGGCGTGACGAGGTACGTAGTATGAATACAGAGAGGCAGTACTCAGGTACTCGTAGTATGTTTTACCTGAGAGCAGTGACTCCAGGTACTGTAGTATGACTACTGAGGGCATTGACTGAGATACTGTAGTATGACTACTGAGATGCATGACCCAGGTACTGTAGTATGACTATTGAGAAGGGCAGTGACTCCAGGTACTGTAGTATGACTACTCGAGGAGTGCCAGTGCCTCAGGTACTGTAGTTATGACTACTGAAGCCCCCATGACTCCAGGTACTGTATTATGTCTACTGAAGGCAGTGACTCAGGTACTGTAAGTATGACTAACTGAGAGGCAGTGCTCAGCTACTGTAGATGACACGGAGAGGCAGTGACCAGTACTGTAGTATTGAACTATTGAGAGGCAGTGTCTCAGTTACTGTAGTATGACACTACTGAGAAGGCAGTGAACTCAGGTACTGAGTAGTTGACTACTGACGAAGCAGTGACGACTTCCACGGTACTGTAGTATCACTATCATGAAGGCAGTGTCCAGTACTGTATTATGACTACTGAGCAGGCAGTGTCCATATCTGTAGTTATGTACTACTGAGAGGCAGTGACTCAGGTCCTGTAGTATGAATACTAAGGCAGTGACTCAGGTACTGTAGTATGACTACTGAGAGCAGTGACTCAGGTACTGTAGTATGACTATTGAGAGGCAGTGTACTCAGGTACTGTAGTATGACTACTGAGAGTCAGTGACTTCAGGTACTGATATGACTACTGAGAGGGGGCAGTGTCTCAGGTACTGTAGTATGACTACTGAAGAGGCAGTGTCCTCAGGTACTGTAGTATGACTACTGAGAGCAGTTCTCAGGTACTGTAGTATGACACTGAGAGCATTGTCATCCAGGTACTGTAGCTAAAGACTAACTGAGAGGCAGTGACTCAGGAACTGTAGTACGACTGAAAGCGGTCTGACTGAAGACCTTCCTCTACGAGCGGCCAGGGTGCCAGCCCGCCCAAACACCACTGACCTTCACCCCTTATACCTAATGACACTTTCTTTACTTTTAATTCCCACGTAACATACCCCAGTTTCTCCCATAAATTCCTTTACAAACACTAATCAATTCCCCACAAAAGCCATTTTCTTCCACTAGGATATTTCGCTATTTTTGTTATCATTTACCACCCAGAGGAAAAGATCGAACTGTTTTTATCCTTCATTAACACTTTGGTGTTCTTGTCTCAGTGATTAGCAGCGCTCTGTTGAACAACTTCATCTGTTTGGTACTCGTTAGTTAAGAACATAAGATAAGACTGCCAGGCAGGCCTACTGACCCATGCGGATCAGGTCCATGTACCCTCACCCCCATTAGCCGCAATGATCCACCCAGTTAGGTCATCTCCACTCAAGGAAGAGCACTGCACCAGACCAGCAGCACAAGCTAGTCGGTCCCATCCACACCGACCACACCCACTCATGTATTTATATAACCTATTTTTAAAACGACACTACGTTTTAGCCTCAATAAATGTACTTGGGAGTTTGTTCCAGTCATCCACAACTCTATTACCAAACTACTGCTTTCTTATATCCTTCCTGAATCTGAATTTTTCCAACTTGAAACCATTGCTGCGAGTCCTGTCTTGGCTGGAAATTTTCAGCGCACTATTTACATCCCCTTTATTTATTCCTGTTTTCCATTTATTCACCTCGATCATATCCCCCCTAATTCTACACCTTTCTAGAGAGCGCAGATTCAGGGCCCTCAGTCTATCCTCATAGGCCTCAGTCTATCCTCATAGGGAAGATATCTGATACATAGGATCATCTTTGTCATCCTCCTTTGTACGTTTTCCAGAGCATTTATATCCCCTCAGTCTATCCTCATAGGGAAGATATCTGAAACATAGGATCATCTTTGTCATCCTCCTTTGTACGTTTTCCAGAGCATTTATATCCCTCAGTCTATCCTCATAGGGAAGATATCTGAAACATAGGATCATCTTTGTCATCCTCCTCTGTACGTTTTCCAGAGCATTTATATCCATTCTGTAATACGGTGACCAGAACTGAGCAGCATAGTCTAAATGAGGCCTAACCAAGGATATATAGAGTTGAAGAACAATCTGAGGACTTCTATTATTTATACTTCTAGATATGAAGCCAAGAATTCTGTTAGCTTTATTGCGAACACTAATGCACTGTTGTCTTGGTTTTAAATTACTGCTAACCAGAACTCATAAATCCTTTTCGCAATTTACCTGGAGTTTACCTGGAGAGAGTTCCGGGGGTCAACGCCCCCGCGGCCCGGTCTGAGACCAGGCCTCCTGGTGGATCAGAGCCTGATCAACCAGGCTGTTGCTGCTGGCTGCACGCAAACCAACATACGAGCCACAGCCCGGCTGATCCGGAACTGACTTTAGGTGCTTGTCCAGTGCCAGCTTGAAGACTGCCAGGGGTCTGTTGGTAATCCCCCTTATGTGTGCTGGGAGGCAGTAGTATTAAGATCTACATCATTTAGTTTATATGTGGCATAATTATTTACCTGTCCAACATTTAGAACTTTGCATTTGTCAATATTAAACTGCATCTGCCACTTCTCCGACCATTGCATCAGTCTATTCAAATCATCCTGGAGTGCTCTAGTGTCCTCATTAGAATGAATTGGACGGCCTATTTTGGTGTCATCAGCAAATTTGCTTATGTCGCTATTTATTTCCTCATCTATGTCGTTTATGTAAATTGTGAACAACAACGGGCCCAACACTGACCCCTAAGGAACACCGCTTGTGACGTGCCCCCATTCTGATTTCTCCCCATTTATGCAAACTCTCTGCTGTCTATTTGTCAGCCATGCCTCTACCCAGGAAAAAATTTCTCCTCCTATTCCGTGTGCCTTAAGTTTCCTCAATAGCCTCTGATGTGGAACTCTATCGAAAGCCTTACTGAAGTCCATATACACAATATCATATTCATTACCATGATCTACCTCCTCAAACACCTTAGTGAAAAAAGTTAGTAAATTCGTAATACAGTAACGCCCCTTTGTAAAACCGTGTTGAGATTCATTAATCAATCTGTGCCTGTCAAAATGGCTATGAATTGCTTCGGCAATTATTGATTCCATAAATTTTCCCACCTTGGAGGTAAGGCTTATTGGTCTATAGTTCGAAGCCAAGGACCTATCACCTGCCTTGTAAATAGGTCATTCATTCATTCATTAGAGATTTGCCGGTAATTCCGGCCCGGGTCTTCTCCAGATGGTGACCCGGCGGTGGCCCCCGGGGCGGGGGTGTCGTTCGTCTTCTTCATTCTTCTATCTTCTCTCTTGGGCCCCCCGGTTGGAGGGTAACTTCTTCTTCTATCTTGCATTGACTCCCCAAGTGGGGAGTGTCTTCTTGCTTGGGATCTTCAGTGTCACAGTTGGGCAGAGGCAGAAAACAGGGTCCCATTGGAGCCACACCCCAGCTTTAGCAGGCAGCAAAGTGCTGGGGAAACTTGTCTTGATGGTAGTGCTAGAGGGGGGAACCGTCTGCAGCAAGCTGATTAAACCTGTTCCTCAGTGCTTCGTGGTCGATTCCAGCATTGTTGAGGGCGGAGTAGATACGGTTGGCAAAGTGTTCTAAGTTGGTTTCACAATGTCGTTGATGTCCTGCTCACATTCTGGAGTTTGCATTGGGTTCTTCTTCTGGTTAGTTGTTCAGTGTCCACCACTCTTGCCCTTGGCTTCTTGTTGCCGTGGGGGATTGGCGGTGGCCTGGGGAGCTGCAGCTCTTGGTTCTTGAGTTTTGGCAGTCTTGACCTTGGCTCCTTGTTGTGGTGGAGCAGTTGTAGCGGTGTGGGGAGTTGCAGCCCTTGCTTCTTGTGTTTTAGCTTTCTTGGCTGGCGGTTGAGTTGTCCGAGGCAAGGCCTCGGCTTGGATAGTTGCGGTGGCGGTGGAGGCAGGAGGTGGTGGACTCTCATTGGTGGGATTTGCCGACGTATCAGTGGTCTCAGCTGGTCCATCTCTATGTCGAGTGGAGGTTGTGTCAGTGGTGGCACAGCAGTTAAGTGGCAATATTTGCAGTGGTTTGTAGGATCTCAGGGAAAAGTGGTGATGCAGGGAATGTGAGTTCAGGCATGTTGTTGATTTTGAATACTTCTTTGATGGTGGTGTTGAAGGAGCCAGCTCAGCTGCATTCTGTACATGAGCATACATGATGAAAACATAGGTCTTGGTGGGATCGGCAGCAGGTGGTGTGAGGAAGGTGGTAGGAGCAGCTTGCGTGGCTTGTAGGATCTTGGTAGTGTCTGCTTGAATTTGGCAATAGCAGAATATGTGGGTGCTTGTGGTTTGGACTTTGTTGTTGCTGTTGTTTTTGAGTATGTCCCTTCTGATAGGACACCTTGCAGCAAGAGTATGATGGTCATCCTTGCAGTTCAAGCATTGCGGTGAGGAAGACAGTGGTGAAAATTCTTGAAATCGTGGCCCTCAAGGCCACAGGTGGAGCAGTACTTCTTGTCTTTGGCAGGGCAGTTTTTGGTGATATGTGGTATGAGTAAAGTTAAAGCACTGTGGATTTGTTGGTATTTTTCTGCTTCAGTGAAAGGTGGATTGATATAGAAGTATGTATAGCCAGGCCCTCAGCGAGGGCTCTGGCTGCCATGTTGACGTCACTGAAGGTGACCTTCAGCATGGAGGAGGCGTTGGGTATCTTGGTAAGAAATTCCACCTTGGCCCAGGAATTCTTTGCTTCAATGGACAACTTGATCTCTTCAGTAGCTTGTGTAGTGATGAGTCTGTCGAATCTCTTGAGGAACACAGTTCTTCTGGTCCTCAGTGCTGGGGAATTCAGAACAGAGAATCCATGATCTTGTAGAGTGGACACAGCAGTAGTTGTGAGTATTTGCCATTTCCCACTTATCAGGCACTATGCCAGTTTGTAGTGATATGTTAAAAAGATTAGCCAAAGGTATGCTAAGTTCCTCTTTACATTCCTTTAACACCCTTGCAAACAGTTCATCAGGACCAGGGGATTTGTTAGGTTTTAGTTTCTCTATTTGTGTGAGGACCATGTCACTAGTTACCGCAATCGTACATAGTTTATTATCATCCTGTTCTACATAATCTATTATTTAGGGGAAAATCTATAGTATTTTCCTGGGTGAAAAAGAGAGGAAGTAGGTATTTAGAATTTCAGACATTTTCCTTATCACTGGGCAGTGTATCTGACCCGAGTTACTCTTAAGTGGGCCAACCTTGTCCCTAATCTTACTTCTGTATACCTGAAAGAATCCTTTAGGATTAATCTTTGAATCCCTTGCGACCTTAGCCTCATAATCCCTTTTTGCTTTTCTTATTCCTTTCTTTATTTCTCTCTTTAATTGAATATATTGATTTCTTAACTGCCCATCCCCTCTTTTGATACGCTTATATATGCCTCTCTTTTGACCAATGAGATGTTTTAATCTATTGTTCATCCATTTGGGATCATTTTTTCATCCATTTGGGATCATAGAGGAATAAGTTTACTGAGTATACAAGGAAAAGTGTATGGTAGGGTTATAATTGAAAGAATTAGAGTGAGAGAATGTAGGATTGCAGATGAGCAAGGAGGTTTTAGAGTGGGTAGGGGATGTGTAGATCAAGCTTTTACATTGAAGCATATATGTGAACAGTATTTAGATAAAGGTAGGGAAGTTTTTGATGCATTTATATAGTGGATAGGGGAGCAATGTGGCAGATGTTGCAAGTGTATGGAATAGGTGGTAAGTTACTAAATGCTGTAAAGAGTTTTTATGAGGATAGTGAGGCTCAGGTTAGGGTGTGTAGAAGAGAGGGAGACTACTTCCCGGTAAAAGTAGGTCTTAGACGGATGTGTAATGTCACCATGGTTGTTTAATATATTTATAGATGGGGTTGTAAAAGAAGTAAATGCTAGGGTGTTTGGGAGAGGGATGGGATTAAATTATGGGGAATCAAATACGAAATGGGAATTGACACAGTTGCTTTTTGCTGATGATACTGTGCTTATGGGAGATTCTAAAGAAAAATTGCAAAGGTTAGTGGACGAGTTTGGGAGCGTGTGTAAAGGTAGAAAGTTGAAAGTGAACATAGAAAAGAGTAAGGTGATGAGGGTGTCAAATGATTTAGATAAAGAAAAATTGGATAACATGTTGAGGACGAGGAGTATGGAAGAAGTGAATGTTTTCAGATACTTGGAAGTTGACCTGTCGGCGGATGGATTTATGAAGGATGAGGTTAATCATAGAACTGATGAGGGAAAAAAAGGCGAGTGGTGCATTGAGGTATATGTGGAGTCAAAAAACGTTATCTATGGAGGCAAAGAAAGGAATGTATAAAAGTATAGTAGTACCAACACTCTTATATGGGTGTGAAGCTTGGGTTGTGAATGCATTAGCGAGGAGGCAGTTGGAGGCAGTGGAGATGTCCTGTCTAAGGGCAATGTGTGGTGTAAATATTATGCAGAAAATTCGGAGTGTGGAAATTAGGTGAAGGTGTGGAGTTAATAAAAGCATTAGTCAGAGGGCTGAAGAGGGGTTGTTGAGGTGGTTTGGTCATTTAGAGAGAATGGATCGAAGTAGAATGACATGGAGAGCATATAAATCTATAGGGGAAGGAAGGCGGGATAGCGGTCGAAAAGGTTGGAGGGAGGGGGTAAAGGAGGTTTTGTGGGCGAGGGGCTTGGACTTCCAGCAAGCATGCGTGAGCGTGTTAAATAGGAGTGAATGGAGACGAATGGTATTTGGGACATGATGAGCTTTTGGAGCGTAAGCAGGGTAATATTTAGTGTAGGGATTCAGGGAAATCTGTTATTTTATATAGCCAGACTTGAGTCCTGGAAATGAGAAGTACAATGCCTGCACTTTAAAGGAAGGGTTTGGGATATTGGCAGTTTCTAGGGATATGTTTTGTATTTTTGTACGTATATACTTGTAAGCTGTTGTATTCTGAGTACCTCTGCAAGAACAGTGATTATGTGTGAGTGAGGTGAAAGTGTTGAATGATGATGAAAGCATTTTCTTTTTGGGTTACCCTGCCTCGGTGGGAGACGGGAGACTTGTTAAAAAAAATTGACTAGGGAATTACTAGAGATATGAGCAAATTCGCTGATGACACGAGGATAAGTTAAATAATTGACTCAGATGTAGATATCATTTCAGGAAGATATAAACAAACTCAGTTTATTATCAGAAAAGTGGCAGATCGTTAATGTTTAAATGAAAAATTTTCTAAAGCTCGGGAATGTTCTAACTCTACCCTTAAAAGCTAATAATTTGAACTTAGCCTACAGAATGTGAAAAGGATTTTGGGGTTTATGGTGGCAGAAAACATTAAAGCAAACAGCAGTGCCCAAAACGTATTTAAAAAGATAGATTCTGGGATTTATATCAAAAAGGTAAGAAAACAGAAGTCCAGCAGTATTTTTACAGCTTTTTAAAAATTTTGTAAGCCCCCCAAATTTTGCAGCCAGTTCTGGTTCCTATTCAGAATGGATATAAATTGTTAGAAAACTTAACGAAGAATAAAAAATTTTGTAATACATTAGAAATCTTCTTATGAATAAAGATTGAAATCTTTAAATTCTTTCACTTGTGGACGAAAAAAAGAGGGGGGGACATGATCGAGGTGTAAGTGGAAGAGTGTTTAACGGAGGGATATAAAAAAGGGTCTTGAGGTATCTCCCCAAAAGAGAACCCACAATAAGGATTCAAATTTAGATAAATTTCATTTAGAAATGATATAGTAAGTTAGGGTTTTGGGAAATTTGATGAGGGGGAACAGTCGCCTTGTGGGGTTATAGAAGCAAAAACCCTTGGGGAAGCTTCAAATTTGGTTTTGATAAGTACTGAGGAAAGTTGTTAGATTTGATGGGACTTGCACTGGTAAAAGATTTACAAAGTTTATGCTTGGCAGCACTGAAAGGGGTTTTGGGCAAATATTCTGTTTAGGATGGATGTGAAGAACTGGTACCCAGTAAGGGCCCAACATTCCTACGCGTGTTCCTCCTTTCTTTGTTTTTAAAGCAATTTAAAAAACAAGGGCTTAAAACTTTTTCCTTGAAAAAACCCCCCATTGACTGGTTCCCATTCAGATTTGTCCATTAATGGAAACTCTTTGTTTTGCGTTTTTTAAACCTTCCTGTTAGAACTTTCCCTCTTTCCCCTGAGCTGCAACTTTCTTAAGAATGTTTTGTGATTACTCTGTCAGTTTTACTGAAATCCAAAAAAAAATTCATATCCTTATAGTTTTTACTGCTCAAATGTATTATTGAAGAACTTTTACTCGGGAATTTTCCGGTTCAGTAGCCATGAATTTTGATTCATTTAGTGTGAGCACCTGGGACAAAAAACTGTCGCTCAGTACCGGGCGGAGCTTCACGCTACCATCTCTCTCAGTACCGGGCTGGAGCTTCCGCTCACCTCTCCTCAGTCCGGGGCTGGGTTTTCCAACTCACCATCATTAGTACCGGCTGGAGCTTCCACACCCCCTCTCTCTCTTACCAGGCTGGAGTTTCCCCACTCCCCATCTTTATTCCTAAAAACCAAACTTCTAAACTCGTCTCGCTCTATTATTTTCCAACCTGTTTTTTTAGATTTCCATAATCACTCTTTTTTCTTAAGTACATTTTTTTAAAAATTTTTAATTTTATGTTTTTTTTTGCTGTGTTTAAATACGATCTCTTGAAAAGTTATTCTTCATACATTCCCGAGTTTTAACCCAATACTTTTCACCATCACACAAAAATAAGGTCTTTCTTTATTTAAAATACTAAAATTGTCTTTAAGTATCATCCTCTTTCCCCTTTTGGCTACCTCCACTTTTCTAGTGATCCGGTATTTTGGGGGTACAAGGAACATGGAAAAGTTCGGTGAGTGCTATATTTTTAAATATTATTTTGCAATTTTTGTAATGCAAGTATTAAGAAGAATATCTTAAGTTCAGGAAGTTTTTGGCAAGGTAAAATCGCTGTCCGAAAATAGCTGAGCTGCTCTAGGTAAGAAGTTCGATGGGCCCGATTTGGGGGAAGAAAAAAGTTCCTTTTTCATAAAAAAGTTATATGGAACTTCCTATTGATAAAACGAAAAGGGGGAAATTAGGTTAAAGGGTTTTTAGGAAACAGCACGTGTTTCCTGATGCAATCTTAGTGATATGTGACCCCCAGCTGGGAAATTTTGGGGATTGACCGAGGACTTCGTGGGTTACGGCAACCCCTTCAAAAATTGGGTTTTGATTTAGAAATTAGTTGATATTAATATTTCAAAAAGACTTGGAGCCTGGTAAACAAAAAAATTTTAGCAAAAATAGTGCAAAAACTTGGTATAAATAAGCAGTTGAACACACAACACAATGGGAGGGAAATTTTGAAGTGTTTAATTCAGTTTGTCTAAAGAACATCCCAGTTATTAAACCCAATACACATACCACACACACCCACACACACACACACACACACACACAAAACACACACACACAACACACACAACACCACACACACACAAAACACAACACACACACCCCACACAAAACCCCACACACACACACACACACACACACACCCCCACACACCACACACACCACACACAATGAGCCAAGATGATGGATGTGGTACTTTAAAACCCCATGCCAACATGTCAGGGACACAACCGGAGAGAGGGGGGGGATACCCGCAAATGGATCTTGTGTTCACCCTGAGAGTTTAGACATTTAGGACATCACTTGAGAGGCCCCTTTGGGCAGCGATCATGGGTTCTGAGTTTTTTACTATATAGTAGAGTTACAAGTGGAGAAAGGGAACAGGAACGAAGGGACGGCCAAACTATAAAAGGGGGGACTACACAGGTTGGGAAAAATTCCTGCAGGAGGTTTAGTGGGAAAAGAATGGTAGGGAAAAAAAGTAAACGAGATGACGAATATGTGGCAACAAAGTGCAAAGGGGGCAGAGGAAAATTTTTTTCCCAAGGGGAAAAAGAAATAATAGAAGACCAAAAAAGGTCCTTTGGGTTTACCCCAAGGTGTAGGGGGCAAAACTAAGTGCAACAGAGAAAGGAAAAGGACAGGGGGAAGGACCCAGGAAAAAAAAGGAATTAGTAGGAAAAAGCCAGAAACGAGTATGCGCGATAAGGAGGGGCCAGCGACATATAAAACGACATGCTCGAAGTCAAAACTGACCGAAACGGCCCTTATAGCCCATTGGGGAAGGGAAAAGGGAAGGGATATAAAAAAGGGGGAATGGTCAAATTTGGAGGAGCAACAGTTTTTGGAAACAGTGGGAAAAGGCTGGGGGGGAAGAAGTGGGGAACCCAAGGGGAAACACAAAGTGTTGGGGACCAACAGATAAGGAGGGGAAAAAGAAAGGGGCAGAAAAGGCTTTGGGGCCGGGCCAGTGGGCCAGAAGGGGAATACCCAACAAAATTTAACACACCCAAAAGGGAAAAAGGGGGGTAGGAAACGGGGAAAGTGCCCCCTTTTAAAAAAACAAAAAGGGACCAAAATCCTTTCTTGGGTTTAAAAGGGAGAGATTTTGGGGGGGGTGGGCACCAATAAAAAAAAAATCCCCGCACATTCCAAAGGAAACTGGCAAAAACCTTTGGGAGTTTTAATGGGAAAAGCAAAAGGGAGGGGGGGGTTTTTTGCATCTTCGGGACGCATGGGGCCTTTTGACACATTTCCCTCACAAAGATTAGTGCAAAGTGAGATCAAGCGCTAAACAGGAAAGGGGCACGAAAGGATCAAGAATCCCGAAGGGAGGCAAAAAACGATCATGGTAGAAATGATTTTCCACAGTGGGCACCCTGTTACGAGCGGGTCCCACAGGGGTGGGCCCCTAGGACCAGTGCTTTTTTTGGTATAGTAAACGACAGAGGGAAGGGGTTAGACTCAGAATGCCCCTGTTTGCAGATGATGTAAAAGTTAATGGGGAAATTTAAAATCTGATGAGGACCAGGCAGGACTTCAAAAGACCTGGACAGATGGACACCTGGCCGCAAAGGGCTTCTCAAAATTTAAATCCTGCCAATGCAAAGTCAAAGATGGGGGAAGGCACGAAGACCCGGGCAAGTATAGGCTAGGTGGCCAAAGACTGCAACCTCACTCAAGGAGAAAATCTTGGGGTAAGTAAACACCGAGCATGTCTCCGGGAAAAGCACACATAAATCAATAACGCTGCAGCTATGGGCGCCTGGCAAACCTAGAACAGCTTTCCCCGATCCCTAGAAAGGGAAATCATTAAAGACACTGTAACCGTTTTTTCCCGGCCCATCGGAGTTGCAGACCTGTTTGGAACCCGCACTTGAAAAAGCAGCAAGAAACTAGAGAAAGTACAAAGGTTTGCACAAGGTTAGTTCCAAGGCAAAGGGGGAATGTCTAGAAGAAAGATTAAAGGGAAAGGGCCTGACACACGGAGGCGGAGGGGGGGAGACATGATAAGACATATAAAATACTGCGTGGAATGACAAGGGTGGACAAAGACGGGTTTTCCGGGGGAGGGGACACAGAAAAAGGGGCCACAATGGAAATTTTAAGCACAAATGAGTCAAGGATGTGGAAGATTTCTTCGTATAGAGTTTAAGGCAGGAATCCCTAAAAAATGACGTAGGGGAGGCAGGAACCATACCATTTTTTAAGACGGGGTTTTTGATAAAGCCATGGAGTGGGGGAGAGGAGGCCTAGTAAAACGGGAAGAGGGGGGGCCAGGATGGGACTCAAACCCACTGCAACCACAAAAGGTGGACAAATAGGTGAGTAACACAAAAACCCAAACACACACACACCCCACACACACACACACCCCAAAACCACACACACACACACACCACACACCCCAAAACACATCACACAAAACAACCCCACAACAACCACACACACACACCACGGCAGGGGGGTGACCATGCGCCCAGTGGGGGGGGGGGGGGGGGCCAGGAGCTTAAACTCAACCCTGAACCTCATCTAGGTGAGTACAACTAGGTGATACCACCACACACACACAATCAATGAAAGGCGGGGCCCCATGAGCTAGAAATCGCCCCCTGCAACCACAACAGGGGAGTAAAAATAGGTGATACACCACACACACCACAACAAAAACACCCCAACACACCCAAAACACACAACACAAACAACACACACCACACAACACCACAAAACACACACACACACACGCACAACAACACACACGCACACACCCCAGGAAAACAGTTAAACTGAAATAGAATTTCAATAGACGGGGATAAAGGAAAGAACATGTCAATGGAAAAAAAAATGCCTCAAGAGGCCGTGGAGACTATTGGAGGGGGAAAGGGCAGGTCATTTTTTTGTGTACGGGCCCCAAGAAGCCAAGGGGGCCAATTTTGAAGAAATAAACAGGGGAGAAAAAAATGATTGAAGGCGTCATAAAAAACAATGGGGGAGGGCAAATGCCCCAGGTAAAAAATTTTCAGAAAATTGGGGTGGTTTGCGAGGGGAAAGGGTAGGGCCTGCAGAGAAACTTTCAGGAAGAACTTCGAACCGGGATTCTGCAAGAGAAAGCAAGACTGAGGGACAAAGAGGGTCCCAGAGAGTATCCCTCGCCCGCACAGAACCCAAAAAGAAAGGACTACATTGAAAGAGGGGACAGAGACGAAAGGGGGAACGAGAACAATGAAATGGCGGACCCAGAAACAGGAGGAAGGGCAAACACACCCCACAGTTCCCCACCAAAGACTCCCCCCGACATTCCAAAAGCAACTGAGCAACCTTACTAAACCAACCCCTGTTTCCCCTGCCACCAAACCCCCATATCACAAACCTCACCCCAACAGCTGCCCTTAGGGCTTCTGACCCCACCCCATCAACACAACCCCCCACACCCCAGCCCCATATAGGCCCCCACCAAGGTTCCCCACCCCCCCAAACCCCCAAATTCTTGCTACCACAAAGTGAAAAGAAACTAAAGGTTTGGTCACAAACCGGATGGAAAAACGAATAAAATGAGGAGGGAATGAAAGAATCATGAAAAATCCCCCACACATAGCAAACACAGAAACAAAACTCGCTGAGACAATAACAGAAAAAATCTTCCCAAAAGGATTTCAGTCCTGAGGAAAGATGAAGGAGTAAGGGGGAGGAGGGTTTGCATGTTATAAAACACCCAGGGGATTTGAGGAAATGGAAGGGATGGACCGATTGGAGAAAGAGACTACATTGTAGGTACAATTTAGTCCCGGGGAAAATAAAGTATCATTTGGAGTATGTATAACCCCCCACAGAACTGCAGGGGGCCCAAAGAGGAGTACAAGAAAACAACAGGGTAGGGGGAACACTGGTGAGGGGGGCAAGAAAGCTCACTCGAGCAGACAAATTTTGGTAAAGGGCTTTCAACCACAGGGGGATCGATGGGAAAACCCGGGGCACATGGGGGTCCCAAACATGGAGGCCAAGATGATGGAGTGGTACTTAAAACCTCTGCATCAACAGTCAGGGACACAACCAGAGAGAGAGGGGAGGGTGAGCCACAAGACTGGATCTTGTGTTTTACCCTGACAGTTCAGACATTGAGGACAATTACGAGGGCCCCTTGGACTAGCGATATGTGGTTTTGAGTTTTACTATATAGTAGGTTTAAAATGGGAAGGTAACAGGGAACGAAGGGGGGCAGGCCAAACATAAAAGGGGGGACTACCAGTATGAGAAAATTCCCGCAGGAGGTCAGTGGGCAGAGAAATGGTAGGAAAATCGTAAACGAGATGATCGAAATGTGGCAACAAAGTGCAAGGGGGCAGAGGAAAGTTTTTGTTCCCAAGGGGAAACAGAAAAAAAAGGAAAACCAAAAAGAGCCTTTGGTTTACCGAAGGGGTAGGGGGCCAAAAACAAGTGCAACAAGATGGAAAAGGACAGGGGGCAAGGGCCCAGGAAAACAAGGAGATTAGAGAAGACCAGAAAGATATGCCAGATAAGGAGGGGGCCCAGCGAAGTATGAAAAGACATACACGAAAAACAAATCTGACCCCAAACGTGTTTGCCCATTAGGGGAAGCAACAGTCAAGGCCAGGTGATAAGGCTGAGGGGGAAAAAGGGGAGAACTCACAAGAACGATCAAGAGGGATGTAGGAGCTCAACGAGATTTAAGGGGAAATATTTACGAGAGACGGAAGGGGCTTTGGGGGGGCAGACCAGATGGGGAAAACCCCGAAGGAAACACCAACAAGTGTTGGGCCCTCTACAGATGAGGAGGGGTGAAAAAACTGAAGGGACATCGATACCTCAAAGGGAATGGACCGGACAAATCTCCCCGTGGGGCCTTAGAGAGGGAGCAAATGTTGTGCGTGCCACTTACCCAATCTTAACCTCCCGGGGAAAATGGGCAACTACCTGAGGATGGGAAGACGGAAATGATTCCCATTTTTTTAAAAAAAGGGGCAAAAAAGGGGATAAACTATAGACCCCGTGTTTATGACGTGTAAGTATGCAAAAAATTTTGGAGAAGTTTCAGGAGGAGAGTGGTGGGGCACCTGGAACTGAACAGGGGGTATAAATCCCAACCAGCACGGATTCCGGAAGGCAAAACCTGGTCACAAACCTTCTGGAGTTTTATGATAAAAAAAAGAAGTAAAACAAGGAAAAAGGGGTGGGTTTATTGCATCTTCTTGGACTGCAAGAAGGCCCTTTTACACAGTTCCCCACAAGAGTTTTGGCAGAACTAGAGCATCAGGCCATATAAAAAGGAAGGGCACTGAATGGACAAGAAAACCTGACAGGGGGGGCAACAAGAGTCAGGTCGTAATGATGATCACAGTGGGGACCTGTTAGGCGGGGTCCCCAGGGGGCGTCCCCAGGACCAGTGCTATTTTGGGGATATTGAACGACATACGGAAGGGGGTTTGCTCAGAAGTGCCCTGTTTGCGATGATTAAAATTAAAAGAGGGGAATTAAAAACGATGAGGCCAGGCAGGACTTCAAAGAGACCTGGACGATGGACCCGGGCCCGCAAATGGCTTCCGAATTTAATCTGCCAAATCAAAGTCAGAAGATAGGGGGAAAGGGGACGAAACCCCCGACAGAGTTTGGCTAGGCCAAAGACTGCAAACCCACTCAAGGGGAAAAACTTTGGGGTGAGTATAAAACCGACATTCTCCTGAAGCACACATCAACAATAACTGCTGTAGCAAATTGGGGGCCTGGCAAAACCCAGAACACATTTTGATACCTTTGTAAGGAAACATTTAAGACACTGTACACCGTTATGTCGGGCCCCTACGGAGTATGCAGCACCTTTTGGAACCCGCACTTGATAAGCACGTCAAGAAATGAGAAAGACAAAGGGTTTTCGACAAGGTTTGTTCCCAAACTAAGGGGGGAAAGCCCCTGAAGAAAGATTTGGAAATCGGCCCACGACAGGGGGGACAGGAGGGCAGGGGAGAAGATAACGACTTTAAAAACTGCGTGGAATAGACAAGGTGGACAAGCAGGGTGTTC
>NC_069448.1:33147354-33162393 GCF_026875155.1 Cherax quadricarinatus | reverse complement strand
GAGGGGGGCGTGGGCCTTCAAACTTTGACCACAAAGGCCCGAGCCGGTACAACAAAGACCCAAATCGTGCATTAGTGTGAACAAAGTACTCACAAACACAATAAACACTTACAGGAAGTGTGATCAGCTTCTTTAGTGATAAGATTGTGAACAATAAGACAAATCATGTGGAACATAGTGTACCAGTGTGCGTTTTCCTAGACTATGGAAGACGTGGACATCCAAGGACACTTCAGCTTCTATCAAGTCACCGATACCTGTCAAGATGTGAAGAACACCATAGCTCACGCTACAAGAGCAAGGTAGGTTACGAATTTCTTGTAGTACGGGAACTGCGCAGTTCTTGAGTCGCAAGGAGTTTGTAATCAACCTATAGTTTGGCAGTAAGGTGCGAACTTTTGAGTCCAAACAAGTACGTAATTTATCAGCAATCAGTGAATGAAAATATGCTGACATAACACCCCCTAGGGGTAATTTATAATCTTACAAATTATAAATCTTTACAGCCCATTGAGAGATGACTTCGACAGCTTCTCAAGACCTCGTCTGCAGGGGCGCTGTGCTGGCGATGAGTTGTCTTCTAAGTTCAGATACAAACTCTTTAAACTTAACTGGTAATGCCATTTCTCAACAACTTCGTTCCCTGCTGTCCAGCCACTGACCAGTTTTCCTTTCTTGACCTGAAGACTCAAAACAGGAGGACTACTACGAATCTTCTTGTTTTCCTCGGTCAGTCGCTGAATCTCCATCTTCGCCATCCTCAATTCTTCCTTAAGCTGTTGGTAAAGTTGCTCGGTGGAGGCATCTTGCTTCAGTTCGTAGAGAGCGTGCAAACAGGTCTTCACAGAGCTAAGTACACGTCACCACTCCTAAGTACAACGAACACATATGCGGTATAATGTGATCCTTTACTGACTACGTTTCGCCCACACAGTGGCTTTTTCAAGTCACAAACAGATCTGAAAAAGCCCACTGTGTGGGCGAAACGTAGTCAATAAAGGATCACATTATACTGCATATGTGTTCTTGTACTTAGGAGTGGTGACGTGTACTTAGCTCTGTGAGACCTGTTTGCGCGCTCTCTAATATTACAACTATTACAACATATTACCACTATTATAAGTTGGATAAATTTAGATTTAGAAAGGACATAGGTAAGTACTGGTTTTCTAACAGAGTTGTAGATGCGTGGAACAGTCTTCCAGTGGGGTGGTAGAGGCTAGGACCTTGGGAGCTTTAAGATGAGACTGGACAAATATATGAGTGGGAGGGGCTGGGTTTGATTGGTGTCATTGGGTACGGAGTTATTTCTTGGGTAGCTTTGGGTAGAGGTCGTTTTGATAAGGACCTGCCTCGCATGGACATAGCCTTTGCAGTTTCTCATTATATGTTCTTATGTTACAACTGCTAAACCATCACTACCACACAACCACTATCACAACTGCTCCTCTCACACCCCACCTTCTATATTTCTACAACTTTTTTAAATTATGTGTTTTCACTCTTTCAAAGAGCTGGCACTAGAAGCTTTCTTTGGAGCATGGACTTATTAACAGTTCAACACTAAACGACTGAATACAGTGACCCTCGCATAACCTATTAATCCGTCTGAGAGCTCAATTTAGGCGAATTATGTAGTGAATTAATTCCCCATAAGAAAAATGGAAATCAAATTAATCCATTCCTGACACCCAAAAGTATGAAATTTTTTTTTTTTACCACATAAATATAATTTTAATACACAAACTGAAGAAGAATGCACAGTTACATGACACTTTACCTTAATTGAGATCTTGTAGAATGATAGGATGGGAGTGAGGGGAGAGGTTGATGGTCTTAGTGTTTAGAGGAATCCCCTTCATTAGACTTTAGGTGTCAAAGTCCTTTTCCAGGGTTACTTCCCTTCTTCTTTTAATGCCACTGAGACTAGCTTCAGATCACTTGACTTCTGTTGCACATACATATCTGTCCATAGAGGTCTGTACCTCTACATCCGTTATGACTTTCCCTTAAATTGGTTACACAACACTGTCAGTGTACAGTTGCCAACACGGCTTGCAACAACTGTTGAAGGGTGATTTTCATCCATAAAGGTTTGCATCTTTAAGGCCCATTGCACGGGGATTTCCTTAATCTTTGAAGTAGGCAACTCTTTCAGTTTTTCTCTTCCCTCCTCTGAAGCAGTTTCTCAAGTCTGCCTCTTTGCTTGTTGAAGATGAACTAGCAGCTCAACAGTGTGTTCTTCCATTGTCCTCGTCACCAACTACTTCCACATCTCTCCCACTAACTTTCCAACTCCAAAAGGACTTACCACAATGCCACAATTGATTCCTCAACTGCCAGTACAACTCTTCAGGTTAACCCCTCAAATTCCTCAAATCCCTTTGGTCTAACATTCTGGCCACAGTTTCTTCCATCAGAGTTCAAAGGTCCTCTTAGTCACTCCCTCCCCAAGCCTAACTTAAGTTTATCACAGTTGAGGATATTAAAGTGATCTCATCCAAAATCTCTTAGGTCAATTTGAGTTTCTGAGTCACGACAAAGCCCTTTCAAACAGAGCTTTTGTGTTACAGTTTGTTTGAAGTTCTGCAATAACCTGCTAGGTCCATGGCTGCAGGAGTGTATCTGCTGAATCCTAACAGAGCTGTCACAGCAAGTGTAGTCCATGAAGTCTGTGAATAACTGACATCCACCAGCATGTGTATTCCGTGAGAGTCTGGTGACCTAACGACATTCACCAGCAGTGTATTCCATGAGTCTTGCGAATACTCTCATCAGGTATACTCCGTGAGAGTCTGGTGACTACTAACTTCATGTGTACTCCGTGAGGATCTGGTGACTACTGACTTCAGGTACTCTATGAGGAAGTCTGGTGACTACTGACTTCAGGTGTACTCCGTGAGGAAATCTGGTGACTACTGACTTCAGCTGTACTCCCTGAGGAAGTCTAGTGGCTACTGACTTTCAGGCCGGCTCAGCAGTCCCCACATTAGGTCTGATGACATACATCGTGGTACCTCCAGCCGGCATGTGAACTACCCAACCACCAGTGTGGTAGGAGGCCGCAACAAAGGTAAAAGATAGTTACAAATATTAAAAAAAATAGAAATGTATACCTTTTTATGCAAACAAGATGGTGATCCTGAGATGTCTAACAAGAGTAAAACTCTAAGGTAGTGATTGGACAGCTTCAGCAATTCACTGGTGTCAGACTGACAATATAGAAGTGAGAATTAGGTTTTATAAAATAGCTGGATGAAAAAATTTAAGGGTTTCATAACACTAGTCGTGGAAGGTGGGTACAAAACTGCATTTTATTCTGACTCAGACCAGCATCACTTAGAAATATTTAAGTTGATGTTCAGTAGAAATGAAATATCTCCTACCTGTTGATTCCTTTTTGACTGCAATTTTTCCATCCCTTTCAAAGCACTGGTGGATTTTTTGGTTGTGTCATAGCTTTCTAAGTCTGTAGAGGAGATTTTGTCATATTTTGGTCAGGCAGTCATTGACATAAACATCTGTTTTCATATTAATAGATGTTCTTAACAGTTCACTTCTTTGTGAACTAGAGTTGAACTTTAGTATCAGTGATTTCTCCAGTTTGGTAACCAATCACTTGACACTCCTTTATGTCAACACTAAGTATGTTGAGACGAAGATGGTCTTGGGATAAGTTGTAATGTGGTTTGTTTATATGTTTTCTTGAATTATAGTTGGTAGGTAGAAGGTTGCTATTTACTACAACTGAGTCAGATAGTTGTTGTTGTTCAAAGTGGTCTTGAAAATTGTATCATAACATTGGTAAGTTGTAAGCCCACTCTTGCTCTTTCATTCATGATGTTGGTATTTAGTTGGGTAACTTGATCTTTTAGACTGTTGATGGTGTCCTCAGACTGGGTGTGGGTGTTGCTTAGTTGTTCCAGTGCATTTAGTTTATGTTCTAGAGTTGTGATCTTGCCAAGGTATTGAGGGTTGGAGATTTGTAGTTTTTAGCTTCCCTGGTTAACATGTCATTAATGTTTTAAGTTCCTGCATTTCCTGAGTTAGCTTGATGATTGTTTGGTTCTGGATCCTAATGAGTTTACTTATTTTCTTGGTCCGTAATGTTCATATCATCAAATCCACAGAAGGAATTATCTTGGATATTTGTGGTGGCAGCCATTTTTATTGTTGTCTGGCAAATGTTGTGGTGATGGGTGGTGAGGATTGTGTCCTTCTGGCTGGCAGTAGGAGACGCTTTACTTGTAGTAATGCTTTTCTCACCTGTGGTGTTAGGATCCTTGGTTGGTTACTGGATCTTCCTAATGTTCCTTGACCTCTGGCCATTGACAGTAGTTTCAGATGAATTGTAGGTGATGGTAATGGATAGATGTTGTGGAGTTTCACTTCGCCTGGCAGTGGGGTAGATGATGGTAACATGAGTCTTCTTAGTTTGGGAATACGTATTGTGTATTTTTGGGTGATTTCTGCAGTTGATTTATATTATTGTGGGTCTCCACACATGTCAGTGTTATGTGGGTCTTTACTTAGGCCATCACAGGGTTGTTAGGAACCTGAGGTGGAAGAAAAATAGAGATGTTAGGATTTTGTTTCCTCTGCTGCTGCCCCAGATGTTGCTGATCTACTCCCATTTTACATTTATCCTCCATTTTATGTTGCACTCTCAGTGAGTGTTGGTTCTTCTGTCATGTGAAATTTTCTAATAGTCACACCAACACTACATTTTATAAACAGTACTATATTCTTCAATTTTTACACATTTATTTCAGGAAAATTTAAAAAATTTCCAGTTTCAATAAGCCTGCTAGCATAAGAGGGTTGTTTAGATTCCCTGCATGACATTTTTTTTAATTATCTTATTACATTAACTTTGGGTATATTTTCTTTATTTATTATTTATTTATTTATTTATTTATTTATTTAATTTATTTACTTATTTTATGTCTTTGCAAACAGTACATTGAGATTTTGTATTTACAATAGTGGGTTGCAATGCAAAGAGAGCCTCTATTATGCCTTGGCATTATGGGCCAACTTAACATTATTGGCTTACATTCTACTTAACACTAAGGATTATATGATAGTTGTACAGTAGGATAGTAATTATTTCATAGTTGAACAGTACATTATTAATTAAAAGTGAATTAAATTTGTATAAGACAAATGATATATTCATATAGTCTAAAATACTTTTTGTGGAAAACAACGGTTCAATTATATTCCTGTCAACAAAGGATAAAAGTTCAAACTGATTATTTCAATTATGATGTGGGAGTACATAGGTGAGTATGTGTGTACTGAGTATTTAGCATTTAGTCTAGGGTGATTAAGTGGCTTTTGAGAAGAGTCTTAAATTGATTTTCAGACTGGGTTACTTTAATATCTTCTGGTAATGAATTCCATATTTTAGGGCCCTTTATGTGCATAGAGTTTTTACACAGTGTGATATGGACACGAGGTATATCAAAAAGAGATCTGTGTCTTTGTTGTGGTCATGGGTCCATCCCATAATATTTCCCTTTGAAGCCAGTTTTTGGCCCGTAACACTACACCAAAATTCTAGCAGCTTCCAATCTTGCGGGAAAGAAAGGTGGTAATCCTACATATGAGAGAATGGGTCTGTGTGGTCTGCATAATGAGAAAAAAAAAACAGCGACCAGTTTTTTGTGTAAAACAGCGACTTTGCAGTGTATTTTCATAGGGATTTTATACTTATATTTTTGGGTTTCTTGGTCTCATTTGTTTGAATGGAAAATATTTATAGAATTAGGGGGTTTCTACAAGCTAGATTTCATTTCACTCGGGCATGAGAGAGGAGATGGAGGATGATTTGTGAATGGTTTGCAGACTAAAAGTAGCTTGAAATTAAGTTTGAAGTAGTGGAAATTTTAAATTTTTTGCCAATGTTCAAGAGTAAACAGATCATGTTCTGCATCCAACGGGCTGGTTTAATACGAGGTCATGAATGGGATGATATTATTTGTACAATTTTTATAATTATCAATAGTATGAATAACAGTAAATCTTTTTTTTTTGGGGTTTTGTGTGTGAATAAACATTCGAAATGAAAAACAAGTGTAATATAAGAGGTTCCTGGAGAGGTGACTGATGAAAAGAGAAAATGTTATTTTAGTGCCAGGAATGCCATTATTTATTCTGGACCCTATTTTGAAAATGGTTTTTTTTTAAATTTTGTGTGAAATTGGCCAAATTAGTATTTTCTGATCAGTTTATTGAGTATTTTGAAATAGGTAATGACCAGTTTTTTCTTGTACTAAATCGATAGAGTGAAAGGAGTACTCAATCGATAGAATGAAAGAATTCTAATGACATAGCTATGATTTTCTTGACTGGAATTGGCCCAAAATAGGGCGAAAATAGGCAAAGTCACCGTTAAATAAACACGCAGAGACTACTAAAATTTGTGAAGCGTAATTCCAAGAACTTTCCATCAAATTTCATGCTTTTGGTTTCACTATCTATTGGAAAAAGATTTTCTATCATTTCGTAAATTTTTTTTTTTTTTTTAAATTTTCGCCCGTGAGAGCAATTTAAAACCAGGGGTCACAACCTTTCCTAACTCTACCTCTTGCACACTCCTACAGCACACTGGTGTCTGACCTTTGTATATTCCTTCTTTAGCACAATTCACCCTGCAGTGCTCTGTGACTCTCCAGGTTTAGCACTTAGTTTGTTTATATTACTGCTTCTCCTCACTCAACGACAGAATTCCATTCCTAAGACCACATCAGTAAACGAATTCCTCGCTAAGTGATGAATTTATTTTAATATAATGTAGTGGTTTGTGTCAACCATGTTTGTTTTATTTTAAATGTCACCTTTGAAACCATTTATTACATTTCTGGAATTTTTAAATGTTTATACAGTATGTACTGTATATTGTAATAAACAGAATAGAGGAAATCAGCTCTAATATACATTATATAAGTATGCAAACTGGTTAGAGAGCCCATCATAAGTCCGAGGTGTCGTAAACAAGTGCATCAAAAAAGTGAGAAGGGGCTGTAATTATTATATTCCAAGAATAAAATAAAAATTAAAGATGTTTGGTTGAAGTCATATTGCGTACTCAGTTATTACCCTTTGACTGTTTTGGTCATATATATACGTTTTATGAGCCACTGTTTTTTGATGTTACAGTATATACAGTGGTCCCTCGCATTTCGTATTTTCTCGGCAATCAAGATTTCGAAAAATCATAGGGATATTTTCGTATAAACATGGGCTCGCTTTTCATGGGTTGACCGCGAGTATTTATTTCTTCCGGGACGCGTACCCAGGGCGTGAGCCGTGGCGGCAGCCAGTCTGGCATTGTTTACCAGTTGGCGAAGGTCCCCTCACGTGCTCCAGTGAAATAATTTCATAATACTCCATTTATTTTAGTGCTTGCAAGTACTAAATAAGCTACCTTTGGCTCCAAAGAAAGCCCCTAGTGCCAAGCCTGTGGTAAAGAAGTGAGAAATACGATTGAATTTAAAAAAAAACATCATTGAACAATATAAAAAGTGGTACAAGTGCGGCCGAACTGCCAGGATGTACAGTGGACCCCCGCATAACGATCACCTCCAATGCGACCAATTATGTAAGTGTATTTATGTAAGTGCGTTTGTACGTGAAAGTTTGGGGTCTGAAATTGACTAATCTACTTCACAATATTCCTTATGGGAAAAATTCGGTCAGTACTGGCACCTGAACATACTACTGGAATGAAAAAAGTTCGTTAACCGGGGGTCACTGTATAAGAAACCCTACAAAACCATATGCCATAGTGACCAAGAAAAAGGAAAACAAGGATGCGGTTTTTTTCAAAGGGGGTAACTATGCTGACAAAAATGAGATCACCAGTACTGGAAGAGGTTGAGAAGTTATTATTGGGGTGGATAAATGAGAAACAATTAGCAGGAGATACTCTTATGACTTCGATTATTTGTGAAAAGGCTAGGCAGTTGGGACAACGATCTGGTAAAGAAATTGCCTGAAAATAGTGGTAATGTAGTGAATTTAAGGCCCGCAAAGGTTTGTTTGAGAGATTTAAGAACTGACTGGGATACACAGTGTGGTAAGGCAGGGTTTAGCTGCCAGTTTGGACCACAAGGCTGCTGAAAAATATGTGCATACATAGAGGCTGAAGGACTGAAACCTGAACAAGTGTTCAATTGTGACAAAACAGGCCTCTTTGGATGAAAATGGGCCAAAGAGGACCTTCATTACACAGGGGGAAAAGGCAATGCCAGGACACAACCTATGAAAGACAGGGTTTACGCTAATGTCTGTGCTAATGCTAGTGGGGATTTCAAAGTGAAGCCATTACTAGTGTACCATTCTGAAAATTCCAGTGTTCAGGAAAAACAATGTTATGATGAGTAAATTGTGTGTGTTTTGGAAATCTAATAGTAAGGCATGGTCACAAGGAAATTTTCGTCAAGTGGTTTTAATGGAGTGTTTGGCCCTAGTGTGAAGAATTACCTCCTTTAAAAGAAATTTGGGTCTCAAGCGCCTGCTAGTAATGGACAATGCACCTGCTCAACCTCCAAACTTGGGTGACCTAATTTTCGAGGGGTTTTGGGTTCATCACAGTAAAGTTCTTGCCCCCGAATACCACTCCTCCCTCCAGCCCATGACCAGCAGGTCATTGCAAACTTGAAAAAACCTACACCAAAGCAATGTTTCACAGGTGCTTGACTGTGACCACAGACACTCACTTGAAACCCCAAGGGAATTTTGGAGAAGAACACTTCAGCATCTTCCATTGCATAATCCTTAAAGGTAATGGCTTGGGGGGGAGTGACTACCAGGACTTTGAAATCTGCCTGGAGAAAATTGTGGTCAGATTGTGTCGACAAAGGGGTTTTGAAGGGCTTGGGACGACCATGATGTGCCTATGTTTGTTGTTAAATCAATTGTGGCACTGGGAGTTCCATGGGTTGAATGTGAGTTTTGGGGGATGTAGAAGAATTGGTGGACACCACAACGAAGGCTCACCACTGAAAGGAGCTGCAAGAGCTTCAGCAGGAACAGCAACAGATCACAGCTCAGAACTTGCTGCAGAGTGAGGAGAAGGGAGATGGAAGATGGGGAAAATGGAAGATGGTAAACATGTGCTGGGAACTTTGATATCATTGCAATTTAAATGAAACGTGGTATGATTTAAAGAGTCGGGATATGACTGCTGAGTGTAATATTCAGGGATTTAAGTTTCTCAGTGTGGATAAGATTAAATGGGAAGGGGGAGGAGTTGCATTGTATGTTCGAGAAAATATTAATTGTTCATAAAAACAGGTATAAAAAAAAGATGGAGCAACAACAGAGTCTGGGTTTTTGGGGAGAGTTTGTGGAGGGTCAAGAAAAAAATAATTCTAGGTGTAATATACCGACCTCCCGGCTTTGGGTCACGATAGGGGGGAGACTTCTTTGGGACGAAATTGTTAGGGCTTCTGGGCACAGTAACATAGTCATAGTAAGGGACTTTAAAATTTAGTCAAAATTACTGGAATTCTTTTCCCGGGAATCTAGAGTCCAGTACTTTAAAGGAAACAGTTTGGACTGTTTTTTTGAAACAGAGCGTAACTGAGCCTACCAGGGTAATAATTTGCTAGACCTAGTCTTGTCAAATAGGAAACACTCGTGAAAATCTGGAGATCACTGAAAGCTTTTGGCGCAAGTGATCACAAATCCATCATTTTTAGCATTAATTGGAATGCAAGAATAATGAAAATACAGTAAAAACCCCTAAATTTTCGTTCTGCCGATTATAATGGACTTAGGGAACATCTGTCTAATCTTAAATTGGGGTTTATCTAGCTAATGATTTTATTGACGATAATCATACTTATAAAATATGAAGGGATCTGCTTTTATGATTGTTTTCTTAATAATGTACACAGTGCCCAGAGTATATACATCCCCCAGAGAGAAATTAGGTCTAATAATAACGATCCCAAATGGGTTAACAGGAGCTAAAAGCAGAAATAGAGGTGATTTTGATTGTTTTGCTAAGGAAAGAACCTTTAAATGAAGCTCAAAGTAGGGGAAATGTTTGACTTTTGCCGATGTTCAAAAGTAAACAAATGATATCATTTTCCAATAAATGTCCAACTAGCCTTTTGATATGCAGTCATGAATGGGTTGACATTATTTATACAATTATTACAATATTGCAGTAGTCTGCATAACAGAAATCTTCTATTTTTGTTTGAATAAAAATTCAAAATAAAAAGGGCAAGAGTAATATCAGAGGGCCTGGAGACGTGACGATGAACAAAGAAAATGTTATTTTAGAGCCAGGAATGTCTGCGTTTTTTCATTCTGAACTCTGTTTTGAAATTGACATATTTTTTAATTTTCGTGAAATTGGCCAAATTGCAAATTTCTGACCACATTATTGGGTAGTTGAAATTGGTAAATGGGCAGTTTCTTGTACTCGTCGATAGAAAAAAAGGGAGTTTCAAAAGAAATAGCTATGAGTTTGGTCAACTGGAACAATGGAATTAGCCAAAATTATGGCTCAAAATGGGCAAAATCGCCGATTTGTAAATATCGCCGAGGTCGCTAACTTCGCGAAATTCCATCAGTTTTCAATAAAATTTTGTTCTTTTGGTGTTATTAAAAATTTGGGGAAAAGATTCTCTATCATTTCATAAGAATTTTTTTTTTTTTTTTTGGGGGGAAATTTTGCGATACCAGGAGACACCTCAGGATTTGGGGCTGCGACAGCCCATGGGGTTTAGTTAACTTAATTATTTACACAACTTGTGATTTATCTTGAAGATCATAACAGATAAACATTTAACACCCTTAAATTTTCCCAAACGTGATCGACGTTCACTCATGTAGCCTCCGAATATTTTGAAAAATAAAAATAGTTTTTTCTTTTAATGAAGAGCACATTTTTCTACGTGTTATAGGATAAAAAAAATTAGGGTCAGTACTTACCAGATATAAGACCGTGAATTTTGCTCGGGATGCTCACCCGATGGCAACAGTCCTGCCCTTGCAGAAGTGTTTCCAATAAGGTTTTTTTCAGTTTATATTTTCATTTATATATTTTTATGTTCTGACAATTTTACAATTTATAATAGTTCTCTTGACTTCATAGCCAATTTTTGTTCAGACACTAATATATAGGTACTGAAATAGTATTCAAACAGTCACAATCACTTGACAGGTGAACATTTTCACCTGCCTGGGTCTTTTACTATTGCCTAGAAATATATACAAAGTATTTATAGGTCCCAGCAATGTTTTAGACATGCGGGGAATATACCTTGAAGCATTTTGGGTGTTATGAAAACCATCCCTTTACTTTGACAACCCAGTGACATTTGATAAATTGAACTGCTCCAGCTAACTCTACTGTATTTATTATCACTCTTACACACAAACATGTCAAATTGTCTGTCTGTCTTTTTCTGCTTATCTGTCTAGCCCCTTGCTTATCTGTCTTTGTCTGCCTGTGTGTGCCTAGAGTATATATCAACTCCTTAAAGAATGGTGTTATGACAACTCAGTGACATTTGATAAATGGGTACAGGGGAACCCGGGTTTTTATTTGTTCTCACTGATACACACAAACACTTTTGTCTGTCTATAATCTATCTGTCTGTATGTCTATCTGTCTGTCTATCTGTCTATCTTTGCCTGGAATTTTTAGGTTATCCTAGGTAATTTACACTATGTATTACAACGAAATTTATGTGTACATGTGAGAGAAAGACAGAGATGTAGTTAGACAGAGATATAGATAAAACAGAGATATAACAGATACAGAATATAGACAGAGAGACAGCCAAAGCCAGCCAGCCAGCCAGTCAGCTGGCCAGCCTGCCGAATACATAAGAACATAAAAAAGAAGGAACACTGCAGCAGCCTACTGGCCCATGCAAATCAGGGCCAGTCCCCCCCTCTCCATCTTAGACCATTGACCCACCTAGTCAGGTCACATCCACTGAAGGAAGGAGCATGACATCAGCCCTAGTAGCAAAAGCTAGTCAGGTTCCAACTATGCCACCCACACTGAATCATATATTTAGCTAACCCTCGCTGAAATTTGTTATCACTGTTACACACACACATGTCTGTCTGTCTGTCTATCTATGTCTGTCTATCGTCTGTTTATCTGCCTGTCTGTCTCTGCTTATCTGTCTTTCTGTCCCGTCTGTATGCACCTGGAGTATATATCATTCTTCTTCAAGAATGGTTGTTATTACAACTGTTGACAGCTCAGTGGCATTTGATAAATGGGCACTAGGGAACCCTGGCTTATTTTATTTTCACTGATACACACAAGCATGTTTGTCTGTCTGTTTATCTGTCTGTCTGTCTATCTTTGACTGGAATTTTGGGTTATCCTAGGTAATTTACCATATGTATAATATTTTTTTTATTATTAACACACGGCCAATTCCCACCAAGGCGGGTGGCCCAAAAAAGAAAAACTTTCACCACAAAATTTACTCCATCACTGTCTTGGGCCCGGAAGGGTGCTTTACACTACAGTTTTTTAACTGCAACATTAACACCCCTCCTTCAGAGTGCAGGCACTGTACTTCCCATCTCCAAAACTCAAGTCGGGCCTCCGTTTTCCTGAATCCCTTCATAAATGTTACTCTGCTCACATTCCAACAGCACGTCAATATTAAAACCATTTGTCTCCATTCACTCCTATCAGAAATGCTCACCATGCCTTCTGGAAGTCCAAGCCCCTCGCACACAAAACCTCCTTTACCCACTCCTCCAACCTTTCTTAGGCCGACCCCTACCTCGCCTTCCTTCCACTACAGACTGATACACTCTTGAAGTCATTCTGTATCCCTCCATTCTCTCTAAAATGTTTCCCAACCACCTCAACAACCCTTCCCCAGCCCTCTGGACAACAGTTTTTTGGGAAATCCGCACCTCCTCCTAACTTCCAAACTACGAATTCTCTGCATTATATTCACACCCACACATTTCCCTCAGACATGACATCTCCACTACCTCCAGCCTTCTCCTTGCTGCAACAATTCATCACTCCATGCTTCACACCCATATAAAGACGTTGGTAAAACTATTTCTCTCAACATTCCCCTCTTTGCCTCCAAGACAAAGTTCTTTGTCTCCACAGACTCCTAATGCACCGCTCGCCCTTTTCCCCCCCATCAATTTATGATTCACCTCATCTTCATAACCCATCCGCTGACACACCCACTCCCAAAAATCTGAATGCATTCACCTCCTCCATAAAAACTCTCTCCCCCAATCTCATATCCAATCTTTTATCACCTAATTTTTTTTGTTATCCTCATAACCTTACTCTTTCCTGTATTCACTTTTTAATTTTTCTTCTTTTGCATACCCTACCAAATTCACCATCAGCCTCTGCAACTTCTCTTCAGAATCTCCCAAGAGCACAGTGTCATCAGCAAAGAGCAACTGTGACAACTCCCACTTTATATGTGATTCTTTTTCTTTTAACTTTCCCTGCCTCTTGCCGAGACCCTCGCATTTACTTCTCTTACAACCCCATCTATAAATATAAATTTAAAACCCCAGTGACATCACACATCCTTTTCTAAGACATACTTTTACTGGGAAATAATCTCCCTCTATCCTAAAATACTCTAACTTGAGCCTCACTATCCTTGTAAAAACTCTTTTACTGCTTTCAGTAACCTACCTCCTACACTATACACCTGCAACATCTGCCACATTGCCCCCTATCCACCCTGTCTTACGCCTCTTCCAAATCCATAAATGCCACAAAAACATCTTTAGCCTTATCTAAATACTGTTCACTTATATGTTTCACTGTTTAAAAACCTGGGCCACACACGCCCTACCTTTCCTAAAGCGTCCTTGTCATCTGCTATCCTATTCTCCCCTCTTACTCTTAATTCTTTCAATAATAACTCTACCATACACTTTATACCAGGTATACTGGAGTTTACCTGGGAGAGTTCCAGGGGTCAACGCCCCCGCGGCCCGGTCTGTGACCAAGCCTCCTGGGGGATCAGAGCCTGATCAACCAGGCTGTTGCTGCTGGCTGCACGCAAACCAACGTACGAGCCACAGCCCGGCTGGTCAGGAACTGACTTTAGGTGCTTGTCCAGTGCCAGCTTGAAGACTGCCAGGGGTCTGTTGGTAATCCCCTTATGTATGCTGGGAGGCAGTTTTAACAGTCTTGGCCCCTGACACTTATTGTATGGTCTCTTAACGTGCTAGTGACACCCTGCTTTTCATTGGGGATGGTGCATCACCTGCCAAGTCTTTTGCTTTCGTAGTGAGTGATTTTTTCGTGTGTAAGTTCGGTACTAGTCCCTCTAGGATTTTCCAGGTGTATATAATCATGTATCTCTCCCTCCCCGCATTCCAGGGAATACAGGTTTAGGAACCTCAAATGCTCCCAGTAATTGAGGTGTTTTATCTCCGTTTTGCGCGCCGTGAAGGTTCTCTGTACATTTTCTAGGTCAGCAATTTCACCTGCCTTGAAAGGTGCTGTTATTTGGGAGCAATATTCCAGCCTAGATAGAACAAGTGATGTGAAGAGTGGGCATCATGGCTTGGCCTCCCTAGTTTTGAAGGTTCTCATATCCAGCCTGTCATTTTTCTAGCAGATGCGATTGATACAATGTTATGGTCCTTGAAGGTGAGATCCTCTGACATGATCACTCCCAGGTCTTTGACGTTGGTGTTTCGCTCTATTTTGTGGCCAGAATTTTTTTTGTACTCTGATGAAGATTTTAAATTTCCTCGTGTTTACCATATCTGACTAATTGAAATTTCTCATCGTTGAAATTCATATTGTTTTCTGCAGCCCACTGAAAGATTTGGTTGAGTCCCCTGGAGCCTTTCAGTGTCCTGCAATGGGAAAACACTGTCAGCAAATTTGGTGTCTCTGCAAAGGAAGCACGGTGCTGTGGCTGACATCCTTGTCTATGTGGATATGAGGATGAGGAACAAGATGGGAGCAAGTACTGTGCCTTTGGAAAAGAGCTTTTCACCCTAGCTGCCCCCGGACTTTACTCTGTTGACGATACT